>JAPTHN010000009.1:53231383-53878682 GCA_026936325.1 Platynereis dumerilii | reverse complement strand
CATAAATATAGTTTGGATCATGTTTTTTGCATTTTAGCTCAAAATATAGAGGTCAAATTAAAATATGTGGGTTTGGGGCGAGAGGCCCCACATGGTATGGGGCATGGGGCCCCCTTCACTGAGGCCTCGAAGCTGCTTCAGGAACCATTTCATAATGTGTACTTTACCTTAAATCTTGATAGAATAGCTAATTGAAATAGAAAAAATTTTGGCCGAAATTGAAAAAGGGCAAAAAATACTAACAAGAAAATTTTTTCGGAAAAAAAATAAGCCGATTTTGAATGAGGGAAGGTTTATGGGGTGCAGAATGGATGCTCAGTTGTGGTTGTGTTTGAGCAGTATGTAGCGAGTAAATTTGATAGCGTTGCATTTCGGCCGCCGTGTATTTCAGCTGCCGAGTATTTCGGTAACCTAAATATAGGTTGATATTTGCACTGTTATTTACTGATTATTTACTGGGTTGATTATTTAGTTGTTTGGTGTAAATATGGAAATGCCGCAGCATAGAAGACGGGACATGTAAATACTCGTTTGGTCAACAATATTCAATAATTCTAAAACAAACTCCGTTTTACCCCTGGAGTGAGCTGAAGGCAAAAAAAAGCAACAAGAAATTCCTTATCAAAACTTCATCATAATGATTCATATCAGAACTTGACCATTTAATGAAATTCACAGCTTTGACACATTTTTAAATTCAAGTACAACAGTACAACTTCAGAGATTATCTTTTGTTTCACCGACAGTCTCTTTACGTATAATAGTTAAAACGGATCTTTCGATCCCTATTAACACAGAGAGCCTTTAATCTTGAAATCTCGAATAAACCAGATCCTAAATATACCAGCGAAAATCAGAATGGAGATCAACAAGATACTGAATAACCAGTGGGACGTGCTGCATCTACATTCTACACTGGATTGAGGATGATATAGACATAATTGTCGCAGCAGCATATATAGATGCTAATGCTAATAACTGAGCAACAGTAGTTCTATGCCAAATACTAGTTTCTGAACTCTGCATTAGCAAATTAACTATTATTTAACAGAAAACCATGACACACAATGGCAGGGCTTCCCGCGGCCCTTTATTTCCTATAAATTCCTATATTTCCCTATATTTTTTTTGCTCCCTATATTTTCCCATATTTTTAAGCTTTTTACCCGGAATCTCTATAAATCCATATATCTTTAAGACATTAAATTAGCAATTACTATCTTTTCATGTAAAATTAAAATGAGTTATTTACTGTCGAGTGTTTTCAGGAAAAATACTAGAATTCCAGCTAATTCCTTGTTCAACATGCCAATGTATCTTGTCTCAACAATTTTCAAGTTCGATTCAGAGCATTCTCTGGATATGATAAGTCGCTGATTGAGCACTCGATCAGTGAATTAACTACTACTAAATTTTATATTATTAATTTTATATTAATCTTATCGTACATTTGAAGCCCTCTATTTTGACTCTTGGAGCCATATAAAACCTTATCAATTTAATTAAAAAATCCCTATATTTTTTTGTTGTGGCTGCTGGGAGGCCTGCAATGGTGCTCTTGAAAGTAAGAGGGGGAACCTCAAAGAAAAAGGCGCCGTCAGAAAATTTCTAACTATTCGCAAATTTTTCACCTGCACTCCTGCAATGACACCAGCTTTGAAGGACACATCCAAAACAAAATAATATCCCGGTTGACTGAAGTCAGAAACTTAAGAAAAAAATGTATCACCCAGACGTTTGATGAAAATCACATGTCCAAGCATTTCAAAAAGCTCAAACATTTTAATAATTTATGGAGAATAAGTTGTTCTTGGTTCCAGGTATATCCATGTATAATATTATTGTACACTGGAAACTTACAATGTTGAAGACATGACATTTCAACCTCTCAGCTAGAGGTCTTGTTCACATGTGAGTGAAACACAGGATGACTTGATGTGTTTGTTGTTGTTTTAACAGGGGTTGGTTGTAGACAGGTGAACACAGCATCTCCACTGGACACTCCATCTCCCTCCGTAACTCCAAAATACTGTGCAGGGAACTAGACTGGATTAAAAGAAAAGTCAAAGAGTCGATCTACATCAGACAGCAACACCCCGATCTAAACCGAGACCAAGGCTATCAACTCCCCCCTGTCTACAACCAACTCCTGAGTGTTAACAACAACAAACACATCAAGTCATCCTGTGTTTCACTCACATGTGAACAAGACCTCTAGCCAAGGGTGCCGGAACAGGGGGACAGGGGGGGGGGGGCAATGTTGCCCTTTTCATCTCAAAACTTAGGAGCCACAAGGCAGATATTGCATTGTTACAGGAAACTCACTGTAAATTAAGGAAGGAGGAATTTCAATGGGGTAAAGAGTGGGAAGGACAGAGTTTGTGGAGTAAAGGTTCCTCCAATAGTAGAGGGGTAGCAATACTGTTTAATGGGAAACAGAAGTTTGATATCGTGAGTACTTCTATAGACCCCAATGGAAGATATATTGTTTGTAAGGTGAAAATGGAAGGAATGTTATACAATATTATTAACATATATGCACCAAACGTTGAATATGAGCGTGTGATGTTCATTAATTCTTTACATGAAAAATTGTGTGTTGAGGAGGAGTGTGAAACAATATTATCTGGAGACTTCAACTGTGTTATAGATAACAAGCTTGATAGAAAAAATTGTAGTAGTATTGTTGACATTGGGCAAGTTGACATTAAGAAAGTAATGGAAGTCTTTGATTTAGAAGATGTATGGCGCAGAAGGAACCCTGACAAGTTGGCATTTTCTTGGCATAATAGGGGGAGGATGTCCCGTATTGATTATTTCCTGGTGTTCAATAATTTAGATTGTCAAATTCAGGAAGTAGATATACTAACAGCACCCTTTTCTGACCACTGTCCAATCAATTTAAAGATCCGCACAAGTGAAATAAAGAGAGGGGCTGGCATATGGAAAATGAATTCAGATGTAATCAAGACAAGCCTTTTCCAGAAAGCGTTTCTATCAATGTGGCAAGAATGGAAAAAGCAGAAAGAAAATTATGATTTAGAAGTCTGGTGGGATTTGGGTAAAAAGCGGATAAAGGAATTAACCCAATGCATAGCCAATCTTCTTGCACAGCAAAAAAAGATTGAGTTCAATACACTTAGTAACAGGATTGAATTTCTCAAACAGAGGGATATTAGACACAATGAGGTGAAGGATTTAGAGATCCAGCTGCGGGATATGTATGAAGAGAAGGCTAAAGGGGCAAAAATTCGGTCAAGAATAGCTTGGTGGGAAGATGGGGAACGGAGTACGAGATACTTCCACAATCTAGAGAAAAAAAGGGGAAAGGATAAATTGTGGGAGTCAATTATTGACAAAAATGGTAATGAGGTATTTGGGTCAGAATGCATACAACAACGCCAAGTAGAATTTTATAAGGAGCTATATTCATCACAGAAGGTAGTAGAAGAAAATGATAATTTTGCCTTTTTTCTGAATGGTATTAATTCAAAGTTAAGCACAGATAGCAAAGAGAATCTAGAAAGAGATATATCTCTACAAGAGCTATCTAAAGCTTTATCGGCAATGAAAAATAATAAGAGCCCTGGGCCTGATGGTCTCATTGTGGAATTTTATAAAATATACTGGAATGATATTAAGGATGATTACCTGGAGGTTGTAAAGAAAGGCTTGGAAAGTGACAAATTAGCATATTCCCAATATCTAGCTGTCATTGTGTTATTGTATAAAAAAGGGAATCGCGCAGATATTAAAAACTGGCGACCTATCTCATTACTGAATACAGATTATAAAATGTTATCAAAAGCTATAGCAGAGAGAATCAAATCTGTACTACCCCAAATCATAAGTACTGATCAGAGGGGTTGCATGCAGGGGAGGTATATCAGTGAGAATGTGAGATTAGTTGAGGATATCATTTATGAAAGAGACGATGAGTCAGTTATTTTGTTACTTGATCAAGAGAAAGCTTTTGACAGGGTAGAGTGGAGTTGGTTGTTTTCAGTGCTTAGAGCCTTTAATTTTGGGCCTAAGTTTGTTTCATGGATTCAGACGTTGTATAGGCACGCTAGAACATCTATACTAAGTAATGGGGCACAATCTGAATATTCTAATATTACAAGAGGGATACGTCAAGGAGATGCAATGTCTGCACTTCTGTACATTATACAATCAGAACCTCTTGCTTTGAAAATCAAAGAGAGTGAGGAGATTGAAGGGGTCCAATTGACTAGCAGCACAAGTGAGTGTAATGTGAAAATTGCTCAATATGTAGATGACACAAATATTTTCCTAAAGAATAAAGAGTACATTTCACCATGCTTACAAATAATTGAGAAGTTTGAAAGAGTATCAGGATCAAAATTAAACAGAAGCAAAACTAAAGCATTGGTTTTAAACAATGAAAATATAGGAGTTCATGAAGGTATTTCATTAACACAAGGTCCTGAAACGGTACTTGGAATCTCAGTGGGGAAGGTTTGCAAAGATAATGAATATTGGGACGAATTGATTGAGAAGCTTAAGGGGAGACTGAATATTTGGCGATGCCGTGATCTTTCCTTGCAGGGAAAAACTCATATAATACGAAGTATAGGTATATCTGCCCTATTATATGCAGTTGAGATGAAAGTACTTCATCCTGAACAAATTAAGAAAATCAATGACATAATATGGGGTTTTTTATGGTCAGGAAAAAAACTAGCCATAAGGAAAGATATTTGTTGCTTATCAAAACATTTAGGAGGCCTTAATATGGTAGATTTAACAGCAATCATCAAGGTCAAAAGGTTACAAGCTCTAGTTCAAATTTTGAAAGGAGCAACGAACGACAGCTGGAAAATCTTAGCAGAAAAATATCTATGTTGCCTTGACAATGATTTTAAAATGCAATATTTTAGTTTGAGGGTATCAAATTGCAAAGACCAACTCTTAAGTAAACAAATTCCACAATTTTACAAAGAGATGATTCTTACTTTCCAAGAATTTTGCAAAAATGGTCGTGTTAAAGTCACAGATGAAGATGAAATACTATGGTGTAATGAAAATGTTCAATTTAATGGGAAACCACTTGAGTATAAACATTGGTCAAAAGATGGAATAAATTTCCTAAGTGATGTCATAACTGATGGACAACTGGATAGAAACAAAATATTGAATAAGTTGCGTTTCAAGGCTGCATTCTTCTTTGAGTTTCAAAAATTGAAGTCTGCTATACCCAAAGAATGGTTAAGAAGGCAGCTAAACTTAAATAAGCCTTTTGACAGGTTTTCAATTCTGAGACTGAAATTTAAAGTTCAACGTGATGAAGTGAAGGAATTGGCATGTTTGACCGCAAAAGAAATGTATAATATTTTGACTTTGCCTTACAGTCATCAGGAAAACCCCTCAAAAGCTTATTGGTTAAACAAGTTTCCTGAAAGGACCATAAACTGGAGACTTTGGTTCCAATATAATTTTGTCAATAAGCACTTGCCTAGAAAAGTATGTGACTTTAACTGGAAACTGTTTTATGGCCAAGTAAATGTTGGAAAGAGGCTTAAAACAATGAAATATTCAGATGGTATATATAAAATTTGTAACTGCGAAATAGAAACTGTTGAGCATTTACTGATTGACTGTACAGATATTATGAATATATGGAAAAATGTAGAAGATATTTTGAAGAAATTGGTTGATAATTTTTCTGTTGATAAATTTAATATAATTTGTGGTTATCTTGATGATGAAGAAGATGAAAAAAGTGAAATTGTGAACTTGTTTCTTAGTATCTGCAGATATAGTATTTGGAAAAGAAGGAATGTGATAAGGTATGAACAAGTAACAATTACGGTTGATAATTATATGAGGGTAATACTGTCCGAGCTGACTCAGCATTGTAACACCTTGCTCCATAGTGCATTTACATCAAATATAGCAAAAGGTCTGATAAACAGGGTATTTGATTATATTCGTTAAGTTAACAAAGTGACTGTATAAATGATTTCTACTACATGTGGTGCTCTCTTGGGGACGTGGCTAAAACCATCCCCACTGGTTAATCAAAAGACGTTTTCTTCTGGGGACGTGGCTGAAACCATCCCTAAATATATATAAGTATGGGTTGAATGTGATGGAAAATGTGATGGAGAAAGTGAAATGTGCTGTGTGTTAAATGTGATGGAAAGAGTGATATATACTGTGTGTTAGATAGGTTTAACCCCATAGCACACATCTGACCTTCACGTTCCTGATGTCTTATTAGTTGGATCAACCTACACAATATTTGGAAAGGATATTCTACTTCCATTAGCCTAAAAGGAATTATAACATAGGTTGGAGAACCTTTGACACCGCAGTTCTACAGACTTTTGTTGTTTTTATGTTGGCACCTCGTCTTTTACTACATAAAATAACGCTTTTTGTAAGAGGCAGCTTTGTCAGTAAACTTTTTGTCCATAACTAAGGCATTATCCACCAAAGGGGCTCTTTTTTCTATATTGAGAAAATCAAATCTTCTGCCAACCAGGGGTCTAGAAATAAAGCCAGATACAGGGCATTAAAGTGGACATCAATGCCTACTAAGCTGTCCTGTTACTTGTTTGATGTTGTCAAGTTATGCTTATGCCAGGCATTGTCCCGTCAATTTACAACTAGCATTCAATTTCATGTGTTAGCCCGAGGGTTTGTGTTTAACAGAAAGCAATTTCAGCATCTCACAAAGTTATGAATATCAATTAGGATGGACTTTGTTATAGTTGAGTCTGTTGAGAAGGGATTGTGTTCTAGATTGGAGTTTCCAGGTGACGATGGTTTCAGGGAAGTGTTATCATGCCATTCAGTGCATTTTTTAACATGGTAACTGGGAGACCATTTTGTTCACCCAGTTGACAGATCTGGTCTCCAAGTCATTGCCGGATTGGTATCACTGAGAGACCAAATTTCCTTGAGACTCCAATTGATATCACGTTTGATTCTCATAATGTGTAGTTCTTAAAAGAGCATTTAAAGCAATGACTATAATGCCTGTGTTGCTCCTATGGTCCCATCACAGTTCTCGATATAGGACAGTCTCTCAGTTACTTACTTTTTGTACTATGCGAAAGAGGGTTGATCTGTAAACAGTACCAGCTGGACACTGCGAGCTTTGTCTCACTGTGCCTGCCGTCTCACTGTGCCCCGCTCTCCCCTACACAAGAGCACCAGACTCTTGTGTAGGGGAGAGCGGGGCACAGTGAGACGGCAGGCACAGTGAGACAAAGCTCGCAGTGTCCAGCTGGTACTGTTTACAGATCAACCCTCTTTCGCATAGTACAAAAAGTAAGTAACTGAGAGACTGTCCTATATCCTGAATGCCTACACAGCATATCGAGAGTGGAATTTCAATATTTTGGTTTTTAGCCAGTAAAAGTAAATAATTTTGCCAAACAACTTTTTGTTATAATTCCTAAGAAAAATGGTATAATGCAAATGAATTGCTAGGGATTCAAACCTTGATTATTTGTCTTAGTTTAGTGAGATGATGAACCACAATACAGGTATCCGGGTCCCAGGATTCAAAAAATATTTATAAAGAGAGCTTCCTGGGGCACCCTGAGACTGTTTGAGGCGGGGCACAGTGAGACATCACAAAATGCACTCGAAACGACCTGAGTGTTATGCACAGCTCCCAATTCACTATTAAAAACAAAACACCTGCTATAAACTACTGATTGAATTGATGGATGATTCGGGCTTTGTGTCATCTATTTATGTATTTGGACATGAGACATCAATGAGACGAAATATGATTGAAACTGCCCTAGGCGTATTGCAGGGGGGAGGTGGTTCGGAAAACAGATTTGAGAAAAAAGCTAGTATATTCAGCTGATGATTAGATAATCATTATTGAAAATCGATGATTATGTATGATTTTATTTTGAAATGGTTTAAAATCTGAATCACATATATCCCCAAAAAAAATCCTAATGCATGGTGCGCCTATGGAAATGGCTGTCAAATATTAGTCAAGACGAACCTGTAAGAGCAGAAATCAACACGACACCTAGAGATTAGCCAACATAGCTTACCGTTCCCTCCCTGTTTTTAGATTGAGGTAGGTCAGCCTTTTGACACGTGCTAAATGAAAGCTTTATGTCATGTATTTGGATTGAAGGTACCAATGAGACTAAAGATGATTGGAACTGCCATTGGCATTCGGGTGGGAAAAAAGGCTACAAAATTCAGGCCGCTGATTAAATAGTATCAATTATTGAAATTCAATTAGTTTCAAAACAATTTTATTTGAAATGGTAGGCACTGTCTCAAAGTATAAAATAAGAGATTGTTAGTGATCTGAAAAGATCTACCAATTGAATTATCTGAAGAGACCAATCAATAGCTGAACATGCCAATTAACAGCTTGTAAATGATCTGAAAATGTCAATGCTGAAGGGTGTGGAATGGCTGGGGATGTAGGAAAAAGTTTTGTGTTGCACTGCCACTGCATAACAACAAACAACATATCGACGAACCAGAACATTTTGCATCATGTCAGAAAAGGCAAGAGGTTTCAGTGGAACTACAAACTGCTTGCAGTCAGGGCCGTGCAGAGCCTCCAGTAGGCCCAGGCCAAAATGAAAAAGTAAGCCCCCCTTCAGCGGCTTCTGGTCCGCAAATTATGACCATGTTAAATATATTTTCTGAAGGCATAAAAACCAACCCAGGGCCATTACCTGCATGTGGTGATTTGCGGCTTTTCATGTCTCGACCATGTTAGTTTTTGGTGCAGGGGGGGCGGAGGGTGCATGGGATATGGCCCAATGCCCCCCTAAGTACGCCATTGAACCAAGCATATTTCTTTCAATGATAAACTTAATTTATTCACACGAGACTAGTTGAAATTTACTCACTCCAGGTTAAAATCTAAATTTCAAAGCCCTTATATAAAAAATCACCTTAGATTTTGAATTACCAGCAAACATTTAATAAATTCTCCAAATCAAGTTAGCTGACAACTGACAAGGTGCAATTATTATGAAGAATTAATGCAATAGACTTTCTATTTTGGACTTTATCTTACAAAATTACCGAACTGCTAATGGATGCTTAATGTAAAGAGTTCAAGATTACTGAAGATTTTACCTTGGGCAATTAAGATACATCAAAGTACAATTAACAGATTTTTGACTCATAAAAACAATAGTTGCAAAATCCTTGCAGTAAAAATCTGAAATTTCAATACGGACTGAGATTCTGACTGTGATACTTTTAGGGCTAACAGCCTTTCACAAATCTCAAGAAAAAATTTAGACTAGTATTTCTGACAGAATTATGTCAGGCACTCCCTTGCAAACTAATCAGCAAATCTTAAAATTTACCTAGTGATAGCTTCTATTGCTACATTCGAAAAAAAATCTTCAATCAGATTAGAAAATTCCAATTATTTTGCAATATAACTGTTGATTTACGGAGTAGTGAGGTGAGGAGACATTCTTTCCCTATCATTGAACAAAGTAAGACACTATTCATATCAGAACATTAAAACTACCGGTATGTTCATTTGATGCAACAGTGGCCAGGATTGACAAAAATATGCAGGGCAACTTGCATTGGGGAACATGTTACCAAATTTCAAGTAAAGAATATCCCCATAGATATTCTTCGGGCTGACCAAAACTAACTAAAAATTCAAGTGGAAGAATCTTTTCAGCAGCAGAATTTCACTCTCCAGATTTGTGAAAAAAACATCTCACAATTGATTGATATTGTCTCTTTGTACAACTTGTCCATGTGGAACCTCAATATCTTATGAACAGATTGACCTCAATGACAAATACAGCATTACTCCTTGTTTCTCATCTTGCATCTTACATGAGCAGGAACATACAAATCTTGGGGTAGACTGGCTTATGTGGCAAAGTGGCAGCTGCCACAGGCCCATTCACTCAGGGGGCCCCTGAAAGATGCCAAAAAGATATAAAAATTGAGAAAAACTCTATATGAAAAACTTCGGATTGTATGGTACCCGCTTACTGGATCCGGAAGCAGGACCTGAAACAAAAATCAAACTTTAAGATGGGGGCCCCAAATTGCTCAATGGAAGAGGGTCTAGTATTGTACAGGGCCCTCTCACACTGGAGGCAAAATGGTTCACCCTGACAACAATTTCATGAAATACCCACCGATAGAAATCGCAGAGAAAAATAGACCATAGACGAGACATCTAAGATTTACTGAGAACAAGATGTAAAACAAATATGGAAAAAAAGCAATCGGTTAAATTTTTTACCTTACATAGTACAAAGACAATTATGTAAATTTTAAATGACTGACAGTAGGGATGTGAGGGCCCACCAACTTACATTGCTGCAGAGCCAAAAATGGCAAAAGTCTAACCATGCACAAATCGAGTACAATCTTTTCGCAACGCGCGGTTAACCTTACTTTGGAAGTAGGCCCCCTGAAATTTGGGGGCCCCTGCCATTTGGCCCCCCTGGCCCCCCCTCTGCTCAGGCCTGCTTGCAGTCAGATGCTTCCTTTCCTCTTTCCAAATAGAGACCTCATCAGTCGAAATTCTGTCCATTGGATTACTGGTAGACAGGTCAGTAGTCCCTGCTCTGAAAGGTGTCATCTGCACAACTGATGAAACGATCGGATTGTGGATAGGCTCTTTGGCAGCCATATTGACTGGTGTTGGACAGACCTTTCAGTCTGAGATGAGATGCATTAGATGGTCATCCCAAGGGAGGAGATGGAATTCTCATTTGTTGGATGACGTGTTGATGTGGGTTTCCCCTTATTGATGTGGGTTTCTTTTTATAAAAGGAGTCATCTTGTAGAAAGGTATTTTCCCAATGTGACTAATTCACTACATTTTTGTCACCTTCAGGCAATACACAAAATAACACCATACTTGTGATATATTATGGAATTAATAATGTTAAACCAAACATTAAGTTATGTCTGAAGACAAGAAGACTGCCTGTGGCCTCTGGTGGTTTCTTATGACATTAACTTGTGATGATTAGCAATTCTCATGAACTGCATAAATAACATGTTGAAAGTGGCAGTGTCAAATTTAAAGACTTGGGTTTCAACATCAAGCAATCACACTTTGTCCACACATGCAACATTATGTTATCAGAGGAATAAGAGGTAACATGAAATCATGATAGCATCACAGGATATGTTGTAGCATTCCAACTTAATACAAGATAAATCGGGCTTCTTATATGCATTGATACTGAAGTATCAAGCCAGCCTTGACTAATAATATACATCCACAATTTCTATGCTGGCCACAATATCTGTTATGATAAATGGTGTGAGGTGCTACAATTCACGATCCAATATATTCTCTTAACGGTGCTATGAATTAGCCACAGATGTATCACGAGGCAGCTGTAACCTTGCGATAGCGTGATCAGTAAATCTCTCTTAGTGCTAGGCAGTGTGATAAGTGTGTATATTTTGTGCTGTATCAGATGGAAATTTATTTGGGGGAAATATAAAATGGCAGAGTGATAGGTTGTAACTTAAATGAAAAATATTTGTAATTTGTAATTATGATATTGATCTTGCTAATTGAGTCCTAGGCCGCAAAAAACAGTATACAGAGAAATGTGCTTGTAGTTTGTCATTTGTAGAAGACCCGAAACCTTCTCGCTCTTGGCAATTATAGTACACATAACTGAGCATCTCTGAGAAAAAGGGATGACTTTTAAAACAAACGACATGTCTGTGGCTTTAGGGCGCATCAAAGATTAACTAGGAAGCTGAGTCATTGAAGCTGGTTACTGATGTGAAAACTTTCTGAAGACTGAAGAACATCACTACGTTCAGTCATTTATTCAGAATCTCTAGGCTTCGAAACTTTTTCACCCTTTGCATATCCTGCATATGTTATCCCAATGGCTTTGAGGAGTAACATAAAGGCTAAACAAAAATGTACATTGTATAGGAAGAAAACAATCTGGCATAAATAAATGAAAAAGTTGAAAAAAATTTTCTTTTGAGACTTGATTTATCAAAGTTGACAATTTGATATCTTTCAAAACAATCCATTAACATAAACACCACTTATAGTCTGTCACTTTGATTTAGAAAAAATTAGGACCAGTTCACTGTGAAAAATGCATTTTGGTCGCTCAGTTACTATAATAAAAAATTCACTGATTAAAAGTGAGATATATGCTTATATTCCAACTATTATTAAGGTCCTTTAAAAAAAAAAAGAATATAACTTATGGTCTTAAGTTTGGTGTTCAGTACTAGCAATGACCCATCTTTTTTTTTCTTTGGACAGACAGACCTCTTTGGAAACCAATGCTTTTTAATCAATGCCCCACAATGACCTCAAGGAGTGCTAAGACCTTTCCTTTCTCAATCAAAACCGTTTCCCAATCCAACAAAGGTTGCAAAGGGTAACAATTGTAAAAGGCTGTTGACCCAACTGACCACTCAGTCTCTTTTTCAGCTACACCTTATAAAGCCAATTGTGGCAATTCAGACCTTTCTTCTGAAAGACTCACACCTACTTCCGAATGTCCTTCCCAGTCCAATAAAGGCTGCTAAAGATTAGATTAAAATGCTCTTTGATCAACAGAGGACCTGGCCAAAATATTCAGTATCTTTCACAAGGTGTCTTTGAGACTTTCTCTCAATGAGGTGATTTTTTTCAGTAGAAACGGAAAATCTGATTGAACTGGATTTCAGATCTGTGGTTGGCCTGATAGTGACATTAGCATTTTATTAGGCAAGGTTTCCTTGAAACTGGGCCCATGATGATGGATTGTCACAAACGATTACGATGCGAATGCTCATTACTGGTGTTGTGACCTGTGATACTAGAAGTCTACTTCAAAATTAAAATCAGTTTCAGCACAATAGGCTGTTTTAAGATGCTTGTAGACTGAAGGCTTATAATGGCATATGTCTATAAAATATTTATTAATTGCAACCAAAGTTTGGCATCATAACATTATTCCCCCTCTGAAAGCAATGCATTTGGATAAACCACAAAAATATTCCAAATACGTTTTAAGTCTGAATTGCGAAACGCCATTAATAACTTAATTTTCTGAAGGTAATTATTATCAATCAAGGATATCATTTCCATAAATAATAGATACAAATTCTGGAGAAAATTAAACATCTAAACAATGTTCATAATGAACAACAGATAAGCAGGCCCCCTTACCTGATCAGTCCAGACAATGACTTTGTACACTTGTATGATCTCAAAAAGCCAGTGATTTCACCGTAGTTGACAATCTATTGAAAATAGATCATGTCAAAGTGAACAGGAAAGCATACTATTACAAAACGTAATTTGAAGCATTGTGTTGTCAGGCATCATAGGGTAAATTGAGCTTCTTTGATATTGAATCAAATCAGAGGCTGATTCAAAAGATTTAAAATCATCATGAAGCTGTTTTAATCAGAATTAATTAATTAACTCAAAATTTAATTTTTTCAGGAACTTATAAAAGACAAGCAGACAACAAGTCTGATATACCTGCTACTTGGGAACTGGGTGTCATACAGAGCCCAGCTTGTAGTAAATGCACTGTTTTAACTCTGCTTGTCTCACAAATAACATGGTGAAGTGTAAGTTTAATAATGTTTTTATTTAATGCACATCTTTTACATTTTGGAATATAATTTTGCTTACAACATCAATTGTTAATGTTGTATCAATGACTTTACTGAACATTTCTGTTTCTGTGTAAAAGTTTGGGATGATGTTGACAGCTTATAAAATTCATTAGATACTGCAGCAAAAATGAATAATCCCAACAGTTCAACTGCTAAAATAACATTTCAAAAGATATCTTCTTGAAATCAAAGTCATCCAAAGTCAGACTAGACACTTACTGACACTTACTGAGCTTTTGAAAATGGACAAGGCCATCATCTAATACTGGGATTGTCCTGGTTTCATCCAGACAAAGTTGTGCGAGATCCTCAAACTCAGTTTCTGTTGACCACTGACTGCAGCTTGGGAATTTTGCTTCCTAGTTGGCAGCAAATAGCAGTCAGCTCCGGAGCCATTTTTGCCTGATAGTCTACAATTTTAGATGATCGCAACGCGTTCATACAAACGAGACAAAGTGTAATTACGTAAATTCACAGTGATGAGCATCATGAATCTCAGGTTGTGTAAGGACACGATACAAATGCAAACTTAGATTGCTCTTAATTTATATCAATTAAAAACTTAGATTGCTCTTAATTTATATCAATTAAAAATAACACTTTCAATACACCCAATGAAATTAAGTAATGTCACACAGAAGAATTCTAAGTGGCACATCTGCTTCACCAGAAACCAATTAATCACAACCAATGCTTGTGATAATTTTTATCTAAAACTTCATGCATGTTAAAAAAATTGGCTTTTAATTGCTAAACCTAAATATCAACTCAAAGTTTCAAGCTCATTCTTTCCATTACAATAAAAAATAATTACATTTCCTCAATCAAGAGACAGATATTGCGACTGAAATGGAATATCTAAACAATGAACAACTCCGAACATAGGCAGTTTGATAAATTTAATCATCATATTGTATACAATCTGTAGATATCTGAAGTTGTGCTAAAGTTAACAACAAATTGAAAGTGAAACACGAAGAACTTAACAATTAATCTTCAGTTTGTAAGAATGTTCCCTGAAAAACCAATCATTTTAAGCATTGTCATGGCTCGTAATTAATGGTTGCATTGAAGCTGATATTGAACATGTCATGTTAGGAATTTGTAATTTGTTTGCAAGATGTATCATCATCAAGCTGCATGATGCTCCAAATTCTATTGAAGTTAATTATTAATAAAATATTTATACAATTAACAAAAAAGGATATTTAAGGCGAGCAGTCAGGAACCGCAGCACCTATCACTGGCAAGCTTGTGGTCACACACAGCCCAGTTTGGAGTCACACACTGCACTGAAGGGTGTTTATTTTTAAACCCATAACATGTTAAAGACTAGGCATAATAGTAAATTTGTTTTATGCACTTCTACCACATTTTTGGATACACTAATTTTGTTTATGGCATCAATGGATAATGCGGTGTCAATGACTTCACCAAGTATTTCTGATTTTGGTAAAGGAACTTTGCTTACTACTGGTTCATTTAATACTTCAGCGCCTTTACCAAAGACTGCAAGTGCAGAGAATTATGTCAGTGAATTGAGGTTAGAAGAAGGAAGTAATATTACTAGTGATTCAGAGGTGTTTTCAGGTAAAGGCATAAATGTATGGAGACAAAAAGAGGCATTCCCAAATGTTACAAGTCATCAAAATGAAGAAACAGAAATCATCATTCATAATGAAAAACTACTTGTGAAAGAAGTTACTGAATTAACAAAGCAACGGACTGACACTAGTGATGTCAACAGTCATCGATTTGACAACGACGAAGTACTTAAAATATGGAATGTACAAGAAAATACATTGAATGGAAACTATTGTGTAACAATAAATGTGTCTCAAGAAACAATCATGCAAGAGATTGGCAGGGACCGAGTTGAGTTCATGTATGACTGCTTCAAGAAAAACAAAATAATATTCAATCTGAAAATATGTCTGGAAAAAGACAAACAATTCCCAATAGTAGGAAAACATTGGATTATAATTGCACCAATGGGATCTTCAATATGTCCCAAGACGGCACGTGGTCATGCTGTACAAAATATTTGCATTGTGAGGATTGATAAAATTACGGAGAGCAAGATGATGCATTTTTGTACAGTCCTGGCTAATGATGGAGAAATTGGTCCCAAAAGCTCCTCGAAAGATTTACTCAAATTTGCAGAAAAACATTGCTCAATGGAAATTTCAGCCTCATATGAATATCATGCATACATGAGCAAATCATGCAGTCAAGACTCACTGGACGAAGTTGCAAACATTGCCAAAACACTTTTTCATTGGCTACATTATATCATGGGTAAGTAATACTGATATGATATGTTTCGCGACTGCTTGAACTTGCACATACATGCTTTACATGATCTCTTTATGAATTTGTCTAAGTTTAAAACTTGAATTAAAGTATTTGTAAAAAAAATCGGTCCGAAATTATTTATTTATTTTTCTGTGCACAGTCTTCCTGTTTCTCATTGCCTGTTCCTGTCTGCTGCTGATTTGCGCGGAGATTTGGAGGGTCGGAAACGCTATAATGGTTTGCTTTCTCTGCATCGGGATTGGAAATGCGTTGACAATCGGAATTTCTCTGAGATCGTCATTTGCAGGGCACGAAAGAGAATACAGGGCCCAAACAAATGGAGGAAACATCAACACTAGACAACATGATGTATCAGCGGGACAAATTATTGTAAGCAAATTAAAATGTCTAAGCATTTTCTATGATTATATTGAATGTGACTGATCAGTTTTGTTGAGGAGAATATCACAACAGCAAATGGTGTTAAAAGCGTTTTTGTATTTGTTTCAGAATTTTGACTGCCAGATGTTTTCGAGTCTTCAGGTTGTCGTGGAAAATTTCAATGTTCTTGCAATTGCATTAATAACTATTGAAAGATATGTGGTTGTAACATTTCCCTTATTTTCCCTGAGATTTTCGAGGATAACAAAAAGGAAAGTGTATTTCATGGTTGGTATTTCTTAGATTTTCATAAAGAAAAGGTACTGCCATTGGATGATAATAGTTTTTCAAGTTGAAGATTTATATGCTATCTTCAGTTTTCAATTACAGGTTTCTATTTTCAGAGGATGATGATTGTTCTCTTTTGCTCTGCGTTGTTACCATTGCCTAAGCTGTTCACAACCGGCTTCATACTGAGGGCATGTTCTGAGATAAATGCAGTCGACTATTTCCAAATTCCAATCATATGTGGCATCTTGCTGACAGCGGTCTTTGCATGTGGCACAACCATTACGATGGTGAATGCAAGGTTTGTTCGAGTGTATAATTTCATTAATAAAAAATAGGATTACAAGATAATTTCCCGCCTTAAAAAACTTGAATATTTGATTATACCCGGCCCATATTATATTTCTTGTCATATTTCTGTAAAAGTTTGCTAGTCCTGCATATCTAGAGTGTGTCTGTGCTGTTAAAGCATGATGACAGCGGTCTTTGCATGTGGCACAACCATTACGATGGTGAATGCAAGGTTTGTTCCCATGTATAATTTCATTCATAAAAAATAGGATTACAAGATAATTTCCCGCCTTAAAAAACTTGAATATTTGATTATACCCGGCCCATATTATATTTCTTGTCATATTTCTGTAAAAGTTTGCCAGTCCTGCATATCTAGAGTGTGTCTGTGCTGTTAAAGCATGATTGATGGATTCATGTTCACTCATGCAGACCTTGGGCAAAAGTATCCCTGTTTGCAAAAATATAACTCCCGTTTTATCAATTTCTATCAATAAATACATTCTCATCCACATCTCCATATTAAGTTACAAGTAGGCAAAACACCCGCATCGTGAATTCAGTCTAAACCCTCCCCCCCCCCTATTTGATTTTTAGAAACATGGGTAGGCTCACTTGAAAGGTTTCTGGCTCAATAAGGAATAATGCCATTAAGCTGCAAATTATACACAAATTCAGTCAATATGCAGGCCTAGAAAGTACACACATTTCATGAAAGATGTGAGAAGGAGCAGTGTTGGAGTCCTCGAGGCTGGCATCATCCTCGAGGCCGGCCTCGGAGCCACTTTTGATGGCCTCGGCCTCGGCCTCGGTCTCGGATGACCAATCCTTGGCCTTGGCCTTGGCCTCGGGCCCTCTGGCCTCGGATATTTGTCCGAGGCACATCCGAGGCCAGCAAAATTATTAAAGTTCAATTTTGCTGGAACAGTCAATGAAATTTTCCTGTCAGTTAAGTACAATTATCTGTCAGTTTATTTCATATAAGGAACCTATAATCCTATATATTATTAGGATCTGATAGAATAACTTTCTGCTCGTCTTTTAAGACTGTCTATATCTAGGCCTATTTTAGGCTGAGTGCCAATTAAGTTATAGGCGGTGCCATTTCTTGTGATAGAAATGAGATTATAAATAGACCGACAGTATTTGCATATTTTTGAATTTGAATTTTCCTTCGCTAATTAAAAATATAAATTTCGACCATAATGATTTGAGGTTTTAAAGTTTTTGTTTACATGTTGTGCAAGATGCGTTAGTACTTGATCATTAACTTCACACACCGGAGTGTCTGAAACAACTCAACAAAATGGAATGGGACAAAATTTGTGACTGAATCTCATCCATGCCTCAAAAAATATTCCAAATAACTTTGATATAACACTAATTTGCCACTGCCTAATAAACCCAGCAATTTAGAGTATCTATGTACATGTATATAGAAGGTAAATTCTGTAGAGCAGTTATAGTAAAGTCCGTAATGAAAGTGATCATCTTCCTCAGAATTATTTTTTAACTAAACAATATTTTTCCAGTCATGGTGAAAAAGATAAATTAATTCTTTCCCAGCAGTCTTGAAATTAATTTCAGGTGCATGGGCTATCTTAGTCTGCAATGTTTGATTTAGAAGTAAATAATTAAACATAAATGAGGTTATCAGACACTCAAAACAAATCTACTCAGTCGCTCTTTCCGTAAAAAAAAATCCCAGTGAGATGAGTTCTATGCCCTGTTCTGTAAAATGTAATTGTCGCCCCCTTATTGTCATCATTGCAGTGTTTTGCTTGTGTCATTGAGTGAATCTTTAATTGTACTGTTATAGCCTCATCGTAAGCGATGGCTAAATGCCGATAATATATCAAGCTAAAATAGTTTGGCAGTGAACCATAATTTTTGTCAAGCCGGCCTCGGTCTCGGTCTTGGTCTCGGATGCTCATGCCTCGGTCTCGGTCTCGGTCTCGGTCTCTGAGGGTCAATGCTTCGGTCTTGGTCTCGGTCTCGGATGCTTATGCCTCGGTCTCGGTCTCGGATCTCCTGGCCTCGACTCCAACACTGAGAAGGAGTCTTTGAGACATTCCTGTTCATTTTTGTTGGTAATTTCCCCATGTTGAATTGTTTATTAGCGTATTACACGTAATTGATTATATTTTAGAGCAATCAACAGTTACTGAAACAGTTACTGAAAAACCCTTTTCAGTCAAACCTTTTTATTATGAAAATCCCATAAACTTGATAGCTGCCTAATTTCAACAATCATAAATAATATGTTCCCAGTTTTTGAAACACTAACAACCTTCAAGACATTTATAAAAAATTAACCTTCTACCACCTACAGCGCAAACTATACTTATTTTACAAATCCAATTTTAAATTGGCTCTTTCATATTGAGAAACGAAGGTTGTAAGTAATTAAGACTTTTATGCCACGTTTTTTGGGAAGAAATTGGAGCTTTGAATGACGAATGTTTTCATGAATTTTGCAGGATCCGCAGAAGGAATTTTGCAGCAGGACCAGGACTGGAAAGTGACTCCAAAATAGTCACAATTTTAGTCATAAGTGGCATCAGCTTCTTTATTTTTTCGGCTCCTGAGATCTATGTTTTTGTTGATGCAATTATTGTGAGAGCTGAAATTGACTTTAAAGAAGCAAATAGTTCCCTCATTTTGTCACACATAATTTCATTTTGTCGGTATTCATTTTGCATTACAAATTGTGTGCTTTATGCAGTGGGAACAAAGATTTCTGGCAAAGTATTTCAAGCTGTAAAAACCCGAATTTGCAGAAGACAAATTCAATGATGTGGCAGAAGTTATAATATCACACATTTGAAGACTTTTTTTTTGGCCACTGGAATATTGACTTGATACAGGTGGCTAGCCCAATGTTTTGTTTGATTTGTTTTCCGAACATTCAGAAGGACTATTTGAAGCATTTTATTTTATGTGAAGTTATAAGCCTATAATATTCAATGATATATATGTGATATTATGTGGCGAAAATAAATCTTGCTTATTAAACTCATAAAAATATCTTGTATGTCTTGTGTATAGTATTCTAAGTAAAGATGGTAATAGTTATCGTTCTATTGTCAGTTAAAGTAAACTGCATTATTCAGTTGTTTTCTATAAATTCATTTGATTTTAAGCAGTTTTTGACATTTGGTTTGGTGATATCTACATCTACAGAAAATGATGAGAAAGCAGAGTCTTTTCAGCCAGATGTTAAAGAGGTTAAAGAAAAAACTCTGTTTGGCTTTGTACTGCAACTTGATTTCTATGGGGTTTTTTTAAGGATAAATAGATAATTTGGCTATGAGAGTGAGTGTTGGCCTTCAACTGCAGTGTAAATTATAATCATCTGTTCACGAAAAACCAAGGCACCAAATATAATATTTCTTGTTGGCAAAAATGCTGGTGATAGAACACAATTCTTTAACACAATTCTTACTAAGGGCATGGAGAGGTGAGGGTAGGAAGAAGTGAGGGAAATGGAGAGTATCTTCCTGAGCGCAAGGAATGTGGTAAAATGTTTGGAGTTGTGCTGTCTAACAAGAAGCAACAAATTGATGAACCAAAACATTTTGCATCATGTTAGAAAAGGCAAGAGATAGGAATGGAACTACAAACTGTTTCAGGATAGTTAGATGGCTCACTTTCCTCTTTTTAAATAGAAATATATACATTATATATGAGCAACTTGGATTCCACGGGCAACATGCTTTTATGGTGAAAAGCATATTGCCCGTGGAATCCAAGTTACTCATATATAATAGCAATGTACTTAGCCATTGGAATTATGCTTTTAGTATATGGGGGCCAATGATGAAAAAAGTGGATATTAAAAAATTTCAGGTCCAGCAGAATAAGTCTGTAAGACAAATATTTAATATAAGAACGAGAGTTAGATTAAGTGAATTCTACAAACGTGGGAAATTTTAAAAATAAGTTACCTTATTGAACTATCCTTAGTGAAAATATCTTTCAAGTACATGAATATCAGAGCGACTAGTAAATTTATTCAAACTAGGCAATCATGATTATCATACAAGAAACAGGAATAATCTAAGAGCGATTCCTCACACTGCTCACTCATACAACACTAGTTTTCTTGGGAAGGCACCTGCACGGTCTCTGGCTGAACTTGCACCATTCATTTAAAATGAAAGAAAATATTGAGTCATTTAGTAAGTCATTCACAAGACGAGAAATACAAACATATTAAGATACTGGCAGCAGCTTACTTCCTTTCCTATTTTCTTGTTCTTCATATCATAATATACGTATGCATAATTTTTTGATTTACATACCTGTACAAGTAATTGTTGGGAATGCACAATTAAATATAGTTTCCATAACTCTTGTGCAACCCCTCACCAAAGCATATTGCACTGATAACACTGGATGTTTTATGTATATAAGTTGTTGTATGTACAAGCTTGGGTGAGAAATAAATATCTATCTATCTATCTATTTACTAATTTAGTTGTTTGCTGCAATTTAGGAAAATAAATGAAGAAGCATTATTGGTATTAATCTGAAAGTTTCGGATCACAAAAGAGGCATCTTACTCATCTATAGCGTCCACTCGTGACTAGTTCCATTCATTGCCAAAGTCTGTAAAGGTCAGAACGATAGTCAGATACATCGTAGTTCACTGGCCCCTACCCTAACAGATACCTCATCAATCAGAATACCATCCATTGGATTACAGTATGACAGGTCAGTACCCACTTCTCTGAAAGGCGTCATCTGTGCAATTGATGAAACTACCGGATTTTATCCCATGTGTAGCAACATTTCTCCCTGACACTGAGCTTTTTCCCTGGTGAATACAACAAGGAGAGGGAAAATACAGACTTGATGAACTGAAGAAGGACATACAAGAAATTAATGAGATTGACAGGGAAAATACGAGAATCCACCAATCAGAAGCAGCCTGAGCCATAACGTCACCATGACGACAAGACGTCACCATACTCATGCAGTGTAAACATCAGCAGATGCAGAGCAAGAGAGAAGGCAAAAAAAAACTGACAAGTGTTTTGGGCCTCAGATCGCTCAAAAATGCTCCGATTTCATTGGGGAAAAACTGACATGTAGCTAATCATTTGCTCTATGGATGTGGATGGTTATTTGGTACTCGGCTCTCTTTATTTTTGTCGTACGGCACTTTTTTCGGTGATCGGCGACATCGAAAATTCCATAGGCGTACGGCGCGCGCGATTTTTGGGGGGGGGGGAGAGACATTTGCCCGAATTTCAAGATGTAGTTTAAGTACCATTTCAAATGATATTGGCAAGAAATCATTAATTTTCAATAGTGTTTATTTAATCATCTGCCCAAATTTTTCAGCCTTTTTGCCCGAATCTTACTGTTTCCCATACTTTTGGGGGGGGGCGACCGCCCCCCTTGCCCCCCCCCCCTCCGATACGCCTATGGTAAATTCTGCTTTTTGACAAGTGATTCTTACAAAATTCAGATTGACAATGAAGTGGGCCAATGTCATGGGATAAATAGGTTATGACATGCCTTTGACCTGTATTTCCCAGATATTTTCACTCTGGATATTAAACAGAAGTGCTTGATATTACCCACAGAAAAGGCTAAAATGACCATAGCTGCTTTAACTAAGTGCCAAGTGCCCTTAAAGCTCCCGACCAATGGAATTTTTTTTTAATGACATCTGAGTTAAATATCAATCAAAATATCACTTTTGGTCATGATAATCATAACACCAAAGAAATGGTAGCTATTCAGAAACACTGCAGTCTAATATCACGCGCTGGGTGCCTGATATTACCCACTTTTACCCTATTTATTTTGAACTATGTTAGATGGAAATTTATCTGTGAGAAATATAAAATCACTGAGCGATTGGTAGTCTCGGAAATGATAAATATTTCTAATTTGTAACATGTTATGAGCTCCAGTTGTCTACAGATTAACAAAGACTATTCGTAAGAATAAAGCGTCTTTTCTCAATTCAATTGCTTCCCAAAATTCATATCACACCAATTGAGGGAGCTCAGCCAGCTAAGTTTTAGCTGTCACAATTGATAAATTCAAGTCCAAAATGACTGGTATTCCAAGATGTTACTTATAGATCTTAAATATTACAAACAAGCTCTCTGTGGTTAGAAAGTAAATCAAGAAGTAGTTTATTCAGACATGACATCGGGTTATAACAGAAAATCAATACAGTAATATGTTGCTTTATATTAGTTGACCCCTGTATGACACTGCCAGTAACGCTACCAAGGGGACAACCATGCAGACGGTTCACGGTTATTGTTCTTCCTTTTTTCTTAAATGTATTTAGATATTAAGTATGGAAGAGAATAATTTCAAGTTTATACTTGTATTATAATATGCTGAGTACTGAAACAAATAACACTAGCTAACCTACTCTATTGCAAATGTAACAATTTTCGACTTCACATTCAACATTAAAGGAAATAAGGAAAATTTGCTTGATGTAATTTTTAAAACCATTCAAACAATGACTATATATTTTACTCCTAACATTCTCTCTCATTTCATTGAAAGTTTTTGGAAATTTATAGGAAATGCTATTGGTTGCATATTCGTGGCTCGCAGTGGGTGGTAGCTAACTCATCAAATCCAATTAATGACCTTCAAGTCAAGCATAACCAAAGACTACGAAGAACAGTTAAAAGTTTTAATAACATGTTAACCTCAACAAAACAAAATAACAATTACATCACAGTGTGCTCATCTTACAGACATTCAGCAGGCTTGGATAAACACAGTCTTATTATAAAACAATACAGAAATGCACTCAGAACTCACAATTTAACTCATTAAACTCTGTAGACAGTGCTAATCATTCCTTAATGTTAACCACAGAATCTAACGATAATTTTCCTAGATTCCTTTAGGACAGTGCTTCAGAAACAATCTCTGGACCCTAAACAAGAGTCAATATTCAGAAATCGATCCATTAAATATCAATCAATCTCATTCTATTTTAGATTCCATTTAAATAATAATCAGTCCAATTCAAAGTTACATTAAATGTCACCTAATGTATAGCAAACTGAACGTTTTACAATTTTCCCTGATAATCAAGAGACAACAATGCACTTATCTTATCAATCAAGGTCCATCATCAGAGCACAATCGGTCCACCGACTGATAGATCAAATCCTCCACTCCCGTCGACATAACAAAACCACACTGATTGGGGTGCCTTGGGCTGCTCTTTTCAAGCTGCTTAGCTGCCCCACAGCAGGGGGCCGTAGCCCTTCGGCCCTCCCTAATTAGGGACCAAGGCAGGGGGCTCCCTTGCAAGCAGGCATCAAGGATAGCAAGCGGAGTGTATACTGCTCTGTTGTTTTTGTCTTACTCCGTCCTTGTGCGAGGCACTTTAGCCATTAATTTTGCCAAGGAGAACTGCAGGAATGAATTAGTTATAATTGACTTATGACTTTGGACGCAGCTCTCTGTTGCAGCTCTCTGGGGTCTGTACATGTACGATCTACTGATGTAAACCAGCCTAAATATTATTCCTATTAAATAAAACCAAATAATCTGGTTCAATTTAACCACGATTATAACAACTCCCCCCTCTTCAGATCGGAATTATACAAAAGGTGGCATCGGCATAGGACCGCTCTGATCTCCCAAGTCAATTAGGGACCATTCAAAATTTATGACTGGGGGGGGTGGGAGTTTTGTCAGAACTTCCCATCAAAAATTGATGCCCCCCCTTGAGATTCATGCGGATTTTCAGTACCCCAGCCCCAGGATTCATGCGGATTTTTAATACCCCCCTCAACATACAAAGCAATACATACCTAAATTGTTGTGCTTGTGCCCCTGGTACAATCGCACGTACAGATTCGCTGACTTTTGCGTGTAAAAAAGCTAGAATAAAGTGAGTTTATGGGTGTATTATTACATATATGTTTTGTTAAATTTTCTTACCTGCCCTTGGACATCTTGTCAAAAATCAGTACCCCCTCCTTGAAACAGGCATCAAAAGTTAGTACCCCCTCTGCAAAAACTGCCACCCCCCATCCCCCCAGTCATAAATTCTGAACTGTCTCTTAGAAGATACCCATTAAGTGTGTCTCGATTCTTTCGGTGTCCTAGTAACCACCTAAACAATCTGTGTTAACATACGAGTAAACACGTAAGTTCTAAACTCATTAAACACTTTTACATGAAATATACCGAAAACAGCTAAGTAAAATTACTTAGGTTAAGTCATATTATCACTTGACCTTATTTGACATATAGCATAAGTAATCAGACATACTATAACAATTTATCAAATTAAGTGACATATTTCTATTAGAGACAGCATTCAATTATTGTTATAAACAGAAACTACCAAAAAAAGGTTTTTTCAAGGTTTTAGTTCAGCTACATTTACTGTACAGCCATAGATAGGAGTTAGGTGCTGTGTGGCTATTTTCCCATGCTGCTGTGTTATGGTGGTCACACTCCAGTTGGCCCAGCTGATTAATTTAGGCTGGGTAACTGTGAGTGCTAATTGACACACTTTTGAAGGTCTAGGTTGAGACTTTGGTCAGAAGATTCTCAGTCACAGAACAGTCAAGATGTTTTTATCTTAGAACAAATGAAAATTGTATAGTGCAATGCTACAGGCTCACTCTGTGTTTTTCAGGTATGTTATTCTACTTCTGTATGTTGTAATACTAGTTTAGCCATGAATTTGCTGTGATATTTCCTAGTGATGTTGGTTATTTTTATTGTTAAAATTTGAATTTATTTGTGTGCTGTGACAGTTATTTAGAGTGCCATATTCAGAGCATTTTTTACGGATTTTCGACTGGGAGACCAAAAGGACAGTGTAGCGCCATCATGCACAACATCAGTTGGCCTGCTTAAGAGCCATTAGATTTATAATTATATTCATGAAGGGAATTGCCTACAAAATGGACTTTAAACTGTCGAGCTGACTGATATTTTTGGACTTATGCCAAGTTTTGGATTTAAAGCAAGTTCGACAAATTCAAAATTTATGAAAATTGGAAATCAGGAAGATGACATATTGAAAAGACAGTAGGCCTAAATTTTTGATGGGGAAAGAGCAAGCCTTGTACTTTCAAATACATACAAGAACTACAAAATGACAAACCAAATATTAAATTATTGAGAGTCTCCAGGGAAATTGGTCTCGCAGTGGAACCAAGTTGGCAATGGCTGAGAGACCAAACATGGGAGACCACTTGGTCCGCAGTTACTATGTTAAAAAATGTACGAGCCACAATACATTTTTGTACAGGTGTGCCGGTTATATCACCAAATTCAATATGATTTAATCAGCGGGCATCCTCTAGTCATAGGCGTATCCTCAAAAGTTTGGGAAACACTAAAATTCGGGTGAAAAGCCTAAAAAATTACACTATTGAAAGTTTATGAGTTCCAGCCAATTTTATTTGAAAGGGTATTAAATCTAGATTTTGAATTTCGGGCAGATGTCACTCGCCCCCCCCCCCCAAAAATCGTGCTCGCCATACGCCTATGCCTCTAGTGCATGTGGAGTGTGGACAGTTGCATATTGCTGTTAGTGAATTTAGTGCATGATTACTGTGTATTTATGGAGATTATCATATCTACCACATTCGGGCAGATACTTACTACTAACTACGACTAACTACGAAATAAAAAAGGGAAATATAATGACTTGCAATGCTTGGCTTGGCTGTGAGAAGACCCGAGATCTTGTTTGCATGACCAGTTTGTTGAGCTCATTGGAAAGTATTTATCTCATCTACTCTTGTATTTGTAGGGAATGCGAGTAGAGCTCATTGGTGTTAATGTGTCTCTTATAATTGGAAGTATTAATTTCCAGAATATGCCGCATTGGTCATATGCATGAGACTTGAACATTATTTCAGCTACTGTACTGCAGCTTGCAACTGATTGACTGCTGGGAGTAAATGCAGATTCAATCCTGCTTATTTATTCTATTCAAGACACAAGATTTAGGTATTAGTTAGACACCGATTTGGAGGGTTCTAACATGCATTTTTGTCAGTTAGGACCCGACATCATGTGCTTCTTCTATTATTTGCTTTAACTTATAATTTTAACAAAATAAACAATAATCTGATTGTTTGTTTGCTGTTGTAAATAGTGTTAATCCTTAGCAGGGCGCTAACATGCAATATTGTCAGTTAGATACCGGTTTTTCCAATGGTATAAGTATCTTGGTGATGTCTAAATCAAAGTTAAATATTTATTGTGCAAAACTATGAAACATTAATTATAAATACAGATATGTCTATTGGACCCAATTTAACATTATAGCAAACCTATTTGTGATCAGGAATACAACCAGATTTATCAATATTTTTGATATTACATACCTCTTCAAAATACTTCTAGAAATAATTTTAAATCAACACAATTGCCAAAGCCATCAATGGATGTAATAATAATGATTGTCAATGGATGTAATAAAATAGTCTGGCCATAAAGCTAAGTTTTCCCAGATAGAGTTGCCTCGAAAGGCTCACTTGCACTTGCAGTGCCTTTTTAATGATGTTACTGCGAGACCAAATAGTCTCCCAGTTGACAGATTTAATCTTCCATTCCCAGTCATTGCTAATTAATT
Source organism: Platynereis dumerilii (assembly GCA_026936325.1). NCBI lineage: Eukaryota > Metazoa > Annelida > Polychaeta > Phyllodocida > Nereididae > Platynereis > Platynereis dumerilii. Next base: position 53,851,204 of record JAPTHN010000009.1, on the reverse strand, counting down.
AGTGTCCCTGGTAATTTTTTTTTTCAAAGACTTTCACTATTCTTCACTGTACATACATTATATTTCTGATGACTATGTCATCCTTTTTGATTTCAATTATCAATACTTTGAAATTTGTCGCAACTCCTGAGGCTCTAATTGTTATGAATATAATTCATACTTGTTTATACTGTTTTTATTTACTGGGTTGGGTGAAAAGCTTTTTTATAAAGATGCGTCACCTAGTCTAAACATATTTTTAATAGATAAACAAATTAATTAATTAATAAATCTTCAACTGATCTATGGATGTCTTGAATTGAGGTCTTACGAATAGTTGTTTAAGGTTGTCCCTTCGGTCTCACATTTGGTAATCCTCTGTATCAAATGTAATGCAGATATTGGTTGGTCTCTAGGGAAGTTTGGTTCCTGCATACCAGGTCCTGATTACCTGAAAAAGTCAATTTTACCAAGTTGATTTCCCTGGAAAAGCACATAGAGGTCAACAATAATTGCTCATTACGAAAAACTGTGTATATGATGCGACAATATTCATGCTTTGATTCTATAGAAATATTTCACAAAAAATTACTTTGAATGTAGAAATGTATGTCTTTAAAAAAGTAAGCTATCTTTCGATGAATAAACGATTTAGTTGACATATTTAGATACTGTGGGTGGCAGAAGTATACACCCCCCCCTGAAGCAGTCAATTTCCTGTCATATCTTCCTTCAGAAAAGTATCATCAATCCAAACTTCTACTATTCTTACTGACCTCTCTTGCAACCAGCGGTGCTGGAAGGAAACGAGGGCGGCAGGGGTGGTCAGCAAGAAAAGGGCAAATCTAATTTGCGCGACAACATTTTACTGTAGCGGCAATAAAAATTTTTTATATACTGTATAGTTATAAGTATTATACATTTTCGACTAAAATCACTGTAAATTAAGGCATTTAAAAAATAATGCTTTTTTTCTTTGAGATGATAGGGCAACCTTGCCCCAACTTGCCCCCCTGTTCCGGCACCCTTGCAAGTTGCAACCTATATTCACCCTAAAATGTTATGTGGAAAGTCAAGGAATACCACTCCAGGGGGGCCTACTTCCACTACCCACTGTATGTTAAAAAAAAATCATGGTTCCAATAGTGTGGTGTTTTTCAAGTCGGGCACTGCAGGTAAGGCTTGGGAGTGCAAAAATATGGAGGTGCATGAAAGTGTTGGGGATGCATGCTTTTGTCCCTGCTTCGAAAATTTATAAATTCCCACATTTAGTGAAGTGACATATTCAGTCCGTATAAAACATCCATGAATTTGGGAATCAACACTGTTCATGAAGGGTCGAAAATCTTTTGTTTTCATAGAATGTGACTTGAAAGATATATGGGGAACTATAGGGCTCATTGGGACACGGGCACATTATGACCAGAGGGGGGGGGAGAGGTTCCTGGTTCCTGGCAACTTGACTCTAAATAGCCCACACTGGTGCTGATGGGGCGCAAAACACAAAACAAACAAACTCCTAGCAACTTGACAGAGTATGTGACATGGTGATGCCATAAAATCTCATAAATACACATTCTGACGTTTTATCCGATTACAACCCCATGAATAATTGGTCAGAAAATGTTTGTTTTCCTACCACTCTACTACTAAATTCAAGGGGGTTCAATTCGAACCATTCTCTGGACAAACCATGAACAATTACTATCCTGATAAACACACTCAACGATGCCTCAGAAGCTAGCATTTTGGTGTTACTGTCACGTAGTTTCAAGTAGGAAGTGATTCAGAGGTAGTCAAAAGGTGTGAAAGGGTAAAGTAGTGGCTGATTCTTCCTTCCTGCTGGGGTAATCGTACTTTATTTTGGGTTGTACTGTACTTTATCCCGTGAAGCAAGTGAAATGGTAAACTTCCCTAACTTATCAAAGGATAACATCGAAAGAAGAGAAAAGTTATTGAAATGAATGATCAAAGTATCTTGACTTTTTTTCAGTTGCATTTTCAACATAAGTCAGTACGATTTAATTTGACACTCAAGTGTAGCGCTTGGAGATGTTAAAATTGTCATGAATATACTTGACGGCAACTACCAGGCGTGTGCAAGCTTTCATTTTGATATTTTAAGAGGAAGTGCCATTTTAAGCCATTTTGCAATGTTGCGTTTTTAATGATGCTCAGTGTATTTCGGGCTCTCTAAAATTAATTTGTGGAATTCAATCAGGGGGCCCTCTGAAATAAATTTCTCGATTCTGGGGGCGGGGGCCTCTGAAGAAAACTTTTGTGCCAGCGAGGCAGGGGGCCTCTGAAATAAATTTCTCGAGTCCATTTGGGGGCCCTCTGAAATAGATTTCCGAAGATAGTTGAGGGCCCTCTGATAGGGCCCCTCTTTAATGAATTTCTCCAGTCAGTCAAGGGCCTCAGAAATAAAGTTATCGAGTCAGTTGGGGGGGGGGGCCTTTGAAATTGAGTCCATGACGCTGTGGTTCGTTTCTATTTATCACAAATTTTTAGTCAAAAACTGGCCAAATATTGGGGGGGTGTCACAACCCCCCCACACCCCCCCCCATTGGTACGGCCCTGACTAACCATTATTAAAATTCAGTTAGTTTCCAAGCAATTTTATTTGAAATCGTAGGCACCAGATGTCTAATAAAATCAATTTAGAGCATGCCAGTTATCTGAAAAGATTTACCCATTAAATGATCTGACAACACCAATCAATCGATAGATAGATGGATGGATAGATATAGATAGATAGGGTCTGGAATGGCAAGCATCTTCCTGAGGGCAAGGGATGTAGAAAACTGTTTTGGTTGCACTGCATCCCGGGCACTGCATAAGAAGAGGCAACATATTGACGAACCAGAACATTTTGCGTCATGTCAGAAAAGGCAAGAGGTGTCAGTGGAACTACAAACTGCTTGCAGTCAGATGCTCCCTTTCCTCTTTCCAAATAGAGACCGCATCAGTCGGAATTCTGTCCATAAGATTACTGGTAGACAGGTCAGTAGCCCCTGCTCTGAAAGGTGTCATCTGCACAACTGATGAAACTATATCGGATTGTGGATAGGCTCTTTGGCAGCCATATTGACTGGTGTTGGACAGACCTTTCAGTCTGAGATGAGATGCATCCCTAGGGATGAGATGGAACTGGCATTTGTTGGATGCTGTGTTGTTGTGAGTTTCCCCTTATTGATGTGGGTTTCCTCTTTTAAAAGGAAGAGTCCTCTTGTAAAAAGGTATTTTCCCATGGTGACCACTGACCAATACACTACATTTTTGTCACCTGCAGGCAATACACAAAATAACACCATACTTGTGATATATTATGGAGTTACTAATGTTAAACCAAACATTAAGTTATTTCTGAAGACAAGAAGAGTGCCTGTGGACTCTGGTGGTTTCTTATGACATTGACTTGTGATGATCAGCAATTCTCATGAACTGCATAAATAACATGTTGAAAGTGACTTGGGTTTCAACATCAAGAAACCACACTTTGTCCACACATGCAACATTATGTTATCAGAGGAATAAGACGTAACATGAAATCATGATAGCATTACAGGATATGTTGTAGCATTCCAATTTAATACAAAATAAATCAGGCTTCTTATATGCATTGATACTGAAGTATCAAGCCAGCCTTGACTAATAATATACATCCACAATTTCTATGCTGGCCACAATATCTGTTATGATAAATGGTGTGAGGTGCTACAATTCATGATCCAATATATTCTCTTAACGGTGCTATGAATTAGCCACAGATGTATCACGAGGCAGCCGTAACCTTGCGATAGCGTGATCAGTAAATCTCTCTTAGTGCTAGGCAGTGTGATATTGTGTGTATATTTTGTGCTGTATCAGATGGAAATTTATTTGGGGGAAATATAAAATGGCAGAGTGATAGGTTGTAACTTAAATGAAAAATATTTGTAATTTGTAATTATGATATTGATCTTGCTAATTGAGTCCTAGGCCGCAAAAAACAGCATACAGAGAAATGTGCGTGTAGTTTGTCATTTGTAGAAGACCCGAAACCTTCTCGCTCTTGGCAATTATAGTACACATAACTGAGCATCTCTGAGAAAAAGGGATGACTTTTAAAACAAATGACATGTCTGTGGCTTTAGGGCGCATCAAAGATTAACTAGGAAGCTGAGTCATTGAAGCTGGTTACTGATGTGAAAACTTTCTGAAGACTGAAGAACATCACTACGTTCAGTCATTTATTCAGAATCTCTGGGCTTCGAAACTTTTTCACCCTTTGCATATCCTGCATATGTTATCCCAATGGCTTTGAGGAGTAACATAAAGGCTAAACAAAAATGTACATTGCATAGGAAGAAAACAATCTGGCATAAATAAATGAAAAAGTTGAAAAAAATTTTCTTTTGAGACTTGATTTATCAAAGTTGACAATTTGATATCTTTCAAAACAATCCATTAACATAAACACCACTTATAGTCTGTCACTTTGATTTAGAAAAAATGAGGACCAGTTCACTGTGAAAAATGCATTTTGGTCGCTCAGTTACTATAATAAAAATTCACTGATTAAAAGTGAGATATATGCTTATATTCCAACTATTATTAAGGTCCTTTAAAAAAAAAAAGAATATAACTTATGGTCTTAAGTTTAGTGTTCAGTACTAGCAATGACCCATCTTTTTTTTTCTTTGTACAGACAGACCTCTTTGGAAACCAATGCTTTTTAATCAATGCCCCACAATGACCTCAAGGAGTGCTAAGACCTTTCCTATCTCAATCAAAACCGTTTCCCAATCCAACAAAGGTTGCAAAGGGTAACAATTGCAAAAGGCTGTTGACCCAACTGACCACTCAGTCTCTTTTCAGCTACACCTTATAAAGCCAATTGTGGCAATTCAGACCTTTCTTCTGAAAGACTCACACCTACTTCCGAATGTCCTTCCCAGTCCAATAAAGGCTGCTAAAGATTAGATTAAAATGCTCTTTGATCAACAGAGGACCTGGCCAAAATATTCAGTATCTTTCACAAGGTGTCTTTGAGACTTTCTCTCAATGAGGTGATTTTTTTCAGTAAAAACGGAAAATCTGATTGAACTGGATTTCAGATCTGTGGTTTGCCTGATAGTGACATTAGCATTTTATTAGGCAAGGTTTCCTTGAAACTGGGCCCATGATGATGGATTGTCACAAAAGATTACGATGCGAATGCTCATTACTGGTGTTGTGACCTGTGATACTAGAAGTCTACTTCAAAATTAAAATCAGTTTCAGCACAATAGGCTGTTTTAAGACGCTTGTAGACTGAAGGCTTATAATGGCATATGTCTATAAAATATTTATTAATTGCAACCAAAGTTTGGCATCATAACATTATTCCCCCTCTGAAAGCAATGCATTTGGATAAACCACAAAAATATTCCAAATACGTTTTAAGTCTGAATTGCGAAACGCCATTAATAACTTAATTTTCTGAAGGTAATTATTATCAATCAAGGATATCATTTCCATAAATAATAGATACAAATTCTGGAGAAAATTAAACATTTAAACAATGTTCATAATGAACAACAGATAAGCAGGCCCCCTTACCTGATCAGTCCAGACAATGACTTTGTACATTTGTATGATTTTAAAAAGCCAGTGATTTCACCGTAGTTGACAATCTATTGAAAATAGATCATTTCAAAGCGAACAGGAAAGCATACTATTACAAAACGTAATTTGAAGCATTGTGTTGTCAGGCATCATATAGGGTAAATTGAGCTTCTTTGATATTGAATCAAATCAGAGGCTGATTCAAAAGATTTAAAATCATCATGAAGCTGATTTAATCAGAATTAATTAATGAACTCAAAATTTAATTTTTTTCAGGAACTTATAAAAGACAAGCAGACAACAAGTCTGATATACCTGCTACTTGGGAACTTGGTGTTAACTCTGCTTGTCTCACAAATAACATGGTGAAGTATAAGTTTAATAACGTTTTTATTTTATGCACATCTTCTACATTTTCGAATATAATTTTGCGTACAACATCAATTGTTAATGTTGTATCAATGACTTTACTGAACATTTCTGTTTCTGTGTAAAAGTTTGGGATGCTGTTGACACTTGACCGCTTATAAAATTCATTAGATACTGCAGCAAAAATGAATAATCCCAACAGTTCATTTGCTAAAATAACATTTCAAAAGATATCTGCTTGAAATCAAAGTCATCCAAAGTCAGACTAGACACTTACTGACACTTACTGAGCTTTTGAAAATGGACAAGACCATCATCTAATGCTGGGATTGTCCTGGTTTCATCCAGACAAAGTTGTGCGAGATCCTCAAACTCAGTTTCTGTTGACCGCTGACTGCAGCTTGGGAATTTTGCTTCCTAGTTGGCAGCAAATAGCAGTCAGCTCCGGAGCCATTTTTGCCTGATAGTCTACAATTTTAGATGATCGCAACGCGTTCATACAAACGAGACAAAGTGTAATTACGTAAATTCACAGTGATGAGCATCATGAATCTCAGGTTGTGTAAGGACACGATACAAATGCAAACTTAGATTGCTCTTAATTTATATCAATTAAAAACTTAGATTGCTCTTAATTTATATCAATTAAAAATAACACTTTTAATACACCCCATGAAATTAAGTAATGTCACACAGAAGAATTCTAAGTGGCACATCTGCTTCACCAGAAACCAATCAATCACAACCAATGCCTGTGATAATTGTTATTTAAGACTTCAAGCATGTTGAAAAAGTAGGCTTTTACTTGCTAAACCTCAATACCAAGTTTCAAGCTTATTCTTTCCATTACAATAAAAAATAATTAATTTTCCACAATCAAGAGATAGATATTGTGATTAAAGTGGAATATCTAAACCATGAACAGCTGCGAATATAGGCAGTTTGATAAATTTAATCATCATATTGTATAACATCTGTAGATATCTGAATTGTGCTAAAGTTAACAACACATTGAAAGTGAAACATGAAGAACTTAAAGGCAGTAAGTCCGCCAATTCTATGTAAAATTTAACTTGTTGTTATAGATCATAAATTGATAGATTTAAAGTATAGTATAATTTTCCAATCAACAGATTTTTGTATTTTCTACAATTAAGTGAGTTTAATTGATTGTAAAGCCTTAAATTACTAAAGGAGAGCCCTGCATTGCTTGAATTGTAAACAAAGCAGGGCTTTTTCACGGCATGAAAAACTATTTGTTTACATTTTTCAAGGAAATAAACTTCTTATATTGTCAATAGAACGGCAATTAGGTAAATTTTTCAACTGGAATGCGTTAAATATGACTGAAATCTATCCATAAACAGTCTATTAAAAATGCGGACTTACTACCTTTAACAATTAATCTTCAGTTTGTAAGAATGTTCCCTGAAAAACCAATCATTTTAAGAATTGTCATGGCTTCTAATTAATGGTTGCATTGAAGCTGATATTGAACGTGTCATGTTAGGAATTTGTAATTTGTTTGCAAGATGTATCATCATCAAGCTGCATGATCCTCCAAATTCTATAGAAGTTTATTATTCATAAAATATTTAAACAATTTAAAAAAAGTATATTAAAGGCGAGCAGTCAGGAACCGCAGCACCTATCACTGGCAAGCTTGTGGTCTCACACAGCCCTGTTTTGAGCCATACCCTGCACTGAAGGGTGTTTATCTTACCAATAACATGTTAAAGACTATGCAAAATAGTAAATTTGTTTCATGCACTTCTACCACATTTTGGAATACACTAATTTTGTTCATGTCGTCAATGGATAATGTGGTGTCAATGACTTCACCAAGTATTTCTGATTTTGGTAAAGGAACTTTGCTTACTACTGGTTCATTTAATACTTCAGCGCCTTTACCAAAGACTGCAAGTGCAGAGAATTATGTCAGTGAATTGAGATTAGAAGAAGAAAGTAATATTACAAGTGATTCAGAGGTGTTTTCAGGTAGAGGCATAAGTGTATGGAAGCAAGAGGAGGCATTCCCAAATGTTACAAGTCATCAAAATGAAGAAACAGAAATTATCATTCATAATGAAAAACTACTTGTGAGAGAAGTTACTGATTTAACAAAGCAACTGACTAACAGTAGTGATGTCAACAGTCATCAATTTGACAACGACGCAGTACTTCAAATATGGGATGTTCAAGAAAATACATTGAATGGAAACTATTGTGTAACAATAAATGTGTCTCAAGAAACAATCATGCAAGAGATTGGCAGGGACCGAGTTGAGTTCATGTATGACTGTTTCAAGAGAAACAAAATAATATTCAATCTGAAAATATGTCTGAAAAAAGACAAACAATTCCCAATAGTAGGAAAACATTGGATTATAATTGCCCCAATGGGATCTTCAATATGTCCCAAGACGGCACGTGGTCATGCTGTACAAAATATTTGCATTGTGAGGATTGATAAAATTACGGAGAGCAAGATGATGCATTTTTGTACAGTCCTGGCTAATGATGGAGAAATTACTCCCAAAAGCTCCTCGAAAGATTTACTCAAATTTGCAGAAAAACATTGCTCAATGGAAATTTCAGCCTCATATGAATACCATGCATACATGAGCAAATCATGCAGTCAAGACTCACTGGACAAAGTCGTAAACATTACCGAAACACTTTTTCATTGGCTACATTATATCATGGGTAAGTAATACTGATATGACAAGTTTTGCGACTGCTTGAAATTGCACGTACATGCATTACATGATCTCTTTATGAATTTGTCTAAGTTTAAAACTTGAATTTAAGTATTTGTAAAAAAAAACAGTCCGAAATTATTTATTTATTTTTCCGTGCACAGTCTTCCTGTTTCTCATTGCCTGTTCCTGTCTGCTGCTGATTTGCGTGGAGATTTGGAGGGGTGGAAATGCAATAATGGTTTGCTTTCTCTGCATCGGGATTGGAAATGTGTTGACAATCGGAATTTCTCTGAGATCGTCATTTGCAGGGCACAAAAGAGAATACAGGGCCCAAACAAATGGAGGAAACATCACCACTAGACAACATGATGTATCAGCAGGACAAATCATTGTAAGCAAATTGAAATGTCTAAGCATTTTCTATCATTATATTGAATGTGACAGATCAGTTTTGTTGAGGAGAATATCACAACAGCAAATGGTGTTAAACGAGTTATTGTATTTGTTTCAGAATTTTGACTGCCAGATGTTTTCAAGTCTTCAGGTGGTCGTGGAAAATTTCAATGTTCTTGCAATTGCTTTAATAACTATAGAAAGATATGTAGTTGTAACATTTCCATTATTTTCCCTGAGATTTTCAAGGATAACAAAAAGGAAAGTGTATTTCATGGTTAGTATTTCTTAGATTTTTATAAAGAATTAATTAATTCCAATGGATTATAATAGTGTTCAAGTTGAAAATTTATATGCTATCTTTAGTTTTCAATTACTGCTTTCTATTTTTCAGAGGATGATGATTGTTCTCTTTTGCTCCGCCTTGTTGCCCTTGCCTAAGTTGTTCACAACTGGCTTCGTACTTAGGGCATGTTCTGAGATAAATGCAGTTGACTATTTCCAAATTCCAATCATATGTGGCATCTTGCTGACAGCATTTTTTGCATGTGGCACAACCATTACGATGGTGAATGCAAGGTTTGTTCCCGTGTATAATTTCATTCATAAAAAATAGGATTAAAAGATAATTTCCCCCCTTAAAAAAACTTGAATATTTTATTATACCTGGTTCTTGTCATATTTTTGTAAAAGTTTGCCAGTCCTGTATATCTAGAGAGTGTCCGTGTTGTTGGAGCTTGATTGATGGATTCATGTTCATTCATGCAGACCCTGGGCACAAGTATCCCTGTTTGCAAAAAAATAACTCCCGTTGTACCAATTTCTATCAAGAAGTACATTTCGCCCACATCTCCGTAATAAGTTGCAAGTAGGCAACGCACCCACATGGTGAATCAACTCTAAACCTTATTTGATTTTAAGAAACATGGGTAGGCTCACTTGAAAGGTTACTGGTTCGATAAGGAATAATGCCATCAAGCTACAAGTTATACACATATTTTAAGTCAATAAGCAGGCCCAGAAAGTACACACATTTCATAAAAATTTTCATGAGTCTTTGAGAAATTTCTGTTCATCTGCGGGGGAATTTCCCCTTGTTGAATAAAACTGATTATCAGACTGTTAGTCATCAATAACATTTAAGAACATGCAACATTTACAGAAACAGTTACAGAAAAACCCTTTTTGGTCAAACATTTTATTATGATAATCGCATTGACTTGATAGCTATCTACTTTTAACAATCATAGATACGTTCCCAGTTTTTGGAGCACCAACAACCTTTTAGACATCTGTAAAGAATTATCCTCCTGCCACTTACACGGCAAACTATGCGTATTTTACCAATCCATTTTTAATTTGGCTCCTTCATATTGAAAAATGAAAGTTGTAGGTAAGGACTTACAGACCACATTTTTGAGGAAGAAATTTGAGCTTTGAATGACGAATGTTTTCATGAATTTTGCAGGATCCGCAGAAGGAATTTTGCAGCAGGACCAGGACTGGAAAGTGACTCCAAAATAGTGACAATTTTAGTCATAAGTGGCATCAGCTTCTTTATTTTTTCTGTTCCTGAGATCTATGTTTTTGTTGATGCAATTATTGTGAAAGCTGATATTGACTTTAAAGAAGCAAATAGTTCCTTCATTTTGTCACACATAATTTCATTTTGTCGGTGTTCATTCTGCATCACCAATTGTGTGCTTTATGCAGTGGGGACAAAGATTTCTGGCAAAGTATTTCAAGCTGTAAAAACCCAAATTTGCAGAAGACAAATTCAATGATGTTATAATATCACACATTTGAAGACATGGTTTTTTTGGCCACTGGAATATTGACTTGATACAGGTGCCTAGCCCAATGTTTTGTTTGATTTGTTTTCCTAACATTCAGAAGGACTATTTGAAGCATTTTATTTTATGTGAAGTTATAAGCCAAAAATATTCAATGATATATATGTGATATTATGGGGTGAAAATAAAGCTTGCTTATTAAACTTTAAGCAAAGATCTTGTATGTCTTGTGTACAGTATTCTAAGTAAAGATGGTAATGATTATCGTTCTATTGTCAGTTAAAGTAAACTGCATTATTCAATTGTTTTCTATAAATGCATTTTTATTTTAAGCAGTTTTTGACATTTGGTTTGGTGATATCTACATCTACAGAAATGTACGTGAAAGCAGAGTCCTTTCGGCCAGATGTTAAAGAGGTTAAAGAAAAAGCTCTGTTTGGCTTTGTGCTGCAACTTGATTTCTATGGGGGTTTTTTTAAGGATAAATAGAAATTTAACTGCGACAGTGAGTGTTGGCCTACTACTGCAGGGTAAATTATAATCAATCTGCTCACATAAAACAAAGGCACCAAATATAATATTTCTTGTTGGCAAAAACGCTGGTGATAGAACACAATTCTTTATCCTTGGTCATGGTTTCAGATAAAGAGGTAAGGTGTTGAGTATAACTACTATATTGTTGAAAAGATAGAAGTGAGGACTTGGTCTGTGGTTTTACTTATAAATACCATAATTCTTGTGCAACCCCTCACCAAAGCATATTGCACTGATAACACTGGATGATTTACAGTAGCGGACAAAAGTTTAGGCCACGTCAATTTTTTGGCAATATTTTGGAAAATAAGTGCTCAGCTGAAAAATTTCTGCATGGATTTTCTTGCCTATGTGTCAGGGAAGTTCTACAAGAGAGAAAACTTGATCTATTTTTAGCACTTCCTGGAATATGTGTGATAAACACAAATTTCAGGTGGTCTAAACGTACGTCTGATGCTTGCTTGCATCCACAAAGGCCCTTAATGGCATTGTGCATTACCGGAAAGGTGGCTAAATTATTCAATGTTATTTTAGACAAGTTACTCAAACAAGTTTCATGTGATTTAAAGGCAATTAGTCATGAAACAGGAAAAAACACAGTTTTTAATAATGTTTTAAAAAATTTAACTTAGGAGGTAATAATGGTGATTCAATGAGCCAAAATTGTTATTATCGTTTTCATAGCTACGTGTTTTTTTGAAAACTTCGTTTTGCAGTTAAACTGTGACATCATCGGGTATCTGTCAATGTGACTGGTCTAATCTTCAATCTGTGACATAGCAGTTCAGAGTTTGACATCACAGTTTATGACAAAGGAATTTAAAACTGCCAGGCAATGTTACTATTTGTGTACAACCAAAACAAACAACACAAGTCTAAGCTGAGTGTTGCACCGCACCAAAAGAGTTTCATTGTTTTCCAAACAAAATGTGTTGCTCTTTTTCACAAGACACCAGTCATCACAATTTCAAACAACTTTTGTTGTCAGTAATTGCAACTCTCCTTTGAGGCTAAGTAGTCTGTTTGGTTCAGTTACAGTTCATTGAAGCTTCTTTCAGCCAGGGCAAGCTGAACAAGTGAAACATATATCATCCATGTGTCAATGCACTTCACCAGTTTCCTGAAATCTGTGCTTGTAATAAACAAAATGATTCAACTAATCTCTGACATCACAGTTTTGGAATGAAGCAAATTGCAAACTTGAAAAACATGTAGCTATGAAAACGATAATAATAAATAAAAGGTCAACTAAAAACAACTAAGAATATATGTGTCTGACACATTTTCATCCTTTTAATGGAGTATAAATACACTTGACACCCAGTCATACTGCAAAAATTGTGTTTTTGCCTGGTTTTGTCTAAGAGACTCCAATTTGAAGCATCATAAAACAGTAAAAGGAGAGTTTTCATTCACCTGAGTATGTATCCTGATAAAATAAAACAACTTTTGTTTGTTCGCTTTACTTATGATGAAACTACAGCCACTTTTATGGAAGTCGTAAATCTGGTCCATTCATTAACATTACGTTTCAGTACACTTTCCAGAGTGGCGTCTGTAATTTTGTCTCTACTGTGGGAAAGAACAAAAGTTTGTTGATTTAAAATAACATTGAATAATTTAGCCACCTTTCGGGTAATGCACAATGCCATTAAGGGCCTTTGTGGATGCAAGCAAGCATCAGACGTAAGTTTAGACCACCTGAAATTTGTGTTTATCACACATATTCAAGGAAGTGCTAAAAATAGATCAAGCTTTCTCTCTTGTAGAACTTCCCTGACACATAGGCAAGAAAATCCATGCGCAAGTTTTTCAGCTGAGCACCTATTTTCCCTAATATTGCCAAAAATTGACATGGCCTAAACTTTTGTCCGCTACTGTATGTATATAAGTTGTTGTATGTACAAGCTCGGGTGAGAAATAAATATCTATCTATCTATCTATTTAGTTGTTTGCAGCAATTTAGGAAAATAAACGAAGAAGCATTATTGGTATTAGTCTGAAAGTTTCGGATCACAAAAGAGGCATCTTACTCATCTATAGCGTCCACTCGTGACTAGTTCCATTCATTGCCAAAGTCTGTAAAGGTCAGAACGATAGTCAGATACATCGCAGTTCACTGGCCCCTACCCTAACAGATACCTCATCAATCAGAATTCCATCCATTGGATTACAGTATGACAGGTCAGTACCCACTTCTCTGAAAGGCGTCATCTGTGCAATTGATGAAACTATCGGATTTTATCCCATGTCTAGCAACATTTCTCCCTGACACTGAGCTTTTTCCCTGGTGAATACAACAAGGCGAGGGAAAATACGAAGGAAAATACAGACTTAATGAACTGAAGAGGGACATACAAGAAATTAATGAGATTGACAGGGAAAATACGAGAATCCACCAATCAGAAGCAGCCTGAGGAATGATGTCACCATGACGACACGACGTCACCATACTAATGCAGTGTAAACATCAGCAGATGCAGAGCAAGAGAGAAGGCAAAAAAAAATTGACAAGTGTTTTGGGCCTCAGATCCCTCAAAAGTGCTCCAATTTCATTTGGGAAAAACTGACATGTAGCTAATCATTTGCTCTATGGATGTGGATGGTTATTTGGTACTCGGCTCTCCTTACTTTTGCCGTACGGCACTTTTTTCGGCGATCGGCGACATCGTAAATACTGCTTTTTGACAAGTGAGTCTTACAAAATTCAGATTGACAATGAAGTGGGCCAATGACATGGGATAAATAGGTTATGACATGCCTTTGACCTGTATTTCCCAGATATTTTCACTCTCGATATTAAACAGAAGTGCGTGATATTACCCACAGAAAAGGCTAAAATGACCATAGCTGCTTTAATTAAGTGCCAAGTGCCCTTAAAGCTCCCGACCAATGGAATTTTTTTTTTGACATCTGAATTAAATGTCAATCAAAAGCTTCACTTTTGGTCATGATAATCATAACACCAAAGAAATGGTAGCTATTCAGAAACACTGCAGTCTAATATCACGCACTGGGTGCCTGATATTACCCACTTTTACCCTATTTATTTTGAACTGTGTTAGATGGAAATTTATCGGTGAGAAATATAAAATCACTGAGCGATTGGTAGTCTCGGAAATGATAAATATTTCTAATTTGTAACATGTTGTGAGCTCCAGTTGTCTACAGATTAACAAAGACTATTCGTAAGAATAAAGCGTCTTTTCTCAATTCAACTGCTTCCCAAAATTCGTATCACACCAATTGAGGGAGCTCAGCCAGCTAAGTTTTAGCTGTCACAATTGATAAATTCAAGTCCAAAGTGACTGGTATTCCAAGATGTTACTTATAGATCTTAAATATTACAAACAAGCTCTTTGTGGTTAGAAAGTAAATCAAGAAGTGGTTTATTCAGACATGACATCGGGTTATAACAGAAAATCAATACAGTAATATGTTGCTTTATATCAGTTGACCCCTGTATGACACTGTCAGTAACGCTACCAAGGGGACAACCATGCAGACGGTTCAATAATTATTATACACAAAATAAAACAAGTAATTCCTACAGCCATCAAGAAGAACACATCACAGTGGTAATCTTGTTTATTGTTCTTCCTTTTTTCTTAAATGTATTTAGATATTAAGTATGGAAGAGAATAATTTCAGGTTTATACTTGTATTATAATATGATGAGTACTGAAACAAATAACACTAGCTAACCTACTCTATTGCAAATGTAACAATTTTCGACTTCACATTCAACATTATAGGAAAATTTGCCTGATGTAATTTTTAAAACCATTCAAACAATGACTATATATTTTACTCCTAACATTCTCTCTCATTTCATTGAAAGTTTTTGGAAATTTATAGGAAATGCTATTGGTTGCATATTCGTGGCTCACAGTGGGCGGTAGCTAACTCATCAAATCCATTTAATGACCTTCTAGTCAAGCATAACCAAAGACTATGAAGAACAGTTAAAAGCTTTAATAACATGTTAACCTCAACAAAACAACATAACAATTACATCACAGTGTGCTCATCTTACAGACATTCAGCAGGCTTGGATAATCATAATCTTATTATAAAACAATAGATCAATGCACTCAGAACTCACAATTTAACTCATTAAACTCTGTAGACAGTGCTAATCATTCCTTAATGTTAACCACAGAATCTAACGATAATTTTCCTAGATTCCTTTAGGACAGTGCTTCAGAAACAATCTCTGGACCCTAAACAAGAGTCAATATTCAGAAATCGATCCATTAAATATCAATCAATCTCATTCTATTTTAGATTCCATTTAAATAATAATCAGTCCAATTCAAAGTTACATTAAATGTCACCTAATGTATAGCAAACTGAACATTTTACAATTTACCCTGATAATCAAGAGACAACAATGCACTTATCTTATCAATCAAGGTCCATCATCAGAGCACAATCGGTCCACCGACTGATAGATCAAATCCTCCACTCCCGTCGACATAACAAAACCACACTGATTGGGGTGCCTTGGGCTGCTCTTTTCAAGCTGCTTAGCTGCCCCACAGCAGGGGGCCGTAGCCCTTTGGCCCTCCCTAATTAGGGACCAAGGCAGGGGGCTCCCTTGCAAGCAGGCATCAAGGATAGCAAGCGGAGTGTATACTGCTCTGTTGTTTTTGTCTTACTCCGTCCTTGTGCGAGGCACTTTAGCCATTAATTTTGCCAAGGAGAACTGCAGGAATGAATTAGTTATAATTGACTTATGACTTTGGACGCAGCTCTCTGTTGCAGCTCTCTGGGGTCTGTACATGTACGATCTACTGATGTAAACCAGCCTAAATATTATTCCTATTAAATAAAACCAAATAATCTGGTTCAATTTAACCACGATTATAACAACTCCCCCCTCTTCAGATCGGAATTATACAAAAGGTGGCATCGGCATAGGACTGCTCTGATCTCCCAAGTCAATTAGGGACCATTCAAAATTTATGAGTGGGGGGGTGGGAGTTTTGTCAGAACTTCCCATCAAAAATTGATGCCCCCCCTTGAGATTCATGCGGATTTTCAGTACCCAAGCCCCAGGATTCATGCAGATTTTTAATACCCCCCTCAACATACAAAGCAATACATACCTAAATTGTTGTGCTTGTGCCCCTGGTACAATCGCACGTACAGATTCGCTGACTTTTGCGTGTAAAAAAGCTAGAATAAAGTGAGTTTATGGGTGTATTATTACATATATGTTTTGTTAAATTTTCTTACCTGCCCTTGGACATCTTGTCAAAAATCAGTACCCCCTCCTTGAAACAGGCATCAAAAGTTAGTACCCCCTCTGCAAAAACTGCCACCCCCCATCCCCCCAGTCATAAATTCTGAACTGTCTCTTAGAAGATACCCATTAAGTGTGTCTCGATTCTTTCGGTGTCCTAGTAACCACCTAAACAATCTGTGATAACATACGAGTAAACACGTAAGTTCTAAACTCATTAAACACTTTTACATGAAATATACCGAAAACAGCTAAGTAAAATTACTTAGGTTAAGTCATATTATCACTTGACCTTATTTGACATATAGCATAAGTAATCAGACATACTATAACAATTTATCAAATTAAGTGACGTATTTCTATTAGAGACAGTATTCAATTATTGTTATATACAGAAACTACCAAAAAAAGGTTTTTTCTAGGTTTTAGTTCAGCTACATTTACTGTACACATGGAGCACCAACGCGGCAGCACTAGTACTAATTTCATCATGGCCGCTGGTGGAAGAGATAGTTCACTTTGCATGTTGAAAAATCTAATTTATGGATAAATTAACCAATGTCAGGACCTTTTGAAACCGCCTGATTGCAACTGAGGCCAGGATTATCAACCAGGATAGTAATTATGGCCTTCACTGGCTTCACAATTGCAATTAACGGCAATTAAAGGCCTCCGATTGCCGATTTCAATCCACAAACCTTCCATGTTTACCTGACGGACCACAAATTGAGCAATAAATGCAATTGAGAGGTAGGTGCGAATCTTGTAATTGTTGCGCAGATTAATATATCCAATTAGACACAATTGTGATGAGACAGATAACGATTTCAATTGCTTGTTTAGACAGAAATGCATAATTTCAACTTGCAAAACTACATTGTTTGGTCTCAGGCAGCCATGATTACCCATCATACTTTACACAGGATCACAGCCAAGTGCTGCCACGATGGTGCACCATGTGTACAGCCATAGATAGGAGTTAGGTGCTGTGTGGCTATTTTCCCATGCTGCTGTGTAATGGTGGTCTCACTCCAGTTGGCCCAGCTGATTAATTTAGGCTGGGTAACTGTGAGTGCTAATTGACACACTTTTGAAGGTCTAGGTTGAGGCTTTGGTCAGAAGATTCTCAGTCACAGAACAGTCAAGATGTTTTTATCTTAGAACAAATGAAAATTGTATAGTGCAATGCTACAGGCTCACTCTGTGTTTTTCAGGTATGTTATTCTACTTCTGTATGTTGTAATACTAGTTTAGCCATGAATTTGCTGTGATATTTCCTAGTGATGTTGGTTATTTTTATTGTTAAAATTTGAATTTATTTGTGTGCTGTGACAGTTATTTAGAGTGCCATATTCAGAGCATTTTTTACGGATTTTCGACTGGGAGACCAAAAGGACAGTGTAGCGTCATCATGCACAACATCAGTTGGCCTGCTTAAGAGCCATTAGATTTATAATTATATTCATGAAGGGAATTGCCTACAAAATGGACTTTAAACTGTCAAGCTGACTGATATTTTTGGACTTATGCCAAGTTTTGGATTTAAAGCAAGTTCGACAAATTCAAAATTTATGAAAATTGGAAATCAGGAAGATGACATATTGAAAAGACAGTAGGCCTAAATTTTTGATGGGGAAAGAGCAAGCCTTGTACTTTCAAATACATACAAGAACTACAAAATGACAAACCAAATATTAAATTATTGAGAGTCTCCAGGGAAATTGGTCTCGCAGTGGAACCAAGTTGGCAATGGCTGAGAGACCAAACATGGGAGACCACTTGGTCCGCAGTTACTATGTTAAAAAATGTACGAGCCACAATACATTTTTGTACAGGTGTGCCGGTTATATCACCAAATTCAATATGATTTAATCAGCGGGCATCCTCTAGTCATAGGCGTATCCTCAAAAGTTTGGGAAACACTAAAATTCGGGTGAAAAGCCTAAAAAATTACAATATTGAAAGTTTATGAGTTCCAGCCAATTTTATTTGAAAGGGTATTAAATCTAGATTTTGAATTTCGGGCAGATGTCGCTCGCCCCCCCCCCAAAAATCGTGCTCGCCATACGCTTATGCCTCTAGTGCATGTGGAGTGTGGACAGTTGCATATTGCTGTTAGTGAATTTAGTGCATGATTACTGTGTATTTATGGAGATTATCATATCTACCACATTCGGGCAGATACTTACTACTAACTACGACTAACTACGAAATAAAAAAGGGAAATATAATGACTTGCAATGCTTGGCTTGGCTGTGAGAAGACCCGAGATCTTGTTTGCATGACCAGTTTGTTGAGCTCATTGGAAAGTATTTATCTCATCTACTCCTGTATTTGTAGGGAATGCGAGTAGAGCTCATTGGTGTTAATGTGTCTCTTATAATTGGAAGTATTAATTTCCAGAATATGCCGCATTGGTCATATGCATGAGACTTGAACATTATTTCAGCTACTGTACTGCAGCTTGCAACTGATTGACTGCTGGGAGTAAATGCAGATTCAATCCTGCTTATTTATTCTATTCAAGACACAAGATTTAGGTATTAGTTAGACACCGATTTGGAGGGTTCTAACATGCATTTTTGTCAGTTAAGACCCGACATCATGTGCTTCTTCTATTATTTGCTTTAACTTATAATTTTAACAAAATAAACAATAATCTGATTGTTTGTTTGCTGTTGTAAATAGTGTTAATCCTTAGCAGGGCGCTAACATGCAATATTGTCAGTTAGATACCGGTTTTTTCAATGGTATAAGTATCTTGGTGATGTCTAAATCAAAGTTAAATATTTATTGTGCAAAACTATGAAACATTAATTATAAATACAGATATGTCTATTGGACCCAATTTAACATTATAGCAAACCTATTTGTGATCAGGAATACAACCAGATTTATCAATATTTTTGATATTACATACCTCTTCAAAATACTTCTAGAAATAATTTTAAATCAACACAATTGCCAAAGCCATCAATGGATGTAATAATAATGATTGTCAATGGATGTAATAAAATAGTCTGGCCATAAAGCTAAGTTTTCCCAGATAGTGTTGCCTCGAAAGGCTCACTTGCACTTGCAGTGCCTTTTTAATGATGTAACTGCGAGACCAAATAGTCTCCCAGTTGACAGATTTAATCTCCCATTCCCAGTCATTGCTAATTAATTAGTGTCCCTGGTAATTTTTTTTTTCAAAGACTTTCACTATTCTTCTCTGTATATACATTATATTTCAGCTGACTGTGTCATCCTTTTTGATTTCAATTATCAATACTTTGAAATTTGTCGCAACTCTTGAGTCTCTAATTATTATGAATATATTTAACACATGTTTATGATGTTTTTATTTACTTGGCCGGGTGAAAAGCTTTTTTATAAAAATGTGTCACCTAGTCTAAATATATTTTTAATAGATGAATAAATAAATTAATTGATCTTCAACTGATCTATAGATGTCTTGAATCGAGGTCATACGAATAGTTGTTTAAGGTTATTCCGTAGGTCTCACATTTTATAATCCTCTGCATTAATTGTAATGCAGATATACGTTGATGTGGATTGATTGGTCTCTAGGGAAGTTTGGTTCCTGCATACCAAGTCCTATTCACCTGAAAAAGTCAATTTGACAAAGTTAACTTACCCCAACAAGCACATAGACCTCAACAATAATTACTCATCACGAAAAACTGTGTATGTGCAGCAACAATTTTCATGCTTTGATTCTCTAGAAATATTTCACACAAAATTACGTTGAATGTTGAAATTTACTTTTTAAAGAAAGTGAGGTGTCTTTCGATGAATAAAATTTTTTTTTAATTGACATACTTAGATACTGTGGGCAGCAGAAGTATGCACCCCCTTGTAGCAGTCTTCTATTTCTTGTCAAATCTTCCTTCAGAAAAGTATCATTAATCCCAAACTTCTACATGCTCGTACTGACCTCTCTTGCAACTAGTATTTACCATAAAATGCTGCGTGAAAAGTCAAAGAAGACTGCTCTAGGGTGTATACTTCTGCTAGCCACTGTATGTTCATAGAAAATCATGGTTACAAAGAAAATCATGGTTACTAAGAATATTATGGTTACATATAAAATTATTGTTACAAATAAAATTATTGTTACAAATAAGATTTTTGTTACAAAGAGCATTATGCTTATAACAGAATGATGTTTTTCCAGTCAGGGCACTGAGGGGTGGGCAAGGGAGTGCAAAAATATGCAAGTGCATGAAAGTGTAGGGGCATGCATGCTTTTGCCCCTGCTTCGAAAATATAATGGGTTCTAAAAAGTGGCGTAACTGGGCGGTCTCGAATGGGGGGGGCACCTGGGGGGGCACGCGATTCTCTGGGGGGGCACCCACTATACTAACTGTATAATTTAGCCAGAGTTGGAAAGTTCATATGGGGGGCACCTGGGGGGCACAGTTCCAATATGGGATGCCACTGGTTCTAAACTCTTACATTAGTAAAGTGACATATTCTGAAATTGTATCAGCTGTCCATATGAAACATCGATGAATTGGGGAATCACCACTGTTCATGAAGGGTTTAATATCTTATCTCAAGGAACAAGCTTGAAATATATATGGGGAACTGGGGCACATTGGGACACGGGGCACATTGTGACCGGAGGGGTAGGGGGGGGTTCCTGGTTCCTGACAAGGTATGTGACATGGTGATGCCAACAAATCTTACAAATACACATTTCAACGTTTCCTATCCTTTTCTTGGTTTGCAACGGCATGCAAATAGTTGGTCAGAAAATGTTTGTTTTCCTACCACTCTACTAAATTCAAGGGGGTTCAATTCGAACCATTCTCTTTTAAAAACCTTGAACACTGACCATCCTGATAAACACACTGATGCCTGAGAAGTTAGCATTTTGGTGAAACAGTCATGTTGTGGCTCATTGGGACAACGAAAATGGGGCACATTTGGATGCATTTCATAATGACAGAATTTATATTTCCAATATGACCAAATGACCTGGGACATCACACAATACTGGTACAGGCCGCAGTGACTTGGGGCGTGGTGGTTTACCATGCTGTTTTGTTAAAATGTATAGCAAAGCTCTGTGTGTTATTAACATTGACCGCACCCAGGACAGTTTATGTCAAATGATCTGAACTTTTTAAAGTTATTAACTTTTGTACCCCTGTTCTCGGGTAAATGCTTCAGAAAGAATTTTGTTATTGGAAGCTTTTAATCTGCAAAATAATACTACCAAATCTGTATATCTATTTTGGTCAACTGCTGTGCTTTGTTGCAAAGATCAACTCATAGCAAGAGCATATTATTTGTTATGCAGCTAGATGGCTGAGTGGTAAGTAGCCCACCTGCTTGCATGGCTGATGGTCTTTGCCTGCATGAAACATCAAATTGGTGGTCCCTTGTATCAGTGTCTATGCTGGGCTAGCAAAAGATCCCTCACATGGGGAAAACATGTTGAGGACTCCGCTCTCTTCCATCTCATTAACCCTTGTGAGTGCTTGGAACTAGGCTTAGAGGGCTGCACTTATCATATCTATCTGTCCCTATCTATATATATATATCTATTTTTCTATCAGAAATAGTATGCATGCACTGGTGACAAACTGCTTCATAAATCTCCAATGGGATTGATTGGTTTCAAAGTATTATTTTGTATACTTCTGTGACAGGATCAATAAATATGTACCAGGTGTGTTTCTCTGTTTCATGATAGATTCATGGGGCATCTGTGCAAGGCAGAACGAAAACAAAAACAGAATGGCATGGACACAGGATATGCAAAATAACTGCCTATTTGGATGCCATATTCACATATTCAAGAACTCTAAGAAGTTACCAATTAGAATTCTCGAAGGTGACCAGTGGGCTTGAGGGCTTTTTTGAAAGGATTAGTTTCCTACCAGTATGAGTGAAATAATTAAATTATATCTGTACAGCCTAGAAATAAATTATTTCTTTTATTTCAGTTCAAGTCAACATTTTAAATCTTTCCCATCAATTTAAATTAAATTGCCAACATTTTAAATCTTGCCTATAAGTAAAGTGCCCTATGCATGCTGTCTATTGACAAGTTTCTCAAATACTAGAACTTTAGTTTGCTGCTGAATAGCTCTTTTATCTGATTAGCTTTTTGTTTCTTAAAAATCCGAATTTTTTCTGACAGTTTTAATTTTTTTTCGCCCAATTTCTTTTCCCAAAATTTTCTTTTCCCCCTAATTATTTTTTTCAAATTTTCCCCCCTCTTTTGTAATTTATAAATTCTTCCATTTTTTTCCCCACTTTATTTCACCTTATTTATTGCATGTACAATGTAAGTATTGACCTGATTTGGTTTTTCTTTTTAACGGCATGAAAAACTATTTTTTTACAATTTTCAAAGAAAAATTTAGTTTACATTGCCCTTAGAATAGCAATTACATAATTTTTTCAACTGCTAAATATGACTGAAATCTATCCTCAGACAGTCTATGAAGTCCTTATATCTTAAGAATGCCGACTTAATAGCTGTTTAGTCTGATTAAAATAGATATTCAATGACAACGTTTGCCAAAATAAATAATTGTACGAGTGAAATAAAATAAATAATATCCTGCCAATTACAACTCCAACTCCCCCGCCAAATATCTAATGAGATGACTATTACTCAAGTGTCAGTCTTTCCAGATTAAGAAAAACCAATGGATTAGTTGAGCACACATAGGAAAATCAATGGATTAGTTGTGCACAATTCTAAATGTATTAGTTAGACACCGATTTGGAGGGTTCTAACTGACAAAAATGCATGTTAGGACCCGACAAAGAGGTGTCTAACTGACTTAGACATCATATGCTTCTTCGAGTATTTGTTTTAACTTATAATTTTAGCAAAATAAACTATAATCCCATTGTTTGTTTGCTGTTGTAAACAATGTTAATCCTCAGCAGGTCTAACACAATTAAGGGAGCAAGGGGTTCTTTCATCATTGTTGCCAGTTGCGGCTGTCACTTCAAGATATCATGCATCAGATATCAAGAGAAAATTGACACGTGAGAAGACTAGTTGCAGAAATTTAATGAAAAAACAGTCTACCTAATCTAGACTCTAACCCTATCCATAAACCTGACCCCAATTGTATCTGTAATTTCAAACCTAATCATGGGTTTGTTTTCAAATTTGATGTGTTTTGTCACTAAATTTCAGTCTGACATCCCTATATCTTTATTGTTCTTTCATATTTAATTGCAAAAGTCATACCTGGAACTGACCATATGTTCCACCTTGCTCCCTTTTGAAAAGAACGTGAGCAGTATATTATGCAATGTCATACTTACAGGTCCGCGCATCTCGCAAACTGCTCCTCTACGATTATTGCAGGGAAGGTCATTCCATTCTCCTCTACCTTGTTCCACACACCTTTCACTACGCCAAGTGGGATTCGATCCCTGCCAGGATTGAAAGGTCAGTGAAGAGCCGTCATAATCCCATTTGTAGCTTGAAATGTTATTGTCCCCAACTAAATCTTTTAGGCCAATATAGAGAGCTTCATCAGCAAGACCTGAAGCTGCAAATAGAGAGAAATTCTAATGATTTGTAATAGATATTGCACATAATATAGTCAATACACCTTTCTTTATTCGTACAAAATTAAATTCATTTTTTGCTATGAAGATTCATATTACCAGCAACAGGTTGCAATGTAATAAATCAGCATTGTGCCAAAATTAATATTTTAACTTCAAGATAGATAGATAGATAGATAGATAGACAGATATGGTAAGTGCAGCCCTCTTAGGCCAATTCTCGAAATTCAAATCTGGTCCTTACCAAATTTGTAATGCTCATGGTTCTGAAGGTATTTAAGCTACGTATTTTACAAAACATAACAACTGATTGTGAATTTTGAAATTAACTATATTTTTAAAAATAGATAACCTAACCATCAGATAGAGGACATAATTTGATGGCCAAAGCGATGGAAACATGGTAATGCCAAAGTTCAGGGTTGGTTCACTTTGTCTTCCGAGAATCCAATTGTAGTTAAACAAGCCAAGAGGCAATACTTCAGTTTTCTCAGCTCTCAGTATAGTCAAGACTTCTTCTTTCAAATGTATCCTCAAGTTGGCCAGCTGTGAAATTGTGTTGTTTGCTACTCTGAAATTCTTGTGGTCGACCATTTGATTGTCATTTGGTGGTTTAGGGCATGCGTTAGTGAATCTAGAATTTTTCTTGATACTGGAGTACTAACAATTAATACTTTTTTCTTTATATAGATGGAGCCACAACTAGTTACAATTTTGAGAAAGGAATGAACGGCAAATTGCAACATTTTTTTGAAAAGGCTAAATGGAAAATAGAAAGAAATCAATCGATGAATTAGAAGAACAAAATGAAACATAGCTGCAAAGCAGCATACCTTCAGTGAAGAACTTTACAACAGTGAATGTGGTTTTTTAGGGTTGGGAGCATAGTTGACAGAAAAACAAAACTATTTTCAGTTTCATAACCTAGATAACATAGGCTATATTTGTACCGAACTTAATGGATGTAAATGCAATAGAATCTTAGCCGGAAAGGAAAAAAAAATTATTTTTTAAAATTGTTATTCTAAGTATTTTAAAGATTTAAGAAATTATGCACCAATCCGACCATAAAAGGCACTACTAGACCAAATAGGCTATTGTGTAGCAATTCCATCCATGTGTATGCAATAGTGAATATGGGTCTTGAAACAAAAAATAATAATTTTTCATTATGTTTCTCAATATTTCAAAAGTACAAAACATCCGTCATTCAGAAAATCAAAAAGTACAATTAGACCATATAGGCTACATGTTTACCAATTTAATCTATTTAAATGTGACTCTGCAATTAATCAATACTCTGTCTATTGAAGTTTCGACTGTCTGATGCGATTCAATGAAAAATGTACAAGCAGAAAGCAGCACAAGATTTGCGAGAAAATTCTTTATTCTTGGGAAATGGGCTCACATACTAGGCCCCAGCCCTCTTGGGCTTATAATTCACTTTAAAATAATATAAATATAACAGAAAGGTGCATAATAAGAGTTTCCCAGAAGTTTCCCAGGCCTGCCAATATGTTGCCATTGATTTTTTCCCATTTTTTTTCCACACATGTGAGATTCATGTATTTTAAATCTCATAACACATTTTACAAATGTTGTCATGTTAAGCTGGATTGATTGTTTTGTTAAAGTTGCATCCATGAGCATACATTGGCATCAAGTGATTGAAAGAGTGAAGAACTGGGTTTCTGTTGCTGACTGTAATTAGCTCTGAAATTTGGTCAGGAACACTGTAACAGGTCCAAAATTGCAATTAGGTTAATTGAGGGACAACGAAGCTCAAAACAGGCAGAATTGCAATTTAATTAGCTGCAATACATCTCATTTCAAACAACTGAGAATTGCTATCTACACTGCCATTGAAAGACTTGCTGATTGCCAAACAGAGCCCTTGAGTTTCCCAAGCTGTCCCTATCAGATGTTTTGCGTGACATGGACCTGAGACAGGTCGGACAGAAGCCGATTGTCCTACGGTTTTTGCACTCACTGTAGGGAAGGAAATGTTTTTTAGAATTTTCTCATTGTTTCAAAAAAAATAAGATAATACCTAGCAGACCATCAAAAGGCACAGTTAGATCATACAGGCTACATGATTAGCAAATTTCATCCATGTACATGCAATAAAGGTGAATTAAGACCGGAAAAGATCTCTCCGCACATCGCGGACGGACATAATGTTTTTCCAAGTGATTACAATACCTTCTTTAAACTTTGTTCGCTGAAGATAAAAACCCTGGCTGCTTGTTCTCAGAAAGCCATACCTGCCAGAACAGCTGTTAGCTCAGCATGCTTGCTTGCACTGCCGATCTTCACCAGACTTCCATTTCTTCTACTGCATGCGAGATTGTGATCATTGTAGTTTGCCCTGGTTCTATTTATGTGACAACACGATTCTCCAATCACCACTGAGTCTGTAGGACAGACATAACCTAGAGAAAAAATATATATAAGAGAAGGTAATCGTCAAATACAAAAGTCTGTAGGCCTGCAGGTTCATGGTGGGGTTTCCAGCCAGTCAACTGAAACAGTTTTAACTGTTTGAAATAGCACTGAAATAACCAAGGGTGGGTTTATGGCAAAATAAGACTGTATTAACTGTGTGTATTTTAACCGTTTTAACTGTTTGAAATAACATTGAAATAACCAAGGGTGGATTTGTGGCAAAATAAGACTGTGTGTATTAACTGTGTGTATTTAAATTACCAATCGTGCTGAGTTCTCCTCCAGTTAGGGTTACTGCATCAATGAGTCCACCAATGTTTTGAAAGTAGCAAATGTAAGCTTGGTAATTTTTCCTGTACACTCCGATCACTTTGTCCAAACTGTTGATTGTTCCTCTGAATAGGGCAAAGTGGTAGCTGTCAGCACTATCCTTTGAGCAGTATGCCTTAGCAGCAGCCACTGTGTCATTTCGTTTCAAATGTAGACTTGACAAATATGAAAAATTATCCTCGTCTGGTCCTTTATGACAGGTTGCATCAACAGTGACTATAAGCACAAACGCGATAGCGAACTGTGCAGAACAAAGCATCATTTTATACTGTTTAATGCTCTTTATCAGACTGAAGAGAGACTACGCAATGGCTCATTACAAATTCATTCAAGCTTTTTCCTGTGAGTCTCGTAACTTGCAAAATCAATTCATGTTTCTAAAACTGTGATTCCTCAGTGGATTGGAGCGCTGAAATAATAATGTGTTCAAAAGATCTTTTGTCCATCTTATTATTTGTTCATACATTTTGGTACATGTAAAAGATATGACCTTCTGGTACACAATATCTTTTAGACGACCAATCAATTAAGTTTTATTGCAAAAACTTGCAAGACCAAAATTAACACTCTTCATGGGAAATAATCCATTCCCATCTTGGACATAATATTTAATTCACTGGATATACTTATTTTATCAACCAGAACATGCAGACCAAGACCCTATGCATTGATGGATGGACGATTGGGGCTTTACGTCCTGTATTTTTGCACTTGGTAGGACAGGAGGAGGACACGGTAATGAGGTGAAGGATGATTGAAACAGCCGTCCAGGGCACTACAAGACCCAGTAATTACCAGGAAGCAACTCTGTGTCAGTCACCATCAGAAATGATGGGGAGCTAAACTAGATGGCAACCCTCAAAGCTAGTACGAGAGGATATTGCTGTTGGAGACAAGACAATTTATATAGCTGTCCATTCACGGAGTGGAACTGGGCATAGAATGCTTGGATTGCCAAGACTGAGAATGTAACCAATTTACAGAAATTAGGTTTTAGCGCACTCTGGCAAATTATCAGAAATGTGCTTCTCCTCTCACAATTTTGAGAGTTAATTGTTTTGTGAAGATGTAATAGGACAATAAGAAAATATGTCTTTAACTGATGATTACAACTTCAGATCTGTTCAGCCATCAAATTTTTCATAAGACTGATATCTGTATAGCCTGTCGGGAAGTTTGTTATATATTCCCATATTATATTCCCATATATTCATTGTGTATCATTTATTTGATGTTTATTTATTCCTAATTTGTGTCATTTAAAACTGTAATAATTACAAACTTCTCCCTGATTTGTGTTGTTATATAATAAAACCCACTCAGGGTGGTGGATCAGTCCACTGAAACCCATGAGTGGTCTTGCTGGCGGAGGAACTCACGAGTGGCGAAGCCACGAGTTGGTTCCGCAGCCAGCTAGACCACGAGTGGGTTTCAGTGGACTGATCCACCACCCTGAGTAGGTTTTATTTATATCCCACATTTTCTGCTATTTTGACACCTATGAAGGTTTTTTTAATGCTTAAATATGGATAATTAAAAATAATAATGACCTGATCGCTTTGGTGGATGGATGTAATGTTTTGATGGTGGCCAAACCAATCAGATCAAATTGTAACATAAACAAATGACAAAGTGGGTGGAGTCTGACTGGTTGCTATAAACAAAGCCAACAGAGTCACATGACTGCTGGTGATGTCACAAATACTGATGATGTCATAGTGGTTCAGCTGCTATTGTGACGTCATGTGCTGCTGTTGTGATGTCATGTGTCGTGATTGTGACCTCATGTGTGATCTGAAGTAGCGCCACAAATAAATAAAATATGTAAATCAAGGATAATGGATCATATTTAAATTAGGGATGGTGGATCATATTTAAATTAGGGATGGTGGATCACAAAATTATATCCCATGGGCTGTTCCTTATGGGTTTTCCATGGGGATCACTGCCAAGTGTGGGATATCAAATTTTACTGACTGCTCCTTGAATCAATCTTGGTTATTGTGACCAGGTTTTTATTGGTTGCCACACATGGTCATTGTTCTAATTAGAGTTGGCCAATCAACTGTGATTTCTGTCAACATAATAGCCAATCAGGTGTGATTGCTGTCAACATTGGATTCTCGGGAGTCAAAGTGAACCAACCCTGAATTTTGGTATTTCCATGTTTCAATGGTTTTGGCCATAAAATTGTGTCATCTATCTGATTGTTAGGTGACCTACCTAAATTTCCAATAGCAAGGCTATTTTTATAGGGGGGTGAACCAACCCAATTTGGCCAAAATTCAGTTAAACACAAGCTTGGAGATTGATAGTATCAAATTCAATGACGATGAATGTTAAAGTTGTACCTTGATCTGTTTTATGGGAAGCAATTGGAATCCCTAAACACAACTTGAGAAAATTGGATACAGTGGTCCCTGCGTTATAAGACCGCCCTTTCTGCGGTCATGAAGCGGTCTCTCGTGGGGTTGCGGTCTGTCGTCGGGGTGCAAAATGCACTAAATATAATATTTACGGCGGAAGGAAGGCGGTCACATAAGACAAGGTGGTCTTACAACAGGGGGTCTCATAACGCAGGGACCAATGTAATTGTTTATCACCCAAAGGTGGAGGAGAGACGATTAGAAAGTCATTAAGAATGTGATGGATGTTTGGGATATTACAGTCCTTGTCATACTTACGTAGAATCTCAAGTTTTTTTTCTATGCTGTTGAACTGTGATGTCAGAGATGACTCTATTCTAGCATTGCAATATATGTAAATTAACTACGAGCTGTGATGTCATTTCAAACTGGGTCAGATTCCCCAGCTTCTAACCAATGCGAATCCACCAAACTGAGCATCACAGTTTCAACTCAGTGTCAGAGTTAAAATTGGGTCTGGGAAAACCCATGCAAGTTTGACATCACAGCCTCTCAGCCAATGGGCTGCCAGAACAAATAAACATAACATAAGCCATGTGTTTACAAACAAATTGTCAACGCCTTCTGTTTATACCAACTTCCATCAAAGTTTAAAGTTGTAAGTTAGCAAGTTTGTAGATTTATCAAACAACTCGGTGGGAATTATAACAGTTGTCTACTGTGAATGCTCATAAAGCTGCCATTTGGTAGGATTAGACTGGTGATTGCTGTGATAAATCATTGGGATCAAAAATGTAATGCTTCCTTCTATATATCAATGTTTGAACTCTGATGCGTAGTTTACGGTCAGCCCATTGGCTATCAAGCTGTGATGACGTAGTTGTAGGGGCTATCCCTGATAAAACTCTTACTCTGACACTGTGTTTAAACTGTGACGCTCAGTTTAGGAGGATCAACATTGGCTAGAAGCTGGGGAATCTGACCCAGTTTGAAATGACATCACAGCTTGTAGTTAATTTACATATATTGCAATGCCAGAATAGAAACATCTCTGACTTCAGAGTTCAACTGCATAGAAAAAAAACTTGAGATTCCACGTAAGTATGACAAGGACTGTAAACTTGAGATTACAGGCTTGAATCAATGAGAGCCGTATGCTTCTATACAACCTTTTCATGCCAGGGACTTTAGACATTTAGACAGATCTAGTGCAATATGAGCAACCGACCGCCATCAGGCTTCAGGTAATCCCAAAACTAAATTTGTGGTTTAAGAAAGCGGTTGATGTCACTCCAGAGCATTTTTTCAACATATTTGGTCTCCCAGTCATTGCCAAATTGGCATCACTGGGAGACCAATTTCAGTTGATATTTGGTTTGTTATTTTGTAGTTCTTGTATGCACATGAAAGTACAAGGCTTGCTCTTTCCCCATCAATAATGTACTGTCTTTGCAATATGTCATCTTTCTGATTTCCAATTTTCATAAATTTTGAATTTCTCGAACTTGCTTTTGCGGAAACTGGCTCGAGTCCAAAAGTACCAGTCAGCTGAACAGTTCAAAGTCCCTTTTGCAGGTAAATCCCTTCATGAATATATCATATGGATCAATAGATGCCACGCATCATGGCGCTACGCTGTTCTGTTGGTCTCCCAGTCAAAAATCCTTAAAAAATGCTCTGTTTCACTCCTGCAGATCTTGCTAAGTTTTGCCTCCACGTGTCCTCCACGTGTCCTCCACGTGTCTTCCACATGTCCTCCACCTGTCCTCCACGTGTCCTCCACGTGTCCTCCAATGCATCTCACAGTCATGTAGCCGTGACGTAGGTCAATACTCAATAGATTCACTGAAATGGGTGGTTGGTTCAATACAATAGGATCGTAGATGAAACAAGAATGAGTGTCCACACAAAATGATTTGATCTCAATTTATGACTGGCATGATGATAAACTGCTCTTTAAACACAAACCTGGCAGAGTGTACAGTCAGAAAATGAAGAAATTCAAGGCACAGATCAAAGGAGCATGAGAACTTGACTTCCTTGTAGGATGAAGCAAGTGGAGAGTGATGTCACAAACACTTGAAAAGAGTCATGTCACAAAGTAATTCAACAATAGAGGTGGCCATGATATTATAACAAAACAACCGAAGTCAGGGTCACTGAGTAACAATATCACGAGCTGTTGTGTGAATTAATATCACTCGAGCCCGAAGTGCCCTGACGCGTGGTTGTTTTGTTTTTATCACCTGGTTTTACCTCAAATTTTTAGTTATAAAGAGAGACTGTTTTCTGCCATTACAAAAATGTGACGTCACCATGGAGCAACAATGGCTATGACGTCACAATCCCATTGTTTTGGCAATGCTTATGTCTCTGATGTCATCAGGCAGCTTAATGCTTGTGATGTCATAACCGTTGTTAAAAAATATCGCCCCTTAATGTGACACTGTGCAAAATTTTGTCACCCTAAAATGTGAATTTCTGTCTGTTTTCGGACATATTTAGCCAAAAACATGACAACCGGATGATCTTGTCATTTCTGATGCCTTTATTGGAATGTAGACATGTTTAACCAGAATTTAAGGTAATATGTTTCAAACTCTGTTCAAAGAATGAAAAAGGGGCCTTCAGGATTTTTTCAGTCATATGTCAGAAATCTCAAAGCTTGAACCTTGTCATTTGTAACAAATATAGTTCAAATTCCTACTTATTCTACTATAACAAAACAATGCCTTGCTAAAAATCAATCTTAAGACTGGGTTACAGCTGTGACACCCTGAGATATAAAAATTTCAAATATTTTATGTTATGATGTAACAAGTCACTGTGAGCAGGGGCACCCCATGATCTGTTATACCAATTATCTGTTATGCAGCAGGCCCCTGGATGGCAGGCAGACTTTCAGCTAGGATTCCCTAGGGTGCATCGTCTGCCCCCAACATCCTCAAAACTTCATGCAATTTTGCAGTGTTGTTCCTTAATGTTTTGAGCATAATACATTATTTTGCCATTCGCGGTTGTGAATAATATTTTCAGTTTTTTATTTAATTGACTTATAGATGGTGCAGTTAGATTTCTGAGAAAAAGAGCTTCAATATGAATACCAACATCAATGGTTTCCACTTAGGAAAAGTTGTGTTTGTGCAGTGATATTTCCTTTTTTAATTATTGAAATGACTAAATGCTCTGTATGACATCATGCATCCAACGACATCAGATTAGATCCTCGGCAAATATTGAAATAATGTTATTCATTATTCTGTTCAGTTAATGTCACATGTTAACACTTCCTGTGGGCTATGCATTTAAGTATATATTCCATTTTACCTTGTATGGAATAGTTAATGATTGTATTCTCATCTATTTTTGAAAACCTAGCTTCTGCAATAACGAGTACAACTTTATATAATAAATTTAATTCCAAATCTCATCAACATTTATTTAATAAAATATTTTGCGTCAGATATTACTTTGAAACCTATCTGAATGTTTCCCTTGACCCTGAAAATGTATATTTTGACACCAAAATCAAGTCTCTCTGTCAATTAGAAGCTGAGATATCACCAATAATAGGTTTTTTACCTGATCAAGGGCAGCCATTTTGAATTTAGTCAATAAAAAAATTTCCACAAGGGTGCAACCTCTGCACCCAGTTGATTTGTGATTAGTAGGTGCCTATCTACCAGAAAAAGCAAAAAACAGTCATTGGATGGATAAAACAAGGTTCTCTGGCCTGCCACCAGACTATCATATTTCGAGGGAAAAATCTTTGTATACAAATGACCTTAAATAAAATATTTTGAGAAGGGGATAATTAATCACCTTTGTATCACAGACAGTTGACATGATAAGGTGTCAATAAAAACAGTTTGCAAGTTTGTACAGTGTACAACATGTGCTACATGTTCATCCGGCAGCCTGAAGATGTTGGCATATTGCATGATGTGCCATGTTTAGCCAACCGTAACTTTTGATTTATTAAAGTGACAAGCTTGAAGACCCACCCATGGGACCATTGGTCCATTTGACACGGAATAACCTATTATTATTTCAGTGTTCCGGTCCACTGAGGAATCAGTTTTAGAAATACAAATTGATTTTGCAAAAGACAACACTCACAGGAAAAGTGTTTGGATGAATTTGTAATGAGAACGAAATGAAATAATCTTAGAGCCATTGTGTGTTTTCTCTTCAGTTTGCTGGAGTGCATTCAACAATCAACAGTATACAATGATGCTTTGTTCTGCACAGTTTGCTGTTGCTTTTATGCTTATAGTCACTGTTGATGCAACCTGTCAAAAAGGACGGAATGGGGAAAATTTTTCATACTTATCAAATCTACGGTTGATACGAAATGATACAGTGGTTGCTGGTAAAGCATTCTGCTCACAGGATGCCGCTGACAGTTACCACTTTGCCCTGTTCAGAGGAACAATCAACAGTTTGGACAAAGTGATCAGAGTATACAGAAAAAATTACCTAGCTTACATTTGCTACTTTCAAAACATTGGTGGACTCATTGATGCAGTAACCCTAACTGGAGGAGAACTCAGCACAATTGGTAATTTAAATACATACAGTTAATACACACAGTCTTAGTTTGCCACAAATCCGGCCTTGGTTATTTCATTGTTATTTTAAACGGTTAAAGCTGTTTAGATACACACAGTTAATACACAATCGTATTTTGCCACAAATCCGCCCTTGGTTATTTCATTGTTATTTAAAACAGTTAAATCTGTTTCAGTTGACCGGCCGGAAACTCTACCATCAACCTGAAGGCCTACAGTCTCTTGTGTTTGATGATTACCTTCTCTTATATATTTTTTTCTCTAGGTTACGTGACTTACGTCTGTCCAACAGACTCAGTGGTGATTGGCGAATCGTGTTGTCACATAAATAGAACCATAGCGAACTACAATGATCACAATCTCGCATGCAGTAGAAGAAATGGAAGTCTGGTGAAGATCGGCAGTGCAAGCAAGCATGCTGAGCTAACAGCTGTTCTGGCAGGTATGGCTTTCTGAGAACAAGCAGCCAGGGTTTTAATCTTCAGCGAAAAAAGTTCGAAGAAGCTATTGTTATCACTTGGAAAAATTATGCCCGTCCACCAGCCCGGTGATCAGGCAATGTGTTGATTGATCGTTTCCGACCTCAATTCAGCACCTATTGCATGTACATGGATGAAATTTGCTAAGCATATAGCCTCTTTGGTCTGGTTGTGCCTTTTGATGGTCTGTTAGTTATTTTTTTGTACTTTTGAATTAATGAGAAAAATTATAAAAACTTTTTTTTCCCTTAACGGCAATGCATGCAAAAGCTGTCGGACAATCGGCTTTTACCGAACATTTTAATGAATGTCAGACCTGTCTCAGGTCCATGTCAGACAAAAAATATGACTGGGAGGGCTTGGGAAACTCAAGGACTCTGTTTATGTTTAATAATCAGCAAGTCTTTCAATGGCAGTGTGGATGGCAATTTTGAGTTGTTTGAAGTGAGCCGAATTGCAGCACCCAGAGAATCTACCCTAGACGACTCTCTCAGGAATTGCACATTACGATAGATTTGCGTCATGAGCGTCTCAGACAATCAGCGTGCAGCATTTCTCTCCACTTCAAAACTTTAATGGCAATTTGTGTAAAAACAGGTTTCATCAATCCAGGTAAACAACGTTGTGATTCAAACAGCGGACAATGTCCGTAATCTTGGGGTCATATTTGACAAAGAAATGAAAATGGAATACCAGGTGAACAAAATGTGCAAAAATGCCTACTTCAACTTAAAAAACATCTCAAAGCTTCGTAAAAATTTAGACAAAGACACAACAAAAACAGCAGTAAATGCACTGGTTACTCCACATCTGGATTATGGCAATGGATTGCTTCACGGTATATCGCAGAGACTGATAAAGAAGCTTCAAGTAGCACAAAACACAGCTGTCAGCTTAATTGAACAATTGAAAAGACGAGACAGTGTCACAAGTCACAGGAAGAACTCACAAGGGTTGCCGATTCCAGCGAGGATACAGTTCAAAGTCTTGATGATGACATGGAAAGTGCTGAATGACCAGGCTCCAGAATACTTGAAACACCTCATTCAGCTTAGACAACCAAATTGCAACTTACGAAGTAACAACAAGTTGCTATTGTCTATTAATACCACAAAAGCGCTCGTGAGCAGTCTGACTAAAACTAGCGCAATATAAATGCTTAGTTTTATTATTATTATTATTATTATAAACTATCGAGTCTTCAGAGACCTAACACCTATCATTTGCGAAATCAGCCTCATGAGTGAAGGTCACCTTTGGGGGTGTGTCTGATTTATTCACTAAAGGTTTTGCTGAAGTGAATTGCAGCTAATTAAATTGCAATTCTGCCTGTTTTGAGTTTCATTGACCCTTAATTGACCTTACTGCAATTCTTGACCAGTTAGAGTGTTCCTTACCAAATGTCAGAGCTAATTACAATCAGAAACATAAACCTAGTTCTTCACTCTTTCAATCACTTGATGCCAATATAAGCTCATGGATGCAACTTTACCGAAAAAAAAATCAATCCAGCTTAACACAGAAACATTTGTAAAAGGTGTTGTGAGATTTAAGATATATGAGTCTCACATGTGTGGGCAAAAGTCATTTGGCAAAATGTAATTTTCTTCCAACATAGTGGCAGGCCTACTTCTGGGAAACTCTTATTATGCACACTTTTGTTATATTTGTATTATTTTAAAGTGAATTGTATACCCAAGAGGGCTGGGGGCTAGTATGTGAGCCCATTTACCAAGAATAAAGAATTCTTCACTGAAGGTTTGATGCTTTGCAGCTGTGTTTTCTTTCTGTTTTGAATTTAGCCTTTTTGAAAATGTTGCAATTTATGGCTCCTTCCTTTCACAAAATGCTTACTACTTGTGGCTCCATCAATACCAAAAAAATAGTATTAACTGTTAGCTACATGTGCTCAAGTATCAAGAAAAGTCCCAGACTCAGTAACGCATGCCCAAAATCACCCATTGACAATCAAATGGTTTACTACAAGAATTTCAAGAAGCAGTCTTGACTATACTGAGAGCTGAAAAAACTGAATTATTGCTTTTTAAAATGGTCGCATTTCCATTATTCCATGCTCTTGGGCATCAAGTTGTGTCCTCTCTCGGATGTTTAGGTTATTATTTTCAAAAAAAGTTAATTTCAAAATTCCAGATCAGGTTGTTATTTTTGTAAAATATGTAGCTTAAATACCTTTAGAACCATGAGCATTACAAAATTGGTAAGGAGCTTATT
The DNA here is from genome assembly GCA_026936325.1 of Platynereis dumerilii. NCBI lineage: Eukaryota > Metazoa > Annelida > Polychaeta > Phyllodocida > Nereididae > Platynereis > Platynereis dumerilii. The sequence goes on along the minus strand of JAPTHN010000009.1, from coordinate 53,814,620 downwards.
TGAATTTCAGGACTGGTTCTTTTTTAAGTTATATATTAATTTGGCACAATGCTGATTTATTATATTGCAACCTGTTGCTGGTAATATGACCCTTCAAAAGAAAAAATGAATAATATTTTGTACGAATAGAAAAAGGCGTATTGATTATATAATCTGCAATATCTATTACAAGTCATTAGAAATTCCCTCTATTTTCAGCTTCAGGTCTTGATAAAGGACCCTATATTGGCCTGAAAGATTTAGTTGGTGACAATAACATTTCTAGCTACAAATGGGATTATGACAGTTCTTCACTGACCTTTCAGTCCTGGCAGCCATCGCAGCCCAGTTTGCGTTATGAAAGGTGTGTGGTACAAGGTAGCGGAAAATGGAATGACCGTCCCTGCAATTATCGTACCGGAGCAGTTTGCGAGATGCGCGGACCTGTACGTATGACATTGCATAATAAATTGCTGACATTCTTTTTAAAAGGGAGCAAGGTGGAAAACATGGTCAGTTCCAGTTACAGTACAACCCAATATAAAGTATGATTACCCCAGCAGGAAGGAAGAATCAGCCACTACTTTACCCTTTCACACCTTTTGACTACCTCTGAATCACTTCCTACTTTTACCTACTTGAAACTACCTTTTAAAATTACATTAAAATCACATTTAAACAACACCAATTTTAACTCAATCTCCCCAATTGTGTTTGATTTACTTGATATTTTGCACCTCTGCTTATTGCAGTTACATTGGTAGCTGTCTAAATAGAGTTCTTAATGTAGTGTAAGGTTGTTGTAAGGAGTCAAAGGGAGTTGTAAGGAGATTCGAGGTGGAGAGGAGAAAAGAGGGCAAAATAGGTAAACAGAGGACTTCTGACAGAAAATTTTCTTACTTTATTTTAAGTTGTACTGTATGACTTTTTCACTTAAATATGAATGATCTGTCCATTCATATTTAAGTGAAAATAATGAAGATATAGGGATGCCAAAATAATGAAGATATAGGGATGTCAGACTGAAATTTAGTGACAAAACACATGGTCAACACGTCAGATGTGAAGCAGACCCTGGATTTGGTTTAAAATTACGGTTAAAATTCGGGTTAGGTTTATGGATAGGGTTAGAGTTTGGATTAGGTAGACTGTGTTCTTCATTAAATTTCTGCAACTAGTGTTCTCACGTGTCAATTTTCTCTTGATATCTGATGCATGATATCTTGAAGTGGCAGCCATAACAGGCAACAATGATGAAAGAACCCCTTGCTCCCTTATTTGTGTGAGAAGTTGTTTGCTTGATTTATCTTTAAAGATATGCAAAACCAATCCATTGATTTTTCTTAATCTGGAAAGAATGACAGTTGAGTAATAGTCATTTCATTAGATATTTGGGTATTTGGGCAGGGGGGGAGTAGTTGGAGTTCTAACTGAAATTCCTTATTTTATTTCACTCCTACAATTATTAATTTCTGTAAACATTGTCCTTGAATATATATTTTAATCAGACTAAACAGCTATTAAGTTGGCATTCTTAAGATATAGAGGACTTCATAGACTGTCTGAGGATGGATTTCAGTCATATTTAGCAGTTAAAAAAATTATGTAATTGCAATTCTAAGGGCAATGAAAAAAAATTAAAACTGTCATAAAAAATTCGGATTTTTAAGAAACAAAAAAGCTAATCAGATAAAAGAGCTATTCAGCAGCAAACTAAAGATCTAGTATTTGAAAAACTTATCAATAGACAGCAAGCATAGGGCACTTTACTTAAAGGCAAATTTCTAAATGTTGTCACTTTAATTTAAATTGATGGGAAAGATTTAAAATGTTGACTTGAACTGAAATACCTCCCCCCCCCCCCAAAGAAATAATTTATTTCTAGGCTGTACAGATATAATTTAATTATTTCACTCATACTGGGCAGGAAACTAATCCTTTCAAAAAAGCCCTCAAGCCCACTGGTCGCCTTCAAGAATTCTAATTGGTAACTTCATAGAGTTCTTGAATATGTGAATATGGCATCCAAATTGGCAGTTATTTTGTATATCCTGTGTCCATGCCATTCTGTTTTCATTTCCGTTCTGCCTTGTACAGATGCCCCATGAATCTGTGATGAAACAAATGAAGCACACCTGGTACATACTTATTGATCTTGTCACAGAAGTATACAAAACTAGAATGAGCGCTCGGAGATCGCATACCTCAGCCTGCCTTCAAAGGAAGACTCAGACTGAACACAACTTTTGAATTCTTGATATCTGTGATCGAACAATAATCAAGTAATTTATACAACATTAAAATGTGTTTTTGTAATTTATAATTTATATATATGTTGAAAGGGTGACCATATTAGAGAAACAATTTTTCAATTGGCCCATTGGAGTTTAGTATTTAATGGATATGGCAATCAATCCATCAATCAATCAATATAGAACATTAATCCGTTTTTTTAATTTAGAATATATATATTTTTAAAGGGTGACCATATAAGAGAAATTTTTTTTTAATGGGCCCATTGGAGCTGATTAGAATGGATATGGCAATAAATAAATAAATAAATCTATCTATCTATATATCTATTTATATGTTTGTCTTTCTATTTGTTTATGACTCTATCCATCTATCTGTTATTTTTCAAGGATTATTTGTATTCTTTTCCTTTAAAGTATGATAAAGTAAAATGAACTAGCAGCCCGAGAGAGTGTACATTTCCACTGTCTGTTCAGCAATTCTGAGTTGTAATTGAATCTAATTAATTGCAGGATTCCATTGATTACCATTGCTTCTTGATTACCATTGGTCAGTGTAATCATCATTAAATGCAATTAATGGCTGCTTATCCAATCAATCTTAGCTTCAGATCTTTTTTTATTTATCAACAGACATATCAATTGCATAGAAACTACACTGTCAGTTGAAGGACTAAAGTAAAAATGACGTGTGTTCCATTACAGTGCATGCAGCACGGTAGAGGCCTAATTTTGATTTTTTCTCACTGCAGTTCCAAAAAAGTTCCAATATTCACCAAAATTTAATCAGGTATTGCGCAGTACAAATGAACACATTGTGCCAAAGGAAATCTAAATCCATGTAGTATTCTTTGCAGGAGTCGATTAACAAACACACAAACCCACAAGCAGAAATCCCAGAAACTGAAGGCCCTCACAATACTCCGCCTGCCCTGCAGGCTGAGTAATAATCCTTTGGATCCATTGGACATTTATGAAGCATTTAGTCAGTGACACATGCATACTATATTGTTGATCGATTGATAGAGACAGATAGATAGATAGGAACAGATAGTTGCAACCCTCTAAGCCCAGTTCCAAGCACACATTGATAGAGATAGATAGATAGATAGGGACAGATAGATATGATAAGTGCAGCCCTCTAAGCCCAGTTCCAAGCACTCACGAGGGTTGCTGAGATGGAGGAGAGAGCGGAGTCCTCAACATGTTTTCCCCATGTGAGGGATCTTTTGCTAGCCCAGCATAGACACTGATACAAGGGACTGCCAATTTGACGTTTCATGCAGGCAAAGACCTTCAGCGGAGCAGGTGGGCTACTTACCACTCAGTAACCCAGCTGCATAACAAATAATATGCTCTTGGTATGAGTTGGTCTCTGCAAGAAAGCACAGCAGTTGACGAAAATAGATATACAGATTTGGTAGTATTATTTTGCAGATTAAAAGCTTCCAATAACAAAATTCTTTCTGAAGCATTTACCCTTAGGGAGAACAAGGGCACAAAAGTTAATAACTTTAAAAAGTTCCGATCATTTGACATAAACTTTCCTGGGTGCGGTCAATGTTACAGCTCTCGCAATTGCTCTGAAGAAATCAAATTTTTTCATAGTGTTAACCTATGATGTCAAAGCTGGAGACTCCATTGGAACCTGTATAACTTCGGTGCAAGCTATGGTGTCATAGGTCAAACTGGCTAATAGCATGTCACGTTGACAACTTCATCATAGCCTTGCAATTATGTCATGGCCAGATGAGCCAATGATAACACTGCAAAAAGTGGGAGGGGGGATTGTTTATAAATTATTTTGTGATACCAAGAGTGCCTGAAATTCAACCAAGCATTGTTAATAGGATAACTGGAAATTAATCGCAGTTGTTCACCAACATGCTTCTGAACTAAATTGGATTTAATATGGAGCTGTCAAGTCAAGCATTTTGTTTACTGTTTGCAGTTTTGTTAGCCGCTCCTCTCAGTGTAAAACTACAAACAATTACTTTACTCCTATATTGTTTTATTGGTTACACAGTTCACAGGAGTGAATATGCAGACATAAGGATCAATTGACAGCTTTTGAGCAGAGTGCCCCCTCCCCAGGAGTAGTTCAACCTTGCACCTGAGTTGTTGTGATATTATTGGCCGCTCTGGCAATGATGTAACTGCAAGGCTATGATGAAACTGTCCACAACGGATGCTATTGGCCAGTTTGACCTATGGCATCATTGATTTCACCAATTTTGCATATCTTCCTGTGCTTGGCAATGGAGTGTCCACCTATGACATCATAGGTCCACTCTGGCACTGAGAAAAAAAAACTGATTTCTTGAGATCAATTGCTAGAGCTGTAATAACACACAGAGCTATGCTATAGATTCTAACAAAACAACATGGTTAACCACCACGCCCCAATTCACTGCGGCCTGTACCACTATTTTGTGATGTCCCAGGTCATTTGGTCATATTGGAAATGTATATTTTGTCATTATGAAATGCATCCAAATGTGCCCTGTTCTCAGAGTCCCAATGAGCCACAACAGTCACACCAAAATGCTAGCTTCTCAGGCATCGGTGAGTGTGTTTATCAGGATTGTTTTATCAGGATTGTTCATGGTTTGTCCAGGGAATGGTTCGAATTGAACCTCCTTGAATTTAGTCGAGTGGTAGACTAGCAGAACATGAATACCTTGCAGGTCGAATTTTCCGCACAGAATTAGTTGCGGCACTTTACACCCTGCCAGAGGAAAGTTAGAGCAATGTCAGATGGTTTAAACACACTGTACCTTTCAGCCAGGGCATCTGCTTGCTATTCAGTATCAGATCCGTGATTCTCCTTGCCAATTAAGCAATATAATCAACCAAATAAGTTCCAAGCGTGAGTCCATATCTCATGGCCGACAACCATGACATCCACTTGGTGACCTAATTAGCACAGGGGGGAAAACATCACATGGTCAGTGGGCGTGGCCATGGGAGTGAGTGACCCAGTTTTTGACCCAGATTTTTGAATGCACATGGTACAAGTGACAGCTGTTTGTTTACACTGAATTTGCGATGTATTTGGAGAGTGACATTGTCACTTTTTATGCCATGGTTAGGCAATGTTACACCAAATTGCCAAGTGAGCTGAAACCTCAGCAGTTGACAGCATTATGTTGTTTAATAAACGGAGATAATGTTGTTTGCTGCCTACCCACGGGCTATGGGAAGAGTTTGATTGCCTTTGTGCTGCCTCTCCTTCTTGATGTGGTAAGCATTTTCGGCCATGATAATCAGTGCTAACAATGTAAATATATAGGTCTGACAGTAAAGTGATGCAGTTTAATTTATATATTTTCTAAAACTTGACATCAGGAGCGAAGAAAAAAAAATCATGACATATCATTGAAGATAAAACTTCACTTGCAACTTCTACATTGCTGTAACTGTTATCCCTTGTTAAGTACCACATAAAATACATTGCTATTCATCCCCACTGACAAAATGGCATTTGATCAGGATATAGACATTTAAAGGGTCATTATTTTCCAGGTTGATGCTGACACTCACCACACTTCTGTTATTGTCAGCCCTTTGCTGACAATAATGGCAGATCAGAAGGCTTTCTTGACCAATACAGACATTGCCTGTGAGTGTCTTGATGGCAAAACTACGATGCAGCAGCAAGAAAGTAAGCAAGAAAAAAACAAAATTGCATAATAAGTGGTCAAAATTTATTTCCTTGCAATTTGTAACTTTGACCAAACACAAAAAATATCGAATAATGAATCATAACTCTTTTGCAGCAATTATGCGAGGTGAACTGTCAGTTCTTCTGCTAACACCAGAGACTGCAGTTAAAAATTTGGGGATCATACAAAGATACAGTGACAATCTGGCCATGCTCGCCTTTGATGAGGCCCACTGTATTGATATTTGGTAAGAGCACAACACACATGAAGAAATCAAACAATTATCTGTAAACCTGAAATATGTAATAAATTATATACAATTAGGCCTCTCTTTTTTCTTTCACATAAGTATGTTCACATACTATTAAAAGCGCGTTTCAATTTACAGGGGATCAAAATTTCGGCCTCAGTACACAAAAGTGACAAGGTTGCGTACCCTTTACCCAGATGTCCCATGTCTTCTTTTGAGTGCAACATTGACAAAGATGCTCTATAAGGATCTGTGCACTCTATTTTGCTTTGACAAACAGCATGTCACTAACATATGTGAAAGTGCTGACCGGTATGTATGGCTCAACACAACAAAGTAAAGATAAAAGAGAATCTGCAGATTCAATGCCTGAGAAAGTGGAAGAATGGGCATTTAAAAGTGTGCACTTCCTATAACTAGCAAACAAAAAAATTTTCACGACTACCCCGAGGTGACCAAAGTCTAGTAATTTTAGCTAGAAAATAGATAACTTTAAAATTTCACAAGTATCCCCAACGTGACGCCCTGAGTGACCCCTGGGCCCTGGCCTAGATATATAACCAGCAAAAACAAAAATTTCACAATAATCCCGAAAGACACCCACCAGGTGGCTACTACAGCCCAAGGTGACCCATCAGGTGACCAGCAGCCTAGTAATTAAACTAGCAAAACAAAATTTTCACATGCGTAAAGATTCGCGGACTTTTCCACATAAAATTGGGTATTCAACTGAGAATATGCACGTTTTATAACATTTTTGTTATATTAAAATTCCTTACCTACCTTGTGCATTTTGTCAAAAATTACTACCCCCCTTGAAACACGAGTGAAAAGTTAGTACCCCCTCGGGCAAAAACTTACCACCCCCTCCCCAAGTCATAAATTCTGAACAGTCCCTTAAAGCACAACATGCTGACATATTTTATACCTATACATGAGTTATACACACTTTGTGTCTTCAGACCCAACTTATCACTAACTGTCAAGTGCCAGTCTGGTATGGATTTCAATGAAGAGTTGGGGTGGTTTGTTGACCTGTTGTGCATGCGGAAAGAAGAAACTCCAAAGGCTATCATTTACTTTCAGTACGTATCAACATATGTGGTAACATAGCTCCGCATAATTATAAAGTGGTACTCATCTATCATACGCAGATATATCAACAAGCATTAACGTAAGGTCAAACAAACATATGTCAGCATTCGTTTTGAATAAGGCACACACATATCGCATAATGAATAAAACCAAAACGTAAGTGGATCCATATAGTATCATCATTCAATGTCTGGCTATTGAAACATATTCTGAAAATGTTATTGGCATAAATGCTTGATAATACTTATTTGTCAGAAATATTTCATAGCTGATGATTTACCCAATCAAGCTGATGATTCTTTTTTCAGAAGTACCAAGACTCTATCTGACATCTTTATAGATTTGGTGTATGAACTGATCAGCCGGGGCGTACCAAATGGGAAAAGTTGGTGTCATACTATTATGCAGATGCAGATGAAAGATCCACCATGGATGCCTTAGAACTATTCCCAAAGGCTGACTCACCCATTCGAGTGCTTCTTAGTACAGTTGGTTATGGCATGGGGATGAATGTTGCCGCCCTTCAGTATGTTATTATTTGGGGTTTCCCATCAAATCTCCTGGAAATGTGGCAAGAGTGCGGTCGTTGTGCCAGGGATGGACCATATATCGGGAAAGTTTACTGGTATGCTGCGCTAAACCAGGGACGCAGTGATAAGTGCCTGAAAGACTTCGTTAAGGACCGGAGCACCTGTTTTCGCCAAAGAATTGTGCAACAATTATATCCCTTAGAATGTGATGAACCTGTTCTCCCTGATTCACCATGTGTATGTAGCGCTCTTGAAGTGTGTTGTATAAAACGTTGCTTAAAATGTAGATGTTGTTGTGTGTGCAGACAATCGTGCACTGTATCTAAATAATGCGCCTATGTTTTGTCGATCTATTCTTAATACAAGTCATCTGGCTGCTTGAGATCTCAACTCCATAATAAAAAATTACTCCATTGTGTCACACAGTGAAATTGTTTGTCTCAATTTTCAATTCCTAGAATAGGCATCATGACAAAGGCCACTTCCTAAAACGGGATAAAAGAGGTTTCAACACACACCCAAAAAGTTACATTCCTGCTATTAAAGAACTCCTTTTGGTCACACAAAATTGTTAATTTGGGCTTCGCATTAGGTTTGATGCAAACCAGGGGAAACCTATTTCTCTATTTACTTTGAAGTACACCAATGACTGTAAGTTCTTTCTTAAGTGCCACATTCCTGTCTAACAGGTATTGCTTGAATTTTGCAGGGTTTGCCACTTTGACAGAATGACGATATCCCGGGAAGGCTATGTGTTCCCTTCCTGGCTTTGCTCTCCACAACTTCTTCCTGCGGTACTTTTCTACGAACTTAGTTATCAGTTCCTTCTTTTTTTTGTCAGTTCCATACAGGCAAGATTGTTTCACGTCTGCCACTTTTGTAGCGTACAAATCATTTATGATTTGGGTGGTCTGTCCAACAAGATGCGAACATCTTCTTATCGTCTTGGGGGTATTGTGACCTGGTCTCTCTTTGATGTTTTCTGGAACAAACATCAAGATAACACATCTTATGAAAGGAAAACCATGCAGCCGCTGAAGTCAATTTGTTTTGTTAAGAAATCACAATAAATTAAATTAAATTTAGAGAGTAAATTGCAATTTATGAGATAGTTTCTCAAGGTGGCAAAAACTCAACATCTATTTGATTTGGCTATAATAAGGCATTCTTTTGCATAACGACAACAACATAAAATAATTACACATAACTATCTTTCACATTAAATTTTCTCAGGGAGAAGGCCTATTTCTCTGATATTACAAAACAATAAAATCGGCTTATTTGACTTTCTTGATGTAATTTCCATGCTTTTGCTTGTCCTGTCAATGGTACCAGTTCCATACCTTTGAAAGCACGATTATAATGTTCGTTGAGCAGATCCAACTCTATGTTGTGTCCTTCCTTCCCCAATGTGTTGGCAGTGCGATTGAAAATAAGGTCTTCACGCACACGAAGTGGAACGGTTCCCCCCTTTTCAGTCCCAATGGCTGAAAATCAGGCATTTGAAAATAAAGACATTTTCACACAAATACACGTATGCACCACAAATTTTGGAACCCTTTTGTTATAAACTAAATAATAAAGTTACCTACCTGCCAACAATCTATGCCCCAGTGGCAAATAGGTGGAATGACGCCCCTCAAAAAATTGAGGCATATCAAGCCGCCAGTAGGAAATGATTGCCTCTCCATCTCCCATTCTAATAGCATGGCGCCTTGCCAGTAGTTTCAGTCCTTCAAATAGCAGTCCTTCATTGTGTGCAACCACGAAGTCAGGGGACCTTTTGCATGCTTCACAACAATACCAGACTTTTCCTGAATATACAAATATATAACTAGTTTCTTTATTCAATTTTATGTATGTGTGTAATGAACTCATTGTAAAAGTTGCAGAGCTGTGCTAATGTCTAGCAACACTAACTTGGTGAACAAAACTTAAAATGTGACACCTGCAGAGTAATACCTCATAATATATTACCTTGTAGGACATAGGTCTACATAATTATTCTTATAAAATTTCAAGATATCAAAATTGTAAACAGCTCTTTGTCACCTGGAGTTTTCATGGTAAAGTCCTGTGCACAAGCCTGGTGAAAGACTCTGCCCCTGCAACAGTCTTTATTTGCACACAATACAGTTTGGGCATCTTCTAAGGGTTTGCGGCAAACACATACTGTAGAGGCACGAGGTGTCATCTCACATGTTTTGCAGCACCACCAATCTTGTTCAACATGATCTGACAAACCCACACACTGCAAGTGGAACCACCGGCCTTGAGGACAATGCGAGTTATTGCACTGCACCATGTCTCCTTCTTCTCTACCTGAAACTCAAAGAACAAAAGCCATTTTTATGAAAATATATAATACTCAAGGGCAGGCCATCACAACTCTTGCCATTGATTTTGTTACTACCTTTTTTAGGTTTTTATAGGTAATATTATACTGAGCGCATTCTGACCTTACCTTTCTTGCAGTGGGAACAGCTGATGGTGTCTTTGCCTTTTACAGGTGAATCCAATATGGAAGTGATGTCCACCTCTTGCCACACTTTATTGAGAATCCTCTCAGCAGTTTTCTCAAGCAACAATTGTCTTTCCTGCAGGCTACTTTCCTCACTGAAACCTGCAGATACAGAAACATGGGGTCAAGATAATGTATGTCTGGTCATGAATGTAACAGTGAAAATGTTTCATGTACCGGTAACAAAAGTTAAGGTATATTCATATAGAGACTACCTTTTGGAATGCTACTCTCAGCCTTCATGCCGAGCAAGTGCATAGCCAGCAATATGATGTGTCCACGAGTTGTGAGGTCCATCAGATCCCAACAGTCGGAAAAGTTTGTTGCAACTTTTGCCTGGAGAAGAAATGAGAAGTTTCATGACCCTGAAATAAGTACTGTCATTCCCTCGGTAAAATTTGGTAATAATTGTCACACTTCTGGACTGTTTATGGGCTTGAAGTCTTTGGTACTGGTTATGATTGATAATTTTGACAGTGTAGGCTGAATTTCCATAAGACAAGATGAACTATAAGCATAGGATACACATATGCAACTCTCTAAATGTGATGTCTTAACTTGATTTACTTCATAAATTTTTTATATATACCTTGGCATGTTTAATATCAAACATCTGTTTGACATTGTAGAGTGTCCCTGCATCAACTGCACTTTGTGGTTGGAAGAAGACATCAAAGAGATCCTGTATCAAAAAAACTAACTTGATATTATAGTGCACAACTTTAATTTATGTGTGAGATATGCCAATTGGTACAGATAAACCAGTCTACAGTAGCCTGTTCTTGTTGTGACCATTAGGGAGCAGGCTACATTTCACTTGACGTACTCTATTTCATACATGCATTTCTCAGACAGCTCAGTCCTGCTGAGTCCTGTTGAGTTCTCCTGAGTGCGGACCTGAAAGGCAGCTGCCCCACTGGCCTGGAAGCCATGCAATTCAATACCCAGTTTGCACCCTCACTGCGTTCACCTGCATATGCAGCAGACTGGCTTGTCCGCCTGCAGAATAACTGTTTTAGTGAGTAAATTTCAATCACTTGCACATACCTTCAGGTTGAGCATCCTCTTGTGAAACTCTTGGGAATTTGGGTACATTCCAAGAAGACTGTCCTGACCACTGCCAAGCAGGCGGCAGCGTTGGGCAGTCACATGCAGCTTGGCTGAAAGGGCATCTCCGTGGGTGACTATGGTGTAGGGAGAACCGTCGGGCTGAGAGGGCACAAACTTTGACAAATGCCGTAGTATTTGCATGACTCCCTTGTTCGTATTGGGCTGATGATCAATGACACCGAGACTGACCTGTGAAGGAAATTATGGCGAGAACATTAAAACAAGATTTTCTTCACAGTTAATCCTAGGGGGCAGTGTTTACACTTAGAAGTTGCCATGACCAATAAAACAGTTTGGTGATTCATGGTAACTACATTTGTATACATATGTGAAGTTTTCAATAATATATTTATTTACAAATGCACGTGTTGATATTCCTGTGAACCCAAGGTTAAAAATAACAAGAATCCGAGGATTCAAACACTGGGTTTAGCAAGTTTTGCATGATTATTATTATTTGTAAGATTTTTAATTTCTGAAAATGTCCCAGATTCAAACCCTCAAACGAATCCCTATACTAAATTTCATAACTCTGAGTGAAATACTAAGCTCACAATAGACACTTTAAAATGTGGCAATTTGCTGCCAAAAGAGTCTGAAAAAAGAAAATGACATGTTTTGGAATTTCGCTAAATTCTGAATAACACCAGCACATAGAGCATCAAATTACAAAATGCATTTCAGACACCAATTGTACTAATGTCCCCAGTTGGTGTTTAAGTCTCTAAAACCTCCCAATTTATCTCCACAAAACTTCAAAGAAAAGCACTTTGACCCATTCTCTCTATTGCACTGGCGGAACCCAGTGTAATAACTTGGCAATTGCATGGTGGCATCTGAACATCTGAATTACAACCGCATTGAAGTTATCAATTTCCAAAATTGGTGATGATGTCACAAGGGTATGCATTTGGAATTTTTGTTTCAGCTGATGGTGGAAACATTTTCTGGGGATCATTTAATGCATTTGAGCTGTGATCATAAAGCATTGGAAATGTATGTTCTTGGCAGGCGTATTATCGGTGAAAGATGTGAAAATTACAAATACTTTGTGTCAAACCTTTCCATGAATCAGGTTGCAATATGTCAGATGGATTTGTGAAGGAAAAATAGTTAGTACTTACTATGTTGCTTTTGGTGGTCATAGCTTCCTGATGAGAGAATTTTGGGAGGTGAATTGTACAGGACTCAAAAAATGGCATTTGCAGCATGGTTTCCATAATGATGATCTGGCATCGGGTGGCCTGTTCATGCTGATCATCCGCAGATGGGAGATATGCCTGAAACATACAAAAATAAACTATTGTAGCATCAAATAAAATGCCCCCGCATGTCAAAAAAGGCCTCAGAACTCCTATTGTAGTCTGCATTACCTTGGACAACCAAGCTTCAGTATGGATATAGCAAACACAACTAAAGCCTATGTGCTGTATAAATGCAATGGAAAATTGCAGATTCTGTTATTAATTTTCTGTTGAGGGAATTTTTTTGAATTTGTTCACCTTTTCTGAGTACATCAGATACCGCAAAGACTTCTTTGATGAGCCAGTGATATATTGCGATATATATATTTTTTTTTTCAGACAGAAAATGGAACACAATACCCGCATTGAAGGAAGAGGAATCAAATGAATGATCGACATGCATGAGTATATTCCAATTAAGGAATTTAAAAAGCAGTGTGTTGTCGTTTGAGTTAACACCAAAAAGGCACACTAGTTTTATGGCCAGATAAAGGGGAATGATTCTATAAATTTCCTGCAGATGTCAGTCAAGTCCAGTAATATTTTCTTAGCTTCAAGGTTAAACACAAGCAACATAGCTTCATCCAGTACTTGGCTCCCCCTACAGGAAATTCATGAAATGATGATACAAGGTTTTGGAGAAGGTCTTCTGAATTAAAAACTTGCACGTCCTCACTTAATTAATTTCACCAGAGCCTTGCCATCATCTTTCAGGGATGACCCGGTCATATCAAAGTAAATTTTTATAAAACATATGGAGTACTTTGGAGATGAGTACAAAGTTAAAGTCGCAATTTTGCAGGTCAGGAGTGTGCAGGTTCGTGGTCACAGTGACATTTGTCAATTCTAGGACCAATACTAGAGAATTATTATTTGACAAAAAATATTGTAATGGTATATTCATGTTGATATATAATTGCAAAGATAAACTATATTATCCTTTGTTGCAAGTGAATGCCAAATGTGCATTGGCCAAATATAGCAGAGTGCTAGTCTAGATAATTATGAATGTGAAATTTACCAGTAGAGGGATATCCACTGGATCAACTGTATCTGTTACATCATCCAGGATCCTATTGTTCACTCGGTCCTGGACAGCAAGGGCATTCGCCATGATGAACATGTTACTGTTGCTACTTCCTATTCTGCCTTTCTGGGACCACTGGATATTGTCCCAAATGATGCTGTATCCTGCAGAACAAGAGATCAGGAAATTTATGCATTTGTTTGTGATTTAGCAGTTTGTATTGTTAGAAGTTTATGGTTCTTAGCTCATAAATGGAAAAATTCCTTTCCAGAAACATTTCCAAATGTCAAAATATTGGTTTGTCCAGTAATGTTAAAGTAATACACAATTTATGGACTGGACTTCAATATCAGGTTTAAGGACATGACAGGTCGTATTCAGCATTATTCATGACTAAACATAGAAAGTAGCTGTTATTTTGAAACCTCAAGTCAGTTGCTCACTGATGTAGTTGAGGCAGGGACATCCGAGGCCGAGACTGAGAGTCCGAGACCGAGGCATAGGCCTCTGAGGAAAAGGCGCGGCCGAGGCCAGTCTCGAAGCTGCACAGGGCATACACTAACCCAAAGACACCTGAGACTGAGGCAAGGTCGAGGATTTGGCATCCGAGACCTATCCAAGGCCGAGGCCATCGAAATATCACCCTCAACCTGCCTCCAAACCTCCAACACTGCAGTTGGTGTTTCTTGTGTAAACTTGTTTTAAATGTAAGTTGTCATAAATCACTATAGCAGCTTCAACTATTATATTATATTATTTTTATTGTAGAAGTAATGACCTCAATGATGTGTTAATCAAATAATATATATCGCAAAGTTTATAGCTAACATCAAACTCCTAAATACAATAAAGGTCTATGCCAATAACAAGATGTGAACTTTTTGTCACCTATTAATGTATCTCAAAGCTATCAATGCTTCCATCTAATTGAAATTTACATATCCAATAATTTGCATTGTTGATTGATAGAACCATAGCATATATACATGTTACTCATTGTTACTGACTTGTAGGCGAATGATAGGTTTTTGGGTCCTGCTGTGTACCAATCAGAGTCGTGCAATAATGATAATTATGTCTTTACGTATATATATATTATATTTACCTGGTGGCTTCTCAGCATCAGGCACCACTTCTGCCACTGTAGCCCCTGCAAGTGATTGTAAATTGTAAATATTACGCAATCAAAAGGCCACAACAACAACAACAAAAAAGGTCATTTTGAAAGGCCTCATTCAAAAGACGAGGGCGGGAGGCTGAGGACTTGCAAAATCCATATGAAATTAAGTGTTGGCTTTGCTAGTGGATCATCGAAACAGCTGCCTTTCAGGTCCGCACTCAACAGAACCCAAGACAAGTTGAGGTTCTAAGAAATTCATGTAAGCGAGGATGTGAAATAGATTACCTGTAATGAAATGTTGTAGTCTGCTAGCTATCACTTACCAGGCTCTTGTTGTGACCATGAAGGAGCAGGCTCCAATATTTCACTTGAGGCGCTCTATTTCACTTCATCGCATACTTGCATTCTAAGAGAGCTCAGCTCAGTCCTGCTGAGTTCTGCTGAGTGCGGACCTGAAAGGCAGCTGCCCCGCTGGCCTAGAAGGCAATTCGATACCCATTTTTACTTGAATTTCATCAGTCTGCAACCTCACTGTGTTCACCTGCCCATACAGCCGACATGCTTGTCAGTCAGATCACTTGCAAAAAAATTGGACTTCATGTACTGTAGCCCGAAAAGGACTGTGCAAAAAGTGTATGCGTATCTCACAATTAAAATGATAAGATCAGGGGGAAAATAGGGGAAAAAGACAGTTTGGAAAACCCACAAAATAATGGCACACATTGAAAAGGGGTGGGGGTGTGTTAGATAATGGTAGTTTTATGAAGACCCATATAATTATGTGAGAGCGAAGATTTAACATATCATATACATGTGTATATATATATACTCATTAATTCAACGTTTTGGAGACGTGCAACCTTTAGGGGACAAATTGCAAAAGCTTAAAAATCCCAGAAAAATAAAGTTACGAAAAAAAAATCTCATGCTATTCCCCTTCCTTTCTTACTCCTCTGGCCTAACACATTTTCAAATTTGTACGCCACATTTTAAATTATACGATGTCCCCCAAAGGTCAAAGCCAAATGATATATATATCATCAACCTTTCGGGGCCAACTGTCATTCAACCTTTTGGGGACACAATCTATTTTTAGATTTTTGTGCTATTTTTAGCATGTGTCTCCTAAAGGTGGTTGTTTTGAATGATGTCCCCCAAAGATGATGTTGACATATAATTAAGAGAATATATCATGTATGTTGGGCAGAAACTCCAACAGTTGAAGGGTAATATTGAAGTGTGCTTACAAAATTGGAATGACCAAATTGGTCATGATAAATTCAATTTCAAAGGGATGAGGTGTCAACAGTAACTTTTTAATTATTGTTGACTTTTAGGAAATGGCATGCGAATAAATCCGAAGAAAGTACAACAATAACATGAGCAATGAGAGCCACCATGGGTTTTTTGGCTTACCGGCATATCTCACAAAGACTATATGAAAAATTCTTCTAACAATGACACCAATCTTCAATTTCACAATGTTAAAAAAGATTCAGAAAATTATTAAGGGACTTAAACCAAAACAATAGCATTATATATAAGTTTTGCTATAAGTACCAAGATGGGACTTTACCTTCATATTTTCTGCATGAACTTACCATTATAATAAAAGTTCTGTTATAAATACCAAAATGAACTTTTTAATTTTCAACATAGTGTTCATTCCTACCACACCTGAGTTGCTAACTATCTTCTATTTCCAATTATGAGACATTCGTTTGCCAGGCAGGCTTTACGATGTAGAATTCAACTCATTTATAACAACTGTCCCAACTCCATTGAGGACAAAATTTTCACTCATAGTTACCATGGGTATGCCAGATAGATTAGATTAGTTTTTATCAGAGATAACTATAATGCAACGTGTAGTAATCGCCAGTGTTACAATTGAAACAGACAACTAACAGAGATGGATGGATGGATGATTGGGCTTTCCGTCCTGAATTTATGAACTTGGTAGGCTAATTAGGACTGGAGGAGGACACGGCAATGAGGCGAAAGATGGTAAACTAACAGAGTAATAACTTATTGTGTTTTTACGTCACAATGTTTTGAGGCATCATTGGTTTGGAATGTTATCTTGAATCTAATTTCTCATTGCTTGTGAAGTAACTGTTGTCTCTGAGGAACTTTATGAAGCTTGACAGCTCTTGACCTTGATCCTAAAAGTGGTGCCTGAACAATCATTACAATGTGCAAAAAACCAACCTTTCAGGGACGACCATCATGCAACCTTTGAGGGACACAATTTATTTTTAGATTTTTGTGCTATTTTTAGCACCTGTCTCCTAAAGGTGGTGGTTTTGCATGATGTCCCCCAAAGATGATGCCGATATATAATTAAGAGAATATATATCATGTATGTTGGACAGAAACTCCAACAATTGATGGGATGTATTGAAGTGTGGTACTTACAAAATCGGATAAATGGATGGATGGATGGATTATTCAGGCTCTACATCCTGTATTTTGGCACTTTGTAGGCTAATTAGGACAGGGAGAGAATACAGTAATCAGGTGAAGGATGATTGAATCAGCCATCCAACATAGGCCCAGGCGACCCGGCAAGAGCTGGATTCGAATCCTGGACCCAGCGATTGGCAGCCCAGCACGCTACCACCTGACTAACCCTCCCCCACTTACAAAATCAAAATTATTTATAATGTTGTTTTGTTTTAAAAGGGCCACTACATCAGCTCAACTGGATGTACACATCATGTTCCAGCATTATATTCAGAAATTAAAAAAAGAACAATAATAATAATATAATAAAAGTTCTGTTATAAATACCAAAATGAACTTATTAATTTTCAACATATAGTGTTTATTCCTACCACACCAGAGTTGCTAACTATCTTCTATTTCCAATTATGAGACATCCGCTTGCCAAGCAAGCTTTATGATGTAGAATTCAACTAATTTATAACAACTGTCCCAACTCCTTTGAGGACAAAATTTTCACTCACATTTCCCATGGGTACGCCAGATAAATTAAATTATTTTTTATCAGAGATAACTATAATGCAACGTGTAGTAATCGCCAGTGTTGCAATTGAAACAGACATCTAACAGAGATGGATGGATGGATGATTGGGCTTTCCGTCCTGAATTTATGCACTTGGTAGGCTAATTAGGACAGGAAGAGGACATGGCAATGAGGCGAAAGATGGTAAACTAACAGAGTAATAACTTATTGTGTTTTTACGTCACAATGTTGTGAGACATCATTGGTTTGGAATGTTATCTTGAATCTAATTTCTCATTGCTTGTGGAAGTAACTGTTGTCTCTGACGAACTTTATGAAGCTTGACAGCTCTTGACCTTGATCCAAAAGGTGATACCTAAACAATGTGCAAAAAACCAACCTTTCACGGATGACTGTCCTACAACCTTTGAGGGACACAATTTATTTTTAGATTTTTGTGTTATTTTTAACATGTGTCTCCTAAACGTGATTGTTTTGCATGATGTCCCCCAAAGATGATGCCGATATATAATTAAGAGAATATATATCATGTATGTTGGACAGAAACTCCAACAATTGAAGGGATGTATTGAAGTGTGGTACTTACAAAATTGGATGGATGGATGGATGGATTGATGGATGATTCGGGCTCTACATCCTGTATTTTGGCACTTTGTAGGCTAATTAGGACAGGGAGAAGAACATACCTAAACAATCTGCAAAAAACCAACCTTTCAGGGACAACTGTCATACAACCTTTGAGGGACACAATTTATTTTTAGATTTTTGTGTTATTTTTAGCATGTGTCTCCTAAACGTGGTTGTCTTGCATGAAGTCCCCCAAAGATGATGCTGATAAACACTCTTGCTCATAAATATGGAATATAGCCATACGTCAAAAACTGAGTAGAAATTTGGTAACACCATTTCGTTATGGAAGCTGGAAACAGACTTGCAACAATTTTTCTAGAAAAATGGGTCCATTCAACATCACAAAGTGGAAATTTTATGAAATTGGAGAAAATCTTGAAAATGGGGGTCAATAATGGAATTACCGAAAAAACGACAAACATTGCAGATTTTTGAAGGGTTGAAATCAAATCAAATATTGTTGACACATGAAAATAATTGTTACCAAAAGAATAATTAGGGTCAAAATGAGTTAGTAACATAATTTATTGTGGGAATCATAACCTTTAGGGGTAATCAGGACTATGATCTGAATGGCACACCCCATTTTGTCGTAATTTGAGAATTTCTTTCTTTCTAATGGGAATTAAGTTCTGAAATTTTGAGGGATAGAAGGTAGAAGATGCATATCTTGGATGTACAAATTCATTTGGCGTCAAATATGCTCGATTTTGATGCAATCAGGAAAAAATAAGATTCAAGAATTTTGACAATCTCTTGAAATTTGAAAATTTTTGGACTATGTAAACATCAGAACCAGTTTTATTTACTGAAAAGTACACCCATGAAGAGTTCTTCCAAATGGTACCATGGTTTCCACTGACAAAAATTTTAATCGCTCGCTATTGACTGTTTGCCACATCACAATAGTGTCAATTTAGTACTCCAATTGATGGCAGCCAAAATATTATAAATCACTGAATGGATTCATAGAAATATTGCAAAAGGTCGTCCTTGCAAGTAAATCACACAGAGGCCTGGCTAAAAGAGACTTTGTATTTGTTAGGTGTATGATCCGCTATCATGGCAAACAAAACATTGTTATGTTGTGATAAACAGGTAATAGCGAACGATTTAATCAATTGCCAGCCAGAACAATGGTGTCACTTGGAGAGTATCTTCTTTGGTGCACTTTTTCAGTGCATCAAAAGTGGTTTCTAATAATCATACATTCCAAAAATTTCTAGAAATTGTCAAAATTCCCAGATTGTGATATATTCTGACTGCGTCCAAATCAAGCATCGTTGAGACAAATGAAATTGTTAATCCAACATATGTGTGGTCTGCCTTCTACCCATTAAAAAGTCAGAGCTAAAGCTCTTTTAGGGAGAAAAATATTCCCAAATCACGAAAAAATAGGTGTCACATTCAAGTCGAAGTCTGGATTACCCCTAGTGGGTATTTCCCCAATATGGTCTATGTTACTAACTAATTTTGACCCAAATTATTCTTTCGCTGTCATTTATTTTCATGTATCAACAATATTTCATGTGATATCAGCCCTTAAAATCGAATATTTGTTGTTTTTTCAGTATTTCCATTATTGACCCCAGTTTCCAAGATTTTCTCCAAATTCATAAAATTTCCAATTTGTGATGTTGAATGGACCCATATTTATCTAGAAAATTGGTTGGAAGTCTGTTTGCAATTCCCATAAGGAAATGGTGTTACCCAATTTCTACTCACATTTTGACATGTGCTTATATTCCATATTTATTAGCAAGAGTGTATAAATAGGAGAATAGGACTCTGTATCACGTATGTGGGGCAGAAACTTCACCAATTGAAGGGTTGTATTCAGTTCCGGAAAGTGCAGAATTCGGGAGCATTCCCGAATTCGGGACCAAGGTGCTCCCAAATTCGGGAACTGCTCCCAGATTCGGGAACATAAGTGTTGCCAAATTCAGGAGTTTCGTTTTCAAAGAACCCTCGGATGTTTGGTATTAAGATCGGATGGAGTTTTATTGGCCAGACTGGTTGTTTGCAAGGCAATTAAGAATTCCAGCCTGTGAAAAAAAATTATTTTCATAATATCCACTGACAAAGTTATTCTGCATGCCTAAAGGGTTTGCAATTGTGGTAGCAAACTTCCCTGTCTCACTGTGCCCCGCCTGCTGTCTCACTGTACCTCGCCTATGGGGCACAGTGAGACACTTATCTGGCATGGACTTCACAAGATGTATCTCCAAACCTGTAATAGTTGGGAACCCAAAACTACTGGACAATATACCAGACTTCATCATCTACGATGTGGGTCTAAATTGGTTTTACTGGCCAACATTTTGCTGTACTTGAAAATAAAAAAAGTGTCTCACTGTGCGCCGCTCTCCCCTACATACAACGTAGGATCCATAAATCGGTGACATTGGTCACAGTAATACATGTATAAAGGTGAGAGGAAGAAATATGTGGACAAGTCTCAAGGTTGGATTCATATCTCTGCGCGATGGTCCCTGTCACCGTAGATTTAGGAAATCTGTTGAATAATTCACCAACAAGAATGGGGGAACATAGTAAGACATTGGGTGACCAGCCTTGAGACTGGATTCATCACTGCAGGCTTGTCCTAATACCATAGACTTGGTAAATCTGTTGAATAGGTGAACTTCTGCATTTTTATACATGCATTCACATCTGTCACAGTTGTGCATGTGTAAAACTTTGTATTACTGCTAGTTCTCTAACGAATAAATGATTAATCACTGATGCAACAATGACGGGGATCTGTATCCAATCTAAATTCTACAGTGATGGGGTGTGCCTGTGGTGATGGCACCCGGCTAAAGTGACAGAACCTGCTGGTCAGCACAGGGGAGAAAGTCTTCAGGAGGGTGTAAGGTGACAGGCCTCATCAGTCATCACGGTGGACTGGCCCCATCACTGTCAGCTGGCCCGATCACCGTAGACTAAGAAATCTGTCAAAAATTCACAATCAGGAAATGGGGAACGTAGACTGTAGGGAATTGGGAACATAGAACATGGGAAACATCGAACGAAGGGGAACATAAGAACCAAGCAACCTACACATCAGAAAACTCCTGTATTGTTGATACTGACAGTAGTCACAGCAGAATGTCATTGTAAACTTAAGAAATATGTTCAATAATTCACAAACAGGAATGGAGGAAATTACTGGGGAACATGCGACACGGAGAGCTTGGAATTCAGGGAACATAGGATCCATAGGGAAAATATAATAGGATACACGGAACACAGGTACACACCCCAAACCAGACTGAGGCTGAGCAATGAAAATGTCTCCTCAAGGCCAGCCTGGAGATGAGGCCGGTCACGTGGCCTCCAACACTGGACCAAAGACACCTGATTCCAAACCAAGGCCTAGGATTAGGCCTCGAGACCTCCAACACTGACACATATCCAGGTACCAAGCATTCATCAAAGTGTAGATAATAATTATTCTCTGGATGATAGTTAGATGAGCACCCTAGTAACATTAGCGCTTGTTCTGTTGAAAAGTCACCACAGTAACATTTTTTATATTGTGATTTACCGATTATAGTTACTTCTCCTGTGCTTTTTGAACAAACATTTGTCAGTCACAATAGTCACAAGTGACTAAATTTCCAGTTTTTAATCCACTTACCCTGTCTATAGATATGGACCAAATGGACCAAAAATTATATTGGGCATTTCTGACGCCTAAAACTAATTTTTTGTGTTCAGCTTATATGGGATTCCCAACATTTTCATTTTTGATGCCATGGACACTTTTGGCCCCCTCTTTCAGAAATTTGCCAGTATGTCTCCCAATTTTGTTTGCCATCCCCCTAGGGACAAGTCCATTAAATATGTGCCAATCATTTAATACGGCCAATCATTAAATGTAGTCAACCTTTTCATCAGAAGGCTCGTCACACTAAAGACCCACAATAGCGGGGCAGATTTGTCATGAATAGGGGAGTAATAGTGCATTTATACATAGAAGCATGAAACTTTCCACACATTTCAAAAACGTCTTAAAGAAAATATTTAGATAGGGAGCCACTTCAGATTTGACCTGGTTGACCCATGGCAGCCATTTTCCAAAATGGCGGCTAATTTTCTCATTTTCCTGCTTTCTGTGAAGTGCCTATATTATTAAAGTATCGAAACAGTGCTCATTATTCCTTCTACAGATCTAAAGAACATTATCAATTGATTTCTGGATTGAACTGAGGAATTTCAGGGTAATCAGGGTGCATTTTGTTAGAACTGTTGAAGAAAATATATCATTTTCGCGGTTTCCCATAGTTTCATGGAATCTCAATTGATTTTAAAACTGACTACATATTTGAATTCCTTATAAGAAAAGCTTTCAAATGAATGGTCGCATCAATAGTTTTGGTTAATTTTTTGTCAAAATTAAAGAAACAACAAAATCTTCAAAAATCATTTTGTTTTCATTTTTTCCATTTTCGGACCAAGTTTATGAAACCCATTGATGTGACCATTCATTTGAAAGCTCTTCTTATAAGGAATTCAAATATGTAATTTATTTTGAGATTTATAGAGAGTTGGTGTAACCATCCGTAACCGCGCAATCCAGTGTTTGAATCAATATTTTTAACAAAAATGTTTCAAACAAACCTGAAAACAGACCAAGGCTGCCAAAAAATGTTATAGTAATGTACTGAATACTTAGAGAAGCTATAGAAAACAATATTTACATGTATTCTATTTGTCGAAAATACACAGAAAGCAGCAAAGTGGAAGAATTGACCGCCATTTTGGAAAATGGCTGCCAGTAGCCACCTAAGCTAAATCTGAAGTGGCTCCCTATCCAAATATGTTTGTATAGATGTTTTTTAAGTGTGCGCCAAGTTTCATGCTTCTATGTATAAATGCACTATTTTTTTACATACCTGCCCCGCTACAAGTCTGAAGGCACGAAAGTCAAAAGGCTAACGAGACAGAAGGTTGGTAAATCAAATTCAATAAACGTAATTACATGACTTGAAACAAGGTGTCCTCCATACAGGCCGATAAATACAGGCATAAATCTAAACAAGAAGCCAGGGGTTCAAATTGGTGGTGGTGTATTGTCCTAAGTTCATATCCCCTGAAAATGACTATTTCCCTGAGTGCCCAGATCCAGCTGCTGTTAATATATTGTGTGCTAAATTTCCAAATTTTAGAAATAATCCATTTTCAAGCCACAAAATGGCCATGTGGCACAGGTGATATGAAAAAAAAAAAATTTCATTAAAGAACCGGGAAAGAGCTTTAATATGATTCATGAAAACCAGTGTGATATGGCAGATGGCTCAACCTCCTTTTTGTGGAAGGAGCTGCACATTCATTTTGGTGACTGTCGTATTAATAAGTCTGGGAATCTTAGACATACTCTATCCAATAATAGAATTAGTTGTCTCTGTATGGAACACTGGATACAACAACTACTTACATCCAATGGGCTCTGACAAAACCAGTTCCCTCACAAAAATTTTAACTAAAATATATATGGCTTCAAAAGTTACTTCCTGATGATTACGCTTCATTAAAATATTTGTTGAATTTTACCAATCTATTTATTGCAATTGGTTCAAGAGAAACCGGAATTTTTGAGAAAAGTATCAGAAATTCTCATTTTCCCTAGATTTTTGGGCTGTTATGAAAATTTCATAAGATTGCCCCTCTGAATGAGTTCAGTCATTAAAAAGGAAATAATTTAGACATCTAAATGCAAATTTTCAGGTATAACTCCAAAATTTAAAAAAAGATTCATTGAGCATTGGAAAAAAACCCACTTTTACACATCTTGATGAATTTGCTCTTATTAATTTTTGTGAGAGCATTTTGACTCTAGAGAGGCACATTTAGGAAATTTGATGCTTATTCTGCTCCTAAAAATAAAATAAAACAGTTTTTTTAAATTTTCAATATTTTACAAAAAACTGTAACGATTTATTTTCAATATGAACCCCAAAGGAACATAATTATATGCTATAAGACCCATTCCTGTGCCAAATGTCACATACACAAGTGCAATAGTTTAGGCACTGTGACCAATACACAGTGTGTGATGCAGTCCACAGTGGATCCAGAGAGATACAAAAGGAAGCTACATCCTTATAACAACATGCTTGTTATTCATTCCTATGCCAGATGCATGCTCTATAATCAAGTTATACATTGTTCTTGACTCCAAACACCTCCAAATAAAATGGCCAAGTGAGGGCCCAAAAGACATTCTGAAAATGTCCAAATTTCCCACCAAAACTTTCCATTCTCTCACTGTGATGCTTTAATGGAGATGTGTGCACACCTCCATAAAAACTTGACCATGCTCCCAAAGGTTTCATGACAGTTGTCCGTGAAAGGTGGATGTTTTATCTGCCTCTAATTGTATTTTGCAGAGCTTATTTGTATTGTTTATAGTGAAAAAATTGTTTCTTGCATTTATAAGATTTAGTCTGGGCCGTGGGCCATAAATATTAGCAATCATTACAAATGTTTTATGGCACAAAGCCCAGGCCACATCTCATAAATGCAAGAAACTGCAACATTACATCGAAAATATCCACCTTTCAGGGACACAAGTTATTGGCATGCAACCTTTTGGGGACATGATCTATTTCTAGAACTTTGGCTATTTTTAGCAAATATATGTCTCCCAATAGTGGTTGTCATGCCCCAATGACAAATCTTTTAAATATATGCTAATGAAGGTCCACCTAAGCTTAAGTGGACATAATCTATTTTTTGATTTTATGTTATTTTTGGCTGGTGTGTATGTCTCCCAATGGTGGTTGACATAAAAATATATGCCATTTTATGTCTGCCCTGTCATTAGAAGGTCCATCAGATAGAAACCCACACATTTTAGGTCCATTGGTCTGAAGACATAAAAATCAGAAGGCACAAGGGCCACAATTCGTAAAAAAGATGCTTCTCAAGAACGTATTGTGCCCAACCAGGTGCAATTTAACATCAATTTTGGACGTTAAATTTAGAGAGCTATTTTCTCCCACAGTCTCTACCTTCAACCTTTGGAAGACAAGGTCTATATCTTTGCCATTTTTAGGCAGTATCTATGTCCCCTATTGGTATATGCAATAAAATATGTGACAACTGGAATAATATATTTAATGGCAAGTATTTAATGAGTTTTTCTCCTGCATTCTTTTCCCTTTGACCCTTTGGGGAGATAATCTATTTTTATGTTTTGTCCTATTTTTAGTAAAAATATATGTTTCCAAATGGAGTTGCCGTTTCTCAAGGGATAAATCCATTTATTATGTGCCAATCATTAAATATGTCCAATCAATCATTAAATGTGGTCCGCTCCATTCACCAGAAGCCAATCACATTAAAGGCCCACAAGTGTGAAGGCCCACAACTTAAAAGGTAAACAAGGCACAAAGTGTGCAAATCAAAACTGTGTAAAAATAATTATTTGACTTGAATCGAGGTGTCTCTCCAAATATAAAAAGGCCAGCATAAACCTAAACAAATGACCATGTCTTCAAATGTTGCATGAAAGTTGTCCCTGAAAGGTGGATGTTTTCAGCCTCAAAATATTCTATTGGACGGATTAATTGAACTGTTTATAACTGAAGAAAAAGTTTCTTAAATATAATCACTAAAAAATAAAGATTTCGTTTATGGCCCACAACCCAATCCTCACAAATGCAAGAAACAGCAACTTGACATATGTCAAATCTGCTAAAACATGCAACAAACTGCAACATTGTATGGAAAACATCAACCATTCAGGGACAACGGTTATTGTCATGCAACCTTTGAGGGACACAATCTATTTTTAGATTTTATGCTATTTTTAGAAAATATATTATGTCTCCTAATGGTGGTTGCCATTCCCCAGTGACAAATCTGTTAAATATGTTCCAATCATGGTCCGCCCAGCCTTTGGGGGACTCAATCTATTTTTAGATTTTATGCTATTTTTAGCTGGTATATAATGTCTCCCGTTGGTAGCTGACATTTATAATGTGCCATTTTAGGTCTGCCCTGTCAATTTTGGATGTTAGTTTGGAGAGCTATTTTCTCCAACAATCTTTACCTTCAACTTTTGGAAGACAAGGTCTATTTTTTCCCATTTTTAGGCAGTATTTATGTGCCCTATTGGTATATGCAATAATATATGTGACAATTGGAATAATATATTATATGGTATATATTTAATGAGTTTTTTTTTAAACCGCATTTTTTTCACCTTTAACCTTTTGGGGAGATAATATATATTTATGTTTTGTCCTATTTTTAGTAAAAATATATGTTTCCAAATGGAGTTGCTGTTTCTCAAAGGATAAATCCATTTATTATGTGCCAATCATTAAATATGTCCAATCAATCATTAAATGTGGTCCCATTCACCAGAAGGCCAATCACATTAAAGGCCCACAAGTGTGCAAATCAAAACTGTGTAAAAATAATTATTAGACTTGAATCGAGGTGTCTCTCCAAATATAAAAAGGCCAGCATAAACCTAAACAAACGACCATGTCTTCAAAATTAATGTTGCATGAAAGTTGTCCCTGAAAGGTGGATGTTTTCAGCCTCAAAATATTCTATTGGACGGATTAATTGAACTGTTTATAACTGAAGAACAAGTTTCTTGCAAATAATCACTAAAAAATAAAGATTTCGTTTACGGCCCACAACCCAGTCCTCACAAATGCAAGAAACAGCAACTTGACAAATGACAAATCTGCTAAAACATGCAACAAACTGCAATATTGTATGGAAAACATCAACCATTCAGGGACAACAGTTATTGTCATGCAACCTTTGAGGGACACAATCTATTTTTAGATTTTATGCTATTTTTAGAAAATATATATGTCTCCTAATGGAGGTTGCCATTCCCCAGTGACAAATCTGTTAAATATGTTCAAATCATGGTCCACCCAGCCTTTGGGGGACTCAATCTATTTTTAGATTTTATGCTATTTTTAGCTGGTATATAATGTCTCCCAATGGTAGCTGACATTTATAATGTGCCATTTTAGGTCTGCCCTGTCAATTTTGGATGTTAGTTCGGAGAGCTATTTTCTCCAACAATCTTTACCTTCAACTTTTGGAAGACAAGGTCTATTTTTTCCCATTTTTAGGCAGTATTTATGTGCCCTATTGGTGTATGCAATAATATATGTGACAATTGGAATAATATATTTAATGGCATATATTTAATGAGTTTTTTTTTTTAAAGCACTTTTTTCACCTTTAACCTTTTGGGGAGATAATATATTTTTATGTTTTATCCTATTTTTGGTAAAAATATATGTTACGCAATGGAGTTGCCGTTCCTCAAAGGATAAATCCAGTAAATGTCCATGTCTTGAAACTTGGTGTTTTATACAAAGTTGCTGTTTCTTGCATTTGTGAGGACTGGGCTGTGTGCCATAAACGAAAATCTTTTTCGATTTTATGCTATTTTTAGAAAATATATGTCTCCTAATGGTGGTTATTATAGTGACATGTCTGTTATATCAATTAATCAATGAAACAAGACAAAAAAAAATTTAATGTGCAATAGAATTAATTGAAGTCCATATTCTCATGAATCGTGCAAAGAATGTGTTAAATATTAGTATATTAGCATAAAAAGTGACACTTGATTTTGTTATATCTGGTCCAGTGACATGGAAAAACTGTCAATTTAGCATGGGTGACTGTACAAAATGTACCAAAAAAGGTCAAATAGATTACTTTTGATTCCAAGTACAGTGGTTCCAAGTAGAAAAATGAATAACAGATGAGGAGTGACAATGCATTCAAACTTATGTCATGGCACCTCAGTGACGAAGATAGTCCAAAAATTTGTTAATGACCCACCTATCTTTCAGAAACTAATAGCAAAGTGTTTGATATCATCAAAAAAAAAAAAAAAACCCATACAACTACACAATGAAATTCACAGGCTCTGGTGAAAGAAAAACCGTTACCTTTTTGAAATTTCAGAATAATAAGACAAAAACCATTAATATTGAGATTTGATGAAATTCACATGCCTCTAAAACATAATGATGAGCATTTTAATAAGTCAAATTTAAAATAAAGATCAAAAAGTTCAATTGTCAAGGCATATATTATTATTTAAATATTAACATCTGTCAAGGCATAATTTTTATTCAAATATGGCACATTCAAATATGGCAGTGAGCGCACATACATGCATGTGTGCATGTAATTGCATGCATTATTGAACGTGTATATGCGTTCACTATCACCTGTGGACATGTCATCCAGCACATGCATGGACCTGCATTCAAGAACATGCATGTATGTGCGATTGCAGATATGTCATCCAGCGCAAGCTTGGACATGTCTGCCATTTAGCACAGTGGTCACTATATGTCATAGAGGGCAGTTGCCACAGACTCAAAGGCCTGCCATTCAGCGCAGGAGTGGCACACAGATACATAGATAAGTAGATAATTGTTATTAATTGAGGTTAACAAATAGAAATATAAATTCAAGATCAAAACAAAATGGGCTGCAAAGCATGTCATCCCATGTGCTGTAAAATATGTCCACTTGTGTGCTGTAAGGCGTATACACACATCTAAAATCTACGCATGAGAGTAATGGCACATCCACGCGTGCTTGTCAAATCTTGTATATCCACATGTTGCTTTTCTGTTCACTCTGATAACTCTCTGAAAGATAAATCATAAATGTACCATCTACACAAATCATTTAACAATTGGACTGGGAAGCTACTTTGTAAAAATATGTTGGCCTCCTATCTGTAAACAGTCAACAGTAGTAGGGGAAGAGGGGGTGAAAAGTCACAGGGGTAAAAAGTCACAGGCCTTTTTGACCAACTTGCAGTGACCTAATTCTTAAGCTTAAATCATAATTTGGGACACTTTTATGAGAAGAAGGTCTGCAAGGAATATGAAAATTATACTCATTGTGCGAAGTGGGTTTTTACCCACCTCATGCATTTTTGGTGTCCCAAACAGGTTTTATTGATTCTGAACTTTCTCTATTAATGTCTAGGCACTGTGACATAGGAAGTTGTGCTAGTGTTTCTAGGTCTTTTGGATAATTGTCTTTCATGCTGTGAACCCATTCTTGCCCATTTGGTCACCAAGTTGCCATGATCATGTGTTGAATTTCAAAAACAGCTGAGGGGTGAAATGTCACACTGTGACATTTCACCCCAGCACTGTGATATTTTACCATAGGGTACCAGGAAGTCAGTATTCTGTGTTAAGGAAAGTAAAATATTCCACACTAGAAGCTTTTAGCTTACAATCTTATCATCATCCATCATCAATAATACTGATAAGAGAGCATTGCAGCAAAATTTCATTTCGCAAACTTTGGGCAATTTCTGACGCCGGCTTTGCTGATGGTGCATTGTCATTGCATACCGATAGCTCTGGAAGGCTCACTATAAATTTCATGCACAAGGATGACTATCAAGTCTAGGTCTGCCTATTACCTCATATAGTGTTGTATGTTCACAACAATTGCATGTGACTTGTTACCCCATGGTTGTGACTTCTTGACCCTGACATGGGGTAAAAAGTCACAGCGGACTTTGCCTTAAATAATTGTGAACTGACTAGAGCCTATTTACAGCACAGCAGCTATAATGTGATACAACTATAGTCAACTAAATACTGCATAATTGTGCCAAAGGTCATTCAGATCTGACAAACACCTGCTCTGTTCTGGGGCTTTTTCTGAATTTTGTGACTTCTGACCCCCGCCTCCCCTAACTTTGAGCGCCCCTTGTTGCCTGCGCCTGACTTAATCATCAGAAATGTGATACCATATGATACTGTTGGGTCAATTTAGTTTGCCATTACATTATAACAGAAGTACATTAACAAGAACCAAGGGGTTCAAAATGGAGGTGGTATGGTGTCCAAGTTCACATCCCCTGAATCCAGCAGATCATTTGTATTGCACTGCCCTAACTATTCAGACACATATTTTCAGATATATAGATAGATAGATAGACAAACAGATAGATAGCTAGATAGATAGATATGGTATTCACCAGTGCAGCCATTTAAGAGGAGTGGGTGATCACAGTTGATCAATGAGATGGTAGATACAGCCGGAGTCGTCTACACGTTGCACGTTTACCCTTTTTGAAATGATCCCAAGAGACAATGATTTAACATTTCCTCTGAATGACACCAACCTGGGACTTTTTTTGATCTTAATAGTTAAAATTTATAGAGGTTTATAGTCAACCAATTGACATTGAACAACTCTGCAAGACGTAACAATATTGAGAGTAAACTAAAATTTTCCCAAATTGACTGACTCAGGTTTGAACCCAGGCAAAGCTGCAAGGAAAGACCCTCAGGAGATGGACTGAAAGCGTGTGGCAACCCAGTGGTTAAAGTTGCTGCCACCTCGGCTGAAGGTCTTGACTTGCATCAGTTTAAAACCCTGTGTGGGGCATCTTTCACGCTTCAGTCTTCAGGGCTAGTGGGTCTTACCACCCCCGACAACATGGAGGATGGCTTGGGGAACCCAAAAATGTCAGTCAACCTTCATGAGCAAATTGTCAGCTTGAATTTGTCTGGATGAGATGTTAATTGGCAACCCCCTCGATTCAGTGTCTGTGCTGGGCAAGCAAAGGATTCTTTAAATTGGGTAAATGTGTAGCATGTTGAGGACTCCCGCTCTCTATCCCATCTCTTCAATCAACCCTTGTGAGCACCCAGAGTTGCACTTAAAGGGCTGCACTTGCCATATCTACCTATCTGTCAATCTATCGTCACTAATATGCTGGTCTACAAACCTGTCAATCCACATACCACTACCAGACAACTTGCAGACTGCCAAAATTACTAAGTCAATCTATCAATCTAGACTTTGTAAAGAGGTGAAATGATGTGAAATCCCATGTCAGATTTTCATGGATCATTGGACAGATAGATGCGACTTTAAGTCCTTTATTTATGCAGGTCAATTAGGACAGCAGGAGGACATGCCAATGAATAATAATAATAATAATAATAATAAATACTTTATTGGTCACAAAAGTGAAACTTGCAGTGTGTTGTCCCATATCACAGACAGAATCACAGTCACATGCATACAGAGAGATCACAGTCACACAATAACATTCACACGAAAATAAGTACATACATACTACCATACATACTACCATACATACTACCACTTCAATTCATTGCACATTCTGATGCTAGAAGGAACAAATGACTTAGCGTATCTACTGGTTCGGCATTTAACACTTCTCAACCTTCTGCCTGATGGTAACATTTCGAAGCACTCATGTAGTGGATGATTATCTCTTTTACAACAGTATTGTACCTCAACTTGCTGTTTTTCTGGTATATATCTAACAGCAAAGTTTGATTGAAACTACTGTCCAACACAAGTATAGGTGACCTCACCAATGTGGGATTCAAATTCAGGACCAAGTGATTGGCAACCCGGTGCATTACCAACTGAGCTAACTCTAACCCCTTCCGAACGTGTTGAACCGTGTCACAAATTGCAACACAAGAACCAAATTGTGATCTATTGCTCATGCTTACCAAACCCTTTTGATAAATCTGTGTAATCTATTATCTTTGCACCAACAATTTCATTCTGTATTAATTATTTCACAAATCTTTTCACAAATGACCACTACAGACGTTTTGTCTTTGTCTTATCTCACTAATCAGTATAAGTTATTTATTTCATCTCTATGATCTATCCATCTAATTCATGCAATCTATCTAATCCATAAAATTCATACATGAAAGCCATCCTTCTTTATCTATGTAACTATCTATCTATCTATTCTTCTATAGATATATATTTCTATCTTCCTAATCCATCTTTCTATCTATATCTCTATCTTTCTATCATTCTATCGTCTATCTTTCTATCTCTTTCTATCTCTTTCTATCTCTTTCCTTCTATCTACCAGTATTTAACTATTCATTTATTTAGTTAGCGATCTTTCTATGTATATTAATTTAGGCCTATCCATAAATACACTCATCCCTAAATTTCATTGAAATAGTAGGAATTTACATATAGCTGTTGAAATCTCATGTCCTGTGACCTGGTATCATGATAACATAAACTCCCAAGTCTGCAAACTGACCAATACACATCCAAATGTCCCCATGACATAGATCTAGATCAGCTCATTCACATACACAAAACCCAATACACATAACTTTCAAAATGATGGACAGCTCATTTGCATACACAGAACACAATACACATTATTTTCAAAATGGTGGACTGTAACACCAAAATAAAAATCTGATAAAAGGAGTATTCAGAATTATTGGAGATCAATACAAGTAGGCTGCAATAACAGCCCTGCTGCCCCTGCGTCACTAGTTGCGAGCATTTTAACAATTCGGAGATTATTCAAAATATGAAAAGAGTTATTCCAGATTTGCTTCTGCAAATTTCGAATTTCCCACCTAAAGTTTACCCACTCTCTTGCCCCCCTTTCTCACCAACTACATACATGGCGGTGTGTAAACACCTCCATTAAAAAGGTACAGGGATAATGGGATTGGAAATCTGGACTTTGACACGATCCAAATTTTGGCCCTATATTTCAAAGAGCCCTTGAAAACTACCTAGAAGGTACTGAGGTCTGAAATTGCAATTTTTCCGACTTTATAGTAACTATTTACCAGTAAAAAATTATGAACAAAATCTGAGTCGGGTGAGTATCACCCCCAATGGTGAAGTGCTTGAATCTTAGAAAAACTGCCTCTTCATTGGAATATACTTGGGATGCGGTGTATAGGGAAAGTTTTACACCTTTGGTAAATGGTAATCTGCCTTTGTTGCCGAGGGTAAAAAAGTAATATCTAACGAGGCTCTGGATGGGAGGCTATGGGGGACAGGGAATTCAAAAGTAAAATGACCAAGGGAGAGGGAATTCAAATATGAAATTGCCGAGGGACACAAAACCTCCCATTTCATGACTAAATCTGATGATATATTGAAATTTCCCCATCCTCATAGCAGTGATCAAGTCAGCCCTATTTTATTGAAGGAGTTCAAGGAGGTTTTTCTGGGGAAGGGCTGAACTTTAACGCACTCAGTGACTAAAACACCCATGAAAAATGGCAAGAAAAATCGACATGACAAACTTTATTGAAATGATAGAATTTTGAACATCTTAAAGATTTGCAAGCTGCTAAGTACTGTAAGTCAAATCTCTCACTTACATACTTCTTCCCGGATTGGCCAGCCCCCTCCCTTCCCAGAATCTCTATTGCTATTCCACAAGTTTTTTGACTCATTTTCTCAACGTCTCTTCACCCTTATTTTGTATCAGTAACAGAGGATTTTCCTGTACAGAGTAAAATCTGAGTATCATCGTCGAGAGGAAATAGTTGTTCAGCAATGAAAAAATGAGTACTTCCCTCAGGTAAATTTATGCTCGGGTCAGTGCTCCATGACCATTAATAGTATTGTGATTCAGGATCTCTCAGAGACGAGTGCATGTTGTGCATTTCAGCAACGTTCACATGTCCTGAAACGCGGATGAAAAATATTGAGACAAGCAAAGCATTTATAGGATAATTTCCTGACTTTCACATGTCGCAAGTGGTCCGAGTCAATTGAGCAGTAGAAATGACAAAGTATGGTTAGGCTGTCAAGCACAAAAATTATGCAATTCATTGAATTCGATTTCTCAGACTGACTAGTAGGGGGAACCGCGCCACATTGGGACGTGGGGCACTGTGGGACGATGGGGAATTCTTGGATCCTGGCAAAGTATATGATATGGTAGTGCCATCATATCTTGTAGTTTCACATCCTAATGTTTCCATGGTTTTATAGACACATCACAGCCACATGCAGAAGTGTGGCAAGCAAAGTTTGTTTTCCTACTATACTATACAACTAAAGTAAACATGGACAGGTTAAATTCAAACCATTCTGTAGACAAACCATGAACAATGAGGCTTTCTCAGTGCTTGTATGAATTCTATATATCGTAACGAACAGTTATGAACTGCTATCGTGATAAACACACTCACTGGTGCCTGAGAAATTGGCATTTTGGTGTAAAAGTCATATTGGGGCTCATTGGGACAGTGAATTCGGGGCACATTGGGATGCACTTAATATGGCAGAATTTAAGTGTCCAAGTCAACTGAATGACCTGGGAAAGCGCAAAACAGATATCAGGCCACAGTGAATAGAAGTTATAGTGGATTACCATGGTCTGTGAACAAATTTGTTGCAAAGCACTGTGTGTTACTTATATAGATGTCCGCACCCAGGACAGTTTATGTTAAATGTTTAAAACTGTTTAAATTTATTAACTATTGGCACTACTAAGTGCTAATGCACTGTATATTGTCTCACGCACAACTTATATGTGATATCGATTGCACATGGGGACAGTCATTTTTACGACTCACATTTTGCTCTCTAGCTGCAAAAGTGTAGGTGCAGTCTAGTTTATTATGCCAGGCATTTAAGCTCAAGAGTATTGGTGATATTCATGCAAACTTCTGAGTTCTTCGGTGCTTTCAGCATTGAGCAAAATTAGTAGACGATAAAAGCATCCCAATGTGTCCCGGTTCCCCCTAGTTTGGACCGGTAAACTATAAAACAGTGCTGCACTAAATGACCTGGGAAAGCACAAAACAGATATCAGGCCACAGTGAATAGAAGTTAAAGTGGATTACCAGGCAGTCCATGCTCTGTGAACAAATTTGTCGCAAAGCACTGTGTTACTTACATAGATGTCCGCACCCGGGACAGTTTATGTTAAATGTTTAAAACTGTTTAAACTTATTAACTATTGGCACTACAAGGTGCCAATGCACTGTATATTGTCTCACGCACAACTTATATGTGATATCGATTGCACATGGGGACAGTCATTTTTACGACTCACATTTTGCTCTCTAGCTGCAAAAGTGTAGGTGCAGTCTAGTTTATTATGCCGTGCATTTATGCTGAATAGTATTGGTGATATTCATGCAAACTTCTGAGTTCTTCAGTGCTTTCAGCATTGAGCAAAATTAGTAGACGTTAAAAGCATCCCAATGTGCCCCGGTTCCCCCTAGTTGGGACCGGTAAACTATAAAACAGTGCTGCACTGCCCTATCGACTTACCTTGTTTGAGTTCACACTGGATGCATGCAATCAATCAGGTTCAATTGCCCTAAGTAATATAACTGGTCCACTCTGCCTGCCTCTGGACGACTGTACTGTATCACAGGCTGTTGAAAGTAGTTATATTTCCTGAAGCACAGATGTAAAATACTTAGACATGCAAAACATTATGAGAATAAGCAACAACCAATATCTGATGTTGGATTTCAGTTTCAACCACATGAGATTTGATCCACAAACAGAGACTTTGGTTTTTGATACTGCATTATATGCCTGCAAGTTTACAACACAAAACACAATTTCTTCATAAACGCGTACTGAAATATTTCTAGCTAATTGAAATTGAAGCTACAGATTCAAATAACGCAATTTCGAAAATGAGACTTCAGCTGGAAAATAATGCCTACAAATGTGTCAGAGGGTGAAATTATGCTCGCAAATTTAATGCTCTAGTGAAGCACCTGAATGGCTCCATAAGTGCACTTGATAAAAATCTTAAGGACTGATATAGCACCAATTCCAATAAACTGCTCAGTGACTTAAACTCATTTCGTAAGTAACCATTAATAAAATCATCCTGAGGGTGGAGTTTTCTTCACTTTGCGATAACTGTGTGCCCAATTTTGATGTGTGGAGGCCCCTGTGCTGAGATGTTGTGAGGCCGTTGAAATCCGTCGCAATGGGACGATTATGTAACTTGAGGTTTGGAAATTGGACCCTGCCCTGACCAATTGGTGTACACATGAAATTTTGCTAAATTGACAAAATGCTATGCAAAATGCATAAGTGTGCAAGCATAAGTTTATAGAGATGGGTAACAGCCAATCCCAAGATCAGGCACAGGTTTGGTGTAACATGAGGAGTACTGATATCATATTGCATTTCCAAACATAACTTCTTTTCAAGTCATAATATTTTGTTGATTTAAAAAGTTACTTGAACCAAATATTATAGTAGTCTTGGCTACATACACAGGTGAATTAATAAAACCATTAAATTTGAAGAAAATGTACTTGAAAAACTAAAATCTAGAATATTTCTACATGAAACGGCATAATAATTCTGATTCCGGATTGCAGAGGTAGTCTTTTAAAATGTAAGTGCTAAAAGTGTATTCATGCTACCTGGATGGTTGCAGAATGTCTCCAATCTGATTCTTCAGTTAAGTCCATGGTTGCATGTTACATAATATCAATCTCCTCCTTACGGTCAGTGCTAATCCAGACTGAAACAGAAAATAAATGAAAATTCTCATATTTCTTGACAAATCGAATATAAAATGACATAGCGAGCAGTAGAAATTACTAGGTATGGTTAGGCTAGTAAGCATAAAGATTATGCAATTCCTTGAATTCGATTTCTCAGACTTACCAGTAGTTGGGACCAGTAAACTATAAAACAGTGCTGCACTGCCCTATTGACTTACCTTGTTTGAGTTCACACCGCATGCATGCAATCATGATTTCCAATTTCGTGTCATATAAGGATCAATCGCTCTAGGTAATATCACTGGTACACTGTGCTTGTCTCTGGTCCACTGTACTGCATTGCAGGTTGTTGAAAGTGTTCACATGTCCTGAAACGCAGATGAAAAATATTGAGACAAGCATAGCATTTAGAGGCCAATTTCCTGACTTTCACATGTCGCAAGTGGTCCGGGTCAATTGAGCAGTAGAAATGATAAAGTATATGGTTAGGCTATCAAGCACAAAAATTATGCAATTCATTGAATTCGATTTCTCAGTCTGACTAGTAGGGGGAACCGGGGCACATAGGGACGCGGGGCACTGTGGGACGGTTGGGTATTCTTGGATCCTGGCAAGGTATAGTGCCTTCATATCTTGTAGTTTCACATGCTGATGTTTCCATGGTTTTATAGACACATTACAGCCACATGCAGAAGTATGGCAAGCAAAGTTTGTTTTCCTACTATACTATACTACTAAAGTAAACATGGACAGGTTCAATTCAAACCATTCTGTAGACAAACCATGAACAATGAGGCTTTCTCAGTGCTTGTATGAATTTTATATACCGTAATGAACAGTTATGAACTGCTATCTTGATAAACACACTCACTGGTGCCTGAGAAATTAGCATTTTGGTGTAAAAGTCATACCAGGGCTCATTGGGACAGTGAATTCGGGGCACATTGGGATGAACTTAATATGGCAGAATTTAAGTGTCCAAGTCAACTGAATGACCTGGGAAAGCACAAAACAGATATAAGGCCACAGTGAATAGAAGTTATAGTGGATTACCATGGTCTGTGAACAAATTTGTTGCAAAGCACTGTGCGTTACTTATATAGATGTCCGCCCCCGGACAGTTTATGTTAAATGTTTAAAACTGTTTAAAGTTATTAACTATGGGCACTACAAGGTGCTAATGCACTGTATATTGTCTTACGAACTACTTATATGTGATATCTATTGCACATCGAGTATCAAAATGATTTTTCATTTGATGTCCTAATGCGCCCCGGCTGATGTCCTAATGTGCCACGCCGGGGCACATTGGGACGGCCATTTTTACAACTCACATTTTTCTCTAGCTGCAAAAGTGTAGGTGCAGTCTAGTTTATTATGCCATGCATTTAAGCTCAATAGTATTGGTGATATTTTCGCCAACTTCGTAGTTCTTTAGTGCTTTCATCATTAGCAAAATTAGTAGACGTTAAAAGCGTCCCAATGTGCCCCGGTTCCCCCTAGTTTGGACCGGTAAACTATAAAACAGTGCTGCACTGCCCAATTGACTTACCTTGTTTGAGTTCACACTGGATGCATGCAATCATGATTTCCAATTTCTTGTCATATAAGGATCAATCGCTCTAGGTAATATCACTGGTCCACTCTGCCTGCCTCTGGTCCACTGTACTGTATTACAGGCTGCTGAAAGTAGTTATATTTCCTGAGATGCAGATGTAAAATATTTAGACATGCAAATCATTGTGAGGATAAACAACAACGTATATCTGACAAATTCTCGTATTTCATGACAAATCGAATATAGGATGACATATTGAGCTGTAGAAATGACAAAGTATGGTTAGGCTATTAAGCACAAAGATTATGCAATTCCTTGATTTAGATTTCTCAGACTTACTAGTAGTTTGGACCAGTAATCTATAAAACAGTGCTGCACTGCCCTATTGACTTACCTTGTTTGAGTTCACACTGATGCATGCAATCATGATTTCCAATTTCTTGTCATATAAGGATCAATCGCTCTAGGTAATATCACTGGTCCATTGTGCCTGCCTCTGGTCCACTGTACTGCATTGCAGGCTGTTGAAAGTGTTCACATATCCTGAAACACAGATGAAAAACATTGAGACAAGCAAAGCATTGTTACCAATACGCCAATTTCCAACTTTCACTTGTCGCAAGTGGTCCGGGTCAATTGAGCAGTAGAAATGACAAATAGGCAATTTGATGTTTTTCACATGTTTCAGGTTGTCCTGGTCAATTGAACAGCAGATAAGCTGGTTTGGTCCATCAAGCAGTAAAGTCTATGCAATTCATTGAATGCTATTTCATCAACTAAACAGTACTACTCTGCCCAATTGACTTACCTTAATTGAGTTCACACATTGATTCATGAAGTCATGATTTCCAATTTCTTGTCATATAAGGTTCAATAGCTCTAGATAATATCACTGCTCCACTGTGCCTGCCTTAGGTCCACTATACTGCATTGCAGGCTGTTGTAAGTGTTCACAAGTCCTGAAACGCAGATGAAAAATATTGAGACAAGCAAAGCATTTATAGGCTAATTTCCTGACTTTCACATGTCGTAAGTGGTCCGGGTCAATTGAGCAGTAGAAATGATAAAGTATGGTTAGGCTATCAAGCACAAAAATTATGCAATTCATTGAATTCGATTTCTCAGACTGACTAGTAGGGGGAACCGGGGCACATTGGGATGCAGGGCACTGTGGGACGGTGGGGTATTCTTGGATCCTGGCTAGGTATATGATATCCTGGCAAAGTATATGATATGGTAGTGCCATCATATCTTGTAGTTTCACATCCTGATTTTTCCATGGTTTTATAGACACATCACAGCCACATGCAGAAGTATGGCCGGCAAAACTTTGTTTTCCTACTATACTACTAAAGTAAACATGGACAGGTTCAATTCAAACCATTCTGTAGACAAACCATGATTAATGAGGATTTCACAGTGCTTGTATGAATTTTATATATCGTAACGAACAGTTATGAACTGCTATCATGATAAACACAATCACTGGTGCCTGAGAAATTAGCATTTTGGTGTAAAATTCATATGGGGGCTTATTGGGACAGTGAATTTGGGGCACATTGGGACGCACTTAATATGGCAGAATTTAAGTGTCCAAGTCAACTGAATGACCTGGGACAGAACAAAACAGGTATTCAGGCCACAGTGAATATAAAGTTATAGTGGATTACCATGCTCTGTGAACAAATTTGTCGCAAAGCCCTGTGTGTTACTTACGCACTACTTATATGTGATATCTATTGCACATGGAGGATCAAAATGATTTTTTATTTGATGTCCTAATGCGCCCCGGCTGATGTCCCAATGTGCCACGCCGGGGCACATTGCGACAGTCATTTTTACGACTCACATTTGCTCTCTAGCTGCAAAAGTGTAGGTGCAGTCTAGTTTATTATGCTGTGCATTTAAGCTGAATAGTAACGGTGATATTCATACAAACTTCTGAGTTCTTCAGTGCTTTCAGCATGCGCAAAATTAGTAGACGTTAAAAGCATCCCAATGTGCCCCGGTTCCCCCTAGTTTGGACCGGTAAACTATAAAACGGTGCTGCACTGAATGACCTGGGAAAGCACAAAACAGATATCAGGCCACAGTGAATAGAAGTTATAGTGGATTACCATGCTCTGTGAACAAATTTGACGCAAAGCACTGTGTGTTACTTACATAGATGTCCTCACCCAGGACAGTTTATGTTAAATGTTTAAAGTTACCCTGAATGATAGGTTGGGATTGGACCCAAAGTTTGTCTAATTTTTACATTATATTGTCCAGCCTGCTCATGTTGATAAGTGTGTAAAGTCTCTTTAGTGTGCGACCATTTTTTCCTATTGAAATGATCAATAACT
Organism: Platynereis dumerilii; assembly: GCA_026936325.1. Lineage (NCBI taxonomy): Eukaryota > Metazoa > Annelida > Polychaeta > Phyllodocida > Nereididae > Platynereis > Platynereis dumerilii. The sequence continues at coordinate 53,773,997 of JAPTHN010000009.1, read as the reverse complement.
GCACTAAATGGCCCCTAGATTTTATTTCGGGTACGCACGGAAAAAAAAGCCAGTCTTTGAGTTCAATCAACTTTGTGACGTCATCACCATTGTTAGAATTAGTTAACTTGTAGCTATATATTTATAACAATGGTCATTGTGACGTCATCAACAATAGATGTGCTGGAGGATGGAGGAACTATCGTGAAAAATAAGGTAAAATACTAAATAATTTATTTAATCAAAGATAAGACTTCAGTAAATGAGTAAGAAAGTTTAATAATTACAAGTTTATATCATAAAGGCTGTAAAACCACCGGTAGTTAGCAAGGGATTTTATCATTCTGGGTAACTTTAAAACTGTTTAAACTTATTAACTATTGGCACTACAAGGTGCTAATGCACTGTATATTGTCTCACGCACAACTTATATGTGATATCGATTGCACATGGGGACGGTCATTTTTACGACTCACATTTTGCTTTCTAGCTGCAAAAGTGTAGGTGCAGTCTAGTTTATTATGCCGTGCATTTAAGCTGAATAGTATTGGTGATATTCATGCAAACTTCTGAGTTCTTCAGTGCTTTCAGCATTGAGCAAAATTAGTAGACGTTAAAAGCATCCCAATGTGCCCCGGTTCCCCCTAGTTTGGACCGGTAAACTATAAAACAGTGCTGCACTGCCCTATTGACTTACCTTATTTGAGATCACACCGCATGCATGCAATCATGATTTCCAATTTCGTTTCATATAAGGATCAATCGCTCTAGGTAATATCACTGGTACACTGTGCTTGTCTCTGGTCCACTGTACTGCATTGCAGGTTGTTGAAAGTGTTCACATGTCCTGAAATGCAGATGAAAAATATTGAGACAAGCAAAGCATTTAGAGGCCAATTTCCTGACTTTCACATGTCGCAAGTGCTCCGGGTCAATTGAGCAGTAGAAATGACAAAGTATGGTTAGGCTATCAAGCACAAACATTATGCAATTCATTGAATTCGATTTCTCAGACTGACTAGTAGGGGGAACCAGGGCACATTGGGATGCAGGGCAATTTGGGACGGTGGGGTATTCTTGGATCCTGGCAAGGTATATGATATGGTAGTGCCATCATATCTTGTAGTTTCACATCCTGATTTTTCCATGGTTTTATAGACACATCGCAGCCAAATGCAGAAGTATGGCAGGCAAAACTTTGTTTTCCTACTATACTACTAAAGTAAACATGGACAGGTTCAATTCAAACCATTCTGTAGACAAACCATGAACAATGAGGATTTCTCAGTGCTTGTATGAATTTTATATATCGTAACAGACAGTTATGAACTGCTATCATGATAAACACACTCACTGGTGCCTGAGAAATTAGCATTTTGGTGTAAAATTCATATCGGGGCTCATTGGGACAGTGAATTCGGGGCACATTGGGACGCACTTAATATGGCAGAATTTAAGTGTCCAAGTCAACTGAATGACCTGGGACAACACAAAACAGGTATTCAGGCCACAGTGAATATAAGTTATAGTGGATTACCATGCTCTGTGAACAAATTTGTCGCAAAGCCCTGTGTGTTACTTACGCACTACTTATATGTGATATCTATTGCACATGGAGTATCAAAATGATTTTTTATTTGATGTCCTAATGCACCCCGGCTGATGTCCCAATGTGCCACGCCGAGGCACATTGCGACAGTCATTTTTACGACTCACATTTTGCTCTCTAGCTGCAAAAGTGTAGGTGCAGTCTAGTTTATTATGCTGTGCATTTAAGCTCAATAGTAATGGTGATATTCATACAAACTTCTGAGTTCTTCAGTGCTTTCAGCATTGAGCAAAATTAGTAGACGTTAAAAGCATCCTAATGTGTCATGGTTCCCCCTAGTTTGGACCGGTAAACTACAAAACAGTGCTGCACTGAATGACCTGGAAACCACAAAACAGATATCAGGCCACAGTGAATAGAAGTTATAGTGGATTACCATGCTCTGTGAACAAATTTTATGCAAAGCACTGTGTGTTACTTACATAAATGTCCGCACCCAGGACAGTTTATGTTAAATGTTTAAAACTGTTGAAACTTATTAACTATTGGCACTACAAGGTGCTAATGCACTGTATATTGTCTCACGCACAACTTATATGTGATATCGATTGCACATGGGGACAGTCATTTTTACGACTCACATTTTGCTCTCTAGCTGCAAAAGTGTAGGTGCAGTCTAGTTTATTATGCCGTGCATTTAAGCTCAATAGTATTGTTGATATTCATGCAAACTTCTGAGTTCTTCTGTGCTTTCAGCATTGAGCAAGATTAGTAGACGTTAAAAGCATCCCAATGTGCCCCGGTTCCCCCTAGTTTGGACCGGTAAACTATAAAACAGTGCTGTACTGCCCTATTGACTTACCTTGTTTGAGTTCACACCGCATGCATGCAATCATGTTTTCCAATTTCGTGTCATATAAGGATCAATCGCTCTAGGTAATATCACTGGTACACTGTGCTTGTCTATGGTCCACTGTACTGCATTGCCGGTTGTTGAAAGTGTTCACATGTCCTGAAATGCAGATGAAAAATATTGAGACAAGCAAAGCATTTAGAGGCCAATTTCCTGACTTTCACATGTCGCAAGTGGTCCGGGTCAATTGAGCAGTAGAAATGATGAAGTATATGGTTAGGCTATCAAGCACAAACATTATGCAATTCATTGAATTCGATTTCTCAGACTGACTAGTAGGGGGAACCGGGGCACATAGGGACGCGGGGCACTGTGGGACGGTGGGGTATTCTTGGATCCTGGCAAGGTATAGTGCCTTCATATCTTGTAGTTTCACGTCCTGATTTTTCCATGGTTTTATAGACACATTACAGCCACATGCAGAAGTATGGCAAGCAAAGTTTGTTTTCCTACTAAACTATACAACTAAAGTAAACATGGACAGGTTCAATTCAAACCATTCTGTAGACAAACCATGAACAATGAGGCTTTCTCAGTGCTTGTATGAATTTTATATATCGTAACGAACAGTTATGAACTGCTATCATGATAAACACACTCACTGGTGCCTGAGAAATTAGCATTTTGGTGTAAAAGTCATACCAGGGCTCATTGGGACAGTGAATTCGGGGCACATTGGGACGCACTTAATATGGCAGAATTTAAGTGTCCAAGTCAACTGAATGACCTGGGACATCACACAACAGGTATTCAGGCCACAGTGAATAGAAGTATAATGGATTACCATGGTCTGTGAACAAATTTGTTGCAAAGCACTGTGTGTTACTTACATAGATGTCCGCACCCAGGACAGTTTATGTTAAGTGTTTAAAACTGTTTAAACTTATTAACTATTGGCACTACAAGGTGCTAATGCACTGTAAATTGTCTTACGCACTACTTATATGTGATATCTATTGCACATCGAGTATCAAAATGATTTTTCATTTGATGTCCTAATGCGCCCCGGCTGATGTCCTAATGTGCCACGCTGGGGCACATTGGGACGGCCATTTTTACAACTCACATTTTTCTCTCTAGCTGCAAAAGTGTAGGTGCAGTCTAGTTTATTATGCCATGCATTTAAGCTCAATCGTATTGGTGATATTTTCACCAACTTCTGAGTTCTTGAGTGCTTTCAGCATTAGCAAAATTAGTAGACGTTAAAAGCGTCCCAATGTGCCCCGGTTCCCCCTAGTTTGGACCATTAAACTATAAAACAGTTCTACACTGCCCCATAGACTTACCTTGTTTGAGTTCACATTGGATGCATGCAATCATGATTTAAAATTTCTTGTCATATAAGGATCAATCGCTCTAGTTAATATCACTGGTCCACTCTGCCTGCCTCTGGTCCACTGTACTGTATTACAGGCTGCTGAAAGTAGTTATATTTCCTGAGATGCAGATGTAAAATATTTAGACATGCAAATCATTGTGAGGATAAGCAACAACGAATATCTGACAAATTGTCGTATTTCATGACAAATCGAATATAGGATGACATATTGAGCTGCAGAAATGACAAAGTATGGTTAGGCTATTAAGCACAAAGATTACCCAATTCCTTGAATTAGATTTTTCAGACTTACTCGTAGTTTGGACCAGTAATCTATAAAACAGTGCTGCACTGGTCCATTGTGCCTGTCTCTGGTCCACTGTACTGCATTGCAGGCTGTTGAAAGTGTTCACATATCCTGAAACACAGATGAAAAACACTGAGACAAGCAAAGCATTGTTACCAATACGCCAATTTCCAACTTTCACTTGTCGCAAGTGGTCCGGGTCAATTGAGCAGTAGAAATGACAAATAGGCAATTTGATGTTTTTTCACATGTTTCAGGTTGTCCTGGTCAATTGAACAGCAGAAATGGCAAAAGCTGGTTTGGTCCATCAAGCAGTAAAGTCTATGCAATTCATTGAATGCTATTTCATCAACTAAACAGTACTACTCTGCCCAATTGACTTACCTTAATTGAGTTCACACATTGATTCATGAAGTCATGATTTCCAATTTCTTGTCATATAAGGTTCAATAGCTCTAGATAATATCACTGCTCCACTGTGCCTGCCTTAGGTCCACTGTACTGCATTGCCGTTTGTTGAAAGTGTTCACATGTCCTGAAACGCAGATGAAAAATATTGAGACAAGCAAAGCATTTATAGGCCAATTTCCTGACTTTCACATGTCGTAAGTGGTCCGGGTCAATTGAGCAGTAGAAATGACAAAGTATGGTTAGGCTATCAAGCACAAAAATTATGCAATTCATTGAATTCGATTTCTCAGACTGACTAGTAGGGGGAACCGGGGCACATTGGGATGCAGGGCACTGTGGGACGGTGGGGTATTCTTGGATCCTGGCAAGGTATATGATATGGTAGTGCCATCATATCTTGTAGTTTCACGTCCTGATTTTTCCATGGTTTTATAGACACATCACAGCCACATGCAGAAGTATGGCCGGCAAAACTTTGTTTTCCTACTATACTACTAAAGTAAACATGGACAGGTTCAATTCAAACCATTCTGTAGACAAACCATGATTAATGAGGATTTCTCAGTGCTTGTATGAATTTTATATATCGTAACGAACAGTTATGAACTGCTATCATGATAAACACACTCACTGGTGCCTGAGAAATTAGCATTTTGGTGTAAAAGTCATATCGGGGCTCATTGGGACAGTGAATTCGGGGCACATTGGGACGCACTTAATATGGCAGAATTTAAGTGTCCAAGTCAACTGAATGAGCTGGGACAGCACAAAACAAGTATTCAGGCCACAGTGAATATAAGTTATAGTGGATTACCATGCTCTGTGAACAAATTTGTCGCAAAGCCCTGTGTGTTACTTACGCACTACTTATATGTGATATCTATTGCACATGGAGTATCAAAATGATTTTTTATTTGATGTCCTAATGCGCCCCGGCTGATGTCCCAATGTGCCACGCCGGGGCACATTGCGACAGTCATTTTTACGACTCACATTTTGCTCTCTAGCTGCAAAATTGCAGGTGCAGTCTAGTTTATTATGCCGTGCATTTAATCTGAATAGTAATGGTGATATTCATACAAACTTCTGAGTTCTTCAGTGCTTTCGGCATTGAGCAAAATTAGTAGACGTTAAAAGCATCCCAATGTGTCCCGGTTCCCCCTAGTTTGGACCGGTAAACTATAAAACAGTGCTGCACTGAATGACCTGGGAAAGCACAGGCCACAGTGAATAGAAGTTATAGTGGATTACCATGCTCTGTGAACAAATTTGTCGCAATGAGGATTTCTCAGTGCTTGTATGAATTTTATATATCGTAACGAACAGTTATGAACTGCTATCATGATAAACACACTCACTGGTGCCTGAGAAATTAGCATTTTGGTGTAAAAGTCATATCGGGGCTCATTGGGACAGTGAATTCGAGGCACATTGGGACGCACTTAATATATTCAACTGAATGACCTGGGACATCACACAACAGGTATTCAGGCACAGTGAATAGAAGTATAGTGGATTGCCATGCTCTGTGAACAATTTGTCGCAAAGCATTGTGTGTTACTTACATAGATGTCTGCACCTTGGACAGTTTATGTTAAATGTTTGAAACTGTTTAAACTTATTAACTATTGGCACTACAAGGTGCTAATGCACTGTATATTGTCTTATGCACTACTTATATGTGATATCGATTGCACATGGGGACAGTCATTTTTACGACTCACATTTTGCTCTCTAGCTGCAAAAGTGTAGGTGCAGTCTAGTTTATTATGCCGTGCATTTAAGCTCAATAGTATTGGTGATATTCATGCAAACTTCTGAGTTCTTCAGTGCTTTCAGCATTGAGCGAAATTAGTAGACGTTAAAAGTGTCCCAATGTGCCCCGGTTCCCCCTAGTTTTGACAGGTAAACTATAAAACAGTGCTGCACTGCCCTATCGACTTACCTTGTTTGAGTTCACACTGGATGCATGCAATCATGATTTCCAATTTCTTGTCATATACGGTTCAATCGCTCTAGGTAACATCACTGGTCCACTGTGCCTGCCTCTGGTCCACTGTACTGTATTACAGGCTGTTGAAAGGAGTTATATTTCCTGAAACGCAGATGAAAAATATTTAGACATGCAAAACATTATGAGAATAAGCAACAACCAATATCTGACGTTGGATTTCAGTTTCAACCACAAGAGATTTGATCCACTAACAGAGACTTTGGTTTTTGATACTGCATTACATGCCTGCAAGTTTACAACACAAAACACAATTTATTCATAAACACGTACTGAAATGTTTCTAGCTAATTGAAATTGAAGCTACAGATTCAAATAACGCAATTCCGAAAATGAGACTTCAGCTGGAAAATTATGCCTACAATGGTTCACAGGGTGAAATTATGCCCACAAATTTAATGCTCTAGTGAAGCACCTGAATGGCTCCATAAGTGCACTTAATAAAAATCTTAAGGAGTGATATAGCACCAATTCCAATAAAATGCTAAGTTACTTAAACTCATTTCGTAAGCAACCATTAATAAAATCATCCGGAGGGGGGAATTTTCTTCACTTTGCGATAACTGTGTGCCCAATTTTGATGGGTGGAGGCCCCTGTGCTGAGATGTTGTGATGCCCCCGAAATCTGTCGCAATGGGACGATAATGTAACTTGAGGTTTGGAAATTGGACCCTGTCCTAACCAATTGGTGGACACACGAAATTTTGCTAAATTGACAAAATGCTATGTAAAATGCATAAGTGTGCAAGCATAACTTTATAGAGATGGGTAACGGCCAATCCCAAGATCAGGCACAGGTTTGGTGTAACATGAGGAGTACTGATATCATATTGCATTTCCAAACATATCTTCTTTTCAAGTCATAATATTTTGTTGATTTAAAAAGTTACTTGAACCAAAAATTATAGTGGTCATGGCTACCTACACAGGTGAATTAATAAAACCATTAAAATTGAAGGAAATATACTTGAAACACTAAAATCTATAATATTTCTACATGAAACGGCTTAACATTTCTGATTCCGGATTGCAGAGGTAGTCTTAAAATTTAAGTGCTAAAAGTGTATTCATGCTACCTGGATGGTTGCAGAATGTCTCCAATCTGATTCTTCAGTTAAGTCCATGGTTGCATGTTATATAATATCAATCCCCTCCTTACGGTCAGTGTTAATCCAGACTGAAACAGAAAATAAATGACAAATTCTCGTATTTCGTGACATATCGAATATAGGATGACATATTGAGCAGTGGAAATGACAAAGTATGGTTAGGCTATTAAGCACAAAGATTAATGCAATTCCTTGAATTAGATTTCTCAGACTTACTAGTAGTTTGGACCAGTAAACTATAAAACAGTGCTGCACTGCCCTATTGACTTACCTTGTTTGAGTTCACACTGGATGCATGCAATCATGATTTAAAATTTCTTGTCATATAAGGATCAATCGCTCTAGGTAATATCACTGGTCCACTGTACCTGCCTCTGGTCCACTGTACTGCATTGCAGGCTGTTGAAAGTGTTCACATGTCCTGAAACGCAGATGAAAAATATTGAGATATTCAAAACATTTTGACCAAAACCTGTGAGGATAAGCAGCAATAAATATCTGACATTGGATTTCAGTTTCAAACACAATAGGTTAAATCACAAACAGAAATCTTGGTTTTTTTTATACTGGATATGCCGAAAATTTTACAGCACAAAACAAAATTTCTTCATAAATGCATACTGAATATTTGTAGCTGATTGTAAATGAAGTTATTGATTCAATTAATGCAATGCCGAAAATGATACTTCTGTTGGAAAATTATGCTCACAAATGTGTCAGTGTGAAATTAAGCCCACAAATGCTCTTGTGCAGTGCATGAATGGCTTCATAAGTGTACATTACTGGGGGAGGGGCAGAAGTGTCACTATTTTTACCATGAAAAATAAGAATTTTATATGTTAGAGGTCGTCTGTCCCGATATTAAGCAGGTTTTGTCTTGATCCGCCCTGAAAAAATCTTATTTGACTTGAAGATAGGGCATTTTGCTCCACCCCACATGAGATTTGCATGTGATCAAAACAGTAAAACTCTGTTTGGCAAATCTCCGCAAATCAACAATTCCACCAATACATCAATTTCATGATTCTCACACGACAGACGTCACAAGTAGTCCTGGTCAATTGAACAGTAGAAATGACAAAGCATAGCTAGGTCCATCAAGCACTAAGTTCATGAAACTCATTTAAAACTTAAGTCACCTTTACCAGATTTTTAAAAGTAAGTCACAAGTGTCAAAAGCATGTGTAGTTCATTGCGAGAATATAATTTCAAAATTTTAGTTTTCGTCACCAAAGTTTGTTCCAGGGGTTTTCCTCAACGTCAGACCCATATTTACGGGGCAATGACTGCGGAATTTCCAAAAATTTGAAATATATCTTTTACTTGTTCAATTTAGATCTGACCTTTTTTTAACATTGTTTAAATTCGATGTGGTAATTTAGTTTATCTTAGCAGGTGTGCCATATAACAACTCTAACAGGTCAAGAACATTAAAGTAACTGAAATTTATGCTGGTCAACTTTGATGTGTATATATTTGTACCACTCAACAGTGAAAATTAGCATTATGTACACCGTTGTTGTACATATAGTCATTTCCAATGGTTTGGTGCTTCATTCATTGACACTAGAGCACTGCAGCATGGGATGTGACATCACAATGGTGATGTCATTCAACCTCTCTTTCACATCATAGTAACAGTTGTTTCTTTTTTGTGGTAAAGATTTGTATCACTAAAAAGGAGGGGGGGTGGGTGCTGATGGTAGTTACTGACACAACCACTATAACAATTCATTTCTTGAAAATTAATTTTTTTGTAAAAGTGAAATCTCTGAAATAAGACATTTTTACACAATTTGGCTCGTAATTTTCATAATTTTCCTTTGATAATAGGGGGTTTCATGGTACAAAACAGTTGTATAATGGGTAAATTGTGGTACATGAGATATATACACCCTTGAATGTCATGTACAACTCGGCGTTACGGCCTCATTGTACATTGACATTCTCGGGTGTACATATCTTCATGTTCCACATTCACCCATTAGACAACTGTAATATATACAAAATCAAGACTTATCCTTTACATTTTTAAATTTGCTTTCTTCTGAGACACTATTTTTGCATTTTTACATTTTGCCAAAAGACAAACCATAATCAACAGGTTGCATGTTTACCATTTGGAGAATGATGGTCATTCTAATCCCAGAAGTCCATCATAAAGTTTTTCAGGGGCGTCAGTTTCATTTTAAGAAGATGTCAGGAAAAATATTATAATTTCTTTTTGATTCAGAAACATGTATACTTTGACCAAAAAGTGATGGGGCATTTTTTGCCCCACCTACACTGACACCACTGAGGTTTTTAAATCAATGGATTTAGATTCCTGAAAATCACTTCCTTCCCTATTGTACAATGTACTGGGGCTATCACGATTACAGAATTTAGAAATCGATTAATCTATAGCCAAAAAATGGAATCAAAATCAATTAATCGCCATTTATATAGTAAGGTAACATGCCTAGTCTCCTTCACATATGACAACATTGTGGAGAAGACAATAGCCTCAAATTTGACAATGAAACACCAATTGCAATGAAGACTTCACACTTCAATGACTTCATTCTATGTAATCAGCTTCAATCATGTTAAACCAATCCAATTGACAAATTCAGTTGCAATTCACTCTTAATACCAAGGATTTGGAGTTATAAACAGTGTCTTCCAGGTACAAAATACACAAATAACTGATTAATCGATTTTGCTAACTGGAATTGATTTTTGACCAAAATCTAGTTGGCAGCGATTAATAGTCTAAACGTGAGAGCCCTACAATGTACATGTATTTAATATAGGGACTAATACTATAATGGACACATTAGGTTATTGGTAGGCCTATATAGCGGGGCAGATTTGTCATGAATAGGGGAGTAATAGTGCATTTATACATAGAAGCATGAAACTTGCCACACATTTCAAAAACGTCTTAAAGAAAATATTTTGATAGGGAGCCACTTCAGATTTGACCTGGTTGACCCATGGCAGCCATTTTCCAAAATGGCGGCTAATTTTCTCATTTTCCTGCTTTCTGTGAAGTGCCTATATTATTAAAGTATCGAAACAGTGCTCATTATTCCTTCTACAGATCTAAAGAACATTATCAATTGATTTCTGGATTGAACTGAGGAATTTCAGGGTAATCAGGGTGCATTTTGTTAGAACTGTTGAAGAAAATGTATCATTTTCGCGGTTTCCCATAGTTTCATGGAATCTCAATTGATTTTAAAACTGACTACATATTTGAATTCCTTATAAGAAAAGCTTTCAAATGAATGGTCGCATCAATAGTTTTGGTTAATTTTTTGTCAAAATTAAAGAAACAACAAAATCTTCAAAAATCATTTTGTTTTCATTTTTTCCATTTTCGGACCAAGTTTATGAAACCCATTGATGTGACCATTCATTTGAAAGCTCTTCTTATAAGGAATTCAAATATGTAATTTATTTTGAGATTTATAGAGAGTTGGTGTAACCATCCGTAACCGCGAAATCCAGTGTTTGAATCAATATTTTTAACAAAAATGTTTCAAACAAACCTGAAAACAGACCAAGGCTGCCAAAAAATGTTATAGTAATGTACTGAATACTTAGAGAAGCTATAGAAAACAATATTTACATGTATTCTATTTGTCGAAAATACACAGAAAGCAGCAAAGTGGAAGAATTGACCGCCATTTTGGAAAATGGCTGCCAGTAGCCACCTAAGCTAAATCTGAAGTGGCTCCCTATCCAAATATGTTTGTATAGATGTTTTTTAAGTGTGCGCCAAGTTTCATGCTTCTATGTATAAATGCACTATTTTTTTACATACCTGCCCCGCTAATAGGGATCTCTAGTGCTGTCTTCGATTTTCCAAACAAGGCAAGGATGAGAGTTTCACACACTTCTTACCAACATAACAAATATATTCCAATCCAAAGTAAAAAAAAAGTTTCAAAAACATTATTGGACACTTTTGCCGTATCCCGATTATTGTGTAGAGTAAGGGGGGATTCTCAAATCACACAAGTTTGCATAATGATAACTGACAGAAAAGTTAAAAAAAAATTTTTTTTAGCTTTTTGTACCAGTCCGTTGGCTTCTTGGGTCCAAAAGCAGCCCCCAGAAAGCCGATTAGGCCATGATCATCTGGAACAAACCCCCCCTTACCTGGTTTGTGGCAACGCCCCTCGATATTATTGCAAACAGGATGCGGCATGAAGTTTTCTGTTTCAATTTATTTCCGAGAATAGGCCTAAACTATTTGGTTTTAAAATTTGCCACACTTATGTAAAAGAAAAAAATGAAAAACACAGTTATACATGTAAACATTGAAAGTTCTGTGTATCTGGTTACGAAATAAATTTCAAACAATTCAGTGTCAAAAAATCCTGATATCAGAGTCAAAAAATTAAGTCACTTGAACTAGGCAGAATTTTCTGTACAAATTTCCGACCATCAACATCGTGGCTTCGAGGATGACTATACCAGGGATATACTGCCTTCACCCATGGTATAACCATGTCTAGCAAACTTTTGTAAGCTTGACATCAATCCTTTGCAAAGTTATGGAGAGTCTGATCCGTGATTAAATAATGAAATATATGCTCCATTACAATCTATTCAGCAAGTATCAATATGGCTTCCTACCAGGCAGATCCACAGTACAACAACTACTGAAGATCATGGAAAAAAGCCTTCGACACAGTCCCCCATCAACGTCTCATAAACTAACTTCAGTCATACGGAATTAAAGGATCACTTAATAGCTGGATAAAAGATTTTCTCCTCAACAGGTCGCAAGGAGTAAGAATAAACAAGTCACTATCATCTCCATTGCCAGTATCTTCCGGTGCACCACAAGGCTCTGTCCTCGGTCCAATCTTCTTCATAGTCTACATGAACGATCTTTCAGATAATCCCCTGACCAACTGCTATCTCTTTGAAGATGATACCAAGATATTCAGGACGCTGCAACCGACTCGCACCGAGAAGACCATTTACAAGACGATCTAAACGCCCTTAAGGAGTGGAGTGAAAAATGGCTACTTGAATTCCATCCAGACAAGTGCAAGAGAGACTAAATCAGGAAGCACCAACCAGACACGAGATCTATGGACCTGGTACTATGCAAGAAACAAGGAAACGACAAAATTCAAACAAAAGAGAGTGTTCAGAAATTTAAACATGGAGGTCTTCACTCCACTCTACAAAGCCCTTGTCAGATCGAGGTTAGAATATGGTCGACTAAAGGATATCAGGAAGATCGAGTCGGTACAACGCAGAGCAACGAAACTAGTACAGGGAAGGAGGGGGAAAACATATCCAGAAAGGCTAAGAGAGCTGAACCTGCCAACACCGTCATTCACAAGATTAAGAGGGGACATGATTGAACTGTATAAAATAGCACACTCCCAGTATGACCCGCAGACTTCAATAGATATTCCATTCCACAAAAATAACTTAAGAGGGCACAATTTCAAGATATTCAATACAAGCCAATCCACAGATTTAAGGAAATAATTCATATGCAAAGTTGCAGAGCCATGGAACAGTTTACCCCACGACATAGTAAATGCGCCTTCGATGGTAGCTTTTAAAAGAAGATTGGACAAGCTCTGGAAGAACCATAGATTGATGTCTATCCCCAAGAGTGACACCCGCAGGGGTGGCAGGTCAAGTGGCAGCCTCGGCGGCCTGAGGCGTACCATGTGCTATGGCACCAAAGGGTAGAAATTTAAGACCATGTGGCAGCCTAAAGGTCGACATCCATCTTAAGCCCCAGTCTCACGGCACGTTTCGGAGAACTTTTTTACCACTGAGGGGTAGCTTGAGTTGAATTCTAGGAAAAAAATGACCATCCCGGCGACATACAATGTTTATAAAACCATTACATAATTAATTAAAAGCATATCACGGCGGGGTTCTTTTTGTTCACTGCAGGGAAGAAAAGTTGTACGCCGTCCCCAAAAGTTCGCCAGGGGAAAGGAATTTCCGCCTCCTGAGGGATAATTTTATATCGCCCCGAGATATAAAAAGTGCCCCTCAGGGAACCTATAACTGCCCCTCAGGGAACCTATTTCACCGCGGCGGGATGTCAAAAACTGCCGGCGAGTCTTCAAATGTCCCCCCAGGGGCAGGAAAGGTCCCCGCGGGGGCAGGAAAGGTCCCGCGGGGGCAGGAGAGGTCCCCTCAGGGGCAGGGGATGTCCTAATATCCCGCCGGAGATGTTTTTGAGACGTTCTCACTGAAAAAATCCACGCCGGACATCCAAAAATCAAGAAAATTTTGGGCTCTGTTCCGCAGTCATGAAAAAAAAGATTGTACCTTTTGAATCTTTTTTGACATCCACGGCGCAGTTTTTCCATTTCTAGGAACCCCTGAGGGGAACAAAAACTTCCCCCCGGGGGATGTGAAGAGTCGACGGCGGATCACCCAAATTCATCCAAATTACCAGGAAATACTTAGACGCCGATTTAAATAGTTCTCCATAACGTGCCGTGAGACTGGGGCATTAGTCCCCCAACCAGCCCCTCAGGAGAAGAAAACGAAGCAATTTCACTGACTGTATGCAGGGCCGTATTAGCGCATTTTAGGGCCCGGGGCAAACTGTGTCTAGTGGGCCCCCCTTGCGCACCAAAAACGCTCTAAACTCTGAAAAGTACATTCGCGCGACAGTTACTCGATGCACTTTCGTTACTGTCGCAACTCTTTTCAGCTTCTTCATGGGCCCCCCTGAGGTCATGGGCCAGGGGCAACTGCCCCGTTTGCCCATAGGTTAATACGGCCCTGACTGTATGATACACCTTCACTGCACCAGCACCGACACATCCATATCAACTCTACCACCCAGAGAAAAGATCTGAGCATAGAGGTTTTATAACCTGTGCTCAGTAGGAACATTACATTACATTGTCCCGAATGTTAAGTTTATTTTTGATGTACCAGTTTGCAAAATGACATTTTTGCGGGCACATGGATCGCCGAAAAAAGTTCCGTACGGCAAAAAGAAACAAAGAAGGACAAACACTGACAACTCTGGTTAATAGACCTGGTTTCAGGGTATCTAAAACTTTTTTCGGACTGAAATTTGGTTGAGATTTGACCGAGCAGAGAAACAAAACGTCCATGGAAGTTTATTTTGATACAACTAAAATGACACTTTTGCGAGCTGACCGATCGACGAAAAAAGTGTCGTACGGCAAAAAGAAACAGCGACGGACGAATACTGACAACTGTACTTGATAGAGCTGGTTGCAGGGTACCTAAAACTTTTTTCAGAAAGAAATTTGGATGGGAATTGACCAAGTAGAGTGGCAAAACATCCATAGCAGTTTTATGTTTGAAGCAGCAGTTGTTGTGTTGACATTTTCATGACGTTACGTCATGTATAGGCCTGGTAGTAATCGGCGCCTATATCCAAAGACTAAACTGCTAAAAATACCAAAAGATGACTGTGATCAGGTAATACTTGTAAGAAAATGAACTTACCAGTGACTTGGACATTCCACCTCCTTTGTTTTGGAGCCATTTAGTTGGATTGACCAATCACATCGCAGCTCTCTGTCAGCCAATCACAGGCCAGGAAACAATTTAAATGGCCTTGCAAACAGAACAGTAAATATGTGGTCATGAATTTTCTATTATTTTTAATTTTGAACACAGCATTATGAAATTTTGCAATTATCAGGATGGTAGCCCATAAATTTAGCTGCCAAAATTTTGATTTAAACATATATGGTTTTTACACGGCAAATAAGCTGAAAGTACTGTCCCCTAAAGGTGGTAGGGCTGCAATAATGTAATCCCTAATATCTCAGAAAGTTTTAAAGTTTATCAAAAAATTTAATTTGGTATCACGTTCTTTAGATAATTTGCAGATGCTTGCAGATTTTTAAGGTGGTCGAGCGTGTTGGATGGGAGAAATTTAGTCAAGACAATTAGGGGACATGGCCAAGTCCCCCAAACATGAAGCATGTCTCCTAAAGGTTGGTACAATGTCTCCGAAACGTTGAATTACTGTAAATATATATCTTCATGTATATATACATATATATATCCTGTACCTGTTTCAGTTTCCTCTTCACCTGCGGGAAGTGTCAAACTAGTCTGAAATGATATAATTACTTATTTTTATAATGGAACACTTTACATGTCATATACATGTATATATATAAATATATGTAGAAGTTAATTATCAGTTCTAATGACTTAGAAATATAACTGTGACTACTCTGTTGACTCACCTCAATGGCCTTTCTCCATCTGTGGACCTTCATTTCATTGTAGTGAGCGATTCTGTCCACAAAGGTCCTTGTAGCATCAGCTCCCAGACTGATTCCCAAATTATTGAATGCTCGGAATAACTGGAACAAACATGACAAAAGTTTGTTAGCATAATTATGGTACCATAAAATACAAAGTGTAAGTCTGGGATATATAACTCACTGAAAGCATAGGCGTAGGGGCAGGGGGGCTCCCCAAACATTTTGAAAAAAAAAATTGTTTAGAGAATTCGAGGAAGACAATAGAGCCTATTAATAAATTTACAAACAAACAAACAAGGCAATTTTGTGAATTTTTATCTTGATTAATAGAAAAAAAAATGACTGAAGCCTACGTGACTGAACGATTTATATGATGCAGATGTGTTTTTATCACATCAATTGCAATCACAGAATATTTTGCCAGATATGCATTAGAGCTTACAGAGTACATCTTTTCAAATGCTTTGCTTCTTAAGTTTTTATTTATAATTTATTTATCATTACTTTTTTTCTGGGCTTGCCTCCCTTTCCGTACAGCTGTTAGAGCTTTGGGGGTAAGCCTCAAACATCATACCTGCAAACTTTTATGTCTCTTGTGTATTAAACTTCCAATTGTATTTACATTTTGTAGGCCGCCGTATGCTCTGTAAACAATATTTGAAATTTAATAAATGAAATCAAATCAAATAGAAAATACCCTTGTTACCTCCTTGCGGCATCCGGACTTCCACATTTGGAGGCCATGCACTGCAGGCACCACAGTATATGTATTTGGCTGACGCAGGTGTAGTACTTGTGCCAACATTGAACCAGCACATGCATCGCTCCTTGCAGTCTTCATCCTGAAACAAAAATCAAAGCGTTTAGAGAAAAGTTATTCGTGTATTTTGGGCATGATGAATTATTATACAGTGGTCCCTGTGTTATAAGACCACCCCTTCTGCGGTCATGAAGCGGTCTCTCGTGTGGGTGCAAAACGCACTAAAAATACTACTTAGTGTGGGAGGAAGGCGGTCACATAAGGCAAGGCGGTCTTACAATAGGGGGTCTTACAACGCAGGAACCACTGTACATAACAGATTATTTAAATATTTTCGGCTGGTTGGCCAGCACAATCTTAAGGAGCGTTATAATATACGGAATATACGGGACTAAACGACATGTCCTGTGTGTTACTGTTAAAACAACAGTGTATGCCGAGAAAACAATGGTTTTGTGCCGTAAAGTGGCAGTTTTTTTTATCATTATGGTAGCTTCTGTTAATTTAACGCAGTAGGTTTTACAGTAAGCAGGAAAACTTGCAGAATTTTGAGGTTTTTGTTAAACATAAATAAAAGGATTATGTAAAATTGTAACTTGTCGAATTTTTGACTGTTTTGGTGGCCTTGCCGTCCACTTTTTCTATTCTATTATGTAATATTTATATATATATATATATATATGAATTCAAAGTTTTATAGTAAGACTCACCTCTTCTTGTGTGTCAGTGCTTTGACAACTGAATGCACCAGGGGCATGTCCCGTTCCACCTTCCTCAAAACCTTAGTCCATGACAACTTTGACAGCTTCTTGAAGGTTGCAGGACCTTTCAAATTGTTGCATTTGAAGTTACTCAATTCTCGTTTAATAATGGTTGCTACAGGAACTTTCAAGCTTTTTCTGAATGCTCTGCTTTTACTGGCAAGGTGTTTAATCATTTTGGCATATTTACTGTCTGCAAGATATGTTGAAGCTCTTTTTTTGAGTGTTGATCTATAACTGAAGCTGCCACTACATTGCACTTCTCTGCTCACAAAGTTACGTGTACTACTGGTGGAATAATTAGAAGCTGATGAAATGAACGGTGATTGAGTCGGAAATGGTGATAAGATGAGAAAGTGCGAAGTCCTTTGAAGAAATTGCCCTGTCACGCCATGCGCTTCCTTACTTTTCAAATAAACTTTTTTCAGTAGAGCAAAACAGATTGAGCATAAAAATGATGGGTTCGTGGGAGCAACTGAAGGAAATACAAATTTCAAGGCCGTCTCCACTATGATACCATCATCCTTTGCAATATACGAGTTCATGGAATACCTATGGTAACCTTTTGATCTGGATGCAAACGTATCCCCACATGTCATGCAAGTCATGTCTACATCCCATGATGTGTATTCCAGATAGACTACATATTGATAATCATGTAGCAAGCTGATTAATGTAAACTGTTGAACATAGTCACAGTTTATTTTCCTAATCTCAAGGGACATAGCTAACGACAGCTAGAGACAATCAGATTTAGCATAAAATTTATTAGCTTTGTTTTAGCCGTGACACTCTCTCAATATTTAAAGGTGTAACCTCAGTTTCTTCCCTTATAAGCCACTTAATATTTTGGCTAAAGACTATAGAATCCATGCTACTTGATCAATACACATATTTCAACTTGTATCTCCATTGAGTTTAGTGTTCATATTACCAGCATAATACATTTCAAACAAAAAGACTACAGAACCGAGGGTTTACTGCCATGCATGTTGTTTTTTTTTGGTTCCAAGGTTTCTGCTAGGAGGCTTCATAGCAAGGCCACGCCTCTTGGTCTTGCTGCCTGCCCACATTGCGTGACCTATATTTATTAATAGGCTGTGACCTCAATTAACAGAGGGACAACGGACATGTTGACAGGAGTGAGTGAAGTTTGAAGAAGGTTGACATTTTTTAATATGAAGTTCCCTGATTTCTCAAGTAACATCCAAGGAACAGAATAGTGCCAAATGAACGCTAACATCTTCAACATTGCAGGCAAGTGAAGTTTGAGGGTGGGTAAAGCACATGAACTTAGCAGGCAGTGTAGGAAAGTGCATGTTTTGATATTGCTGTCATATTTCGACTTCTGGGTGGCCCAGCTACGGCTAGACTCTCAATCACATGCATATGAATGATTGAGACAAATAGGTTCTTGACTAGTCGAGTGGTAGGAAAACAAAAATTTTCTTACAAATTATTTGCATGGGGTTGTAATCCGATAAAAGGATAGAAACGTCAGAAGATGTATTTACGAGATTTTATGGCATCACTATGTCACATACTCTGTTAAGTTGCAAGGAACCAGGAACCTGCCCTCCTGAGCAGCAACGTAAATCCAACCTTTCGCTACGTAATTATTTAGGTTATAATCAAACGTTGGGCCAAACAACGTATGACAAAGGTAGGGCAAACGTAATTTCCAAACGTTGCACTCAGATGGAAAACCAAACGTAGGTCGCAATGTTAGTAAGAGGTTGGCAGATAGTTTGTTTTATAGTTTGGCCTAACGTTCGAGTCACACGTAAGACATACCTTTGGTTGAGAGGTTGGAAGAACGTCTTGTTATAACGTTTGGATAAACGTGTCAGTCATACGTAAGTCATACCTTTGGTTGAAAAGTTTGAAGAACGTTTGACTATTACGTATGACCATACCTTTGATTCAAAGGTTTGTCGAACATTCATTTGAGAGGTTTATAAAACCTTAGACTATTATGTAAGTCATACCTTTGGTTGAGAGGTTTGAAGAACGTTTGACTACTACGTATGACCATACCTTTGATTCAAAGGTTTGTCGAACATTCATTTGAGAGGTTTTAGCAACCTTGGACTATTACGTATGACCATACCTTTGATTCATAGGTTTATCAAAGGTACGGTCATACGTTTGGTCATACGTAAGTTCCAAGGTTTCTCCAACGTGTTTTTGAGATGTATGGACAACGTTTGAAAGTAATGTTCAGGTCAAACGTCTGATCATACGTATCTGCCAAAGGTTTGTTGAAGGTTTGCACAAAGTTGCAGAACCTAGGATCCTGATTCTCAGAGAGCTTGTAGCGCCATCTATTCCATACCTATTCCAATCTATCTGGTAACTTTGTAATATATAAAAACTCCAACAGGATGCTTGCTGTTGTCGATTAGATGAAGCCATGAAGAAAAATTTGACATACAAGTAAAAATTAAATCCACATATGTACTTTTAAAAATGTGAAAGCTTATCCTGGTATAAAATAATTTAATTTTTTTCCACACCCACAAAGATGCATATGAAAATTTAATGAGAGCCAAGTTTAACGGTACCTCATTGCAACTGTCCTAGATGCCGAGAATGTTCCAATTTTATCAAGGTAAAATTGCAGTAACATTTTCAATTTCACCATGCAAGGTAAGTGTTTTTTATATAATTTTATCTTATAGTCCTAAGTGGACTTGTAGACTGCTCAGTAAAATGAGGAAGAAAAGTCTATTAATTTTAGGAGCCATCCTTTTTGGATAGCTCTGTTTGTACTGCTTTAATTTTTTGTTTTATATTTGCAGATCTCAATCAAAATAATTAAATCCTCCCACCAGTGGCTGGGGATGCTCCCCCCCCGCCACCCCACCCCACCCTACCTGGACAATGATCCCGAACACGCTATATAAATCAATCAGAAAACAAAACAGAAAGTGAACTGAACTAAAAAAGCTTAAAAACTACTAAAAAGAATTGAACATAAACCCCCCCCCCCATCAGACGATCCGCCCCTGAAAACAAATCGACATCTTGAAGAGACTTACTTGTGAGTCCAGCGCTGGTGTCCAACGACGAATTCCGGCCGTATCCACGTTCATGAGTCCTCCCCGGTTTGGTAACGGGGTATATCCATCCAGAACGGGGTATATATGTCCATATTCAGTCCATAATTGAATCACACATACTGAAACAGCTGATCGAGTCATTCCTAGGCCGGGGCGCTCCGACCATGCCGTTCGATTTTTCACATTACCGGGCCTTAATCTTTCGCAATAAGGCATTCCGACCACCCTAAACATGCTCAAGTCGTAGTCAAGTAGTTAATCTATGCAGCACACCAGATTATGAGACATGTCAATGCGTTAAATCCTTCGTTATTAGCAAAAACACCATCCGAAATATCACACATTCGAGTCAACCCGCCATTTTGGCTTGTTGTACGCAAGTGCGCATGCGCAAGAGGGGGCAGGTCGGCTTGAAACGCTGGACCCTAGAAGGCGGGAAGACGGTCAGAGCAACGTTAGAATACTTCGTAGTGACAGATACGGCTTGTATCACTCGTATCAACGTCTAAAAGTACGTATTAACGTCTGAGAAATGTGTTGACAGATTACGTAGTTTCGTAACGTTGGGTCCGATGTGGATGGGAGGTTTAATGCTTCGTTAGACCAACATTAGATTTACCTCAATGTCCGGGAGGGCTGTCCCCCCCCTTCTGGTCATAATGTGCCCGTGTCCCAATGAGCCCTATAGTTCCCCATATATCTTTCAAGTCACATTCTATGAAAAAAAAAGATTTTCAACCGTTCATGAACAGTTTTGATTCCCAAATTCATGGATGTTTTATATGGACAGAATATGTCACTTCACTAAATGTGGGAATTTATAATCCATTAGATTTTCGAAGCAGGGACAAAAGCATGCATCCCCAACACTTTCATGCACCTCCATATTTCTGCACTCCCAAGCCTTCCCTGCAGTGCCCGACTTGAAAAACACTATACTATTGCAACCATGATTTTTTTTAAAACATACAGTGGGTAGTGGAAGTATACCCCCCTGGAGTGGTATTCCTTGACTTTCCACCTAACATTTTAGGGTGACTATAGGTTGCAACTTGCAAGGGTGCCGGAACAGGGGGGGTGCAGGGCAGGGCAAATGCCCCCTCCTGCCCTTGGCCAGGAGGGGCAGTGGGGCAAGGTTGCCCTTTCATCTCAAAGAAAAAAACTTTATTTTAAAATGCCTTAATTTAAAGTAATTTTTTTTAAATATTTCTATAGAATCAAAGCATGAATATTGTCGCAGCATATACACAGTTTTTCGTGATGAGCAATTATTGTTGACCTCTATGTGCTTGTCCAGGGAAATCAACTTGGTAAAATTGACTTTTTCAGGTTATCAGGACCTGGTATGCAGGAACCAAACTTCCCTAGAGACCAACCAATATCTGCATTACATTTGATACAGAGGATTACCAAATGTGAGACCGAAGGGACAACCTTAAACAACTATTCGTAAGACCTCAATTCAAGACATCCATAGATCAGTTGAAGATTTATTAATTAATTAATTTGTTTATCTATTAAAAATATGTTTAGACTAGGTGACACATCTTTATAAAAAAACTTTTCACCCAACCCAGTAAATAAAAACAGTATGAACAAGTATGATATATATTCATAATAATTAGAGCCTCAGGAGTTGCGACAAATTTCAAAGTATTGATAATTGAAATCAAAAAGGATGACATAGTCATCAGAAATATAATGTATATACAGAGAAGAATAGTGAAAGTCTTTGAAAAAAAAATTACCAGGGACATTAATTAATTAGCAATGACTGGGAATGGGAGATTAAATCTGTCAACTGGGAGACTATTTGGTCTCGCAGTTACATCATTAAAAAGGCACTGCAAGTGCAAGTGAGCCTTTCGAGGCAACACTATCTGGGAAAACTTAGCTTTATGGCCAGACTATTTTATTACATCCATTGACAATCCTTATTATTACATCCATTGATGGCTTTGGCAATTGTGTTGATTTAAAATTATTTCTAAAAGTATTTTGAAGAGGTATGTAATATCAAAAATATTGATAAATCTGGTTGTATTCCTGATCACAAATAGGTTTAATCTCCATAAACACACAGTAATCATTCACTAAATTCACTAACAGCAATACGCAACTGTCCACACACCACATGCACTAGAGGCATAGGCGTATGGCGAGCGTGATTTTGGGGGGGGGGGGGCGAGCGACATCTGCCCGAAATTCAAAATCTAGATTTTTAAATACCCTTTCAAATAAAATTGGCTGGAAATCATAAACTTTCAATAGTGTAATTTTTTAGGCTTTTCGCCAGAATTTTAGTGTTTCCCAAACTTTTGGGGGGCGACCCCCTACCCCCCCCCCCCTCCGATGCGCCTATGACTAGAGGATGCCTGTTGATTAAATCATATTGAATTTGGTGATATAACTGGCACACCCGTACAAAAATGTATTGTGGCCCGTACATTTTTTAACATAGTAACCGGAGACCAAATGGTCTCCCATGTTTGGTCTCTCAGTCATTGCCAACTTGGTACCACTGCGAGACCAATTTCCCTGGAGACTCAATAGTTTAATATTTGGTTTGTCATTTTGTAGTTCTTGTATATATTTGAAAGTACAAGGCTTGCTCTTTTCCCATCAAAAATTTAGGCCTACTGTCTTTTCAACATGTCATCTTCCTGATTTCCAATTTTCATAAATTTTGAATTTGTCGAACTTGCTTTAAATCCAAAACTTGGCATAAGTCCAAAATTATCAGTCAGCTCGACAGCTTAAAGTCCATTTTGCAGGCAATTCCCTTCATGAATATAATTATAAATCTAATGGCTCTCAAGCAGGCCAACTGATGTCGTGCATCATGGTGCTACACTGTCCTTTTGGTCTCCCAGTCGAAAATCCGTAAAAAAAATGCTCTGAATATGGCACTCTAAATAACTGTCACAGCACACAAATAAATTCAAATTTTAACAATAAAAATAAACAACATCACTAGGAAATATCAAAGAAAATTCATGGCTAAATTAGTATTACAACACATAGAAGTAGATTAACATACCTGAAAAACACATAGTGAGCATGTGGCATTGAACTATACAATTTTCATTTCTTCTAAGATAAAAACATCTTGACTGTTCTGTGACTGAGAATCTTCTGACCAAAGCCTCAACCTAGACCTTCAGAAGTGTGTCAATTAGCACTCACAGTTACCCAGCCTAAATTAATCAGCTGGGCCAACTGGAGTGTGACCACCATAACACAGCAGCATGGGAAAATAGCCACACAGCAGCTAACTCCTATCTATGGCTGTACAGTAAATGTAGCTAACTAAAACCTTGAAAAAACCTTTTTTTGGTAGTTTCTGTATATATAAAAATAATTGAATATTGCGTGATTGCTTATGCTATACGTCAAATAAGGTCAAGTGATAATATGACTTAACCTAGGTAATTTTACTTAGCTGTTTTCGGTATATTTCATGTAAAAGTGTTTAATGAGTTTAGAACTTACGTGTTTATTTGTATGTTAACACTGATTGTTTAGGTGGTTACTAGGACACCGAAAGAATCGAGACACACTTAGTGGGTACCTTCTAAGGGACCGTTCAGAATTTATGACTGGGGGGGGGGACGGGGGGTGGCAGTTTTTGCAGAGGGGTTACTAACTTTCGATGCCTGTTTCAAGGAGGGGGTACTAATTTTTGACAAGATGTCCAAGGGGGGGGTAAGAAAATTTAACAAAACATATGTAATAAAGTACTAAAAATCCGCATGAATCCTGGGGCTGGGGTACTGAAAATCCGCATGAATCTCAAGGGGGGGCATCAATTTTTGATGGGAAGTTCTGACAAAACTCCCAGCCCCCCCCCCAGTCATAAATTTTGAATGGTCCCTAAGTGACTTGGGAGATCAGAGCGGTCCTAGGCCGATGCCACCTTTTGTATAATTCCGATCTGAAGAGGGGGGAGTTGTAATAATCGTGGTTAAATTGAACCAGATTATTTGGTTTTATTTAATAGGAATAATATTTAGGCTGGTTTGCATCAGTAGATCGTACATGTACAGACCCCAGAGAGCTGCAACAGAGAGCTGCGTCCAAAGTCATAAGTCAATTATAACTAATTCATTCCTGCAGTTCTCCTTGGCAAAATGAAAGGCTAAAGTGCCTCGCACAAGGACGGAGTAAGACAAAAACAACAGAGCAGTATACACTCCGCTTGCTATCCTTGATGCCTGGTTGCAAGGGAGCCCCCTGCCTTGGTCCCTAATTAGGGAGGGCCGAAGGGCTACAACCCCCTGCTGTGAGGCAGCTAATCAGCTTGAAAAGAGCAGCCCAAGGCACCCCAATCAGTGTGGTTTTGTAATGTCGACGGGAGTGGAGGATTTGATCTATCAGTCGGTGGACCGATTGTGGTCTGATGATGGACCTTGACTGATAAGATAAGTGCATTGTTGTCTCTTGATTATCAGGGTAAATTGTAAAATGTTCAGTTTGCTATACATTAGGTGACATTTAATGTAACTTTGAATTGGACTGATTATCGTTTAAATGGAATCTAAAATAGAATGAGATTGATTGATATTTAATGGATCTATTTCTGTATATTGACTCTTGTTTAGGGTCCAGAGATTGTTTCTGAAGCACTGTCCTAAAGGAATCTAGGAAAATTATCGTTAGATTCTGTGGTTAACATTAAGGAATGATTAGCACTGTCTACGGAGTTTAATGAGTTAAATTGTGAGTTCTGAGTGCATTTCTCTATTGTTTTATAATAAGACTGTGTTTATCCAAGCCTGCTGAATGTCTGTAAGATGAGCACACTGTTATGTAATTGTTATGTTGTTTTGTTGAGGTTAACATGTTATTAAAGCTTTTAACTGTTCTTCGTAGTCTTTGGTTATGCTCGACCAGAAGGTCATTAAATTGATTTGATGAGTTAGCTACCGCCCACTGGGAGCCACGAATATGCAACCAATAGCATTTCCTATAAATTTCCAATAATTATAAATTTCAATGAAATGAGAGAGAATGTTAGGAGTAAAATATATAGTCATTGTTTGAATGGTTTTAAAAATTACATCAAGCAAATTTTCCTTATTTCCTATAATGTTGAATGTGAAGTCGAAAATTGTTACATTTGCAATAGAGGAGGTTAGCTAGTGTTATTTGTTTCTGTACTCAGCATATTATAATACAAGTATAAACTTGAAATTATTCTCTTCCATACTTAATATCTAAATATATTTAAGAAAAAAGGAAGAACAATAAACAAGATTACAACTGTGATGTGTCCTTCTTGACGGCTGTAGGAATTACTTGTTTTATTTTGTGTATAATAATTATTGAACCGTCTGCATGGTTGTCCCCTTGGTAGCGTTACTGGCAGTGTCATACAGGGGTCAACATATTACTGTATTGATTTTCTGTTATAACCCGATGTCATGTCTGAATAAACCACTTCTTGATTTACTTTCTAACCACAAAGAGCTTGTTTGTAATATTTAAGATCTATAAGTAACATCTTGGAATACCAGTCATTTTGGACTTGAATTTATCAATTGTGACAGCTAAAACTTAGCTGACTGAGCTCCCTCAATTGGTGTGATACGAATTTTGGGAAGCAGTTGAATTGAGAAAAGACGCTTCTTACGAATAGTCTTTGTTAATTAGTAGACAACTGGAGCTCACAACATGTTGCAAATTAGAAATATTTATCATTTCCGAGACTACCGATCGCTCAGTGATTTTATATTTCTCACAGATAAATTTCCATCTAACACAGTTCAAAATAAATGCACAATATCATGTGCACTGTCTAGCACTAGATTTAATGGTTGCACAATCACAAGTCTACAGCCACCTCTTGATACATTTGCATCATAATAGTTGGTTTGTGGCCTGCATAGAAATTGTAGGTGTACAATGTATATTCTAAGACAAAGTTAAAGTACATTCCAATAGAAAGTTTGACTACCACAGTAGGAAGGAATAATCAGCCACTACCCTACCCATTTACACCTTTTGGATACCCATGAATCACTTCTTGCCTTTACCTTCTTGAAATAACTTTTTAAAATTGCATCAAAATTACTCTAAACAGCACCAATTTATTCTCCATCTTCCCCTGCGATGTTTCATTATGTTATATTGTGCCCTTTTGCCAATTGTAGTTCCATTTGTAGACTTCTAAATATGGTTTTTCATGAGGAGTCAAAAGTTGTAAGGAGATTTGGGATGGAGAAGATAAAGTAGGGCAAAATATATGAAAAGAGGACTTCGGACAGAACATTTTCTTACTTTTTTTTGGGGGTGTACTGTAGTATGTTTTTTTGTGCTTTGCCCTTAAGTGAAAAAAAATGAGTGCATTGAACTTTCTGTATAAGGAAACCCACATCAATGTGGTCAAACTCACATCAACACAGAAAATTGTAAATGAGAATTACAACTCATCCCTGGGGATGACCATCTAATGCATCTCATCTCGGACTGAAAGGTCTGTCCAACACCAGTCAATATGGCTGCCAAAGAGGCCATAGACAATCCGATAGTTTCATCAATTGCACAGATGACGCCTTTCAGAGAAGTGGGTACTGACCTGTCATACTGTAATCCAATGGATGGATTTCTGATTGATGAGGTATCTGTTAAGGTAGGGGCCAGTGAACTACGATGTATCTGACTTTTCTGACCTTTACAGACTTTGGCAATGAATGGAACTTGTCACGAGTGGATGCTATAGATGAGTAAGATGCCTCTTTTGTGATCCGAAACTTTCAGATTGATACCAATAATGCTTCTTCATTTAGTTTCCTAAATTGCTGCAAACAACTAAATAGATAGATAGATAGATATTTCTTTCTCACCAAAGCTTGTACATACAACAACTTATATACCTAAAACACCCAGAGTTATGAGTGCAATATGCTTTGGTGAGGGGTTGCACAAGAGTTATGGAAACTATATTTAATTATGCATTCCCAACAATTACTTGTACAGGTATGTAAATCAAAAAATTGCGCATACGTATATTATGATATGAAGAACAAGAATATAGGAAAGGAAGTAACCTGCTGCCAGTATCTTAATAATATTATGTTTGTATTTTTTGTTTTGTGAATGACTTACCAAATGACTTAATATTTTCTTTCATTTTCAATGAATGGTGCAAGTTCAGCCAGAGACCAGGTGCCTTCCCAAGAAAACTAGTGTTGTATGAGTGAGCAGTGTGACGAATCACTCTTAGATTATTCCTGTTTCTTGTATGATAATCATGATTGCCTAGTTTGAATAAATTTACTATTCGCTCTGATAAGAGTCCATTCATGTACTTGAAAGATATTTTCACTAAGGATAGTTCAATAAGGTCACTTATTTATAAAATTTTACCACGTTTGTAGAATTCACTTAATCTAACTTTTGTTCTTATATTAAATATTTGTCTTACAGACTTATTCTGCTGGACCTGAAAATCTTTAATATCCACATTTTTCATCATTGGCCCCCATGTACTAAGAGCATAATTCCAATGGCTAAGTAGGGGAGAGTGGGGACCGATGGGCCGCTTGACAAATTATTGACCATGGAGGCAAATCTGCTTCAGATAAAGGATTCATACTGTGCACCCTATTAGCCGGTGTAATTCTCTTTAAAATGATATAAGATTCACATAGATCAACCTAGGAAGAAAGATTAGAAAACACATTTTCTGTCAAGAAAGATGGTGGCCCATCGGTCCCCAACCATGGGGACCGATGGGCCATCCCATGGGGTCCGATGGACCATGTTAATAACTTGCCAAAGGGTGGATAAAGAATTCAAAATTTGTTTCCATGTTTTGTTGATCCATCTGAGTGTATAGGACAATAAGAGATCCAAAAAATATAGATATGGCCAGATTTTACACTTTGAAAAAAAGCTTAATTTTCACAAATGTCATGGGTTACTTTTTTGTTGTTATAGTCAATCTATTGAGATGATATTTTAGCAGAACATGAACGGGTGCATTAAAAACTATATTGGAGAATTCCAAAATGATTGGTTCATTGGTCACTATGAAAGAAAAAAATTGATATTTGGTCGATACAGAAGTTTGGCTACCACCGTGACCATCAAAATCTTGCCTAATACCTCAAATTTGTTGATGAATATTAAAAAATTTAAACATTTAAATTTTTTCTCCATCAATGAATCATTTCTGTCAATAATTTAGATTTTTAGGGAAAAGTAAAATTTTCCAATGATACTGTACTAGTATGCCACCTGCAGGAGAAATCTTGAATCAAAACAATAAAATTCATCAATAACGCTCATTAGCTTATATTTTGGTGAAAATTCAACTTACACTCAATATTGCATCAATGTCTAACGGGATCCTTATGTTTATTATGTCCCAAATACTACCGAGATTGAAAATTTGTGATTATGGTTATTTTAAATTTCCACCATTTTGTGTTTGAAGCCATTACTAAGGCAAATCTATCACTGTAAATAAGAGGGCATTCATTTAAGTCAAAACTTATCATTTAAAGATGCAAGCTGAAGTTCTATTGTGCTTTTTCCCATAAAAGACTTTAATATCCAGCCCCATGCCAATACGCCACCTATAGAAAATCTCAAGAAATAGTGGCCCATGGGTCCCATTGTTGGGTGGCCAATCGGTCCCCAAAAGCTGTCTGAACAGTTAAACCCCTCTTTTTTGGTGAAATATGGTTCTTGTTCCTAAAATTCAATGTGTAAATTGTCACCAATACATAAGACAAATCATCATAGAAAATATATTGGGTCAAGTCTAAACACTTTTGAGATATTAAATTTTTTCTGAGTCAGAAAAAAAATTTTTAGATGTTGAAAATTTCATTTTGCCTCCTACACGCTTGTGCTATCACTTATTGATCAGTGGTCGATATGGTATTCATAGATGTGATAAGCAATACCAAAAATGCAAATTAGATGTTAATAAACGTTTTTGATGTGGAGTTACGAGGATGGCCCGTCAGTCCCCATGTTCCCCTACATTGCAATTATATATGAGCAACTTGGATTCCACGGGCAATATGCTTTTCACCATAAAAGCATGTTGCCCGTGGAATCCAAGTTGCTCATATATTATAATAATGTATATATTTCTATTCAAAAAGAGGAAAGTGAGCCATCTAACTGTCCTGAAACAGTTTGTAGTTCCATTCCAATCTCTTGTCTTTTCTGACATGATGCAAAATGTTTTGTTTCATCAATTTGTTGCTTCTTGTAAGACAGCACAACTCCAAACATGTTACCACATTGCTTGGACTCAGGAAGATACTCTCCATTTCCCACACTTCGTCCTACCCTCACCTCTCCATGCCCTTAGTTGCCAGCTCATCCTGCATGAAAGTAAATCGCTCTTAATTGGCTAAAATGTGAAAAATCTGTCCAAAATCCAGCTTTATTATTGAAAGGTTGTTGCTATGTTCATGTTAAGGCAATTTTGAATAAAATGTTTCAATTTATCTATAGAAATGAATGATGATAACTTTAGAGACAAGTAAGAGGAAGGTTAGGCTGGAAATGAAAAGACAAGGAAGTGCATTGAAGTACTGGTTTGCAAGTGCAAGCATTTGCTTGGAAAATAAAGCATTTTCCTTTCCTGGCTCTTGGCCCGTCTATGGTATTTATAAGTAAAACCACAGACCAAGTCCACACTTCTATCTTTTCAACAATATAGGAGTTATACTCAACACCTTATAGTCTAGTAGGAGCAGGGGGTCCTGGCGCACCCCCCGGAAATAAACTTTTAACCTGTGCTTCTAGATGGCAAAAATTGTGAAGAAAATGATAAGCCTTGTTAAAAAGTCGAAAAAATGTCCCACGTATGTTTTACATGCAAATTAGTGCGGCCATTATCAAAAAATTGTATTTCCTTCATATCTCGGCTAATATCATACTTAGCAAGACAATCAACGTGTCTAACCCCATGTTTTGAGGGTCAGAGAACATAATAATACCATCATGAATCATGTTGGACCAGTTCTGGTGGATATATTGGCATGTGTAACATAAATTCATCTAAATGTGGCATGTTTTTGGAAATTTTTTGGTATATATATTATGTGTTGTTTTATGTATTACCATAAATGAATTTTAGCCTTAGAAACATTCCATATGATAAAATTGCATAAAAACAACTGTATTGAAAACCTTCCCAGTGTGATTTTAACAACAGTTTGTTAGCTGATTGTGTGAAATCAGAGAGATCAAACTGATAAGCAGTATCACAATTTCGATAAGCATTCTGAAAAATAACTTATTTTAA
This sequence comes from Platynereis dumerilii, assembly GCA_026936325.1. Taxonomy (NCBI): domain Eukaryota; kingdom Metazoa; phylum Annelida; class Polychaeta; order Phyllodocida; family Nereididae; genus Platynereis; species Platynereis dumerilii. The sequence goes on along the minus strand of JAPTHN010000009.1, from coordinate 53,743,298 downwards.
CATCATACTCAAATCAGTAACTTTTATTATGATATTTTGTCATGATAATTACAAGTAATCGTATGTATTCAATAATCTTACTCTTTGTACAGAAATAAGCAAATAACAATTATGTGTGTGCAGGATGTACAAATAGAAAGCCCTATAAATACATAAATTTAACTTTTGGAAGCTCATTTACTAAGGATGAACTCTCCAGTTTCTGCAACAGTCAAGTGTTATCTGCTAGATAATAAATGCTGTTTCAATGAATTTGCAAGGTAACTAAGCTTCATTTCACAGCCAAGCTGGCCAACAAATCATAGAAAATCCCGAAAAACCTAGCCATTGATTTCAAGTTTTATATGCATTTCATCCGAATTTATCATCCCATGCAGCTTTTAAAATTGCCTGTTACCAAATGTGAATATATTTCATTTCAAAAACATATTCTTCTGGGGGAGGTGGGTTACTTGCCCAATTTGACTGTTATGCTCAGGCTAAAACTGTTCATCCCATTAAAAAGCATATAATGCCATCATCTATACTTCAACATAAATCTATGTATTTCCACCAAGTCCTTATTGTTTGCCAAATTAACCTCAAACAAATATGCAATATGTAGTAAATAAATTGTCATATAGTTTGTTTTCACTAAATTTGAGTTTTTGGGAACAACTGACAGCAACTACAACAAAGACCTTTGACAAATGCAATGATTGATGGCAGATATACATTCTCTGTAACTTCCAAAGTCAAGTTCATACTTGCCAAAAATTGAATGAAATTATCTCCATGTGGATTTTGCTTAGTTTTTCAACTCAACCCTTATTATCAAATTAGCCATTTCTGAAACATGGAATAATTAATTTTGCAAAACCTGACAAATTGCCACAGGTCACTATTGTTTTAAGGTTTCAATTCATCCCAACCCTTAGAATGGCTGGGCAATGGGCAAGTGTGCTTTTAGTGTTATTCTAACAATGATTTTTGGATCCCTGACAATTTTTAGGTTTTAACTTCCACGCCATGCCAAGCCAAAACAACCAGTAAATTGTCAACACTTGCTATTTTGAATCCTATAACACCCTTAACATAGCCCAACTTCTAACTAATTACCCAAAGTTATACCTTATGTACATATGTTAATAAAATGTAGTTACTTAGGGAGAGATAGAGACAAGAAGGCTTAAGTCTGGATATGTATAATTGTTTAAAAGCAACTGCTCTGTCACAAATGGCAGTTATTTGAGTTGTCTGAAGTGAGCGGCTACCTTGAAAAGAACAGTTTTTAGCTTTTGTAAGGCTGTATCTGTACCCTGTGACAATTCATTGAGGCTGTTGAGAGCTACTAGACATGCACACTGTAAATTCATCTTCACCCACACCAGCTAGTCAGTAGTAGGACTGATTATACCCCATTTCACTAAGTTACCAGCCTCTTATGACAGTACTCTTGTTTTATCTGGAACCATCAGGTTCTTTCCCTGGTTATGTAATGGAGAGGCCGGACAAAATTTGCAGAGATAGTTAAGATTTTGATACAACTCCAATCCAAATAAAGCAGTGATAACAGCAATAGTTATTTTTAAATTGCCTATCAAAGATGATGCTGAGCACTGAAAGAGTCCTTGTCGGGCTAGGATCTTTAATATGGTCAATGCATAGTGAGGGCAGTGCGGGAGTGAGAGACCGTTGGGCATGAGGACACCGGAGTCCCCAGCACATGATGATTTTCCAGATTGAGGAGGGTTGCTAGAAATGGCAAATATGATTGAGTTGTGTGGCACAGAAACAACTTGATTATTTCTAATATGGCTGATTAGACAGATTAACAATTTTTTGTATTAGTGAATTATACCAGATTTTTTAATATTCCCAGGCAATCTTACTGGTAGAATTCATTCATTGTGCTTTGATATAGGTGATTTGGTTGCTTGCGTGGACTGCAAACAAAAATAAAATTAATCAGGCCACATGGATAAAACAGCTCAGATAGTTGCAAATATTCTATGTTTCTGCAATTTTAGTCGTGTACATTTTTGAATTTTTCTTGCATAAGAGTTGAGAATTAAAAAAGATGAACTTTAATCTATATTTAATAATTTAAGGTGTGTATGTTCTGCTGGATGGGCAGTCTCTGCCTGCATGGGTTCAAGCCCAGTGATGGGCCACTGCAGCATCCAAGAACTTGATGTAAAATAAATAGCTCCTGACTAAGGTCCATCCCATAGGACCAACCAGATATGGAGGGGGTTGTATCTAGTATTCTATACTGGGGCAGGTGAAAGACCCTGAACCAATAGGGTGTGTGGTAGACTCGTACTCCAAGCCTTACCATCACTCATCCATCATACGGCAATTTTTTGTCAGTTGAATAGTTTTGTTTGGCCAATGAACTTGTTGATCTCACACGTTAAACTGAATAAAATAAATTGTGACCTGCTCCACCAAAATGGGTTCAAAGTCGGTCTCCTATCATATTTAGTTGTGAAAATTACTTTAATCTACTGGAATTGAGCTTTAAAATGATGTTTAGTATGTGTTGATATCTCCATCCAATCCAAAGATATGGCACCTCAAACATTGATGATATGAAACATCAAACTCTCAGAAAATGGAATTTGAAATTCCCGCCATTGCAATGAAAGAACTAAGAAAATCAAGAAGGATTCCCCAATTTAGATAATTTAAAATCAGTTTTTGGTTAAGATGGTCTTAATAATCAAAGCAAATTACTTTTGCTAAAGCATGGTACCAACAGCTAAAAATCATCAAAATGTGACCTTATCACACATTTTGCTTATTTCTGAGAAATATAGAATGCCTACTTAGAACTCATTTTGGTGGAGCAGGTCACAATTGAAATTTCAAAGATGATTTTTATCTATAAAAAAAACCGTATATTGTGACATATTTAGGCCAATTGATATTTATAATCAGTAAATACAAACTGTGCATAACCATTCTTGACGTTTAGACAAATAGTCTTTCATTATAAATCAGTGTTTTTTTTTTATAAATAAATGTTACACATTCCAATATATCCACCAGAACTGGTCCAACATGATTCATGATGGTTTTATTATGTTCTCTGACCCTCAAAACATGGGGTTAGACACGTTGATTGTCTTGCTAAGTATGATATTAGCCGAGATATGAAGGAAATACAATTTTTCGATAATGGCCGCACTAATTTGCATGTAAAACATACGTGGGACATTTTTTCGACTTTTTAACAAGGCTTATCATTTTCTACACAATTTTTGCCATCTAGTAGCACAGATTAAAAGTTTATTTCCGGGGGGTGCACCAGGACCCCCCGCTCCTACCCAACTAATATATATCATTGAATATTATAGGCTTATGACTTCACATAAAATAAAATGCTTCAAATAGTCCTTCTGAATGTTCGGAAAACAAATTTAAAAAAAACAGTGGGCTAGCCACCTGCATCAAGTCAATGTTCCAGTGGCCAAAAATCCATGTCTTCAAATTTGTGATATTATAACTTCTGCCACATCATTGAATTTGTCTTCTGCAAATTCGGGTTTTTACAGCTTGAAATACTTTGCCGGAAATCTTTGTTCCCACTGCATAAAGCACACAATTGGTGATGCAGAATGAACACCGACAAAATTAAATTATGTGTGACAAAATGAAGGAACTATATGCTTCTTTAAAGTCAATTTCAGCTTTCACAATAATTGCATCAACAAAAACATAGATCTCAGGAACCGAAAAAATAAAGAAGCTGATGCCACTTATGACTAAAATTGTGACTATTTTGGAGTCACTTTCCAGTCCTGGTCCTGCTGCAAAATTCCTTCTGCGGATCCTGCAAAATTCATGAAAACATTTGTCATCCAATGCTCAAATTTCTTCCCAAAAATGTGGTCTGTAAGTCTTAAGATGGCTCGCTACTCGTGTAAAAACGTCATTTACCCACATTTCCGCGCAGCCAGGTAGGCCCTATCTATCGTAACGTCACCATTGCAGCTGAGCTCTGCAGTCACTGCTAAATCATCTTTTTTAAAATTTTGAGAATTTCATGCGTCGGCCTCTTTGTTTTCTATTTGCGCCACTTCTACTAGGGTTAGAGGCTTCTCGTTTTGAGCATAAGATGCGCTATGAAAATACTATCATCTGACGGACGTTCAGCTCTCTACTCCTAGAAGAAAATTTCTGCAGGCGATTTTTGGCAAGCATGTTGAATTTCCCCAAAATTACTCTGTTACATAAATAAATTTCTATATCAATTTCCAGGCCCGTTTGGTCATATGTCTGTATCATTATATTGTTCCTCACTTTATTTGGAAGCAAATGACAAAGAAATAAAAAATCCTATCTCGTCAATTTTTTTTTACGCTAGTGTTCATACAAAAAATTAAAATTTTTTAAATCTAAACTTTTGTTCCGAACCCCTGGAAAAGATCTTTAAACTAAACATATTTCTTTGGAATTTTAATCAGCTTTTCCATATACCTGTCTTCTTTAATTCTATGCTTCATTGAATAACATGGGATTAAAGGCCACTAAATGGCATGGACAACTTCACAGTAAAGAAGTTACGAAAAAAATTTATATTTTTAGGTTTTACATGCACCAACTTTCTCGTACATAACCTCAAATATTATGAAAAAAAGGCTGGTTGCCCCGCAAAAGTCTTACAAATTCTTGGTAGAAACAATATTCTGGATCATTTTGATCTATTTTGAAGAAATTCTATCTTAGAAAGTTCACGAGTATCGAGCCACCTTAATTACCTACAACTTTCATTTCTCAATATGAAAGAGCCAAATTAAACATAGGCTGCGCAGCAGCAAACCTTCAGCGAATAACACATTTAGAAGATTACAATTACATCATAAAATTGGTGTGTTTACCACATTCCGTATATTATAGGTACATGCAACAGTGGTCGAGTAATGGCATTCTATTATCTGTTATTTGCCTGCTGCCCTGCGATCTACCTTTGTGCTTGCCAGGGTTTGTAAAAGCAGGGAAAGGCCTTATTATACTAATTTACTTATATTATGGTACGGTTTTATGCATGCACCAATTTTTTTCCGATCATTCAAAAAGTGTTAAATACAAGTCAAAAAGCACTGCTACATTTTATAGGTGATACGTGTAGGAAATGGCATTGCTGTATATGCAATAGTGGGCACGTTTTGGCTCCTATAAGAAAATAAGTATTTTTAATATTTTTTCTCAATATTACAAAAAGTATAGAATATGTATCAGTCAGACCATGAAAAGGCACAACTAAACCACATAAGTCACATGTGTACCAAACTTTATCCATGTACATGCAATAGTGACCAAGTCTTGGGCCAGAAACGAAAAATATATTTTTTCTCTTTTTTTTCAATATTTCAAATAGCATTTAATATTTTCCACCAGACCTTTCAAAGGGCACAACTAGACCTTATAGGCCATGTGTGTACCAAACCTTATCCATTTACATGCAATAGTGACCGAGTCTCAGCCCAAAAAACTAAAAAAATACATATTTTTCTATTTTCCAAATTTTTGCAAAAAGTATAGAATATCCATCAATGAGACCATCAAAAGGCACAACTAGACCATATAGGCCACATCTGTACCAAATTTCATAAGTGCACATGCAATAGTGACTGAGATTTGGCCCGGAAACGAACAAAAATAATTTTTATATTTTCTCAATTATTTCAAAAGGTATTGAATATCTATCAATAAGACCATCAAAAGGCACAACTAGACCATACAGGCTATATGTGTACCAAATTTCATCCATGTACACTCAATAGAGGCCGAGTGCTGGCCCGGAAACGATCTATCCGCCCGCCGCCCGACCGCCCGCCCACCCGCACGCCCGCCCGCCCGCCCGCCCGGCGGACGGACATCATTTTTACCCAAGTGATTACAATACCTTCTTCGAACTTCGTTCGCTGAAGGTAAAAATGGATTGGTAAAATACGCATAGTTTGCCCTGTAAGTGGCAGGAGGAAAATTCTTTACAGATGTCTAAAAGGTTGTTAGTGCGTCAAAAACTGGGAACATATTTATGATTGTTAAAAGTAGGTAGCTATCAAGTCAATGCGATTATCATAATAAAATTTTTGACCAAAAAGGGTTTTTCTGTAACTGTTTCAGTAAATGTTGTCTGTTCTTAAATGTTATTGATGACTAATAGTCTGATAAACAATTTTATTCAACAAGGGGAAATTCCCCCGCAAATGAACAGAAATTTCTCAAAGATTCCTTCTCAAACTTTTTATGAAATGTGTGTACTTTCTAGGCCTGCTTATTGACTTAAATCTGTGTATAACTTGTAGCTTGATGGCATTATTCCTTATCGAACCAGTAACCTTTCAAGTGAGCCTACCCATGTTTCTTAAAATCAAATGGGGTTTGGAGTTGATTCACCATGTGGGTGCATTGCCTACTTGCAACTTATTACAGAGAAGTGGGCGAAATGTACTTCTTGATAGAAATTGGTACAACAGGAGTTTTTTTTTTTGCAAACAGGGATACTTGTGCCCAGGGTCTGCATGAGTGAACATGAATCCATCAATCAAGCTCCAACAACACGGATACTCTCTAGATATACAGGACTTGCAAACTTTTACAGAAATATGACAAGAACCAGGTATAAGAAAAAATATAAAAGTTTTTTTAAGGGGGGAACTTATCTTTTAATCCTATTTTTTATGAATGAAATTATACACGGGAACAAACCTTACATTCACCATCGTAATGGTTGTGCCACATGCAAAGACCGCTGTCAGCAAGATGCCACATATGATTGGAATTTGGAAATAAACAACTGCATTTATCTCAGAACATGCCCTCAGTATGAAGCCAGTTGTGAAAAGCTTAGGCAAGGGTAACAAGGCGGAGCAACAGAGAACAATCATCATCCTCTGAAAATAGAAACCAGTAATTGAAAACTAAAGATAGCGTGTAAATCTTCAACTTGAACAACGATTATCATCCATTGGATTAAATACTACTTTTTCTTTATGAAAATCTAAGATATACTAACCATAAAATACACTTTCCTTTTTGTTATCCTTGAAAATCTCAGGGGAAATAATGGAAATGATACAACTACATATCTTTCAATAGTTATTAAAGCAATTGCAAGAACATCGAAATTTTCCACGACCACCTGAAGACTCGAAAACATCTGGCAGTCAAAATTCTGAAACAAATACAAAAACGATTTTAACACCATTTGCTGTTGTGATATTCTCCTCAACAAAACTGATCTCTCACATTCAATATAATCATAGAGAATGCTTAGACATTTTAATTTGCTTACAATGATTTGTCCTGCTGATATATCATGTTGTCTAGTGTTGATGTCTCCTCCATTTGTTTGGGTCCTGTATTCTCTTTTGTGCCCTGCAAATGACATTTTCAGAGAGTTTCCGATTGTCAACCCATTTCCAATCCCGATGCAGAGAAAGCAAACCATTATAGCGTGTCCACCCCTCCAAATCTCAACACATATCAGCAGCAGACAGGAACAGGCAATGAGAAAGAGAAAGACTGTGCACGGAAAAATAAATAAATAATTTTGGTCCCTTTTTTTTACAAATACTTAAATTCAAGTTTTAAACTTAGACAAATTCATAAAGATCATGTAATGCATGTACGTGCAATTTCAAGAAGTCGCGAAACTTGTCATATAATGTAGCCAATGAAAAAGTGTTTCGGCAATGTTTGCAACTTTTTCCAGTGAGTCTTGACTGCATGATTTGCTCATGTATGCATGATATTCATATGAGGCTGAAATTTCCATTGAGCAATGTTTTTCTGCAAATTTGAGTAAATCTTTCGAGGAGCTTATGGGACCAATTTCTCCATCATTAGCCAGGACTGTACAAAAATGCATCATCTTGCTCTCCGTAATTTTATCAATCCTCACAATGCAAATATTTTGCACAGCATGACCACGTGCCGTCTTGGGACAATGCGAAGATCCCATTGGTGCAATTATAATCCAATGTTTTCCTACTATTGGCAATTTTTTGTCTTTTTCCAGACATATTTTCAGATTGAATATTATTTTGTTTTTCTTGAAACAGTCATACATGAAGTCAACTCGGTCCCTGCCAATCTCTTGCATGATTGTTTCTTGAGACACATTTATTGTTACCCAATAGTTTCCATTCAATGTATTTTCTTGAACATCCCATATTTGAAGTACTTCATCATGGTCAAATTGATGACCGTTGACATCACTAGTGTCAGTCAGTTGCTTAGTTAGTTCAGTAACTTCTTTTGCAAGTAGTTTTTCATTATGAATGATGATTTCGGTTTCATTAATTTGATGACTTGTAACATTTGGGAACGCCTCCTTTTGGTTCCATACACTTATGCCTTTACCTGAAAACACCTCTGAATCACTTGTAATATTACTTTCTTCTTCTAATCTCAATTCACTGACAAAATTATTTGCACTTGCAGTCTTTGCTAAAGGCACTGAAGTATTATATGAACCAGTAGTAAGCAAAGTTCCTTTACCAAAATCAAAAATACTTAGTGGAGTCATTGACACAGCATTATCCATTGATGACATGAACAAAATTAGTGTATTCCAAAATGTGGTAGAAGTGCATAAAACAAATTTACTATTATGCTTAGTCTTTAACATGTTATTGGTTAAATAAACACCCTTCAGTGCAGGGTATGACTCAAAACAGGGCTGTGTGAGACCACAAGCTTGCCAGTGATGGGTGCCGTGGTTCCTGACTGCTCGCCTTAAATTTACTTTTTTTAAATGGTTTAAATATTTTATGAATAATAAACTTCTATAGAATTTGGAGGATCATGCAGCTGCATGATGATGCATCTGGCAACAAATTACGGATTCCTAACATGACACGTTCAATATCAGCTTCAATGCAACCATTAATTAGGAGCTAAAAATGATTAGTTTGTAAGGGAACATTCTTACAAACTGAAGTTTAATTGTTCAGTTCTTCATATTTCACTTTCAATATGTTGTTAACTCCAGAGAAACTACAGATATCTACAGATGTTATACAATATGATGATTAAATTTACCAAACAGCCTATATTCGGAGTTGTTCATTGTTTAGATATTCCATTTCATTCGCAATATCTGTCTCTTGCTTGTGGAAATGTAATTATTTTTTATAGTAAAGGAAAGAATGAGCTTGAAACTTTGAGATGATATTGAGGTTTTGCAATTAAAAGCCTATTTTTCAACATTCATGAAGTTTTAATAAAAATTATCACAAGAATTAGTTGTGATTAATTGGTTTCTTATGAAGCAGATGTGCCATTTAAAATTCTTCTGTGTTCATATGGGGGCACCTGGGGGCCACAGGTCCAATATGGGGGGTCAGTGTCCCCCGTGCCCCCCTTAGGCATGCCACTGGTAATATATTAAATTTTGCTTTTACATAGCAGTTTCCATTTAATGTACTTTAGAACTTCAACATCCAATATAAGAAGCACTTCATCTTGCTTAGATGGATAACTGTCAGAAACAAGGGAACTGGTACTAGTCAGTTGTCTTGTTACTTCGGCAATCTCTGTTGTCAGTGATGCTTCATAATGAGTAACATTTTCATTTTTGCTTTTTTCTTGGTCTCCATTTTGAAATATCTTCTTTTCTTTCCTTGAATGCCCAGTACTCTCCAGTTCATTGGTACTCTCAATTGCATGAGTCCTGTGATTTTCTTGTTAGGCAATTGACAGGTGCTGCCCTCTCTTGTAATTTTAAAACTTGATAGTTAAATGACCAGTGTAAGGCCTTGACCCAATTGTAAACCAGTGACCCTGATTAAGGACCATCACAATAGATAACGTAACTACCTGTAAAAATTTTTGGATTTTATGGAACTACTGATGTGTCAGCTCCAACCAGTTTGCCAGACGGTGAGGGATAACTGCAAGGATCATGAAACACTGCAGGTAGTGTGCAAAACATAGTTAAAACGTCATGTTCAGTCCTCAGATGTACTTTTGTTTAACGGAGTTGTTTCAGACTCTCATCCAATAGGTATGAGAGGCCCATACATAAACGGGCGAATTCACCCGTGACGTGCTCCCCCATGCCCCCCCCCATAGGGACTTTACACAGTAGTTTCCATGTAATGTATTTTATTCAACATCCCATATAAGAAGTATGTCATCTTGCTCAAATGAATAACTGTCAGAAACAAGGGTACTAGTACTAGTCAGTTGTCTTGTTACTTCGGCAATATGTGTTGTCTTTGATGTTTCATAATGAGTAACATTTTCTGTTTTTTTGCTATTTTCTTGGTCTCCATTTTGAAATAACTTCATTTCTTTCCTCGGGTTTGTGTCTTTACTTAGTAACACCTCTGAATTACTGGTAATCTCGATATCAGTTTTAAATCGTATTTGTCTTCTCACAGCAAAACAAACCAGTAATTTTGGTTAAAAAATAAGTAGGGGTTTATTAAACCAAGATGTAATGTTATACAGTTACATTTTGTGGAAATGATATAAGTATATTTATATGAGATCTGATGACAATCAACACGGCTGAACGTCACATGAACAGAATAATCAATTTTAACCCCTACTAGTACTAGAATACATATATATAAATGCAACGACTAATTTAATGTAAAGTAAATAAAGTTTAAGGTAAAGCTAGAACATATCTAGGATACATGGATGAAAAAACAAATAAATTTGTGGTAGCATGAGAAAACATGTGGACATGGTCCAGAGGGCCACAAGACGCAGTTGATGGTAGTGATAAAAGGAGGTGGTTGGGGAAGGTGGAGGAAAATATTGATGAATTTTGATGTAGAGTTTTAAAACGAACCTGTTTGTTGGAAAAATTTTGGGAAAGAGGTAGATCACGTGACCGAGGTTGTAGTGATTGGTGGGCTGCGTCATGTGACCCCCAAAATTTTTTGCTGTGAAGACAAATTAATCTTTTTTAAGTAAAACCTTTGATTTTGTCTTCTAGTACTAGAATACATATATATAAATGCAACGACTAATTTAATGTAAAGTAAATAAAGTTTAAGGTAAAGCTAGAACATGTCTAGGATACATGGATGAAAAAACAAATAAATTTGTGGTAGCATGAGAAAACGTGGCCAAAAAGCCGAGCAAGCTCGGCTGCTACCACAGAGAGAAAAGAAAGAAAAAAAAGGACTAGTGCTACAAAGGACTGTTCTGGAATCCTGATGACTACTTGGTCATCCAGGCCAATAAGCAAATTGGTTACAATATTGTCGGTTGTGTCATGATGACAGTTTCGACCGCTGGATGGTGAAAGTTCTATAACAGTGTATAGGTGGCAGCCAGAGTGGTATGGCTACTTATTAGTATGTCCACCAAGCGGTTAATATTAGCTGGGCATCGGCATGCACTGGGAAGAATGTGAAAGAAGAAGTTGTAAGGTGATAACTGCGTTTTGTCTCAATGACTACTTGGTCATCCGGGGTGTTGTTGAGTATCACCAGATGATAGTCCATGATGACTACTGGGTCATCCCGGAAGTGGTAATTGGCACATGAGCAAAAAAGAGGCGGTAATTGGCACATGGAGAAATGCATTATGAGGAGTTGTAGCACCATGATCATAAGTTAATCCAAAGATCATAAGTTAATCCAAATGGATGTGTGGTAATGCATGATACATGACGTCTGACTAGTGATGGGAAGTTGTGGGGCCCGTTGGCCCGGGTTGAGCTGTGATCGGCTGAGGGCGAATGTACTTAAGGTATGCATTGGATTTCCATCTGCCAATGCGTTGGATAGTCTCATGTGAGACCTTTTGAGTGGCCATGTCTGTTGTGCGTCCAATCCGGAAAGAGTGTGTGTTGTAATTTGCGGTGGGCAGGTTCAGGTAACGTAGACATGAATGAAGGCATGGCGGTGAACCGGCTGGCCTGTACTGAGGAATAATGGCCCGGCTATTGGCGGGCGTTTGGTAAGATAGGACCGCGAGGCTGAGATTGGGCAGTCAATGTCATGAGTGGATTGGAGTAGGATATCAGCCTGCTGGTTGGAGGCATGTTTGTAGCTAGACAGATGGAGAGTAGCCGTGAAACCATCTGGAGCCAGAATGGTGTTGGCACAGGTGATGATATGTTGTGGTGTATGAGTCAACAGGACCTCACTCGCTCTCAAGCATGCGTAATACATCACCGTGTACATTGCGGAATAAAGTAGTGAGTCATAATGAGAAGCAGTGCAGTAAGGCAAGGCTGCAAGTAAGCCCAGTAGTATTGTTCTAGTAATGGGAAGTCGTTGGTCGTGCTGTGGGTTCTGGGAGTTGCGTACACCATTTAGGGTTTTAATTACTGGATACGTTGCAACCGGATCTGGGAAGAGATTGAGCTTGTGATAGTGTGAAATGGCTGACAGATTGGAGAGTATTGTTGAATGCCTGTAACCATTGGTGTGGAGGTGTGCCACATACATCTGTAGTTGATGCCGTGTGAAGGGAAGGACTGGGTCCTGATGAAGTTAATTGGTGATGAATGTCTTGCATTTGTCATAAGCCGACCGGTAGATACGTCTCGTAGAAGATGCCAAGGACTGGTCGAGAAGATGGTCCGCTACAGACTGAAGTTGCTGGGCAGCAGTTCCTCTGGGATGGGGGTGGGGACGGGATCCATTGACATTGCCTGCAACATGGAAAGGGTATGTTTATTACGGGACAGTGCATCTGGGAGTACATTTAATTTACCGGGTATATGTTTAGAACAAATAAGTATGTTGTGACGGAGGCAATGAAGGACTAGTGTACGTAGTAGTGAGTCAACAACCGACTTATTATCACTGTAAATTATGATATGTTGGTTTGACATTACAGGTGTGTAGAGCTTGATTGCCAATAAAATTGGGAAATGCTCAAGGACACAGATATTGAATTTATGCCAATGTGGTGGGAATGAGCCAAAGAAATAATTGGAGCGAAATGTGCCGCCAAAGCCTTGGGGACAGCTGTCTGTGTGCAGGTTCAGCTCTACGGACGTGGTTGGCTGAGTCGGGATGAAGAGGGTGATGCCGTTGTAGTTGTCGAGGAACAGAAGCCAAAGTCGCAAGTCATCTTTGACTGCCTTTGTTATGTGAACGTGATGATAAGGCTTTTGAATGCCGATGGTGATGTTGATAAGTCTGCGGAGGAAAGTCCTGCCGGGCAGAACTACTGACGTGGTGAATTGAAGTGAACCGATTACGTGTTGGATTTCACGTAATGTTGTAGTTTTCATTTTTAATAAGTCGACCATCAACCCTCTGTACCTCATGACTTTGTCCATAGGCAGGGAGGCCGTGTAGGCAATGGTGTTCAACTGTATCCCTAGGAAAGATAAAGAGGTGGAGGGGCCTTCAGTTTTGTTGTAGTTGATGGGTATCCCAATTTGTTTACAAACAGATTGGAAAGTGTGCATTGCCTGGTCACATTCTTGTTTCTGACGTGCCAGGAATAAAAAATCATCCAAGTAGTGGATGACGTGTTTGATGAGAAACTTTGTTTGAATAATCCATTGAAGGGCAGTGGCAATGCGTTCAAATATAAAACAGCTAGATGCTGCTCCCTGCGGCAGAATAGTGTAGTGATAATAAAGTCCTCGCCACTTGAAACCAAGGAGATGGTGATCATCTGGATGAATAGGCATCCGGGTGAATACTGAGGCTATGTCAGACTTGGACATATATGAATGCGGACCTAATTCTTGAATAATATGGATGACATCTGTTACAGATGAATATGTGACTCTTTTATAGCAATCCGGAATCGATGCGTTGACAGAAGTGTCGTCATAAGGATAGCTAAGGTCATGTAGAAGTCTCCATCCCTGGTTATCGCGCTTTGGCCAGAGTGAAATAGGTGATATGAACATTGATTTAAAGGGTTGTTCAGTGAAAGGGCCAGATATGTGGCCTAACTGCAATTCTTTAAGCAGCTTTGCATCGACAGCTGCGGGGTGCGAATTCGCTATGGCAGCATTTTTTGGCTCCGGTGGATATTGGATGTTGTTTGACGAGTGTAGGCGAAAACCATGAAAGAATCCATCAATGATATATTGGGTAAGGTCCGGATCATACCCCTGCAGCAACTCATGAAAATTATTTGGAAAGATGGGAGTTGGCATCTTTGGACTTCTGTTTTGTTTGCTGGTCGGACTTAGGTTCCGTTTTGATGTCCGATTTGTGCTGGTTAGATCCTTTACCGAATTTAGATTTGCTGCTGCATCTGTAGCCGGGGTGTCTGTCTTCGCAGTGTGGACATGCATGTTTGTAACGGCATTTGACGGCCTGACAGACGGTGCCTCGGGTGTTGTAGGCGACACAGTAACCGAAGGGAATTCTTTGAGTGTGGTTTTTTGGGCCAGTTGTTGGCTGCTGGGGGGCTCGAAAGGGCGTCATGGCCTGGAACATAAGGCCCTGGTGGAGTGATGCCCAGGTACACTTTGTGGTTGCATGTTCCACGCGAAACTGTTCGTCGTAATGAAGGAAATTACCACCTCGCCAGCCCATGTCTTTAACGTCTCTCATGTAGGTGCACATGTCTGGACAGACGCTGACATGGCGTTCAGTGTACACCGCCATGTACACGAGGAAAGCGTCCTCCCACTGTTGGAGGGTTAAGGTGGTGGGTTTGGGCTTTGTGAGGCGGAACCCCAGCTGATTGGACGTGTCCGGGCACAAGGCCAAAGTGAGAGCCTCCGAATATTGGGTGGACTGTTGCGGCAGCAGGGTGTGAAGTGGGACATATTCGTCAGCCCATATTTTTTCCCTGATGTGTAGTGGCACGTGAGCAGAAATTGTCACTCCTGCCGTTATTATGGGGCGTGGCATTGGGATGAACTGTTGAAGAATATCTGAGTTGGACAAACCTGAAGGTGCTGCATCCGGAGCTTGAGCCTGAGTGGCGTTGGCAGTTTGGCTTTGTGCCAAGGAAGTCCGTATTTCAGCAATTGAGCTGTTTGGATTAATAATTTTCACTATAGCATCTAATGGATCTAAACTATCAAAATCATCCGAAACTTCAACACTGAAATCAGAAATGTTTAGTAAATTAGTTGAAACAACAGTATCCATTGATGTTATAAACAAAATTAATATATTCCAAAATGTAGAAAATGGGCATAAAATAAAAACGCTACCCTGGTATTAAACTAAGACTGCACCATGTTATTGGTGACCGAAGCACAGTTGAATCAGTGCATTTACCAAAAGCTGGGCTCTGTATGACACCCAGTTCCCTAGTGGCAGGTATATCAGACTTGTCTGCTTTGTCTTTTATAAGTTCCTGAAAAATTTAAATTTAAATTCATTAATTAATTTTGATTAAATTGAGATCAGCTTCATGATGATTTTTAATCTGTTCAATCAGCCTCCGATTTGATTCAATATCAACCAAGCTCAATTTATCCTCTATGATGCCTGGTATCACAATGCTTGAAATCATGATTTGTCTTAGTTTGCTTACCTGTTCGGTTTATCGTGATCTATTTTCAATAGATTGTCAACTACAGTGAAATCACTGGCTTTTTAAGATCATACAAATGTACAAAGTCATTGTCTGAACTAATCAGGGAAGGGGCCTGCCTAATCTGTTATTCATTATCATGTTATGAACATTGTTTAGATGTTTAATTTTCTCCACAATTCTATCTGTTATTCATGAGAATGAATAATTATCTTTAGAAAATTAAGTTATTAATGAAGTTTCCCAATTGAGACTTAAACACATTTGGAACATCTTGTGGTTTATCCAAATATATTGCTTTCAGAGGGGAATATGGTTGTAATTAATCAATGTTTTATAGACAGATGCCATTGTAAGCCTTCAGTATACAAACGTCTTAAAATAGCCTATTGTGCCAAAACTGATTTTAATTTTGAAGTAGACATCTAGCATCACAGGTCACAAAACCAGTAATGAGCATTCGCATTTCCAAAATTCACTTTATGGTCATCTGCATTAAAGTAACTTGATGAGTAAGTTGAAAAATAAGTTGAGGAGTAAGTTGAGGAATAAGTTGTCGAGTAAGTTGAGGAGTGAGTTGAGGAGTGAGTTGAGAAGTAATTTTAGGGGTAAGTAGAGGATTAATTTCAGGAGTAAGTTGAGAAGCAATTTGATGATTGTGTTGAGGAGTAATTTGAGGAGAAATTTGAGGAGTAAGTCGTAGAATAATTTGAGGAGTAAGTTAAGAGTGAGTTGAGGAGTTGAGGAATAAGTTGAGGAGTGATTTTCGGAGTAACTTGAGGAGTAACTTGAGGAGTAAGTTGAGGAATCAGTTGAGGAATAAGTCGTGGAGTAGCTTAATGTATACATTGAAATGCTATTTTATGTGTAATTTTATGTGTGATTTGAAGATCTGTATTACTGGCTGTGTAAAGAAATTGAAGAGTAATGTGAACTCATCAGTATAACATTCTAAATAGGTAAAAAGACTGATTGTACTGTAGATAGTCACTTGAAGGGAATAGAAAGGTAGTTGATGATTTACATTATGATTGAAAGTATAGTACTATGTCATTAATATTAATTTTGGGAGATCTAACCTTTCATTTGCCTTTACTGCCTTTGATTATGTCGATTTAAAACTGTTCCCTCTGTGCAAAAACAGGTTTGATGCTGTCTTGAAGATCACTAAGCTCAGGTTTTGGCAACATTGTCAAATTGACCTCGTTAAATCAAAATGGTCCTGGAGATTCACTTCATAATCAAGTGTTCACTGGGCCACTGGCGCCAGTTTAAAGGAATCCTTGCCTAGTAAAATGCTGAAGTGACGATCAGGCCAACCACAGATCTGAAATCCAGTTCAATCAGATTGCCATTTCTTCTGAAAAATCACCTCATTGAGAGAAAGTTTCAAAGACACCTTGTGAAAGATACTAAATATATTGGCCAGGTCTTCTGTTGATCAGAAAAGCCTTTTACAATTGTAATCTTTAGCAGCCTTCATTGGACTGGGAAGGAAATTTGCCAGTAGGTTTGAGTCTTTTGGAAGAAAGGTCTCAAGTGCCACAATTGGCTTTATAAGGTGTAGTTGAAAAGAGACTGAGTGGTAAGTTGGGTCAGAAGCCTTTTACAATGCTTGCCCTTTGCAACCTTTGTTGGATTGGGAAACGGTTTTTATTGAGAATGGAAAGGTCTTGGCACTCCTTGAGGTCATTGTGGGGCTTTGATTAAAAAGCATTGGTTTCAAAAGAGGTTAGTCTGTCCAAAGAAACAAAGATGGGGTCATTTCTCAAGTCCTGTCACCTTCTTTGCAGTATCAGCAGGAACTCCATCTTGCAGGAAGATGGTGTTGTCTTCAGCAGAGTAGGTTGCTGGGACTAAACATTTCCATCTAATACAGCACAAAATATACACACAATATCACACTGCCTAGCACTAAGAGAGATTTACTAACCATGCTATCGCAAGATTCCAGCCACCTCCTGATACATTTGTGGCTAATTCATAGCACCGTGAAGAAATATGAATTGCAGCACCTCACGCCATTTATCATAACAGCCATTGTGGCCAGCATAGAAATTGTAGATGTATATCCTTAGTCAAGGCTGGCTTCATACTTTAGTATCAATACATATCTCAATCCTTATTTATTTTTTATTAACTAGAAATGCCATAACACATCCTGTAATGCTATCATGATTTACATGTTACGTCATATTCCTTTTATATAACATAATGTTGCATGAGTGGAAAAAGTGTGGTTGCTTGATGTTGAAATCCAAGTCTTGTCCCATTCAACATGTTATTTATGCAGTTCATGAGAATTGCTAATCGTCACAAGTTTTATAAGAAACCGACAGGGGCCACAGGTTTGATTTGTACTACAATCATGTCATCAGAAATAGCTTAATGTTTTGTTTATCATTAATAATTCCATAATATATCATAAGTATTATGTTCTTGAGTGCAGGTGAAAAAAATGTTATGTATTGGTCACATTTGGAGAAGACGTTTCGACAAGAGGATTCTTCTTTTTACAAAAGGAAACCCCATGGCATCCAACAAATGAGAATTCCATCTCATCCGTGGGGATGACCATCTAATGCATCTCATTTCAGACTGAAAGGTCTGTCCAACACCAGTCAATATGGCAGCTAAAGAGGCTATCCACAATCCGATAGTTTCATCAGTTGTGCAGATGACACCTTTCAGAGCAGTGGCCACTGACCAGTCTACCAGTCATCCTATTGACGGAATTCCGATTGATGAGGTCTCTATTTGGAAAGAGGAAGAGGGGCCATCTGACAGGAAACAGTTTGTAGTTTCATTCCCAACTCTTGGCTTTTCTGACATAATGCAAAATGTTAAGGTTCATCAATATGTTGTTTCTTGTTATGCAGTACAACTCAAAACATTTCTCTTCATCCCTTGCCCTCAGGAAGATGCTTGCCATTCCACGCCCTTCAGTATTGGCATTTTCAGATCATTTACAAGCTGTTAATTGACATTTTCAGCTATATTTATTGGCATGTTTAGATGTTACCACCCAACTGTATAAATACATGACACAAGCCCGAATCATCAATCAGTGAATTAATTCATCCAAAAAGAGACCTCTTTTTGCAATTTCAGTAGGAAAACACTTCTCTGAGCGACATCATCTGTGCAAGTGATAGATATATCAGATTTGCATTAGCCTCTCAAGCAGCCAAATTAATTGATTCTTGATAGACATTTCAATAGGCCAAAAGTTTACAAACATGCATGTACTGATTCAAAACGAAAGTGCAAAATTATAATGTCTATATGTATAGACTACATTTATTTGTTTGAAATCATGCACTGACCATTTCATTCACAATTTAGATTGAAAATCTCAAATATACTATATATTATTTTCATTTTATTATTGCTATTGTCTCTTGCAAATTTTGTCTCTGACAGATTTCAGTAATTTGCCAGAAATTGTCGTTCCCATGGCGTAAAGCACACAATTTGTTACGCAAAATAAATACCTACATACTGAAACCAAGTGTGTTGAAATGTATGAAGCTTTGACTTCTTCAAAGTTAATATCAGCTTTAACAATCATTGTATCAATAAAAACATATATCTCAGGAACAGAAAAAAGGAAAAAGCTGATGCCGCTTATGACTAAAATTAAGACGATTTTGGAGTCGTTTTCCAGTCCAGGTCCTGTGGCCAAGTTCCTCCTGCGAATCCTGAAAATGCATGAAAACAAAATATATCAATGTCATTTATTAACTCCTTGCAAAATGTTATCAAAACAGAGATGTAGAATGTCTTGTGTATCATTTCAGCCTATTTTACTATCACTAAATTGCAAAAATAAAATTGCAAAAGAATGGTTATGATATTACCGTGTATTGTCTTACCTTTAACATTTATCAGTAGGCAATTTGGCGAAAGTACATCAAACTATTAATTCATGGACCCATTACACTACTTCAGCCAAAACTTCAGTATGAAACCTTGCAAACAGCTTTTCCACAGTATCTACAATTTCCTTAGCTTGGCTTGATCTTGTAATTACTGTATCAAAAATTTAAGCGATTATTTTTTATCTCTAAAGTCCTCTCCTTAAATAAGCATAATATTATGCTCCTTCCTAGCTTCACGGGTGTTATACTATTCTCCTCTCCTCTTAAACATATCTTCAGGGGTGTTAAGCTAGTAAATGTTAGTACATTAATTCTAACATATTCTGTAATAAAACATAAAACCATAAAGAAACAAACCTTGCTTTCACCATCGTAATGAGAGTGCCACTCGCAAAGACTGCCGTCATCAATATGCAGCATATAATTGGAATTTGGAAATAGTCAACTGCATTAATCTTGGAACATGTTTTCAGAACAAGCTTAGTTGTGAAAAACTTAGGCAAAGGAAGTAAGGCTGAGCACAAAAGAACAAGCAGCATCCTCTGTAAATAAAAGGCAGGCATTAAAAATTCAGGATGAGAGACAAATCAGTCTTTTAAAAAAGAAAAAAATTCACAAATTGTGTATGATCCTTAGCTGTCTTACTCTTTTTATTGTATTGCAATATAAACCATGAGATATTGGTGAAAATATGAGATACCTACCATGAGATACTGATGAAAATATGAGATACCTACCATGAAATATGCTTTTCTTTTTGCCATCCCAGAAAATCTCAGGGTAGATAATGGATATGCTACAACTATATATCTTTCAATGGTAATTAATGCAATCGCCATTACATTGAAGTTTTCCATGGCAACCCGAACGATGGACATAAACTGGCATCCATTTTTCTGAAAACGATCGCAAAATTCTTTTTAACATCATTTGCTGCTGCAATTTCCTTGTCAAAATTAATCGGTTTCAGTTGTATCTAAAATTTCTCCACATTGAAATGTACTGTTCAAAAGAAACTTGACATTCATTGGCATACCTCTGATGGACCATGTTGTCCTGTGGTGATGTTTCTTACATTTTTCTGGACACTCAAGCCACCCGCATTTAACATTCGAAGAAGAATCCCGGTTGTAGTCATATTTCCAATTCCAATGCAGAGAAAGCAAACCATTATTGCATTTCCACCCTTCCAAATCTCAAAGCATATCAGGAGCAGACAGGAACAGGCAATTAGAGTCAGGAAGACTGCACAAGGAAAAAAGAACAACAAGTTTTAAATATTTCATAACCAAACCTTGACAATGCTATACATTTAGACTAAGTGGGCCATGGAGTCAATCATAATGATATATGTAATATACACAGGTGTGATGCAAGTAAAGAATGATCCTCTAAAAGATTACTTATTCTATGTTTTAGACATTTGGTGTGACTAATTTTCAGCAATGTTAAGGCTGAAAGGTTTATTATGTCTGCACTATGATCCCTCAATTTTTTAATATTAAAAATATTGTAAATATCAAGTCAATATCACTTACCCATTACATAATGCAGTACATGGAAAAATGTCTTGGCGATAGATACAACACTTTTCATCGAACTTTCATTACATGATTTACTCATGTATGCATGGTAGTTATATGAGTCTGAAATGTCCAAAGAACAATATCTTTCTGCATATTTGAGTAAGTCTTCAGAAGAACTTCTGGGATCAATTGCTCCATCATTGGCCTGGAATGTGCTACAAAATTGTACCATCCTATCACCTCCATCTTTATGAATCTTCACGATGCAAATATGTTGTACAATATGTCCTTGCTCTGCATAAGGACATAATAAAGAACCCATTGGTGCGATCAAAATCCAATATTTTCCTGCAATAGGAATTTTCTTTTCTTCTTCCAAACATAGTTTAAGGTTGTATATGTTGCGGTTTGTCATGAAGCAGGCAAACATGAATTTGACAAGATCTCTATTAAGCTCCACTTCAATTGTAGCTTGTGTTACGTTCATTCTTGCACAATAGTTTCCATTCAATGTATTTTCTTCAACATCCCATATCAGAAGTACTTCTTCCTTTTTAGAGACACCATTGTTGGTGCTTGTGTCATTTAGTTGTTGTGTAATTTCAGTCAATGCCATTTCGCTGTGACTGATATTGTCTATTTCATTACTTTTATGATAATTATCATTCTGAAATGTCTCACTTTGAGTGATATTGTCTATATCACCACTTTCATGACTTTTAGCATTCTTAAATGTCTTACTATGAGTGATATTGTCTATTTCATCACTTTTATGACTTTTAGCATTCTGAAATGTCTCATATATATGAGTGATATCGACTACATGATCACTTTTATGATTGAAAGCATTCTGAAATGCCTCACTATAAGTGATATTGTCAATTTCATCACTTTTATGATTATTAGAATTATGAAATATTCCACTATGAGTTAATTTGTCTATATCATCACTTTTTTGACTTGTAACATTCTGAAATGTCTCACTGTGAGTAATATCATCAGTTTCACTACTTTTATGACTTAAGGCATTATGAAATGTCTCTGTTTGTTTCGTGAGGTTTGTGCTGTTATCTGGTAACATTAATGAGTAAATTGTAGTATTTACATCCTTGTTAATTATCACTTCATCATTTGACTGATTAGATCTTGTAGCAATCATCAATGGAGCTATGGTATAAACATTGTCCCTCATGTGCGATACGTTATAATCATCAAATGTTTGTGAAGTCATTGATGCAGCAATATCCAAAGATGATATAAAGAAAATTAGTGTGTTCCAAAATGTAGTAGATGTGCATAAAATTAATATGCTATTATACTTAGGTTTGACCATGTTATAGGTAAACGACGCTTTCACAAAAGGGTATTACTCAAAGTGGGCTTCGTATGACCCCAAACTTCTCAGTGTATATCAGGCTCTGACTGCTGGTCTTAAATACCCTAGTTGGCCTTAAATACAGTAAAATGTCTCAAAACCTCATTTGAAATTGATTAATTAATTTTCATAAAATTGATATCACAAGCTTTGGAGTTATATTCACCCTCTGTATCATCTGATGCTACAATGCTTTGAAATATTGTTTTGTCAAAGAACGATTGAGTTCGTCACGATCTGTTTTTAATTTCTTAGCTACAACAACATCACAGGGCGTTTCATATCGCATGAAATGTGTAGCCTGAAAGTGTAAACTGCATGCCTAATCAATTTTTGATTAAATACATTGTTTAGGTAATTATCATTTTCTTTACAAAATGTATCTGTCATTTATGGACATGAAATTCTAGTAATTTCAATGTTAAGAGTAAAATTGATATTACAAAGTAATTATTTAAGTTAGTAACTTGCATGGCTTTTCAAAGTAAACTGATGTCAAACATTTGTTGTGAATAATTAGTTCCTATTGGAACTGATATGCCATTGGAAACCTGATATACTGCAGTATCTAATTTGTTGGTGTGGTTTACAATTAAAACTGTTCTCGCGTTTCTCATTAATTGTTATTATTTGGCCTAAAACTTAGGTAACGTTCAGAACTTACTGTTCGGAGGGGGGAGACGGTCAGAGATGTGTATGGTGGGATATAATTTTTCAAAAAATTAAATTGTCATAAAACACACATACATTAATTTAATCAATTATTGACAAGAGCTTTGTCTTGAACGGGCCCTCTGGCTCCAAATTGTACAATTACTTATATGCCATCCAATAGCCAAGCCATGTAATTTTTAGAGCAAGTACATTTTGTGTCATTAACATTGCCATAGTTAATTTGTTAGTGCCTTTGAACTAAAAAAAAAAAGATAAACGTCCAAGGCATGACAGTAAAAGGGGAGACTGTTTACTTTCCAGGCCCCCAGGGGGAGGGCCCGGAGGGGTTTGGAGTTTTTTAAAATAAATAATTTCTTTTTCAGTGTTGTATATTCGGGACATTGCAAAGCTTTCCTACCCCCCCTCGGAATTAAATAGTCGCCCCCTAAATGTATTTGTGTGCATTGCATTGAATGTCTGAAGGTACCCGCTAAAAATCCGAATGGAATTTTAGTGGAGGTCACTCAAAATCCAAATGAAACTTAATTGGGGTATCATTTTTTATCGGAAATTTCAATGAATCTCAACCATGTCATGTTAGGTGTATTTGAAATTTCCGTAAAAAGCATTAAGAATTGTTGATAATTTTCTTGATGTTTGTTATAAAAACTTATAAAACGGTATTTTTCATCGGATTTTGGAAAAACGTCCCTTCTTGACAGACTGTGATAGAATACCCATGAATAGTTGGTGATCAGTATATATATTTGTACGTAAGATTGGGTGGCATAACTGACGCAATATATCGAAGAACAATGAACATTCTTGGTTTATTGTATTTTGTCAGCATGTGCAATTCCATAAGTATGGTGAAGATGGATATTGTAATTCAGCATTTTGGAAACAATAACAATTATTTTCCTTTCATGGGCTACCAGAGAAAGATAAGAAACACCAGAAAATTGCAAATTTTGAAGCGCTATGCCAAATATGAAGGTTATGATTTTTACTTAACGTCAAGACATTTTATTTTGGCAGTAAGTTTTTAGCCTATGAAACAATCCATGATTAAGTCTGATGTTTAATTTTTGGTTTATTAGACTGAGTACACCATGACCAAGCATGATTTTGATTAAATATGTGTCCTCTAATCCCCCAGCTTCATCACACAGGCACTTGCAATGTTAAATTTCTGCTGCTCTTCAGCCCATTTAGAGCTATTTTTAGCCTTCTGATGTGACGTCATCACCATTGTTGGCTCTATGACATCACTGAAACAATGGTGACGTCACAACAGCAGCAATAGAAGAAAATGGCTTCTTGAGCTTTGTTGACAGCAATGTTATTCCAATGGGATTACCTCAAAACCAGGGCTACAACATGCCAATACTTCCAAATGTTTATGAAACTGCTTGGTCAAGGTGTCAGGAACAGGGGAAGGCAAGCATTTTTGTCAAGAGTAAGGTATGTTTTTAATTATCAGCCAAAAACTTGCTGCCAAAAAAAATGACTTGACTTATAACATTTATTATCCCTCCAACACGTCCACATGATTGTTATATTTATGCACTATTGAATTGTTTTCTTTTGAGATTGACAGTATGCTGTTGGATGTCCGATGGCACGCCAGTTGTGTTTCCGCATAAAATCACAGACAATTATATTTAGCCTGTATAGGCCTACATGTGTATTGATTACAGTCTGTCACTTTGATATAGAAAGAGAGTGGACTGTTGCACTGTGAAAATAGCACTTTGTGTGTCATCATGGTGACTTGTCATGATCATATCCAATACTTTCAATGTTAATTTGATTTAAGGAGTGTAATCCCGCTTGTTGGTGACAGTCAAATGAAAGGATTATGCATCTGATTTTCACTCTAAAATCAGTAATAACAAGTCAAATAACCTCTTCTTGATCGTGACTAATCAAACAGCCTCTATGTTTCCCATGTTGAAAGTGGAGAAGATGCCATTTCATTGGCTATCATGAACCACAAAGTGCATTTTTGCACAGTGAACTGGTATTCATTTTTTTTATGTCTAAGTGACAGGCTGTAAGACAGTCATGTTTGGTGATCTTCAACTATAAATTGCCAAAGACTACGATGATCCACAACCAGCCTCAGCATGACTTCATGCTCTCAGGGAGTGAAAACTTGGACACATAAACGTACAAAGTAATTAGATGAATACATAACATTGCATTAGAAAATTTGATATGCAAGAAGAGTGGACAGAACTTTGCACTTTTCATGATAGCTGATGAAGGTGTCGTCTTCTCCACATTCAGCATGGGAAACACAGAGGCTGTTTGATTAGTCACAATCAAGGGAAGACCATTTAATTTGGCATAACTAATCTTAGAGTAAAAATCAGATGCATAACCCTTCCGTTTGCCTGCCACCAACAAGTGAGATTAGTCTCATTAAACCATCTCAACATTGAAAGTGTTAGGTTTGATCATGACAAATCATCAGCATGAAGACTCACAGAGTGCCATTTTCACAGTGCGGGAGTCAACCCTTTTTGCACATCAAATTTCCGCACTGCAATACTCTTACACCAAAAAACATGATGTGTGACCTTTGTAACAATCTCTTTCCAAGTATTGTAATGATTGTATCATTGATTTTGTTGTCTGTAACTTAAAGCACATCACCAATTGCTTGTTCATCGTAAAATTGTAGGGGAACATGGGGACCGACGGGCCATGGGGACCGATGGGCCATCCTCGTAACTCCACATCAAAACGTTTATTAACATCTAATTTGCATTTTTGGTATTACTTATCACATCTATGAATACCATATCGACCACTGAACAATAAGTGATAGCACAAGCGTGTAGGAGGCAAAATGAAATTTTCAACATCTAAAAATTTTTTTTCTGACTCAGAAAAAGTTTAATATCTCAAAAGTGTGTAGACTGTAGACTTGACTCAATATATTTTCTATGATGATTTGTCCTATATATTTGTGACAATTTACACATTGAATTTTAGGAACAAGAACCATATTTCACCAAAAAAGAGGGGTTTAACTGTTCAGAAATCTTTTGGGGACCGATGGGCCACCCAACATGGGGACCCATGGGCCACTATTTTGTGAGATTTTCTATAGGTGGCGTATTGGCATGGGGATGGATATTAAAGTCTTTTATGGGAAAAAGCACAATAGAACTTCAGCTTGCATCTTTAAATGATAAGTTTTGACTTAAATGAATACCCTCTAATTTACAGTGATAGATTTGCCTTAGTTACGGCTTCAAACACAAAATGGTGGAAATTTAAAATATCCATAATCACAAATTTTCAATCTCTGTAGTATTTGGGACATAATAAACCTAAGGACCCCGTTAGACATTGATGCAATATTGAGTGTAAGTTGAATTTTCACCAAAATATAAGCTAATGGAGCGTTATTGATGAATTTTATTGTTTTGATTCAAGATTTCTCCTACAGGTGGCATACTAGTACAGTATCATTGGAAAATTTTACTTTTCCCCTAAAAATCTAGATCATTGACAGAAATGATTCATTGATGGAGAAAAAATTTTAATATTTACATTTTTTAATATTCATCAACAAATTTGAGGTATTAGGCAAGATTTTGATGGTCACGGCGGTAGCCAAACTTCTGTATCGACTAAATATCAATTTTTTTTTCTTCTTGACCAATGAACCAATCATTTTGGAATTCTCCAATATAGTTTTTAATGCATCTGTTTATGTACTGCTAAAATATCATCTCAATAGATTGACTATAACTACAAAAAAGTAACCCATGACATTTGTGAAAATTAAGCTTTTTTTCAAAGTGTAAAATCTGGGCATATCTATATTTTTTGGATCTCTTATTGTCCTATACACTCAGATGGATCAACAAAAACATATTGGAAACAAATTTTGAATTCTTTATCCACCCTTTGGCAAGTTATTAACATGGTCCATCGGACCCCATGGGATGGCCCATCGGTCCCAATGGTTGGGGACCGATGGGCCACCATCTTTCTTTACAGAAAATGTGTTTTCTAATCTTTCTTCCTAGGTTGATCTATGTGAATCTTATATCATTTTAAAGAGAATTACACCGGCTAATAGGGTGCACAGAATGAATCCTTTATCTGAAGCAGATTTGCCTCCATGGTCAATAATTTGTCAAGCGGCCCATCAGTCCCCACTCTCCCCAATTGATTGATTGAATTGCTGACATTCAACACTTCAATAAGTGAGAGTGCAGAAAGTTAGTGACCGTTACAGTTTAACCCAATACATTGACATTTTCCATTTTTTGCTTGCTCTTGCATTCCCTGATACTTGCATGCACCTCATAGACTATGCCTTCCCCCCCCCCCAGTCCTGTAAAATGGTAACAGTCACTTTATGAATTTATTATCAATAATTCCTTTTACTTGAACATAGCCAATACATTTAAATAACAAAGCTTGCTTTTTAATTGAATTTCGTTACTTATGGAATAATATTAAGGGATTTCATTTTAGAGCCAGAGAGCTGGAAAGTTAGCAGGGCTTCAGAATAGGGTATTCAGTGAACCAACTTTCGACTGCTTTGGCTTTCTGAAGCAATTCTGACTCAGACTCCGACTCCTCAGCCCTAATGAATTACGACTCCGACTCCTGTAGGCCTACCTGACTGCACATATCAGCGTTATTGCACACAAATATTACATATTGACTGGGAGCTAAAGTAATTCTACAAAACTCCCAAATGACTATGTGCATGAATGCTTGTTTTGGAAGTGTTGTGTAAAATTTGGAATATATTGGCATTGTTGTAACAGTGCTTTTGTAAATCACTTCAATTGTTTTTAGGATTGAGGGCGAGGGCTGCAGGGTGTGGGAGGGTAAGCATATTCATAGGTCCATGAGAAGGGGAGAGTTAATTTAGTGGTACCGCGTTGAAATGCCAATCACTTGGTCCAGGCTTCGAATCCAGCTCTTGCCGGGTCAACTGAGCCTGCATGTGCTGGCCGGCTAGATCAATCATCCTTTGTCTCATTGCTGTGTCCTCCGCCTGTCCTAATTAGCAAACCATGTCCTCCTACTGTCCTAATTACCCTACCGAGTGTGTTAATTCAGGACGTAAAGCCCCAATGATCCATCCATCCATCATCCTTGTGCCATGAGGTTTTGGATAACATTTACTACACTCTAAAAAAATTCAGACAAAGTTTTTTAGATTCAAAATGGTTTTTTGAAAAACCAAATTTCAATGCAAAACCAACATGGATTTTTTTAAAATTCAAAATGGTGTTTTGAAAAACCAAATTTCAAAGCAAAAAACCAACATGGATTTTTAAAAAAAAATCCAATTTTGTCCCGACATTTTTTAGAGTGTAATTGGTTTCTACTGTAGCTGTGAATTTTTTATTTTTTTCTGAACCTATACGCAGTGTGGAGGCTGCAGTCTCTGACATCCTGTGAAGTAATTAATGTTTGATGAGGATGTTACTTAAATTTGTGTGTGTGGGTTGTATGAACAGTGAGCATTGAAGCTGAACAGTATGACCATGCCTAGGTCCGCTCAATTAGTTGTCTTCAATGTCTTGATAGTCACTCTGGATGCTACTTGTCACAATGGAACAAATCCGGAAAATTTGTCACACTTCTCAAAACTGCGCTTGCTAAGAAACGACACAGTGGCTGCCGGTCAAGTTTTCTGTACTCCGAACACTGTTGATGATCACCACTTTGCTCTGTTCAAAGGAATGATCAGCAATTTGGAAAGTGTCATTGGAGTATACAGAAAAGACCACAAGTCTCACATTTGCTATTTTCGGATTATCGGTGGCCTCGTCGACGCAATGAACTTAACTGGAGGAGAATTATACACAATCGGTAAGGAAAGTTATCTACTAAAATTACACAAACAAACAATAGTACTGGCAATGTTCAACTAAAAATTTCATAACTGAATGTTCTTTGAATCAAAGTCAGCTGTTATTAGATTAGATCTACCTTTGTAGATATTTATACATGACTAAAATTATGGTCAGAGAAATTTTTATGCTCGAGATCTATACATAAATGTATTATGATTCACAAGGGTCATCACAATAATTTTGACATGCTGCTTTCAAAGCAAGTGCCAGTCACATATTTGAATGTTGCAAACATCTACCTTCACTCTTGCTATTAAAAAGTAGGATCGAATATTGGTCAAAAAGTTATTGATGTTTCTTGAAACGTTGAAAGGATTTAGGTAGTGAGGTAGGCGGGCTTCGGCGTCAGGAAGAAAACCAAGTTCCACTCCCAACTCTTTTGGCTTTCTGAAAAGTGACTATGAGATCAGAGTCCTGAGGTCTTGTGAATATTGAGACTCAGACTACGACTCAGCTGATTGGCATTATTACACACAAATATTTCATGGTTAACAAGGGAGAAAAAATAATTCAGAAAATGTTCATAGGATTCAGAACGTGAAAATTTGTTTAGGAATTTTTGTGAAAAAATTGGGGATTATACATTTTTGTTTGTAAGTGTGTTTTTGTCAATTACATAAATTAATTTTAGGAGCCAGGAGTCACCAATTTAATTTTGCAACCCTGATTCCGACTTGCACTCCACCCAAAAAACCTCTAATTCCACGACTCCAACTCCTGACTCTGACTCCAAAGACCTGTATTAAGGGAGACTAGGGTTCCTCGATGGCAAATTTATTTCATGCTATCTGAAGAGATAACCTTTAGAAGCATTGAATAGCAGCCATATGAAGTTTGACTTGAATCAGGTAAGAAAAAGATTGTTTAGTATTTAGACTATACCAAACAATCAGCTGTCTTTGGAATTCAACTTCTGTTTGCTAGTGATTTACTACGTCCAATACTTTTCTATTCCCCAGGTTACGTTTGTCCAAAAGACTTTCAAGTTGTTGGAGATTGGTGCTTTCACTTTAATCGAAGCTTCGCAACATTTGATGACCAGAAACTTGCTTGCAATAATCGGAATGGGACATTGTTGAAAATCGACAGTGAAAGCAAGCGTTCTATAGTATCGGCTCATATAAATCGCACAGGTACAGCATTTCAAATCAAGGGGCATTTGGAAATTTCATTTTGTTATGGCAAATATAAAGAACAATAATAATATCATGCATGTATTTAAGCTTCATCCAGGGTGCCGGAAGGAAAAGCAGATGGCAGCAGCGGTCAGACAAAAAGGGCAAATCATATTCGCGCCAATTTGGCGTGACAAAATTTGAATAGGAGTACGTAATAATGTTGAATATCTTATTACTGATTTG
The DNA here is from genome assembly GCA_026936325.1 of Platynereis dumerilii. NCBI lineage: Eukaryota > Metazoa > Annelida > Polychaeta > Phyllodocida > Nereididae > Platynereis > Platynereis dumerilii. The sequence continues at coordinate 53,713,166 of JAPTHN010000009.1, read as the reverse complement.
TGCCTAATATTACTAAATGTATGGATCTTCATTATATAAATTTTGCATAAACTTTAGACATTAATGACAGACTGTTACAAATTCCAACTAACAGCTTTATAAAACTATGGATGGTACATATTTATAATTGTTTTGGTAAGTATGCCCTGTAGGTTATTAACCACGGAAGAGAGAATATGTGATTTATCACCCAATGGCTTTAGCTCGAGGTGTGATAAACACATATTCCTGATCCTATGGTAATTAACTGGCTTATAATATGTGACAGAAACTCAAAAAGTAAACATGAGTCAAGTGGACAAAAAAAAATACGGGAACACATATCCAAGAAAAAGATAGTAATGAACTAAGTAGATACAAACTTTTTTTTTTTAAAGTTTTTGTTTTCTGTTTGTTACCTCAAGCTGCCAGTCTGCATATTTCTAAGAGTGCAATAATTATGATTCTCTCTGGACAACATAACTGCTTTGTCATTTCAGCAAATCCTACCACCGCTTATTTGATTGGCCTAAAAGACATGGTCGGCGACAATGAAATTTCAAGTCACAAATGGATGGACGGTTCTCCACTGATTTCTCAATTTTGGAAGCCCTCTAATCCACATTCAGTGGAAAAAACATGCACAATACATCACATTACACAGTGGTATGACGTCTACTGCACTGAACTTCATTGGGCAATTTGTGAAATGGATGTATGTATGACATTGCTTAAAGCTATTGCATTTTGTCCCATCCCACACGCGAACTAACGTTTAGCCTGATTCCTCAGCCTCCAGAAGTCCTACTATAACACTTTCTCCTTAAAAGTCCGCTGTCAAACCAGTTGAGCTATAGGGCCGGCCCCAAGCCAAGTGCTTAGGAGCAACCTATTATACCCAACCCGCTATATTACACTACAGAAGAAATACACCCACTTGCCTGTAGGCTTTTGCAACCTGAATATCACATTTTCACAATGTTTTGGGATCATTTTTTTGCCAATTTTCAAGCATTTTCAGCCACGACAGCTTATGTGGTACCAACCGCACCAAAAAACTTCAAAATGTGACCTTCTGACACATTTTGCTAATTTATTGGAAATACAAATTGCCTATTTGGATTGTTTGGCAGAGCAGCTCCCATTTAATATAATGTATCATATTGTCATTTGGTCTATTGTAATGCACACTTATGTAACCATTGGGAATCACTGAAGTTCCAGGAACTATATTTATCGCCCTATTGACTTGTTTCGGGCTGTAAATTACTTTAGTGACCTTTCTCGCAAACATTGTGTACTCACCAAGTGACATAACAGGGGCGGATCCAGAAAATATTGGATGAAGGGGTTTACAAATGAAAATGTACTAAAAATATGCAGATTTTGTTTTTTACATTAAAATGTTTGAACCCCCTTACCCCCCCCCCCTGGATCCAGTACTGTTTACATTTGGCCAGTTGTTATATAGAGAGCAAACAACAAACTTTGCCATACTGCCAATATGCTGTCTTATAGTGCAAGTAATACACATACCAAATTTTTAGTAGTAGTAGTAGTAGTAGTAAAAATTTATTTAAAGTCGTAATTAATCAGGACAGTCAATAAAAAGTGTATAACAATTTACAGACAACCAAGCATGAAGCTTCTGTACGACTTAAAATCAACAATAAAAATTTAGAAACTGTCTACAAAAGTTATATATATGGGTCATTCTCAAATTTCGGGACAATTTGCGTCACTCTAGCTCCCTGACATTAATATGAATGCGATAAATATCTGAAGCGTCACTCTGCATCTGTTATTCATATTTCTACTTAGAACCACTGCATTTGGAGCAAAAAGTCATTCATTATACTTTTTTTAATGCATTATGTCCAGAAATCCGTGCAAAATCAATGGTTTTTCCCTCTCACTGGACCTGACATGACAAAATCAAGTGTTCATTTTCCTCCTTATATACCATTATTTTCAAAGTTTCTTTGCACGATTCATGGGAATAATTATGGACTTGAATTTATATTTACTTCATATTCAATTTTTTTTTTTGCATAATTTCATTGATTAAATTGATACAATAGTCGTGTCACTAATTTAAGTTAATTTTTTTGTCCCCTCCGTTACTTGCCATAGCTCTGTTCGTTATTGTTTTTTACCTTCAGCGAACGAAGTTCGAAGAAGGTATTGTAATCACTTGGGTAAAAATGTTGTCCGTCCGCCAGGCGGGCAGGCGGGCGGGCGGGCGGGCGGGCGGTCGGGCGGCGGGCGGATAGATCGTTTCCGGGCCAGCGCTCGGCCTCTATTGAGTGTACATGGATGAAATTTGGTACACATATAGCCTGTATGGTCTTTTTGTGCCTTTTGATGGTCTAATTGATAGATATTCAATACCTTTTGAAATAATTGAGAAAATATAAAAATTATTTTTGTTCATTTCCGGGCCAAATCTCAGTCACTATTACATGTGCACTTATGAAATTTGGTACAGATGTGGCCTATATGGTCTAGTTGTGCCTTTTGATGGTCTCATTGATGGATATTTTATACTTTTTGCAAAAATTTGGAAAATAGAAAAATATGTATTTTTTGGTTCTTTGGGCTGAGACTCGGTCACTATTGCATGTAAATGGATAAGGTTTGGTACACACATGGCCCATAAGGTCTTGTTGTGCCCTTTGAAAGGTCTGGTGGAAAATATTCAATGCTATTTGAAATATTTAAAAAGAAGAGAAAAAATAAATTTTTTGTTTCTGGCCCAAGACTTGGTCGCTATTGCATGTACATAGATAAAGTTTGGTACACATATGACTTATGTGGTATAGTTGTGCCTTTTCATGGTCTGACTGATATATATTCTATACTTTTTGTAATATTGAGAAAAATATATTAAAAATACTTATTTTCTTATGGGAGCCAAAACGTGCTCACTATAGCATATACAGCGTTATTCGCTGAAGGTTTGCTGCTGCGCAGCCTATGTTTTTATGAGCTATTTCCACTGAATATCATCAGACGCATGTGCGCCATAGTACCACTGCCTTGCAGACTTCATAAAACATGTATTCAATAAATTATGACACAATGTTCATAAAAAATGTTTTTGGTCCCACTAAAATGTCCCCTCCGTTTCCTTCATTTCCAAGCTTACCAATGATAATTTTACAGAGCGATTTCATGTATATGTTGCTGAGGGTGGCAGGTTTTAATATTCTGCAATTATTTTGTCTAATCTCCAAAATAAGAAGCAGTAATGAACGAAAAGCAAAAAATTGTTCCCCTCCGTTACCGTCCACTCCGTTACCAGGTCATGAGCAAGAAATCAACATTTGGACCAAAAAATCTACTGATACGAGATGAAGTACTTCTGAAAATAATAGTTACAACAATTTTTTATCATTTTTCCTTTTGTCGCTGTTCCTACAGTTGGTTTTTCACATCAAAATTCCCCTCCGTTACCACATTGTCCCCTCCGTTACAGGACAATTTTCCTATACCCGTTGTCCCGAAATTTGAGAATGGCCCATATATGTACAATTTAATCAATCAGTTAAGTTTTCTGGGAGATTAGGCAGTTTTAGTAGGGAATTTTTTTTGAAAATCACCAAATCTTTTGATTGCTAAATAATGCTTGTAATTCCACATCAGAAAGTCTAATACATAAATAGAATACTTGTTATGCTATATTGTAATTGAATTGGTTTCTGGTCAAGTGTTTATGATTTTATGATTACTACGCTTCACATACTTCTAATGGTATAGAGTGCAAATATTGAAAGCAGAAATATTTTAACAAAACAACAAGTCAGGGTCATTGAGTAACAATATCACAAGCTGTTGTGTGAATATTTTTACAGTAAACAGTGAAATTCACAGCCAACCAGGTGATAAATTGATAAAATTCAGTTGCATTTCTTTCATTAAAAACTATCAAGTTAGTGTTATTAGTGTTAAAGTATTCCTATGCTACAAGCACCGCAAAAAATAGCCATTTGTTTAAATTGTCATAAAGCAATGCGTTTTTCTAAATAACATTGCCTTACGGATCTTTTTGCAGGCAAACATTGACAGACCGTGTTTTAAAAGCCATAAAAATGAAAATGTGCAGTAGGCCTACAACCTAATATTTTTCTGAGAAATGCTTACACCACTTCAGCAGAGCCTTCAGTGAATAGATCAGACACGCCCACAAAGATGGCCAATGAACAGGCCTTCACACATGTTATGCAAAAAAGACCAATTTCGCAGTTTCATACACTTCCGTAAGGGTTACACGTGTGTTTCTTACATGGGTAGATAGATCTCTCTGATACCTTTCAAATGATAGGTCGTATACGTCTTTGAGGAGTTAATATTTGCTTCGCACATTGCCGGTAAACTTTTGTTTGAAGTGGACAGAAATCCTAGGCGCTGACTGGTGTGACACTCTGAGGTATAATCTTGTGATAATATGTGGCGATGGCAGGATTTGTCTAGGGTAGGTTCTCTGGGTGCAATGTAAAATTTGAAAACTGTGTTGAAGCAATTATTTGAGCTGTCTGAGAATGTTAATAATTTTCAAGCTATGATAGCTCAATCCTATAAGTTGTCAAGGTATGATAGCTCAATGCTGTAAGTTGTCCAAACGAATCATAACATAAAGCTGTGAAAACATGAAAGCTTCAGTTGTTGCAGATAGCTTGAAATCTCAGCCATGCCACATATAGCGCCATCTATAACAAGCACTTCTCATAACACTGCATTTAGTTTTAAATAATTATTTACTTAAAAGAAAAAAGAACATTTATATTACACTATCCAAGAGAAAACTGAGTACTACACCATATTAGCTGGTCACCTTTTTATTTTTATCTCTCTTAAATTAATTTGTGGGAGTAATTAGATGCATGCTTTCACACGCATCAGCCAACATTTCCAAGTCAGAGTGTGTTCAAATATAGGCTTCTAGCACTGTACACCAACTCAGATGAGCCACAGGCCATTGGGACTTATTCACAAGAAATTAATTTTCAAATCTCCTTGTGATGCAATGGTCTGTGTTGAACGCGTCTTGGGCCTGTCCATGATGTGCTAAAATGAAGCATACTGGATCAGGTGAATCCCCTTGAGAGATCAAACAATATTTTGGGATTACAGCCCACATTCATAAATAACTTTATAAGACAGGTCACATAAATATAATTTTTAAAAAACTAAAAATAAGTCAACACAGCTCAAAATTTTGAGTTGTGTCAGCTTGGATCAATAAGTCAACAAAACTCAATATTTTTAGATGTAAGTCAACACAGCTCATGCATTGTTTTGAGTTTTCTTAGCTTGAATAACTTATTCAACATAGCTTAGTATTTTGAGCTATCTCAGCCCGATATTTTGAGTTATCTCAGCTTAAAGCATTAATCTATGTTAACTCAATCAACTTGTGCAACCATCTCACTCAATCAATTGAGCTGAATTAGTGCCTCCGATTTTACAGTGTATGGCTTACACTCGCACAACCCAACACTTCCACACATTTCCATGCCCTTGTACTCCCCAGCCATCCCTTCTGCTCATTTGACCTTAGCTTTGTAACAGTTTATTTCCGTATTGATAAACAGAAGTATTTTATTCAATATTTGATTTAACATCAACATATTTCAATTATAAAGAAGCACTTTGGATGCATTTTGCAAGATCATTCAATTTAATATGATTCACCTATGGAGTGACCTGGGAAATGAGGGCATGGAAGGGTGTGGGTAAGAACCAAAGGCCGTGGAAGGGTAGGTAACTTCCTGAGGGCATGGGATTCAGGAATATTTTGGGTTTCACTGTATGCACATCCTTTTTGCTACCAAAAAGTGTTGGTTGTCCCAGATAATTATTTCCCATGCTGTAGCGCAGAAGGTGCAAAGGTAAAACTTGTATTGACATTTACTGTAATCGTAAATGCCAACAAGTGTTGATTTGTGGCTATTCAATTTGGAAGGGATGTTCACTGAACCACAACAAAAAGTATGTTTATTTTCTTCGAATTGACACAACTACATAAGTTGACAAAAGTATTGATCTAAAAAGTCATAAAACAATTTCAACTAAAGCCCTGTAACTGACCAAGGTCAGTGACTAAGAATTTACCGTGCTTTTACATGCGTATGATGCCAGTTTATGGAGCAGAGGCCGAGGACTATGAAAGACAAAGTCTATTTCATTACAGTGTTGGTACAGTTGCACAAGGCCTACTTGTACAAACCCACCACAGTTATGCGGAATGCCACCATGATGCACAATGCTACCACGTTGCACACTGCCACCATGATGCACAGTGCAACAATGATGAACAGTGCCAGAATAATGCACAGTGCCACCATGATGTACAGTGCCACCATGATGCACAATTATGATAACCTTAAGCACAGAATAAGAGTGAAAGCTGATGCTCCAGTCTCTGCAGAGCCACAGTCATTTGATAAGGGGTGGGAAAGATAAATTTTTAAGGTTCACTGATCTCTTTACCTGTCAACGTAACAAGAAAATACACATCAAATCAAATTAAGAGGAGAATCTGAACTTTCTAAAACTGCTTGTGTCATTCATGTAGCTGTATTAGAACCGGAGATAGAGCCAATTGAAATAATTATAAAATTGTGATATTTTATCGAAAAATGATCCCTCAAAATGTCAAGTTTTGAACTTCAATTTGTTCCAGAAAGCAAACAGTTGGAAGGAGAGACCTGAAATTGCACACACTACTGTTAATGTGTCAGGACTACATCTCCAAATGTTATTAACTTTTTTAAAGATGGATTTCTCTGTCAAAAAAATGCAAAGCTGTAAAATCATGACCGAAAACATGAATTTTTCAGGTCCAGCGATCTTTTTAACTATATATTGAAGAAACGTTAAAATGTTTAGAAAACAAATACGGGAAGAGAATCAGGGCTTTCTAAATATGTTTTTAGTTTTCCTGTACCTTAATTAGAACAAGAGATACAGGCCATCAAAGTATGGGTACAAGTGCAATGATCATGATGACAAATGAGCAGGTCAATTTTGCAGTCATTTCTTGACCCTTTGATCTCAATTACAGAATGTGGGTCAATCTGAGGGCCTTCAAATTTTGCATGGGGCCTTTAGTGTATTATTGCACTAAATGCTGAAGATACAATGCAAATTGCTCAATTACTTCCTAGTTAACGAAAATTTAATGTCTCAAATGTCCAATTTCGCCTAATATTTGACGTTGAGTTTGACCTTAAAATACCTTTCTAGGTCAAAACCAATATTTTTCCCAGACTGGCAGTATGTGACATCTATAGGGGGGGGGTCATTTAATTGTTTGAACTGCGTAGCATCAATATTTCCCTCTCCATTGGGAAAAAATAGGGTGTTTTTACATGTCGCGCAGTACGCAATGTTTGTGATTTTTAAAAAAATCAGCAAGAAGAGATATCTGAATTCCTATTTCAGGCATCAAACTAAATGGCTGGTGCCTTCCAGAAACCAGAAGATGAGAATGATATGTGAAAAAAAAGATAATTTTCAGAATTTCTGATTATCGCCTGTATTTAAACTTTGACGGGTCAAATGACCTTGAAAAATGAGGTCAAGGTCAAATCTGAAGGGCTATATGGGGTTTTGGGGGTATGTTGAGGGCAGTTTGTTATATATTTACATGACCTAAAATCACTCCTTCATGGTGTTCTGAGACTCATACCCCATATGGCGAGGACTCATTTCACTAAAATGGCCGCTGCTCCGTAACCGTTGCAGATATCCGCATGAATAGTAAAACGTGCACTGCCCCAAGACTGGTTATCTCTTTGCATCATTAGCTTATCGCTATCTACGAGGGGCATTCAGAAAGTTCGAGGCTTTTCTTTATATGGACACTTATTTTCAATCTAGAACAATGAATTTTTCACAGAATAAAATTCAGCATATTTGGAATGGATTTCCAAAATTTTGGACAATTTGGACATTTTTTAAGTCATTCTGTGGTTGTCATGGAAACTGAAAGTTCAGCTTCTTGGGGCAGATAATACTGAAACCACGAAAGCCAATGAATTTTGGCGGTGAGAGACCTGTCTCTATCACTTGCATTAGTGAAATTGAAAATATTTGACACAAGAAATATAATATCAGCCTTATAAAATACTCCCAAGTTCACCAAAAGCATTGATTCATACACCTGACCCATTGAAATAAATGTTCCTTGAAGTCCTCCAAACAAAATTCTGTGAAAGAATTTCAGTCATCCAAAGCCTTTTCTCCACCAGTGCCTGAAACTACAGCCCCCGTGGACTAAAGTAAGGGAAAACCAGGACTAATGTAAAGCAACATGTCACAGGAATAGCTAGGATGGATAATGCTGTCGATTTTGGTCTCTTGTTCATACTAGTGAATCTATGCTTTCGCAAGTCCTTATGTAGTCAGGGAAACACATCTTTGCCTCCTGAATTTCCCTCGCCAAATCTGGCATGCAGCAGTACTTTCCTACATGGGTTCAGTGTAAGAATACAAACATTTGGTGTGCTTGAAAGCATATTTAGAAGCTAATACCATATTTCTTGTGTCAAACATTGTCAATCTCACTAATACAAGTGACAGAGAGAAGTCCCTCACAGTCACAATTTCTTGGCATTCTTGGTTTCAGTGTTACCTGCCCCAAGAAGCTGAACTTTCAGTTTCCATGGCAACCACAGAATGACTTAAAAATGTCCAAATTGTCCAAAATTTTGGAAATCCATTTCAAATATGCTGAATTTTATGCTGTGAAAAATTCATAGTTCTAGATTGAAAATAAGTATCCATATGAAAAAAAGCCTCGAACTTTCTGAACGCCCCTCGTATTGTGGTTCCTGAGATTCCGAATTGTAACCAAAATCAGTGTTTTTGTCATAGCTCCGGCACCGCTTGAGCTGTTTCAATAATTTTTGGCTGTTATACAGCAAAACACAATTGGCGAAGACATGCCTACTGATATGAGACCACTGCCTGTGGTCACAGAGTAATGGGCCGTCAATATATCGGAAATTTCCATGTTTAAAAGGCCCTGTGACCTTGAAAAGTAGGTCAAGGTCACTTGTTTTTAGCCTAGAGGCATCTTGTGGCCAAGTTTCGTGAAAATCGGAGAAGAAAAAGTGACGGATGAATAATAATACGAAAAACAATAAGAATTTACCATGTAATGGTAAATTCTTAATAATTCATGTTATTGCACATAAGTTGTCCTGACAACTGCTGAGTGTGACTTTAAAATATGACCAACACAGTTTGTTACACCCCTTTTTTCCCCAAAATCTAAGATTGAGTGATGGGAAAAATTGCCATGACCTATGGGACACAATCTCAAGAAATTCTCTTTGGATCATTGTAACTTAATCTCAAACAAAGTTTCTAAAAACATTTACAGCCGACGAATGAGGAGTACTTACATTTGGCTGTTGGAGGACATCAATGACCTCACAACAGGCCCTATCCATAGCATTGAAATAAGCTGTTAACGTGTCATTGAGTAACTTGTGACCTCATTGACACTTAGTTGGTCACAAGTTTTATAGCATTGCACGAATAGGTATGACTTCATAAATTCCTTGTGACTCATAAGAATAACATGGCATGGATGGGCTCTGACCCCACAAGGGACATTTCAGTCCAAACCTGTAAGCACTTGATGTTCTTCTACTGTAACTAGAAATGAAACCGCTTGTTAAGTGAAATAAGCTTTCTGCAAAATAAGCAAGTGCACCCCATGGGAACAGTTTTGAAATTTCTAATTATTTGATGGTTTCAAGATAAGTGCATTAGAATGCCCCAAAAAAATTAACTTTTGCATTTCGATGGATTTATAATTTAATAGTAATAATATGGAAATTTTTAATTTTAATAAATAAAAACCTGCTCTTTTGCAATTAACTGAAATATGATTCCATTGCATTTTGTCAAGCTTATGCAAATTTTAGTTTTCAGTTGTTCAATTAATTTAAAAAACTTGGCGATATCAGAAATCTTTGTATTTCCAAAAAAACGTAACTTTTTTGTGTAATTAAGAACAGGGAAATTAAATGGATTTTTTTCTTTCCAGCCTGTAATGACCTGGTATGCAGGGACCAAACTTCCCTAAGAGCTATGCGTTTCGCATTGAAGATGGATGGATGGTTGATTGGTACTTTACGTCCTGTATTAATGCTATGGGAAGGCAAATTGCTCAGTAGGAGGACACAGCAATATGATGAAGGGTGATTCAAACAGCAGTCCGACTTAGGCCCAGCTAACCTGGCAAGAGCTGGATTCGAACCTAAATCCAGAGATTGGCAGCCAAGCAAGCTACCACGAGACAAATCGTTCCCTAATTGTCACATTGACCTTTTCGTGGCTGTGGAAACATTGGAAATCCTCTGATATGAATAAAACCACAACATCTCATATTTAGTGCATTGAAATATTATATAATGTCATTTGATAGTATACAAGAAAATTTTATTCACTACATTAAAAACGATGTCATTATGTCACTTAACGTTGAGCTCTTATGAAAATGCAATAATAATGGTGATGTCAAGTTTTAGATCATAAATATGGACAAAACTAATATAATATATTTCAGGCCTAAACTTTTGTAAAAGCAGACAGTAGAATCGTAGATGACATGGTTGGTGAAATATTTATCTTTTTTAGATATTTATAAGATATACACTGCCGGTCAAAATTTGGAAACACTATGCTGCTTGCCGTTGCATCAGTTACACTTAACAGCTTCTGGGTGCTAGGAATATAATTTGCTTATGCTAAAAAAGAACAATATCAGTGTGAAGATAAGTATGTGAGGAACATCAGTGAAAATAGCATTTTAAAAATTCCCAACTTTGCTCTCAAAAATAAAGGTATGTCAAAGTGAGTAAGCCATTGCTATCGTTATTGAATATAATGTTGTCTCCCCTTGCTCTGGCCCATTTGTATTTTTCAGAGCAACAAAGGAAATTGAATGCCATTTACACAGAAAATACCTACACAATCTCACTTCCTAAATACGATATTTCTTTTTTTTCTGATTGGATAAAAATCCTTGCACCCGCAAGCAGACTTGCATAACACTAATCCAATGGCGAGCAACTTACTGTTTCCTAACTTTTGGCCTGCAATGTAGATTAACAGATGATTTTGTATTTTTAGACACTTACACTGAACTCGAATTTTCTTTTTTCAATAGGGTAAAGTGACATCAAAACACTTGTGACATCACTTTGTCAGATAGAATAACATGTCCCAAAACATTTACATTTAGTGTCAGCAAATATGAAATTATCCCTAAATTCAAACAACCAAATTAAGAATAAAAGAAGCAGTCAGTGTAACAATAACATACCAAATAAGACAAAGTAGAACTTTTTCAAAATATCTAAGTGTTTAAAGGGTGCAGTTGTTTATGTTATATAATATAGAAATGAGCAAAATGTGTTGGCTCAGCTGGGATTGGGTATATTACTTTGAATATTGAAGCTGGTAGATTTAGGAATATTAATGAGGAAAATATGATTTGTAGATTATGCAATCATGACAATATTAAAGAATAAATTCATTTGTGATTTTAAAATGTAAATCAATGACTATGTTGTATCTGCATTCTGCAAAATTTCAAAGTATTTCAGGCTATTGCGAAACTTTAATTTAGTGAACTATATAGAAAAATGTGTTTATATTAGCAAATAACAAAAGCAGTACAAGATATCTGATATTTTGTACAATTGTCGAGGACGCTCTTGAAAATTAAGAAATTGTGAATTTGCCATTATCGACAATACAGGGTGTGGCATAAAAATTTCCAGCAGGTCGAACAGAACATTGCAAAATGGACTTTGCAGTGACACAATATCAAGCCAGACATATTTTCTGTTGGTAGCAAGTTAAATTAGTGCCACATTGAAGCTTGAACACCTTCCATTCTCAATCTTTAATAGCAAAATTCAGCTTGCCCCAACCAAAGCTGGGTACAGTGTTTAGGATTCTTTTGGCCAGCCTTTTCATCTTCATTTCCATGCAATAGGAAAAAAATAAACAAAGGAGTGTTTTATTAACTTTCTATTCTGATCAAGCCTATCCCTGTATAGAAGCCAACAACATCAAGCCGTTTGGCGGCTGGGTAATTTCAGTTCAGGCCTGCTCCGCTGAAGGTTTTCACCTGCGTGGGTTCAAAACCTGGCGGACGAACACAAAATGTTTCAAGTGGATTTTCCAGAGCAGATGCCACCTGGATGTCAATCACATCCATTGTTAATTACATCACAATGACCGTTGTTAAAAATAGAATCCAAGCTAACAAATTCTAACAGTGACGATGATGTACAAAGGTAAATTTAGGCAGTCTTGATAATTTATTTTTCCGTGTGTTGTAATAATTAATTAATTACTCCCATTTCGTTTACCTAAAGTCAATACACACTTTAGTTCTGTACAGCCCACTAGAGGCGCTCTAGTCTGTCTTCCTCACTCTGAATAAACTGATTGAAAAACATGGTGGCAAGCTGGGATAATTCGTGCTGAAAAAGTGGATTACTGCTGGAAAACTTCTGCTAAATGTTGTAGAAAGTACTGTGAACTGTTCTGCTGGTATCTGGACATTTCAATCCACACTTGAAAGCCGAAAAAATGCCTCGAGGAGGACATAACAACTCTGGTACTTCTGGCCAGGGAGGTTCTGGAAGCCAAGATGGTGGTGACAACACTGAAAATCGTTTTTTCCTAAAGAATATCAGTCCCCCAGGACATCTCAAAGCTAAAGACCCTAATGCAAAGTTTTTATGGCAAAGCTGGAAACGTTCCTGGAACAGGTATTTACTTCTCTCTGGAATGAATAGTCAGGACAAGTCGTTTATTGCTGCACTTCTGTTACACACTATTGGACCTGATGGTGTTGAAGCATTTGAAGGATTTACGTTTGAAAATGAAACTGACTGTGATGACCCTGATATTATCTTACAAAAATATGATGAATATTTTGTGGGTGCTTCAAGAGATTTCATAGAGAGGATGAAGTTTAATAGACGAAAACAGTTACAAAGTGAGACTTTTGAACAATTCTTGAATGAACTTAGACAGTTGTCTAAATCATGTGGATTTTGCAAATGCATGAATGACACAATGATTATGGATAGAATTATCGATGGACACAAATCCCAAGAAGTTAGAGAAAAATTGATTGCTCAAGACAAAGTGGATTTAAAGTCAGTCATCAACATGTGTCGAGCTATGGAACTTACTGAGGAAAATCTTAAAATTGCTACGAATGACCCTGTTGCTAGTTCTGAAGAGGTCAACAAGGTTGGTGCGCATAGCAAGTTTCACAAGAAGAAATTTTCCAAGCCATCTCAGTCACATGAAAAATATGGCAAAAATGACTCTAAAAAAATCTGCAAGTTTTGTGGTGGTAACCATGCTTTCAAGAAGGCTCTTTGCCCAGCTTGGGGAAAGTCGTGTGCTGTCTGCAATGGCGAAAACCATTTTGCATCGATGTGTCCAAAGAAGAAACGCAAGTTTGTCAAGTCAAAGAAAACAAAAGTCCATGCAGTGTATTATGATGACTCTGATTCTGAAAGTTCTGATGGTACTGAAGGCTCCATCAACACTGTCATTGAAGTTTCTGCTGTTAATGACAAGACCAAACCTTTGTATGCGAAGATGATTATCGACGACAAGGAAGTGGTACATCAAATTGATCCTGGTGCTACGGCGTGTATTATTCCTGCTTCGTACGTTGGTGAAAGAGTAATCAACAAGGAACCTGTTACTCTGCGTTTGTATGACAATTCGAAGATCGAAGCCCTTGGTCGCTGTAAGATAAAAGTGAGAAATGCCAAAACTGGAAAAAAGTGGAACATTAGTTATGTTGTGATTGACAATGAATCTCTGACTCCATTATTAAGTCGTCAGGCTGCTGAGCTCATGAACTTAATAACTGTCAATTATGACAACTTCGTTTCGTCTGTCAATTCTACTCCAGTTGATGCATCGTTGAGTGATCTCGTTCGTTCTCACAAGTCTGTATTCAGTGATGGCCTAGGAAGTTTATCTGCTAACAAGGTGCATTTGACTCTCAAGGATTATGCGCAACCTAGTGTCAAGCAAGCTCGTAACGTTCCAGAAGCAAGAAAAGAAGCCGTGAAAGCCGAACTTCAAAGAATGGAAAGCGAAGGAATTATTGCGAAGGTGGATCAACCTACTGATTGGGTGAATCAAATGGCTGTAGTAGACAAAAAAGATGGCTCCGTCAGAATTTGTCTCGACCCCCGTTCGCTGAATGATGTGTTAAAAAGAGAACACTATAAGCTTCCTGTTCTTGACTCTATTCTGGCTGAAATGTCTGGATCAAAACTCTTCTCTGTTTTTGATCTAAAGCAAGGCTATCTACACCTTGAACTTGATGAAGAATCGTCCCTTCTCACTACGTTCGCAACTCCTGTTGGTCGGTATCGTTGGATTCGTTTACCCTTTGGATTAAACGTCAGCAGTGAAATCTTTCAGAAAAGACTATGTCAGGCATTGGAAGGCCTGGAGGGCACCTGGTGTATTGCCGATGACATTATTGTCGCTGGAACCTGTGAGAAAGATCATGCTGCGAAGATTGATGCTCTGTTGCAGAGATGTGCGAAAGTTGGGATTAAGCTGAACAATAAAAAATGTCAATTCCGTGTCCCTGAAGTGAAATTTCTTGGACATATTATCTCTTCAAGTGGTTTAAAACCAGATCCTGAGAAAATTCGTGCTATCTGTGAAATGCCTACACCTGAGGATAGAGAAGCCGTTGAGAGGCTCAAAGGAATGGTGGCGTATTTATCTAGATTTCTTCCCAAACTGTCTACAGTGATGCAACCCTTACTTATGCTCACCCGCAAGGACACTGATTTCGAATGGAACAGTGAGCATGATAAAACTCTGCGTCAAATCAAAGATCTCGTCACAAATGCGTCTGTCCTCAAATATTATGATCAGAAAAAACCCCTTGTGATCCAGTGTGATGCGTCAGCAAAAGGACTCGGAGCTGTGATGCTTCAAGATGGCTGTCCCGTCGCATATGGAAGCCGCACACTTACGGACACTGAAACCCGTTACTCAGTAATGGAGAAGTAAATGTTAGCTATTGTGTTTGCGTTGGAAAAGTGGCATCAATATACTTACGGTCGTCCCGTCACAGTGCAAAGTGATCACAAACCCTTGGAAACCATCACCAAGAAGCCCTTAGACCAAGCACCAAAACGCCTACAACTTATGCTTTTGAGAGCATTAGCTTATGATGTGACTGTGCAATACTTGAAAGGCGAGAAGATGATGTTAGCCGATACGCTTAGTCGAGCTTCTATTCCGCATTCCAAAGATCTTACGAATGACATGGATGTGTGTATTCATGCAACTCATGCAGTGATCAGTGATGTTCATTTGAATGACATTCGTGAAGCTACTTTGAAAGATAAGTTATTGTGCAAAGTGAAACAAGTCATATTGGATGGTGTTAAGTGTGATATTGGATTATTTGGAAGTATCAAAGATCAACTCGCTGTGGAAAATGACATCGTTATGAAAGGCAGTAAGATAGTTGTGCCTCAACAGATGAAAAAGCACATTTTAGAACTGTTGCATGTTGGTCATCAAGCTGCAGACGGATGTCTTCGTCATGCTCGTGAATATTTCTATTGGCCCGGCATGTCAACGGACATTTCGCTTCATGTGTCAAAGTGCGAAGTCTGTCAGGAGAATCATGTATATATTTTTCACTATTTGGCATGTTCACGAATTCGTGGAGGTGTAAAAACGAGCATGTACGAATTTGTGGACATGAAAAAACGAGCATTGGTACTCGTGTACATGTAATAACTAACACTCGTGAATGTGCTTTATTATTCATTCGTGTATATGCCAAAACTAACATTCGTGGAAGTGCAATATCATTAGGGTTTAGTGTTAAAATTAGGTTTAGAGTATTTTTAAGCAAATTTTCTGTTTGCTATGTTCGTAATCACACATACACAAATTCGTGAAAAGCAACATTTGACATGTACACAAATGCCCTGTTCGTGTACATGTTCGTTTTTACAGGTTCACAAATTCGTCTACATGCCAAATAATGAAAAATATATACCTCGGAGAATGGACAGCAACAGCAGAAGGAAACCCTGCAACCGCACAGTGTCCCAGACAGATCATGGCAGAAAGTAGGAGTCGATCTCTTCTCGATTGCAACATGATTGTGATTTGTTTTGTTGAGATAGTGACTCTTGATGAGATAGTGACTCTTTAATCATGTTATTTTCAGTGCGCCAATTTGCCTTTGATATAATAACCGCTCGACCACTATGAAACACTATAAAATGCTATTATGAGAAAGTGACTCTTTAAATGATATCAGTATTATTTCAGTAGTTATTTTAGAAATGAACTTTTTAATTTGTATTTATATGTATTTTATGTTTATCCTGTGTTTCATGTGATATTTGTTATTTTATTTTTTGATTGATATGTGATGTGGAAGACGTTTTAAAAATTTAATTTCTTTATTTTTATCAGATTGTTTTATGATTAATAATCTAGTGGGTATTTTATAAGACTATTATACTTTTAAAGTCAATTTTAAATGTAATACTTAATTTATATACATAATTTGTCATAAATGATAATTGTTAATATAAAGACAATTTTGACATATTAGATATTGTGTCAACAGTAAAGTTAACTTAACTAGTCTGGATATTTTAAGAATTTTAAACTTCTGAGTTTTAAAGTTTAAAGTTATGAGTAAAGTAAACATTTTCTATACAAGGGAGGATGTTGTAATAATTAATTAATTACTCCCATTTCGTTTACCTAAAGTCAATACACACTTTAGTTCTGTACAGCCCACTAGAGGCGCTCTAGTCTGTCTTCCTCACTCTGAATAAACTGATTGAAAAACACCGTGCGTAACCAAAATAAATCCAGGGGTCATTTCGGACATATATTTGATCATTTCAGCAAGAGAAAAATCTCTAAAGCTCAGAGATTATGCACACTGGCCTGTATGGCCACACTAAAATAGACTGACTTTTTTTTTTCAACCTGACCTGTCAATTTTCGCATTCTAAGAAATATTTCATTGAATACTTTTGAAACTGGTATATCTACATTTCTCTATGGCCTCATTCAATCATCACCAGCAAGCATCCTGTTGGAGTTTTATATAATTTCAAAGTTACCAGACAAATTGGAATAGGTTTGGTAAAGATGGCGCCAAGAGGCTCACTGAGATCCTAGATGCTGCAACTTGGCACAAACTTCTTTCCTCTTATATTTAACAAACCGCCTTGTTTTATCTGCAGCTCTTGTATGGCACTGCATATATTTTAGAAAAAGTAAAAGGGCTCACAAATGACATACACTCCTGCTCATAAATATGGAATACTTTTTTGGAAAAAAAGTGTCAAATAAATGGAAATTTAAGAGTGCAAATTTAAGCAAGGTTCATTGTAAAGGTCAAGACATCTTCTCTAATCACTCATTGAAAGCCTTGACTATATGTTTTGCTGTAACTTTTCTTGTGATTGAGGCTGCAGCATATGTTATATGTTTTAAACTACAGCATGTTTTTCCCTTTAGCGTTCACTGGAAGTAGTTACCATTGAATCAGACCATCATGTGCTCCAGCAGAAATTGCTAATTCGTCAATTTCAATGGAGAATATTGAAACATTCTATATTTATGAGCAACGGTGTACATTTGCTACACAATCACTCACTGGGAACTCCATTCCAACCACCTGATTCTGTGAAATACTTCACACATAAATAAATCAAGTGCAAATATATGCACAATATGGCAATATTGGGACTATGCACCACTGTAGCGCATCCACAGGGGAAAATGAAACATTAAGGGGGTTTTAAACTTCCCTTTTAAAACTTCCTTTTCCCCTGGGCCTGAATAATTTCATGTAAAAAATTATATTTCATGAGTAAATTTTAATAAATTTGTCTTTTGTGAACCCCAATATATTTTAAGCCTACACCCCCAGGGATGGACTGGCCTATGTGGCAGAGTGGCCACTGCCACGTGTCCAACCACTTAGGGGGGGGACCATTTAAGGTGACAAAAAGAAAGAAAAAGCCGAATGTCAAAGTTTGTGACTGCATGATACAATGAAACTTTTAGGTTAGGGCCCCAATGTGATTGATTGATTTTGACTCTCTCTCTCTCTCTCTCTCTCTCTCTCTCTCTCTCTCTCTCTCTCTCTCTCTCTCTCTTGTATGGGAAAGGGCCCTTTCATCTTGGTGTAAATGGAGTAATGCTGAAGATAGGAATGTGGGGCGCGTCAACTTATTCTGCAACAGGCCCAAAATGGCGCCCCTGTCCACCCCCATTGGCATTTTCTGGATCCGCCTATTCCCTGAGGAGCGTTCTTTATGGAAGTGTGAGTTCAAAGAGAGCAGTTGTATAAATCATTCATTGTTCATGATTCAGATTGTTAATGGATCCACTGAGGACTTGCTGTTATGAAAATATGATTGATTTTCCAATGAGAATAAAAGAAAATACCCTTTGGGTCATATTTTGTTTTCTCTGCAATCCGCTTCATCAGCAGTCACCTGAATGACAAAAGTCTGCTGTATAGGCAGGCAGATGCCGTGAGGCTGCAGACAGACAAAATTCAAGTGGAACTTACTATTGAGTTGGGATCAAGGCCACCAGGACAGTTACTTATTAGGTCTGCGCTGTGCAGCACACAGCAGCACTGAGCTAGATTTGCTCAAAAATGCATGTAAGCGAGGACCTCCAGTGAAATGTTATAACCTGCTGGCTAACTAGTATCGCAACTAAGGCAGGCTGCTGTAGCCTGAACAGTCACTACAATGCTTTCCTCTGCGCAGTTCGCTATCTTAAGTGCGCTGATAGTCACTGTTGATGCAACTTGTCATAAAGGAACAAATCTGGAAAATTTTTCGAACTTGTCAATTCTACGATTGATAAGAAATGATACAGTGGCTGCAGGTACAGTATTCTGCTCACAGGATGCCGCTGACAGTTACCACTTTGCCCTGTTCAGAGGAACAATCACGAATATGGACAGCGTGATTGGAGTGTACAGAAAAAATTACCAAGCTTACATTTGCTACTTTCGAAACACTGACGGACTCGTTGATGCATCCACCCTAACTGGAGGAGAACTCAGCACAATCGGTAACTAAACATAATAATAACCTTATTTAGATTTTAATGATGCTCTTGGCATAGATTTCCAGGAGAGCGGGGACAGAGGGACGCTCTAGGTACATCAGATACAACTATCAGTATTTGTGTATCAAAGAAAGATAATTTCTAATTAAAGCAGGGGTTTGGAGTCGGGTAGTAAGTGAACCGACTCCAATTCCCGACTTCTTTGGCAATCTGAAAAGCGACTTCGACTCCTCGGGTCTCTAAACTATGATTCTTAATCCTGATGTTATGTATTTATTTTAGTGTTTGTTTAAGTAATTCCAATTATATTGTAATATTTAATAGTAAGATAGTTCTCTGTGAATGAGTCAAGAGGAAGCCAGTTCCTAGAACTGGCTGAAGTTCATCCCCATATTTGGGGTGAGCCAGGGCCCCATGTAAAAGGGAGGCCCCTGCTCCTCAGGTAGAAGAGCTCAGAAGTTACTTTGAGTATCATGCGTGTAATGTAACTAGCTATTACTTCAACAATAAATGTGGATACCAACTTGAACTCGAGTTAAGAGTAATTACTGAGGATAGAACTACATGGATATATAAATACTGACTTCACTTAAATCAGCATTATTGCTCACAAATATTGTAGACGGGAGGTATTTTCATGATTTTAACTTCTAGAAGATTTTTTTTGTTAGTGCTTGGTAACATACGTAAGTAAGACAATTCCAATATGCTGAATTCAAAAATCCATGCAACCAAGCAGATTTTTTTTTTTTTAATAAGAAATTGTTGCCACATATGGCTCACCTCAGGTTGGTTAATGCACTTTTGAGCTTTTTGAAGGCTACACTGCCATCTCTTTAAATGCTGCTGCATTATAAGCAGTTATATAAGCCTAAAATGTGAATAAAAAACTTTTAAAAAAGGCCGGGGGATGATTTTTTATTGTTGGAAATGCAAATAAGGTGTCAAATGAAAGATGATACTCAGCACTATAAGATGGTCCAGGCGCATTTTTTAATTTATGATTTTAATGCCTGTTTCATGGGGTTTTAGCTTAAACTGAGCAATTTTTTTCATCTTTAATGGGCAAAAAAAAGTACACAGACCCAAATTCAAAAAGGCGCCTCCAGCATCTCATAGTGCTATTTCCCAGCTTTCATTTGACACCTTATTTGCATTTCTACTATTAAAATTCAGCCCTCGGCCTCTTTTTTAATGTTTTTATCAGATTTTTTGCTAAAAATAGCATTTTTCCTACAAAAGATACAGTGACCCCCATGAAAAAAAATTCTTTTTTTTCCTTGACATATTTTCTTGGAAGCCTGATGCCGAAATTTATATGAAATATGCAGAATGGCTTTTAAAAGAGCAGCATTTAAAAAAATAGCAATGTAGCCCTCAAAAAGCTCAAAAGTGCATTAACCAACCTGAGACATATCATGTTATAAACTGGGTCAGAATGCTGAAAATAGTTAACAAGAACCCGGGGGTTCAAAATGGAGGTGGTGTAGTGACTAATTTCGCATACCATGAATCCAGTAGATCATTCATCCTGCACTGCTATGACTACTCCGATAGATTTATAGATATATAGATTTATTTGCATATAGATTAGACATCCAGCATTATGTATATATATAGATATACAGATAGATAGCTAATAGATAGATAGATATACACGAGTGCTGCCCTTTAAGAGCAGCAGTTGCTCACAGTGATTGATCGATGAGATGGCAGATAGAACACAAGTACTCTACATGTTGCACATTTACCCCATTTTAAAATTATCAAACGGGACACCAATTTAACATCTCATTTGAATGAAACACATTTGGGATTTTGATCTTGAAATTCCACTGAAAATATTCTAAATTGACTTACTCACTAATATGCTGCTATATACATATGTCAATCTTCCTACCACTGCCAGCTAACTTGTGGACTGGCAAATTGACCAAATGGTTAGGAGCGCTTGTCTGGCTACCACTGGCGCTGAGGGAGTGGATTCAAATCTCACCCCGGGAACTCACTTCAGTCCGAGCCCATGGGACATTAAACGGAGGCGGGTTGTATCCAGTATTCTATGCTGGGGCAACTCCAAGACCCTGGGCATCCCTGAATTAATAGGGTATGCGCCAGACTCACAGTCTTCTCATCACTCATCATCACACGGCGGTCACGAAAACTTGAGAATGCCGATGGCATGGGAACCTTTGGTAATGTTCCCTTCATCTCAGGCCATGGGCACTGCTTGGGGTGGGGCAAGTGCTGCAGACAATCCCTAAATCGTGCCAAATTTTAAAATCGGGCATGATTATTTCTCCTATTGGCAAATTATTTTAACTATTGGCAAATTATTCCCCTTTGGGAAAAATCCTTCAACTTTGCCCAAAGGAGCAATTTGCTAATCTAACTCTTGGCAAAATAATTTTGCCCATCTCTAAATATCTTTTCAGGACACTTACAACATTAACAAATAGTTAAATCGGGCCCATTCCTGCAATTATCGCCTACTTTCGATATCAAAATGCGGGACACATCAGCGGAAATCCCGAAAATGCGGGATTCGGTTTTCTGCAAAGACCAATGTTAAAATGCTTCGTAGAGTGAGATACGGTTTGTATCACGCGTATCAACGTCTAAAAGTACGTATCGACGTCTGAGAAATGTGTCGACAAATTACGTAGTTTCGTAACGTTGGGTGCGATGTGACTAGGAGGTTAAATGCTTCGTTAGACCAACATTAGATCTACCTCAATGTCCGCGAGGGATGTAACATATTTCATCAAAATTGCTACTTTTAGTTGCCCAATAGTCCATGCTAGTTGAAATTCCTGTCCAATGTGAAACAGATAAACATATTACCAGCAGAAACCAAAATGAAGTTGGGTTTTCTTTCCGTGTCCCGTTGAAGGTTAAAAGAAAAAGTGGTTTCTAAGGCTCAGAAGTGTGTGTTACAAAGGGCTATCAGCATCTGTCATACATGTGCTAACTTGTTGTTCAATAGCAAATCATTGTGGGCTGCCTTCGTTTTGTGTGTTCGTTTTTTCTGCTTTATGCTAACCGAAGTTAAAATGTGTCCTGTTCCGTAAGAAACGTCCCGTAAGATACGCTTTTCACAGTTTAGACTCCAGACTCATACAAATGACATATAAATGATATATGAATTGTGTATTTGGTAAAAATAGGTGATATGCAAGGCATGAAACGTATTGAAACTACAAAAAAGACGATATGGCAAACCGAGTACTGGCAAATAGGTATAACTGCAGTTTTAAAGTGCATGCAGGACATTCAAGTTTGATTGAGATATATATGCACAGCGTAACGTAAAAATAGGCTGTCTTCTGTCACTGAACTTCATGGGCTTTGTATATTTCGGTGTTTTAAGAGTTTCAGAATTTACTCCTACTTTGTTTTTTGGACTCGTACGGTGGCAACTTGCAGCTGGGATATGTGTCCTGTAAGAAATGTAACCATTTTGCTTAGCATTGACTACTGAAATATTGACAATATTATTCTCACTGACTTCTGATAACGGTGATTTAATAATTATTTGCCTCAATGCATGTAATGCCCCATTCACACGGCAGTGGTTAAGTGTCGGCGAAGCAGTCTAGGTGCCAGGAAGCCACATTTCGGCGATTCAAGCCATTTTTGAAGCCTTATATAATCAATTAAAGGTTATACATCGTCGTGGGTGGATCCTAGGACGACGAGGCACTCGTTTTCTAAGCCGCATCGCTCGTAATTAGTGACGATGCAACCCCCAATGAGGAAGAGAGTTGTGTCGGCGAGTTGTGAGGAGCCTGGGTGAAGTTTCATTGCTTCAATATTAAACTAGCCTCGCCCAAGGAGCCTGTTGCTTCGCCCAAGCAGTTTGTAGCCTCGCCCAAATACTCAATTACGCCCAAGCAAATGGCTGTTGCGGTGAAGCAAATAGCTGTTTTGGCGTTTCATCAGCATCTTTGCGTCGGCGAGTTGTGCTGTTGCGTCGCCGAAGTTGTATTGACACAATGATAAAGTAGCCTCGCCCAAGCACTCTCTAGCCTCGCCCAAGCAGTCTGTAGCCTCGACCAAGCACTTTGGGGGTCTTTCAGGTATTTTGCGTCATGAGTATTTGCTTCGTCAAGATTCAACAGGTTGAATCTTTGGTGAAGCAAATTCTTGCTTCACCAACCTGTCACGTGATTTCTAGGAACTTTTGGTGAGGAAGTATAAGATGCGCCATAGACGAAATTATCGTCACCGAATTGTTGAAAGTAGTTTAATCATCTCCTACTTTCCTGGAAAAGTAAGAATCGCCGCGGCAAGAAAGCCCTGATACGTCTCCGTGTGAACTAGGCATTAGAGTTACTTTGCATAATTCATATTTGATCTCTTGGCACACCTCATGTTTGTCAAAGATGTGTGTATATTGCAATTATGATATTTTTTTTTGACATATTACTATATCATATTACTACTAATTGCACTTAGCGAATATCCATAGTATTGAAATCCTCACCATCAACAAGTAGAATGGGACACATGTCCCGTAAGAAACAATCTTGACTTTGAGGTTTTCCACTATGTTTCAAGGTGCTGGGATTAGTGTTGATCAACTGTTCATACCTTCTAGTCATTATGTGCATGTTGACGGTCGATGAGCTGAGCGCAATGTATGCCATCCAATTCAATTCAATTGCATGTGATATACTGTGAAACTTATATTTTGTTGATTATTTACAGCACTTATTTTCCAATATTTTTTGTTATATATTTAATAAATAGAAGCAAATCTCAAATAATTGGTCTTACTAATGAGTACTAACTAATATCTATTAGTTTTGAAGCTTCAGGAACATTAACTATCGATTTATTAGAATCTTATGATGCAAAATCAGAGAAAATATAAGAAAAAATGTAACAATGTTTTCCATGGAAGACTTGTTTATCAACTGAAGGATGGAAGTGCTCATGCCTCAAATGTGCTAATATTATGAGCCCAACAGTCATAGCAAGCCAAAACAACTGAAATATGTTAGAAATAATCAATTTTATTTTTTGACCTCCATGTCACACTTTGTCCCGCGATACTGTGAAACAGGCCAGGGGCTATTTTAGATGTTAGTTTCATTGCCGTAGCTTGACTAGAACATTTTCTAGAATTATTGTACTTTTACTTTATAAATTATTCATAGGCCCAAATGTATACTGGCCTATAATCAAATTCTAATCTATAGGCATGTGGCCAAATGGACAGCTCCAGATACTCCATTATAGACTTGACTAGAAAATTTTCTATAATTCCTTTTTTTTACTTAATAAATTATTTTTAGGCCCACATATAATCAAATTCTAATCTATAAAACTTAATTTATAGACGGTTCCATAATTACAGCCAGTGAACAAGTACCCTGTATGAAACAGCAGTAGGCCAGTTACTGACTGCATGGTAATGTATTTGCTTCCAACTCCAAGTCAGAGAGTTTTATCAAAATTGCGCAGATTATCTATTTTCAATTTTGCTTTTAACGAATATATGAACAATTTCCAAGCTATGAACTTGTTATTGGCTGAATGAACAAGTCTCTCCAAGACGCATCTTTTGTTGCAAAAATTACGCTTCTATCATTATTAGAAGCCCTTCAATTGAATAATTCATCCTGGTTCAGTTATTTCAGAGAAAATAAGAAAAAAAAGCAAATTCCGCGATCCCGCATCCCACAACCGCGCTCCGCATTTTAAAAAAGACATGTGAGCGATAATTGGGGAGATGGGTATTCACTATTTGTGATAGTTCTAAGTGGCACGAAAAGACGTCAGTTGGCGTTAATTGCAGAGATGGGCATGGATAATTTGTTGCCAATATCTGAAATAAGTCTTTTTTTAATTTGGAGATTTGGGATTTAGATATTGGCAGACGCAGCAAGAGTAGCCACAGGTGGGGCAATTGCCCCCTTCCTGCTACGCCACTGAATGAAAGTGAATGTCAAATGCTGCTCAGTCCTGCTGGAAGGCATGAAGGCTTCTCGATGTGGTATGACTGCATTAGAAGTGATAGAAGGCATAATTGATTCAGATAAAAAAGTTTTTATTTCTTCTCTTGCTCAATACTAATGTACTTATAAATAATATAAGAGTAAGTTGTATGTGCACTTAAAACTCTGAATATTATATGACATCAAACTGCCAACACATTCAATATTTCTTGAATCATTAAAGGCTCATGCATAGGCATAGAAAACAGGTGGCAGGGGGGTGGGCAGCCAATCCCCTAAAAATCTGAAACCTTTTAAATTGACAGATCCAGCAGAAAGTTGGTTTCTCCTCATATGAACTACCCCCTAAATAGCTTGCCTCTCCTGCACCTACAGACACATGCAGCTGATTATGATTATCGTTCTTTTCTTTTCCTCTAGGTTACGTTTGTCCACAGGAATTTCAAATTGTTGGAAATTCATGTTACCAGCTAAACCGAACCGGGGCTCCTTTTGATGACCATGAACTTGCATGCAACAATCGAAATGGAAGCATGGTGAAGATCGACACTGAACTCAAAAACTCTGAGCTGACTGCTCATATAACAGGTAGCGTTCTGAACTCAAGGTTTTTCTATGGGTTATATATATGCAGTTACTATTTGAAGTTAGTGCACCCTTCAATGATTTGTCATTGAAGACCATACTAAAGTTGTCTCACGATACTTGTAGCATACCATTAAGGTCAGTGGTGGGCAAGTTAACAAAAAATTGTAGCTGAGTCAACAGTTAATCAAATCATTAGCTAAGTTAAAGTTAATAAGTTAAATTTTTTGCAAGGTTAACTGAAGTTAAAGTTAAAAAGTTAAGTTATTTTTTTGTTTACTTCGATAAAAACAAGAGACAATATCCAGGCAAATATTTACTGCAAGTACCAGAATGAGGCTCTTCTGTCTCAAAAAGAGGCACAGGTTAAATTTTCAGATTTTTCATACAAAAATGTGTCTTTTTTGCTACTTTTTTAACGTAAATTAGCAGACTTTATTAAGTAACGGACTTGTAATTAAGTAACGGAAGTTATTAGCTTCCATTGACATGAAAACAAAGACAACTTTTTTGGGAAAAATGGGGAAATGGACAAAAAAATGGGGAAATGGGCAAAATGGGGAAATTGAGAAAAAAATGTGAAATGTGGGATAAAGGAGGGAATAAGGTTGGAAAATGGGGAAGAAAAGGGGAAAGCAAAGAGGTAAAAAAGGAAGAGGAAGGGCAAAAGACGTTTTTGGGGAAATCCTGTTGAAATTCTTGCGGACACTATTTGAAACTTCGAAGTATGACTGCTTGACATTTTTTCCCTGCTTATTGCTCATGCTCATAACACTTTGGCAAAACTTATTCTTCTTTAAAAAAAGGCCAATGGCTTTTTCAAGGATGTTTTTGCCTGTCTTGGATTCTTATCTGAATACAGGTCTACAGATTCCACGTTTGATGAATGATGAATGACACAACAGAGTCCTTGTCATAACAGAGCAAGCTCCAGTTTATAAAATTTGCTGCTTTTCCTGAAGAAGCGTTTGATTTGAGCTCAGCAACATTAAAAAACGCACATCCTTTCAAAGTGTCATGACTTTCTAACTGCTGGGGTTTATCTTTAGGTAACTTTTAAACCAAACCAAGCTTGTGTGTAAACCACTGAACTAAATTTAGACATGAAACATGTGACAAACTTTATGATCTTTTTTTAGGCCAATCGGCATTGATTGATGTAAATTGACGTAAGTGTAAAATTACTTGACAATAAATTACAAGTAAGTTATTAAGCTGTTCAAAAACATGTACATATATTTTCAATGTTGCTGAGTTTCTAAAAGATGCAACCTATATGAATGAAAATTAGGGTCCTGCAGCAATTATGCTAGCAACTTTTGCTTTTATTTTACAAATTGACATAACTAGCATCATCATATACAAAGTGTTTCAATGTGGTGTATTCTTTATTTGAGATTTCAGAAGTAAATTTTGTCAAAAGAACCGTGTCGAACGTACCCCATGTTGTCGATAACATTTTGGGGAAATCCAGGGTCATTTGCCCCCCCAGAGAAAAATCCTAGCTACGCCACTGCGACCAGACCATAGTTTGGGGGGGGGGGGCTATGGGCTTTACCTCCAGGACGAACTTTTTTTTTTGTTAACGGCACATCGACGAACAATTTTTTTCGTGTGCGCACTCGCGACAAACTTTTTTATCGGAATTTCAACATCACCCTGGCTACAGGTGGAAACAAACTTTTTTTTTTATTTCCATGTGCTGAACAAACTTTTTTTTCAGTGTCAAGTGGGAAACAATCTTTTTTTTTCACCAAATATCCATAGCCCCCCCCCCCAAAGATCATCTGGTTTGCCCCTTAGTTAATAGTTACTAAATTTGTTAGCTTCGTTATTAACGGATTAATGATTAATGATTAACGAGTTAATGCCCACCTCTGATTGAGGTCTCCAAATACATGAACCAGTCTGGCCATTGCATTCGTTTCAGGGGGGTCTTTATGCTAGATAGAGGTTATAATTTTGCAAAAGTATGTTTACTCAAACCAAATACTTTTTCAACTGTGCTGATATAGTAGGAAGCCTCAGTGGTCTGATATACAATCATTGTATCAAATGAATGATTCTTGCAATATTAGTGATGTCTTAGCCATTACCATGGGGGAAACGATTACATCCCCTCCCGAGCAGCAACGTAAAGCAAACCTTTCACTACGTAATTATTTTGGTTAGAATCAAATGTTGGGCCAAACAACGTTTGACCAAGGTAGGGCAAAGGTAATTTCCAAACGTTGCACTCAGATGAAAAACCAAACGTAAGTCGCAACCTTAGTAAGAGGTTGGCAGATAGTTTGTTTTATAGTTTGGCCTAACGTACGAGTCACGCGTAAGTCATACCTTTGGTTGAGAGGTTGGAAGAAAGTTTGGTCGTAACGTTTGGCTAAACGTGTATGTCATACGTAAGTCATACCTATGGTTGAGAGGTTTGAAGAACGTTTGACTATTACGTATGACCATACCTTTGATTCAAAGGTATGTCGAACATTCATTTGAGAGGTTTTTAAAACCTTAGACTATTACGTAAGTCATACCTTTAGTTGAGATGTTTGAAGGACGTTTGACTACTACGTATGACCGTACCTTTGATTCATAGGTTTGTGGAACATTCATCTGAGAGGTTTTAGGAACCTTGGACTATGACGTATGACCATACCTTTGATTCATAGGTTTATCAAAGGTATGGTCACACGTTTGGTCATACGTAAGTTCCAAGGTTTCTCCAACGTGTTTTTGATATGTATGGACAACGTTTGGAAGTAATGTTCAGGGCAAACGTCTGATCATACATATCTGCCAAAGGTTTGTTGAAGGTTTGCACAAAGTTGCAGAATCTAGGATCCTGATTCTCAGAGAGCCTTGTAGCACCATCTATTCCATACCTATTCCAATCTATCTGGTAACTTTGTGATTATAAAAACTCCAACAGGATGCTTGCTGTTGAAAATTAGATGAAGCCATGGAGAAAAGTTGATACACCAGTCACAAAAAAATGCAGATATGTACTTT
Organism: Platynereis dumerilii; assembly: GCA_026936325.1. Lineage (NCBI taxonomy): Eukaryota > Metazoa > Annelida > Polychaeta > Phyllodocida > Nereididae > Platynereis > Platynereis dumerilii. The sequence continues at coordinate 53,684,460 of JAPTHN010000009.1, read as the reverse complement.
TAAAAATGTGAAAGCTTATCCTGGTTTAAAAAAAAATTTAATTTTTTCCACACCCACAAAGATGCATATGAGAATTGTATAAGACCCAGGTTTAATGGTGCCTCATTGCAACTGTCCTAGATGCCAAGAATGTTCCAATTTTATCACGGTAAAATTGCAGTAACATCTTCAATTTCACCATGCAAGGTAAGTGTTTTTTATATAATTTTATCTTATAGTCCCTAAGTGGACTTGTAGACTGCTCAGTAAAATGAGGAAGAAAAGTCTATTAATTTTGGGAGCATCCTTCTTGGATAGCTCTGTTTGTACTGCTTTAATTTTTTGCTTTATATTAGCAGATCTCAACCAAAATACATAAAAAAATCCCCCCCCCAGTGGCTGGGCTGCCCCTGCCAGCCCCCCCCCCGACCCCCGACGCACCCTACCTGGACAAAAATCCCTTCATTGCCAAAAATATACCAGCATGAATAATAATAATTATCAATAATAAAATGTTCACAAGCTTCATGTTCACATTGGAACACATGAAGAAAATTCATTTCAATGGTCAGGTCGCCCGGTCTGGATCCGCCCCTGAAAACCATATTATTGAAAACATCAGATCAGATCAAGAGACTTACCTTTCAATCCAGCGCCGGGGCCCAGCGACGAATTCTGGCCATATCCACGTCCGTGTGTCCTCCCGGGTTTGGTAACCGGGTACATCCATCCATAATGGGGTATATATGTCCACTATTCAGTCCAGAATTGATCACAAATACTGAAACAGCTGATCGGGCTATTCCTGAAGCGATGCGGTTCGTTCTACCACATTGCCGCGGTCAAGATCTTTAACAGTATTGAATTCCGAGGGTCCAAGACCAGCTCAATCCATGGCCAAGAAGTTACCCTATGGAGCTCCGAAGGTTACAAGGGTTGTTAATGCGTTTAATCCTTCGTTATTAGCAAAAACACCATCCGAAATTTCACAGATTCGAGTCAGCCCGCCATTTTGGCTTCTTGTACGCGAGTGCGCATGGGCAAGAGGGGCCAGGTCGGCTTGAAACGCTCGATCTAAGAAGGCGGGAAGACGGTCAGAGACCGTCAGAACAACGTTAAAATCCTTCGTAGAGTGAGATACGGCTTGTAACACTCGTATCAATGTCTAAAAGTACGTATTAACATCTGAGAAATGTGTCGACAAATTACGTAGTTTCCTAACGTTGGGTCCGATGTGGGTAGGAGGTTAAATGCTACGTTAGACCAACATTAGATTTACCTCAATGTCCGCGAGGGTCGTCTTCAATTGCAAATCATTGAAGGGTGTATTTACTTTCAACTTCAAGAGCAACAAAGTGTTACCACCTTGTTTTACATCCAATGACCCAAAAGTCATTCACACTAGATTTTTACAACTCAGGTTGCTTTAAGCATTAATAACAAGATAATTAAGTTTTAATTCACACAAACATTTGAAATTATTTTGAGTGAACAAGTTCTCAAAGTGTGATATTTAGCATGATAAAAACCTACCAACAATATGAATATGATAAAAAAATGTCTATATATGCTATTTATACGTATATCTAGGTCCTAGAACTTCACTTTTGTATACTTATTTTTCGCAATTTCAGCGAATGGTGGAGGAACTTTTTGGATCGGCCTGAAAGACATGGTTGGAGACAATAACATTTCAAGTTACAAATGGGTCCGAGATGGTTCTTCACTGAGCTTTCAAACATGGAATCCACAAGAACCTAATGGAATATCTGAAAGGTGTATTGAGCTACTGAATGGAAAATGGAATGACCTCCCATGCGGTTGGCATCTACAAGCAATTTGTGAGATGGATGTATGTACCATACTCGTGTGTAAGATGCACTTTTGATACCCAGAATATTGACCTAGAGAATGGGTGCATCTTATATGTGGGATTTATGCTAAAATATCAAAGTTTTTGGTAAAATCCAGAAAATTCTTTATTTTCGTCACTCTCGTCCGCCATTTTTAAACATGCGCTGTCAACTTTCCTAGTTCTCGCATTCCCGAGAACTCGAGCGAGAGAAGACTTGATGAAGACGACCATCATGGCGGCCCACAGAAGTAAACAATGTGGATTCGAGTTAATTTCCTTAACTTTTAGCTTTCGTAGAAGGTAAATTTACCAAGATAAGTGCAATTTTTGATGGAATTCAACCACTCAATTGTCCGCCATGTATTGTTTTAGCTCCAGTCAAATTTAATGCGACTTAAATACACGGGTTTCACTGGGAGGCGGGTTTTAGAGTCTCAAAGAAGGGGTGCCTCTTATATACGGGGGCGACTTATATCCGAGTATATACGGTATGACATAATACATAAAATATCTATTTTCGAAATATTGACATTATAAGTAGAATTTCCTTCTTCATGCACAGGTGCACGAGAGACGATCTACGAGGGGCGTTCAGAAAGTTCACGGCTTTTTTTCATATGGACACTTATTTTCAATCTAGAACAATGAATTTTTTACAGGATAAAATTCAGCAGTTTTGGAATAGATTTCCAAAATTTTGGACAATTTGGACATTTTTAAGTCATTCTGTGGTTGCCATGGAAACAGAAAGTTTGGCTAGGTGGAGCAGGTAGCACGGAGATCAAGAAAATCAATGAATTGCAGCTGAGGGAGACCTCACTCTGCCACTTGTATCAGTAATTAACACAAGAAATATAATATTAGCTTCTAAATATACTTTCAAGCATACCAAGTGTTTGTATTCTTACAGCGAACCAATGTGGAAACGCACTCCTGCATGCCCGATTTGGCAAGAGCGATTCAGGCGCCAGAATGTGAGTCCTTAACTACAACAGGACTTATGACAAAGCATGAATTCACTGCTATGAGCAAGAGACCTAAAGGGACAGCATTATCCATCCCAGCTTTTCCTTTTACATATAGCTTTACACAAGACCTGGTTTTCCATTACCTTAATCACTGGGGGCAATAGTTTCAGGCAGTGTAGGAGAAAAGGCTTGGGATGACCGAAATGCTTTGACAAAAACTTTTCCTGGAGGGCTTCACACTAAAAAAAAGGTTTGTGTGAAACAGACAAAACGAACATTGGCTGGTGTCCGTCCAAAATTTTGGGTAAATTCAGACAAAAGATATGCGTATTTTTGACATTTCATTGATCAAATCACACAAAAATTTGATCAAGATTGACAATGCAATGTCAAAAATACAAATACATTTTGTGTGAATTTACACAAAATTTTGGACGGACACCAGCTAACGTTCGTTTTGTCTGTTTCACACAAACCTTTTTTTCAGTGCAAGGAACATTTATTTTAACCTGTCAGGTGTATGAATTAATGCTTTTGTAGTACTTGCTAGTATTTTTAAAAGGTAATATTATATTTCTTGTGTTAATTATTGTCAATCTTACTAATACAAGTGGCAGAGTGAGGTCTTTCTCAGCTGCAATTCATTGATTTTCTTGATCTCCGTACTACCTGCTCCACCTAGCCAAACTTTCTGTTTCCATGGCAACCACAGAATGACTTAAAAATGTCCAAATTGTCCAAAATATTGGAAATCTATTCCTACACTGCTGAATTTTATCCTGTGAAAAATTCATTTTTCTAGATTGAAAATAAGTGTCCATATAAAAAAAAGCCGTGACCTTTCTGATCGCCCCTCGTATTTAGGGGGGCAGTTCATAATTGGGGCAATGGGGCTCTCTGCCCGAATTTGTTTAATCGTTGCCTGAATTCGATGTCAATCTAAAAGGTTCCCAGATTTTCAGGGGAGCAGCTACCCCCGCCCCCCCTGGTTTTTATGCGTATGCCTATGACTTCACAATCATTGATTTACCTTTTTCCTGGCACAACCTCATGTGCATTTTTGCAAGCTGCCAGTCTGATTAGACTTCTGAAAAGGACGAAAAAACTAATGCTGATGCAAGCTGCATTAACACCAGTAATAGAAATTTCTCACAAGATGTTCACTTCACTGGGAACATAATTGTTCCTCTTTGATTAAAGTAAATGTTTTGCCGATTCGAAAGATGGAAATTGTGAGATTTTAGCTGAGAAGTCTGCATCATTAGTTTATAACATATGTTTTGAAAAGGGGGTTTTCAGTTGTAGAAGTATTAAACTGGATCATGTGTTTTCCAGGGAAATTGTTTTTCCATGTCATTCAATTTTTCAGGTCATCAGAACCTTGTATGCAGAAACCAAGTTGCCCTAGAGGAAGGACATTGACATACGTTGACGTACCCGGCATTTCAAGTTGGCATTTCCAGATTAATTGAATTGAAACTACAAAAAACCGCGGCCGACTCTAAAAATCTAAAATATGGCATTCGCTCAATTATATATATATATAATAATAGTGTCCTGAGGTGTCACAATTACTTACAGTTAAACATGTCAATTTTTAGACTTAGCTGAACAGTCAAACAATAAGAGAGTTACAAAAGTTCCCATAGCCTATAATGGCCACAATTAAAAGTTAATGGTTCCATTTCAGCTGTTGCAACACCTTGCCAAGTTTTTTTGTGTCTGAGTTTAGCCAGAGTACTCCTCTCTGGTTGGTCAATAGGCAGGATGTGAGCCTTTCCACCATGTTACCAAAATTGGTCACAGGTTTACTATTTTTCAACAAAGAGGAAGCATTGACACCTCAGCCCCGCAACATTGCCACTAATGAAGATGACGAGATGCAGTGGTCGAAATAGCCCATGTTATTTGGGGGGGTCCCTCAAGTTCCAAGGCCCGAAGAGTTGAAGCCCTTGTAGCCGGGATTCTGCGAGATGCCAGAAGCGCTTTAAATCCGGAGTGTTTCAGATGGTCTAAAAATGAATTCCGAGCACTTAATAGGCATGTTTTATCTCAGAAAATTAGTTTTGAAAACCTATTGGTGATGTATATAAATCACAAGAGGTTGTCGTATGCTGATTAATCTTTAATTGCTCATGCTTATTCTTCCTGAAAAATTCACTATTTAGGGGGGTTTTTTCAGGACCCCCTCTGGGTCCTTCTAAAAAATAAATTTGAGGGGGTCCCTAGAGTATTTGGGGGGTCAAGACGCCCTTGACCCCCCCCCCCCCCCCTTATTTCGACCACTGACGAGATGTTGCCGAAAATTATGGAAACAAATCTAATAGATCTTCTGAAGATAAATTATCTGCCAAAGAGGGAGCGCTTGAGGGAAAAATACATATGTTTTTAAATTAAAATGTATGATACTAACTACCAACCAGCAGCTCATGTTAGGCCCAGTAACTGTTGTAGACACCATTAAATATCCAGCACCAACAAAATTTAATTTTTTATCATTCGATACTCAATTTCTTATTGAAAAAAAAAGAAGAAAAACGAGGCTAAAATAAAAACAAAAAAATACATGGCATAATTATTAGCCCCATAGGACTATTAATATCATTTTTTGTGGCACCTTCCTGCGTCTTGCTAAACAGAGGGGGGGTATATATAAGCGCTTCTGAGCAGTTTACTATAAGAAGCGCTATGTAAATCACTATTATTATTATTATTATTATATGGGGGTTTTTGCAGCTATTATTGATGTGTAAGTATGACTTAATATAAATTATAGAGTGATTATATAAGGGGTCGTTCAGAATTTATGACTGGGGGGGTGGGAGTTTTGGCCAAGGGAGTATTAACTTTTCACACATGTTTCAGGGGGGGAAACTAATTTTTGAGAAGATGTCCAAGGGGGGGATAAGAAAATTTAACAAAACATATATGTAATAAAACACGCATACACTCAGTTTATTCACGCTTTTTTATGCGCAAAAGTCCTCGAATCTTTGCGCGTGACGGTCCATGGGTATTACTTTGTATGTCGGAGGGGGGGGTACTGAAAATCTGCATGAATCTCAAGGGGGGGGATCAATTTTCGATGTGAAGTTCCAGCAAAACTCCTACCCAACCCAGTCATAAATTCTGAACGGTCACTAAACAACAAATAATTTTCGCTTCAAACACACCTATGGGGGGGGGAGCACTCCTCGTGTCTTGAAACTAGTTGCTTTTGTATAGCAGGCACCATTGTATAATTTATTGTGCACTTTCATCATTTCAATACAGATGTAAAGGCTTCTTTGAAATGTCATACTGTTACATAATTTGTTTACTGAAAATTGTTTATTATATATTTTTGTTACAGCTCTCCCAATTGCTCTGTAGAAATCATTTTTAGACCAGTGATGTCATAGATAAAGACTCCAATGCCTAGCATTGGATCATGTAGACATTTTCTGTACATGTAAGGTCAAACTCAAAGTAGCAAAAGCAATCCTGTTGGACAACTTCATCATAGCCTTGCAAAATTGGCTGGACTGGCCAATGGCACTACCAGAACAATTCAGGTGCTTAGTTGGGTCAGGAGAAGGGTGTTGCGTCTTTGTTGATGCTTAAAGTGTCTGAGATGCAACCAACCATGGTTAAAATGACGACTGGAAGTTTTAAACATGGCCCTGGTCTGAATCGATTTTATCAGTTCGATACCAAAGGAAATAGTGAAACTGCAGCTTCTTGCAAGCAAGCAGTGTTTCCCCTGAATATGGGGCAAGATGGGTTCATTGGGATTTGGGAAAAAGAAAGGTGTTTTAGAAGCTGATGCACTTCTACTTGGTTATTCAGTTAAACAATAGGTCACATTAGCATCTTTTGCTGACAGGTTCAGTGATTAGCACACATTACATAGGCAAATGTCAAGATTTAATAATAATACAAAAAGTTTAATTATCAGTGGATGAAGTATGTCTTTGTAAAAAAAATCTGGCTTGCGTATCACCATAAAATTTCTATCCAGTACTTACCCTTACAAATATGTGCTGTTGTTAAAGAACTTATTAGCAATGTCCACTGTCCAGGCACGATGGGGTCCCAGGAAATATGATGCCAGATTTTTCTCTTTGATGTCACTTTCCATAAAATGTCAATGGAGTATTTACACCACTTGTGGTATGGAAGGCCTTCTGTGAGAGTGCAACAAATACTGCTGCTTTATTCGGGTAATGTTATTTGTCATGTTTGTTCAGATACATGGGACAGAGTGGGAAAAAGTAGCATTTCTATAATTTGTCCAGATCATAAATTTTGCTAAGAGAAAAATCCACTTAATGTGCAATAGCAAACTTAAGGTTTACTTCATCATGGATCTCATCCTTGTTCAGACAGTGCTATGTGCATTTGTTTATCTGTGTACATGTCCTGGGATCTTTCAGAGTGAGGGTGCCCATCTTGCCCCATGTCATGCTACATATTGATGACCATAGACATTCATAGACAGGATGCACTGACAGATGACATTGTTGCTATTCTCTTCGGCTTTAAACTTGTGCCATTAATTAGAATAGAATAGAATAGAATAGAATAGAATTTATTGGCAAACAAAATACAATTACACTTCAACATAACAAATAGCACAATTAAAATACCAATAGAAAATAGGAACTGACACAATGAATGTGTATTTGTTCCCTAGCAATTTCACAATATAATTTCTTAATCTTTAAGTAACAATGAATGAATATCTATAGGAAATAAAAATCAATAATAATACTGATAAATTAAAAACATTGATAAGTACTAGCATTTACAAAAGTGGTAATGACTATAACCTTAATAATAGTTAAGAATTACAGAATTACAAAGGATATTCTAGATAGAGATTACAAATTCCTAAAAATAATAATTATTTTCTTTTTAAATGTAAATTTACTACAATTTAAATCAATGACGTTTACAACAGAATTCCAAATTTCTGCACCTTTAAATCTAACATGCATTTTAACAATTTCTAATCTGCAAAATGGCAATCGAAAGTTATTCATATTTCTTGTTCTATAATTATGAAAATCAGCTTGATAATTAAACATATCTGAAAATATTCTTGGTAATTCACCTTTTACAAACTTATACATAAACATCATAATTGAAACTTTATACAATTTAGGTAATTGTAAAATTTTAAGTTCATTAAATATACTATTCGAGGGTGTTCTTCGACTAACACCTTTAATTATACGAACCACCCGTTTTTGCAAAACTAATAGCGAATTAATATAATTAGCATAAGTATTTCCCCATATTTCAATACCATAATTAAGATAAGGGTGGAAAAAACTATAGTATAAAGTAAGTAATGTATTATGATTTAAGTATTTTTTTGCTTTACAAATTATTCCAATAGATTTTGACAATTTAGATTTAATATAATTTATATGTTCTTGCCAATTTAACTTATGATCAATTATAACACCAAGAAATTTTGAGCTAAAAACACGAGAAACTTCATAACCATCAATCTGTAAATTACCAGTTATATTAACTGATTTACGACCTGATACAAACATATAATGAGTTTTGGTAACATTCAAAGTCAACTTATTCACAATCAACCATTTACTTAATTTGCACAGTTCAATGTTCATTTTTTCCAAAAGTTCATTTTCAACTTTCCCAGACAGGAACAAGTTAGTATCATCTGCGAACATTAAGACAAATAAATCAGTTACATTAGGTAAATCATTAACATATAACAAGAAAAGCAAAGGGCCTAAAATAGATCCCTGAGGAACACCGCATGATATTACATTTTCTTCTGATTTTGTATCATTGTAATATACAAATTGTTTTCTTTCGTGTAGATAACTAGAAAACCATTCATGAGCTATTCCACGTATACCATAGCAATACAACTTTTGCAGTAAAATTCTGTGATCGACCGTATCGAATGCTTTAGTTAAATCAATAAATACGCCAAGAGTTATTTTTTTCTCATTAAATGCTTGACATAATTGATCAACTAAACTGATTAAAGCTAAGGAAGTGCCATAGTTTTTCCTAAATCCAAATTGAAACTTATGCAAAATATCATGTTTATTCATAAATCCCATTAGTCTATTATACATTAAATTTTCCAGAATTTTCGAAAAGATTGATAACAGCGAGACAGGTCTATAATTATTAATTAAATTATTTTCACCACATTTGTGAATTGGTGTTATTTGAGCAAGTTTAAGTTCATTTGGAAAAAAACCATTAAGAAGTGACAAATTTAGTACATGGACTAAAGGTTGTAAAAAACTAGTATAGGCAAATTTCAAGACTCTGGAATCAAAGCCATCAGGGCCTGAAGAAGAATTCTTTAATTTTTTTATAATATTGATTACTTCACATTCAGTGACAGGATCAATAGCAATTGAAAATGGATTAGCAGGCTGTAAATAACATAAAGGGTCAACATTACTTTCTGGGATTTTATCAGCAAGATTTTTTCCTATGTTAGTAAAGAATCTGTTGAAGCTATTAGAAATAATCTCAGGATCTTTAACAATTGAATGACCTATTTTAAATTCATCAGAAATTTTATTATTTTGCTTCTTATTTATTACTTCCTTGATGATTTTCCATGACTTTTTAAGATTATTCTTATTTTCATTTAGAAGTTGTTGATAGTGATTGCGTTCAGATATTCTTAGTAGTCTATTAAGATGACATTTGTATTCTTTATAAGTAGCAGAATTTTGAATTGACGGGTTTTTGATCGACTTAATATACAATTCATTTTTATGTTTAATAGAACATTTTAGAGCTGGTGTTAACCAAGTTTTCCTATTTTTGTAGATTGACATTGAGTTATTAACAGGGAAACAATTGTTGTAACAATTTGAAAAACTTACGTAAAATTTAGAAAAAGCTTCTTGAGGATTGTCATAATTATATATTTCATTCCAGTCAATAGAGTTTGATTCTAATTTGAATTTCTCCATATTTTTTGTGGTTACTTTTCTACATTTAACAAACTTAGTTTGTGTAGCAATTTCCTGATCAAGTTTGATTGAAAATACAGGAAAGTGGTCAGATACATCACACAATAAGATTCCATTAAAGTATTTACTAAAATCAATATCATTGGTATAAATATTATCAATTAATGAGGCACTAGAACTGGTAACCCTAGTTGGTTTAGATATCAAGGGAAATAGAGAATGAGAAAACATAATGTTTAAAAATTCTGAAGTCAAAGTATGGGACTTTTCGTTTAGTAAATTAATATTAAAGTCACCCATTATATAAATAGTTTTCCTATCATTATACAATTGAGACAGGATATTGTTAATTGTATTATTAAATATTTCTATATCAGTGTTTGGAGGTTTGTATACAACAAATATTAAGATATCTTTTTGTATACCAAATACATCTTTAGAAATTTCGATGCAAAGTAATTGAGCATCATCATTATTGATACATAGATCATTTCTGATTTTGTAATTAACTCCATCTTTAATTAAAAGAGAAACTCCACCACCTCTACCAGTTAATCTGTACATGCTCTCTATTTGATAACCAGCTATACAATATCTATCAACAGAGCTTGCATTAAACCAAGTCTCTGTTAAACCGATAATACCAAAATTAATTTTAATATTATCCATGAAGTCATCAAATTTACTTAGGTTTTTAACTGCGCTTCTAATATTGATATGAATTAGAGAAAGACAATTTATTGACAAGGAAAGATCTCCACATTTCCTATTGAACATATTTTCATTATAGTAATTACAATTTATATTTGAAGCAACAATAGGTGCATTATAAAAATGCAAATCGGGGTCTAAATCGTACATCATATAATTAACTGAATCATCGTTAAACTCAAATGGATTGAATATTAGATCATTAAGTTTTTGATGAGAGATTGAAAAATCATTAACCATGTCATTAATGGCTACATCAAACAAATCATTATCAAGGTGATTAAATGGAAATACATCCTCAATACATTTAATACAAATCCAGTCTGGATCATCATATGAAGTATTATTAAAATTGGTGAAAGATCACTCTTCACCTATTATGTTTTGAGATTTACTTGTAATCCACTATTTTTTAACAAAGAGGAAGCGTTGACACCTCAGCCCCACAACATCGCCACTAATGAAGATAAAGAGATGTCGCCAAAAATTATGGAAACAAATCTAATAGATCTTCTGAAGGTAAATTCATCTGCTTGGGGGAAAAATACATATGTTTTTAAATTGAAATGTATGCTACCAACTACCAACTAGCAGCTCATATTGGGCCCAGTAACTGTTGTAGACACCATCAAATATCCAGCGCCAACAAAATGTCATTTTTTATCTTTCGATGCTTAATTTCTTATTAAAAAAAAGAAAGAAGAAAAACCAGGCTAAAATAAACACAAAAAAATACGTGGCAAATAATGAGCCCCATAGCACTATTAATATCATTTTTTGTGGCACCTTCCTGCGTCTCGCTAAACAGAAGGGGGGGGGTATATATAAGCGCTTCTGAGCAGTTTACAGTGAGAAGCTCTATGTAAATCACTATTATTATTATTATTATATAGGAGTTTTTGCAGCTATTATTGTTGTGTAAATATGAGTCAATATAAATTATAGAGTGATTATATGAGGAACCGTTCAGAATTTATGACTGGGGGGGTTGGAGTTTTGGCCGAGGGGGTACTAACTTTTCACCCGTGTTTCAGGGGGGGGAAACTAATTTTTGACAAGATGTCCAAGAGGGGGTAGGAAAATTTAACAAAGCATATATGTAATACAACACGCATACACTCAGTTTATTCGTGCTTTTTACGCGCAAAAGTCCGCGAATCTGTGTGCGTGACCGTCCATGGGGCACATATATGACAATATTTGTGTGTATTGCTTTGTATGTCAAGGGGGGGGGTACTAAAAACACGCATTAAACCTAAAGGTGGGTTACTGAAAATCCGCATGAATCTCAAGGGGCGGTATCAATTTTTGACGTGAAACTCCAGCAAATCTCCTACCCCCCCAGTCATAAATTCTGAACGGTCACTAAACAACAACAAATTTTCACTTCAAACACCCCTATGGGGGGGGGACCACTCCTCGTGTCTTGAAACTAGTTGCTTTTGTATAGCAGGCACCATTGTATAATTTATTGTGCACTTTCATCATTTCAATACAGATGTAAAGGCTTCTTTCAAATGTCATACTGCAATTGCCCCTCCTGCCCTTGTCCCGGGGGGGCAGGGGTGCCCTTTAGATCTTTAAGAAAAATACATTACAAGGCCTTATTTTACTAGTTTAGGCCAAATTAGTAAGTATATTTTCCAAATTATTAGTGCCTCTCTATTTAAATTTTGTCACGCGAAATTGGCTCGAATATTATTTGCCCTTTTTTATCGGACCGCCCCTGCCGCCCTCGATTCCTTCCGGCACCCCTGTCTGTAGAAGTCATTTTTTATCAGTGTAGACCAATGATGTCATAGATAGAGACTCCAATGCCTAGCAATGGAGCATGTGGACATTTTCTGTACATGTAAGCTTTGAGGTCAAACTCAAAGTAGCAAAAGCAATCCTTTTGGACAACTTCATCATGGCCTTGCAAAATTGGCTGGACTGGCCAATGACACCACCACAGCAATTCAGGTGCTTAGTTGGGTCAGGAGAAGGGTGTTGTGTCTTTGTAGATGCTTAAAGTGTCTGAGATGCAACCACCAATGGTTAATATGATGACTGGAAGTTGTAAACATGGCCCTGGTCTGAATTGGATTTGGTACTGTTGGATACCAAAAGAAATAGTGAAACTGCAGCTTCTTGCAAGCATACTGTTTTCCCCTTGAATATGGGGCAAGATGGGTTCATTGGAAAAAAGAAAGGTGTTTTAGAATCTGATGCACTTCTACTTGGTTATTCAGTTAAACAATAGGTCACATTAGCATCTTTTGCTGACAGGTTCAGTGATTAGCACACATTACATAGGCAAATGTCAAGATTTAATAATAATAAAAAAGTTTAATTATCAGCAGATGATGTATGTCTTTGTAAAAAGAATCTGGCTTGCGTATCACCATGAAATGAAATTTCCATCCAGTACTTACCCTTACAAATATGTGCTGTTGTTTAAGAACTTATTAGCACTGTCCAGGCATGCTGGGGTCCCAGGAAATATGATGCCAGATTTTTCTCTTTGATGTCACTTTCCATAAAATGTCAATGGAGTATTTACACCACTTGTGGTATGGAAGGCCTTCTGTGAGAGTGCAACAAATACTGCTGCTTTATTCGGGTAATGTTATTTGTCATGTTTGTTCAGATACATGGGACAGAGTGGGAAAAAGTAGCATTTCTATAATTTGTCCAGATCATAATTTTTGCTATAAGAAAAAACCACTTAATGTGCATTAGCAAAGTTTTACTTCTTTATGGGTCTGATCCTTGTTCAGGCAGTGCTATGTGCAATTTTTTATCTGTATACATGTACTGGGATCGTTCAGTGTGAGGGTGCCCATCTTGCCCCATGTCATGCTACATATTGATGACCATGGACATTCATAGACAGGATGCACTGACAGATGACATTGTTGCTATTCTCTTTGGCTTTAAACTTGTGCCATTAAGTGGTGAAAGATCACTCTTCACCTATTATGTTTTGGCGATTTACTTGTAATCCAGTTCAGAACCTGAGTATTATGCATATTCTATGTTAGATTCTATTTGATCAGCTATGATGCCATAGGTCCTTGAGCTGTTACATCACAGCTATGGTGCTGTGCCCCATTTCATTGGCTCACAAGCTGGTTGGAGCTATGACATCATATCTTGTACCAGTTTGCATAATGTTTCAAGGGCAGTCAATGGAGAATCTACCTATGACATCATAGGTCCACTTTGAGAAAAAACCAATTTCTTCCGATCAATTGCCAGTGCTGTGATATAGCTATGAGTGTATGATATTTCTATGGTTATATAAGATGCCTTATGGGTTTTTTTTCCGTTGAAATAGTAAGATATCGTTATTGAGGATATTGATTTCATGTATATAGAGGGAAATAAGGTATTTAAATGAAGTACAAGTTAAAACTTGAATGTAATTTTTTTTGTAAACATGTTTACTATTGTAATAACACATCTGTATCTCACATCATGAACCTTATATGACACTTCTCCAATAAATATATCTCTTGAAAATATAGCTGAAGCATTGGTATTTTGATAGGCAAAAGCTAAAATGTTTTGAATTTTAGTCGCAACTTTATATGTCTGGAAGGTTTCCTAAAAATATCAAAAACAGCATCATACGGCAGCATCGTAGAAGCAACATTTTAACTCCTGTTGTGTGCAGCAAAAAACAGATCAATATCGTTACTAATCCCAAGTAGATGTATCTTTCATCGCTGATGCAGCCTGTTTCCTTGGCTAATATAATAATTAGAGATAGATATTTATTTATCTGGTTGTCAAAACACATACATTTTACATGATAATTACAAAATGTGAATTCGTTTACAAATAACAAATGGGAAATTTAAACTCTGACTCTGACTCAACCCCAAAACCTCCGACTCCATGACTTCAACTTCTGACTCGGACTCCAAAGCCATGTTCATATCACAAGACAACCTGCATTGATTCTTGTGTGAATGACTCGGGGTTTTCATGGCATTAAAAGGCTTGGCACCCACGGGCCTAACCAGCATGAAAGATAAATGTCTTTGACTTGTTCTAATTTCATGATGCCAATCTTCACCATAGTAAATACAAGGGTGAGATATTCAAGTCATGCTTCACTGGTCATGGGTTGATTCCAAGTCAGAAATGAGCTGAAATAACTGCTTCAGCAATATCCTATGCATTCCACAGGCACATCAGCCCAAGATTTGCTTGTAATCTAAAATTCCAAGCACTTTCAATGGTTTTAAATACCTTCTAAGTGTCCAAAATCAGTCTTCATTCTTCTGTTTATCATTGGGAGCAAGGCAGCATAAGAAGGAAGTCAGCTGGCATTTACAGAATCATCAGGATTGGCCCCTGGATTCAGTCACATGATTGATTTACCTTATGTATGCATGTTAATTAAAGACCATATAAGGAGTGTGTGTGGAAGACTAAAGCTCATAAGTTTGCATTGGTCATAAGTTTGCATTGGTCATAAGAATGATGCTATGTTTTAATAGCATTTAGCAAAGCAATTACAGATGTCTTCATACCACTGCTAAACACAAAGATTAAAAAATGAAAACAGTGTAAAGGGATTAAAATAGATCGACTAAAATAGAGACAAAACAATTTCAATAACACACTCATGTGCTAACACCATCAGCAATACAATGGCACAAAATTACACATAGTCAATGCCATGTTGAAGGTGGGGGTGGGGGAGGGGGCGGGGTTGTTGGGCTGAGTCGACGTGCGATATATTCAATACTTAATATTTGTATTTTTACAAAAGTCACAAAAATTTACACACCCAATGGTACATAATGTCCTGCACATGCCACTGATAGATCTATATGTGAGAAGTATTGCAGTTGAGAACTTGAGATTTGCCAAAAATAGTGGTCATTAAAATCACAAATTTAAAATACTTCGTAATTTTGTGTGTATCTGAATTGGCACTTATTTAATGCATTGTCTAAAATGAAGGGTTTAGTTACTCATGTTTCAGTAGGGGGAGGTGGATATTTCTGATAACTTTATTTCTTGAATGTTGAATTTTCTGTAGTAATTATTCTGATGTTTTATAAATTTGCTTAATTTTTCAATTACTTCATGGCTCAAATTCCATAATCAGTTATCAAATAATACACAAGGGGGCAGCAGCTCCTTGCATTGTAATTCAACTGGATATGGGCTTTCTTCATTTATAGTCGGATGTTTGCCTTATAGTTTGATGTGTATAAAATGTATTGAGCAGGGAACATGGAATGGCAATTTGGAGGAGGATGGATCACAGGCCTACAGTAAAACTGCGAATATTTTAATTTGGTAAAATGTGTGAACCAGATCTAGAAAGGCGACACTAAAACTTGTGACGTCCTTAAACAAATTTATGTCCTGAATTTAGGATTTTGGACTCTTGTACTTGAAGAAAAAATCACAGCAGTAAGTCCGCTTTTCATGCTCGAAGATTGATGTGCAAACAAAGCCAATATCAATTTCATTAGGGTATTCAGACAGCAATTTGTACCACAAGAAAAAGTACAAATCAGTTATGAATTTATTAAAACTTTACCGTTGCAGTCAACAAGAAAATAAAAAAAAGTTAAGTTTATCACAAATCCAACTGTAAGTAGAGAATAAATATTGAAACAAGAAATCTGTTGTTCAATAGAACAACATCATTGATGGTTTTCTATTAGGCAATCTCAAAGGAAAATATTTCCGGTTGTTTAGCTATCACGGATATATCAGATTTAATTGGCTCAGGCCTGAGATGGGAGAACCATAACATAGCCGTGAATTCGCATCGATTGACAGCTTTTACTATTGACAGGAGGACTGATGGTGCAATGCTCTTCCAATTAATAGACCACAGTAAACTATATAAAGTCGACATTGAACATCTGCATGACACATAATATTGTAAGTGATACATTCTAATTTCTTGTTAAGTTAAATAATGATTAACACAAATAAGACCAAACAATAATGAATCTTGCAGGGCACAGATGATATCCAGGTTATCTGGTACGGGCCTAGTCCAGAGAATCAATATAGTTCCAGCAAAGTTTAATGGAGGGAACATGTAAAAATGCTGATTGACCATGTGATGTTATAAATATGCACAACTAGATTTCCGGAGCAGGACAGAACACACACAAGCTATGCAATAGTAGAGATCATCAATCTGGAAATACAAAAATGAAATCAGTTAGAATCTGATCAATTAAACGGAATTGTAAAAAAATTGCCCCTCCTGCCCGCCCTCCTGTTCCGCCACCCCTGTCCAGAGCCTCATTGACAGGCTATGATGCAGTTATTTATCATTCCTCAGCAAAACATTTGCACCACCGGACATAACAATCTGACCATTGCATGTATTTGCAGTTTGATTGGATCATTTTTATCTGCACCAGTATACCCTGCGTGGGAGTACCTCTATTTAAAAAATCTTTAAGTTAAAATTACCAGAACGTCCTCAATCCAAATTATTTCTCTGATCTCACCAGAAGAGGCCAAATAGCAGGTTACAAGAGAAGAATACAGTTGTTGACTATATGGTATCAAAAGTGAAACTTTCACCATTCACAGGATTGAAAAATTGGCCAGTTGGTGGCTCCCCCTCATGGTAAATGGTCATATCCATTTGAAAGACTCCAATTTTTTCAAAACAGAAATAGGGCCAATAAAATCTGCTGGATCAGGCTGGAGTCACCATAAACGTAGGAATAAGAAGGGGGCAGCCATTTAACATCAAAGTGAGGGTGGGGGGGGGGGTCTTGGAGTAATTTTTTAATTAATAATTTCTTGCTCTGTTTTGCTGAAATAAATGAATTCTTTTAGACCAGTCTTGAAATAAATAATTTTTGGAAGGGGTATTTCTGAGTAAACCTCCAACCCCCCTTGGAATTAAAACATCAGACCCTAAACATTAGATTCGTTTTCAAAATGCAGTACTACAAATTAAACACAATGCCTTTGAGATATTCAAGTTTATATACAAGGGAATATCTTTGTTGATCTATGTTTTATTTACCTTGTATATGTAAACTAATAAAACATTGATAATTTTTCTTTCTCACATACCGTTCCCAAAAGCACTGTTTCCTTCACAGGAATAAAAAAGCTGTCATCACATCAGCGTCCTTTTGAAGACTATTAAGAAGAGGTGGCAGTTTAGCAATGACTACCTGAAATTAAATAATATGTTTTTATTTGTAGTGTTATGCAAGTTTGCTTGCACAAACAGATATATGTTTTTAAGGAGTTTATTGAGACCTTGCAGCTCAGCTACAATACAGCAAGCACGCAAATACAATATACTAATCGGCAAAACAATTTTACTGTTTTAACTCATAATTTGTCATTATTCCAAATACTACATTTATAGAAACAGGTACACTGTTTAAAAAACAAACTCACCTTAATTTTAGAGCAAGGTGCTTGCTGGAATTATTTGTTGTCTCTTCGGGTACATTTAATTCCTCAGCTCTTCCAGAACAAAATTATAGCACACCAGTAACCTGAAAATATGAAGTATTACAATTAGAATATTAATTTAACAAAAGAATACAACCGTTATCAAAAAGGAAAAATCAAGAGTAATATTTTATATTATTATATACTATAATCTACACTTGCAAATATCCAAACGCACTAGATGAACACTCACCTATGATACTTCAGTGGTCAACGTGGAGAATATGATGTCAATTTCCAGAGAATTTTATCTTCATTCCTTACTTTTATACGGAAGCCTGCAACAAATAATACAGAATTGTATAAGCGTATTATAGCCAATGTCCAAGAGTTGCAATTTAATTTTCATTGGGATATGGCTTAGAGGAAGATACAACGACATAATAATTTGTATGCAATAAAATAATGATGTGTCACACATCTCGAATCTGACCAGATATAGATAAGAAATGGTGAAGAAGGGTTTCACTGTACTTTTTGGTGGGAGGGTACAGTGAATCAGTGCCGTTTTGAAAAAATTAAACTCTTAAAAATGTTTTCCCACCTTCAGAATAACTAAGGTAAGTATTTGAACTGTATTTCCACCAGGTTCAATGACTGTTTTTTCTGCAAAAAACATCACGTAGTACCAAGAGTTGCTTGTCATTACTACAGAGAATAAAGTGATCATGGTACCCTGAATGGCTCCCAATTTGCTGTGCCCTGTTGAGCGCCCGTCAAATACATCAAACAAATGAACATTAAATAAATATTGCCATTTACCATCCAAAGAAGTTTGTTATTGACACTGCCCCGTGATTCACTGCAACCCTGCTCCCCCGTATTAATCTCACTGAGACAAAAAGTGTATCTCAATGATGAAAACATAGATATAGAAAATTATATTAATATTTTTGATTGTATATCTTACCCACTGTTAATGTCCACCGTGTTTGAAAACACTATATACAGTCCAAACCTGTTTTCCAAGTCACTGTCACTGCATTATTGCAAGTCTAGAAAAAAAAATACTCTAAGAAAAAACATGCTACTAGCATTACTGTTACAGTAGTGATGAAAAAAATATACTAGCACTGAGACAAAAAGTGTTGCTCAAAAAATAGATGTTTATATAAAATTATATTAATGTTTAATTGCATATCTTACCCACTGTTGATGTCCATCATTTTTGATAGTGATGTATATTCTGTCTAAACCTTTTTTCCAAGGCGCTGTCACTGCATTGCTGCAAGTCTAGAAGAAATATGCACAAAGAAAAAAGATGCAATTAGCATCACCATAGTGATGAAAAAATATAAGAGCAACAATCCGCATGATAAAAATATGTGCATTAATTATTATTTTTCCTTACTGATCGACCCAATCAAGAGAAACTTCAATCAGGTGACAATGTAGTTTATAATTATACTATGTTATTGTTATTGCACCAGAAGGAATGCTCAATATACTAGACAGTTGTAACAAAGTATCAGATCACAGTAAACTGTGAAGAGTATTATCTGGCTTGATATGTTCTGATGCACTAAATGAACAAAACCCAAACAAAACATGAAACAGAGCAGCACTCAAAGCTGAATAGTCTATTTTCTGATATGACATTTAGTCCATGAGCCAGACCAGATATTGGTACCACCTGGGGTGGCAAAATCTAACAGTGTTTTTCTGAAAGACATATACCTATAGACTATAAAAAAGTTTGAGCCCAAAATTGGAGCGGCAGCTTAGTGGTAGTAATCTGCCGTTAAATATGAGAATCTGTGTCGGATTTGAGCACACAAATTATGGGGTGGGGGAAACTAAAATTGCTATATCTTCTGAACCAATGGACCAATTTCAACAAATTACCCCTCAAAATGTCCGGAATTTTGAGTTTTACAAATATAGGTCAATACATGACCAATATGCAAATTAAGTAGGTCGTCAGAGGTCAAAAGGTCACAAGAATTGACTGTTGCTTAAAATCTGAACCATTGTCCGAATAAACACCACAGCTGCCAACCCAATGAGACTTGGTAGGTCATGAAGGGTTTATATTATAGATAACAAGAATGAAAGTCCATTTTATGCCAACAAATGGATAATTCATGCATGTGTCAGCAGCGGCACATAATGAAATATGGTACATATTTGAAAATGACCGTTTTAAGGGTGGAGGAAACTAAACTTGCTGTATCTCCTGAACCAATGGTCCTATCCCCACAAATTACCCCTCAAAATGTTCGGACTTGTAAGTTCTACACATATAGGTCATTATATGACCGATATGCAAATTAATTAGGTCATCAGAGGTCAAAAGGTCACGAAAATTGACCGTTGCTTAAAATCTGAACCCTCATTGTAAAAAAAACTCCTTAGCTGCCAATGTAATGGGACTTGTGATGTCATTTAGGGGTCAGATTATAGATAAAAATTGTCAAAGTAAATTCTATGTCTGAAGATGCAGAATTTATGTATGTTTCAGCATTGGCACAAGACGAAATATGTCAGATATTTGAAAATGACCGTTTTAAGGGCGGGGGAAACTAAAATTGCTATTTCTCCTGAAACAATGGTGCTATCCAAACATATTACCCCTTAAAATGTTTAGACTTGTGTGTTCTATAAATATAGGGAATTATATGACCAATATGCAAATTAATTAGGTCATCAGAGGTCGAAAGATCACAAAACTTGACCACTGCCTAAAATCTGAACACCTCATCAAACAACAAACACCATAGTTAACAAATCAATTGGACTTGTTAAGTAATTTAGGGAAAACATAATAGATAACAAGTTTGAAAGTCAATTTAGACTGCAGAGTTTATGTATATGTCAGCAGTGGGACATAATAAAATATGGCAGGTATTTGAAAATGATAGTTTCAAGGGTGGGCGAAACTAAAAAAATTGCAATATCTCCCGAACCAGTGGTCCAATTCCAACAAATTTCTGCTACAGGTGTCAGGAATTAGGAGTTTTATACATGTTATTTGACCAACATGCAAATCAATTAGGTCATCAGAGATCAAAGGGTTGCAAAAATGTACCTTTGCTTAAAATCTAAGCCCTCATGAAAAAATTACACACCGTAAACGACAAATGTGACTGAATGTGCCACTGACAACTGAAATGCATGTGTTGTCAATAAGATGAAGAGTTGATTCAAGACATAGTAAACTAAATATAAAATAGGACTATCAAATTTGTGATTTATAGATGTCCGGAAACTGCTCCTCTTCGCTTCTGGCTTTTTTGACAGCTGAAAACTAGACAGACTTAGAGAACTGGGATCAAATGGTCAAAAATATGGCAGCACACCACCAATAATCCCCTCCCAGTTTCCTCCTTCTGGTTGGTATCATCCCTTCTTGTTTCCTCAATCTTCTCTTTCTGCCTTCTCCTTCTTTGTCTCAGGACTCCTTCATAGTCTCCTACTCCATAGTCTCCTCCTTCATAGTCTCCTCCTTCATATCTTCCTTCATGGTCTCGTCCTTCATAGTTTCCTCCTTCACAGTCTCATCATTTGCCTCAATGCTTCTATTATTTCTCCTATTCCCTTCATCTCAATAGGGGAGCAAAGTCTCGTGGTCCAGGCACGAGATGTCACGAGAGTGCACTGCTGCTGGCACCAAGGTATTATCGCTCAGCTGATGTTTACCCTGGCAGCAGAGTGACAGCAGCCCATGTGCGATCTCTCCTGCTTGTTTAGTCGTGTTTGAAGTTGTTTGTATGGCCTTTTCCCTCCAGTATTGGGTGCTGTACACCCAGGAAAGTACAAAGCTGCAGAGAAAGTCAGAACAAGCTGTCTCTAGTGACAGAGTGCTGTCATTTAATTATGAGGCACAAGAAATGGTGGCTGTAGCTAATGTGCAGGCATCAATGAAGAACATGTATTATATATATATGTTTATAATTATTTTGCTATTATACACTATGAAATAAATTCAAATGGCTACAGGTTAGGCCTGCAACCTATTAATAACTGCTAACATCCCCCCCCCCTACCCATGTTGTGATGTTGGTGGAATTCAGGTGGCTGTGTGGTACTACACCAGTGTGATTCTGAGTTGGAGGGCAACAGGGGGGGGGGTTGTGGCTTACTGCAGGAACAATTAATACAATTATTTATTTTATACTGTGTTCAGCATTGTTTCTTTCATTGACAGGTTTTCTTGGATGAATCTTTTGGTGTGAAGAGCCTTTGTGGGTGTGTGCTGAGAGAGAGCAAGTGCCATCATGTTGCTGCCGTGCTATTGTTTGGGTATGTAGCTTAGCAGGCCTACAACTGATACAGTAATTATGATGGTTGCTATTGTTTGTTTAACTAAACATGGTTTTTCCTTTTTTTTCCAAAAGGTTCAAAAATGTCGCCAAAACATCAGTCAAGTGCAGTTGGATTGAAAGACCAAAAAGTGCCCAACCTAAAGTGGTGCAATCAATCACAGAGATGTATCCAATGAAAAATCCAGAGTATAGGTATATTTCAATACATTAATTGCCATTGATTATCTGTTGCAACATCTTCTTGGCCTGTACATATATATATAAATACATATATATATGTCTGAGCTTTTGTGTGACCCCTTTTTATTTTTACAAATTTAATAAATATATATATGTTTGAGTTTTGGTGTGACCCTTTTTATCTTTACAAATTAAGTAAACCCCTAAAATGCCACCTATACCATAACTTATGACAAAAACTTCCAGAGCACTTAGTCGCCCATTTGACAAAGATGATCACGAGTTTTTGTTCAAGAAGTTGACTGAGCTTGGACGCTACACCGGTAAAATGCGCATGGAAGATGCATGGTGTGATTTTTTAGCTGCAGCATATCAACATTGCCAACCTGCATGAATCCCTGATATCCATTTTGTCCACTGGCCTTCCTTTCTGTCAGTTGTCATATTTCAGTTACCCAGCTAGTTAGAGCCAAAACTTGAACCCTCATAGTTCTCTCACAGACTCATAATGTCAACTAACATTTTTGTCATTTAGAAACTGCTTATAGACACATGTTATATATATTTCATATTTCAAATTGCAGGAATGATGAATTGATTTTCACGGCATATTTGATTTTGTGTACACACTATTTTTTTTTAATTTAGCACTCCACTGGATCATGTCAAAGGAGCCTGAACCGGAAGCCTGCCCTTTGCCCTCGGTTGAGGAACTGCTGCTGACCAGCGACTACCTGGAAGGAGGAAAAGTTTGGTTGCAGAGAAAATTACAGATCTCCCAAGAGACCATTCTGAAGGTATGCTATCAAGGCATTTCTAGGCATGAATTCCATGAAATTAAAACAATTCCCCACAATACTGAATGATTGAAATATTTGCAGGTAGCTGAGGCTACTGTTGGGCAGCGGACAAATCCTTTCTGGTCAATTGTCAGGAAGCTACGACTGACAGCATCAAACTTTGGATTGATTCTTGATGCAATTCGCAAGAAAAGGTAATTGACACTCATACATGTATA
The DNA here is from genome assembly GCA_026936325.1 of Platynereis dumerilii. Taxonomy (NCBI): domain Eukaryota; kingdom Metazoa; phylum Annelida; class Polychaeta; order Phyllodocida; family Nereididae; genus Platynereis; species Platynereis dumerilii. The sequence continues at coordinate 53,661,064 of JAPTHN010000009.1, read as the reverse complement.
CAAACTTCTCAGTACATTCACCAGATAAGCAACTGTAGAAGATATTTTTGTAGATTTGCTAAAAAATCAACTGGTGTATGATTTGCTATTCCAGAATAACACCATCCTGCATGAAGAGGCTGACATCTGCCTACAAACTTGACAAGGTGTCAGCAGTTTTATGGGGAATCTCCCATGAAGCTGAAGCCATTGAGAGATACAAGGCTGAGGGTGCAGTGGTCTAAGAAACAGGTATTGTGCCATAATTATGGAAATGGGATTTGTAAAAATTGGTACTACCTTAAGCTGTCTTAATCATAATAAGATGTTATAAAAAATATATAATATGTGGATAGATCACTAACAAAATGAAATTGCATTTTTCAGGTATATGGCTTCACGAGTCGGGAGTTTTAGGGGCATCGCCGGATGGAATTGTTATATGCCCTCCATCAACAGCTGTTGACCTAAACAGCCCCCTGGAAGACCAATGCATCCCAGAAATTTTGGAAGTCAAGTGCCCTTATTCGGCCAGAGACATGACTGTGGAAGAAGCTGTGCAAAAAGTGAAAGGCTTCTTTTTAGGTACATTTATGTTTTTCATAAACATTATGCATAATTCTGAAAATTTGCATTCAACATTGTACAACAAAATACTATGAAACCAGTGCATTCAAACATTGGCTTTCTTTGCAGTGGAGAAAAATGGTGCACTTCATCTTCCGGAAAACCATGATTATTATCACCAGATCCAAGGACAACTATACTTCACCCGAAAGAGCTGCGCTGACCTGGTGGTTTGGACCCCTAAGGATGTTCGGATCATTCGGATCAGTAAAAACAGAGACTGGGCATGTAATTTGGAGCAAATGGTCAACTTTTATTTTGATGTATTCCTGACTTCAGTGTACAGTGAATGAGTAAAAACAAATTATCTGACAAAATTTTATTACATTGGAATTGTGCCATGTTCTTACAATCAACTTCCTTGTTTACCTGTGCCATAATTACACTTTTCTAGCTGCAATTTTTTTATTTACACAGCTTTTAAAATAAAATCATTTATCAGAAAATGTTAAAGTTTATTTATACATACATAAAAAGGCAAAGCGTGTGTTAATTCTCAAGTATAAAATAATGAAAAATATATGGCATGTATCTACAAAGCCGCCAATAATAATAACATAATAATAATAGATTTATATAGCGCTAATTCCAGTAAACTGCTCACTAGCGCTTGTGAACAATTTTACCAGAATGATTGCGGGAAAGGATTGGTCTAGTGGTAGCGTGCTGGGCTGCCAATCGCTGGGTCCAGGGTTCGACTCCAGCTCTTTCCGGGTCACCTGGGCCTATGTTGGACGGCTGTTTCAATCATCCTTTGCCTCATTGCCCTGTCCTAATAGCCTACCAAGTGCATAAATACAGGACGTTAAGCTCCAATCATCCATCCATCCACCAGAATGATTGCCACAGCAGCTATAAGCAAAGAAAATCATGCTCGCATATCATATTTATCTGATATTTCTTTGATCAGCGGAGCTTGTAGGTTCACCAAACAACAACATACTTGAAATATTTTTGTAGACAACGGACGGAGATTTGCCGGAATGTGTTTAAGTATGTCATAATTCTTAATGCGCTCATTTGCACGCTCTACGTGAATTCGTGCTTTGCCTATTTTGAAGCAAAGGTTAGCTTCTTGTTTTGTGAAGTAGGATTTACCTCGGAGAAAAGGAGGAATATTCAAAGACACACCTTTAGGTAGCATTGAATAAAGGGTGAAACCTTTGTCAGCCAATATCAAATCACCTGGAACAAATTGTTCTAGTACCCTCGAGTGTTCAACTATCGCATTGTCTGAAATGGAGCCTGGGTAAAGATCAGAGGAGTGAATAATAGCAGCATTAGGAGCAACACAAGTTACTGCCTTCACTGTATGCCTACTCTTATAGCTGCTGTAGCAATCATTCTGGTAGTTCAAATTTCCAGGTATATCCTGAGTGATTTCAGTGGCATCCATTACTGCCCTGGAAGAAACAAAATCTTCAAAGGACGCTGGCATTGAGCCGCGACACTTTAGCTGTGAAGGTATACCTTTAGCAAGAATGCCTTCAAACAAAATTTCATGAAGAGCGCATACAATTGTTATAAACACATTGCTCACAGTGGTTGCACTTGTAGCAAACCGATCTGCCAAGTCTATGTCCTTAGATCCAAGTCTCAATTTCATCAGGGCCATCAGCAGCTGGTCTTGCAGGGATATATTGACCACAGCCCATCCATGGTAGTACTTCAGATCGAAGCGCTCCAGTGTAGCCAGAAGCATGAAGAAAATGTCACTTGGGACTGAGGTGTAAAATACCATCTGGAAATGTAAAATAAAAAGAGCCTATCAAGTTTTTGTAACAGAAGTAAGAAAGTTAAGTTACAAATTATTGTGCCTATATTTAATAATTATCAGCAATATATTACCACACCAACCTTGCTATCATCATGTTTGATTTCATCAACTTTCATTGACCTTCGCGACAGTTTTAGTTGTTTCACTTCGGCTTCCAGGTCGCTCACTTTCTTCTTAAACTCCTCCACCAAACCCAATAAATTGTCCATTTTTGCTTGGCGAATCTCAGATTGGTCATGGTACATGTGGTCGTGACGGACCGAAGCTCCAATGGGATTCTCAAGTTCTTCATCAATATCATCTAGACGCGGTGGGGCCTGGCTTTGACTGGTAGAGGGAATGCTGGTTTTCCTGAAGCAAAGTGTAACACATTTATTAAATTCCATAAATTTATCGGAAATTCGCTACAACATATTTACTTTCAATTGTATACATAGCCTTTATTTAGTTTATTGCAATAACAAATCTACAGCTCTTAGTTAAAAATTACCTTTTCTTGCTCTTTTGATGGGTTTCAGGTTCAGGGAAGTCAAAATATTTGCCCTCATTCCACGGAAATATTGTTGGACCATTTGCTTTTTTACCATCTTTAAAATGGCAACTGCAGATTCTGTCATTTTGGGTCAATTTTCTATCAGCTCTCCTGAAATTGAAACAAAAACAAAAAACATAAAAACACAGGCAAAATAATGCAAAAATTAGCACTTATTGACATACAAATCAATCTGAGATCTTAGTTCAATGTGAATGAACTGCCATGGTTGAAACCAGGGAGGGGGGGGGGCATTCTTTTTTAATACATTTTCACAAAAATATTTTCAAGATAGATGGCAGAAAAATAAAGCAGCCACATTTTGACCAAAATATTTTATGGTAGGCCTATGAGATACTACATAGAGATCAGAAAACGTTTGGTGTTTATGTAAGCTTATGTAGATGTACCTGGGGGGGGGGGGTCCAGTATGCAGAGAATAATTATGTGTACAATGTTCACCTTAAAAATACCCTTGAATCTACAAACCAGTTAAGCCCAATAAGTTATTTGGGGTAAACTTTGACAGATGACAGTTGCATTGTTTCAATGTCATGAATAGTGTTGTCAATGTAAACAAAACAATAACTAACCTGCACAGCCTCACCCATCGTGCTCTCTCCAACTTGTCAGTGTCAAATCTGTGTAAACTACAGCTCCCATCATCACTGTGGTGACCACACCCAAAAACAAAACACACCACCATCATGAAATCACTTTTGAACGATGTAAACAACTGAGCTCCTGTCACTGCCAATGGCTAAGCATGCAGTGAGCGATAATTCAGGGTCCCGGAAGTAGTTGGCCCACCCCCTATTTCTGCTTTCCCGCACAGGAGAGCTAACGTGAGCTGGTGGCCCCTATATGTAGATGTACTTCTACCCTCCAAACGTCTTTCTTCTTCCATGTCTCCAGCTTCCATGCTTCCTCCAATCATCCTCTATGATATACAGTACAACCCAAAATAAAGTAAGAACATTCTCCGCCAGAAGTCCTCTTTTTACCTATTTTGCCCTCCTTGCCTTTCTCCCCTCCACCCCAAATCTCCTCACAACTACCTTAGTCTCCTCACCACAACCTTATCCCATATTAAGAAGTTAATAAGAACTCCATTAAGACGGCTAGCATTACATTTGCAATTAGCAATGGGGCACAAAAAAAAATCATACACAATGGGAGAGATTGAGTTTAAATTGTTGTTGGTTTAATGTAAATTTAATGTGATTTTAAAAGGTGGTTCAAAGAAGGTAAAGGTGGCTGATTCTTCCGTCCTGTTGGGGTTAATCATACTTTATATTGGGTTGTACTGTAGGGAGGATAGGGTTCATGAAAGGTAATTTTGTAGCAAGTAAAACGGGGAGAGGGTCAGAGGGAGGGGATTGTTGGATGGAGGCTTGAGGTGGTATGGGGTTATGCACTCGACAAGCTTATTGGGATAGGAGGAGAAAACAGAAATGGGGCAAAGGGATGACAGATACTGCTATGCAATAGATTGCCCTAGCCTGAATATGAACCCAGTATAGTGTGGTTGGGTGTTCAACATGCGCCACTGAGCTAACCTGCCTCCCAGTGGGTGACAGGAAAAGAGGCAGAGGGAGAGAGATAAGAAAGATGAGTGACTCCAAACCTTTTCTCTCTCATTTCTTAGTCTCCTCCCAACATCCTTGTCTCCCCATCCTACCATGCTCTAGTAATGGACCCTCTTTCCTGGCTTTTGCCTCCCTTGTCACCACCCCCCCCCCCCTGCTGGCACAAGGGAACTACAAGAAAGAAGCATTGAGAAAGAAGGCCAAGGAGATAGTCATATCAAGGATGAGCAAAAAGGAGGATGAATATATATACAATTAATGGGGCAGGGGGGGGGGTTGTGCACCCTAAGAATGAAAAATGTTTAGAATCAACCTTTTTGAGTATATTGCCTTGTCATAATTAATGCTCAGGGTGCCCTGAACCACCTCACATAAGGTGCTTGGGAAGCACCCTGGATGCCCGTGAAAAAGAGCAGCTCCCGGTGGAAATGTTATAGCAGGTTATCAGTACTCTGGCATTGTTCCATTCACCGGCATATGTGACTGGAGGTGGGTCAGTGCCTTCGCCTACCCACAGCTGCAGACTAGCATGTCATTTAGGCACTGCTCCGCAATTTATGCAATAATCAAGCCATCCAATTATTTCATAATTCTGCCGATAGAGTCGAAGCATCCATGAAAGGTTGGGTGGTTCACCCCTTGAAGCATCCGATGAGACTCTACTGCATCCAACTATGTGCAATACACTCTTGTAGAGTGTACCTTATCAATACTGATGTACCTTGTCACCTCTGATGCACCCCAGAAGTTTTCACATCCACCCCACAGGTGCTTCACTCCACCCTATGTACCTTTTTTCTCAGAATGTGGCTGGAGAATTGGAGAATGGTAGGATCGAGGAGACTGTGGGAAAGAGGAATTATTTTCTGGTACTTCCATGTGATGGAATCTTCTCCAAGCAAGGAAACTCAAATTGAGGACTTATGGATTTGATATACTCACCTGGTCCCTGGTGACATTTTTTACATTTCAGTGTTGTATAAGAAATATCCTGTAAAGCTCAATTTTAGGCATAAAATTGACTTTGACACTTGTTATCTATCATCTGAGCCTTACATGACTTATCAAGTACCATTGGTTTGCCGGTTACGGTGTGTAATTTTTCCATGGAAGCTCAGATTTTAAGCAAAGGTACATTTTTGCAACCCTTTGATCTTTGATGACCTAATTGATTTGCATGTTGGTCAAATAACATGTGCAAAACTCCTAATTCCCGACACCTGCAGCAGAAATTTACTGTAATTCAACCACTGGTTCTGGAGACATTGCAATTTTTTTAGTTTCGCCCACCCTTGAAACTGTCATTTTCAAATACCTGCCATATTTTGTGATGTCCCACTGCTGACATATACATAAACTCTGCATTTTTAGACATAAAAATTGACTTTCAAACTTGTTATCTATTATGTTTTCCCTAAATGACTTAACAAAGTCCAATTGGTTTGGCAGCTATGGCGTTTGTTGTTGATAAGGCGTTCAGATTTTAGGCAGTAATAAATAATTTTGACCTTTCGACCTCTGATGACCTAATTAATTTGCATATTGGTCATATAATGCCCTATATTTATAGAACACACAAGTCTAAACATTTTAAGGGGTAATATGTTTGGATAGCACCATTGTTTCAGGAGAAATAGCAATTTTAGTTTCCCCCGCCCTTAAAACGGTCATTTTCAAATATCTGACATATTTCGTCTTGTGCCAATGCTGAAACATACATAAATTCTGCATCTTTAGACAAAAAATTTACTTTGACAATTTTTATCTATAATCTGACCCCTAAATGACATAACAAGTCCCATTACTTTGGCAGCTAAGGAGTTTTTTTTTACAATGAGGGTTCAGATTTTAAGCAACGGTCAATTTTCGTGACCTTTTGACCTCTGATGACCTAATTAATTTGCATATTGGTCATATAATGACCTATATGTGTAGAACTTACAAGTCCGAACATTTTGAGGGGTAATTTGTGGGGATAGGACCATTGGTTTAGGAGATACAGCAATTTTTAGTTTCCTCCACCCTTAAAACGGTCATTTTCAAATATGTACCATATTTCATTATGTGCCGCTGCTGACACATGCATGAATTATCCATTTGTTGGCATAAAATGGACTTTCATACTTGTTATCTATAATATAAACCCTTCATGACCTACCAAGTCTCATTGGGTTGGCAGCTGTGGTGTTTATTTGGACATGGTTCACATTTTAAGCAATAGTCAATTTTTGTGACCTTTTGACCTCTGACGACCTACTTAATTTGCATATTGGTCATGTATTGACCTATATTTGTAAAACTCAAAATTCCGGACATTTTGAGGGGTAATTTGTTGAAATTGGTCCATTGGTTCAGAAGATATAGCAATTTTAGTTTCCCCCACCCCATAATTTGTGTGCTCAAATCCGACACAGATTCCCATATTTAAGGGCTGATTACTACCACTAAGCTGCCGCTCCAATCTTGGGCTCAAACTTTTTTATAGTCTATAGGCATATGTCTTTCAGAAAAACACTGTTAGATTTTGCCACCCCAGGTGGTACCGATATGTAAAAATATGGGGTCTGGCTCATGGACTAATTCATAATTACAAAATAGCATTGAAAATTCTGACTGGCATGTCAACACAGTGAAAATAAACTTACCAAGACTCATAATCATTTCAGTTCCTTTCTTCCACAAGTTATTAGAACTTCAAAAATAATGTTCTTGCAGGCAAAGGTTATGGATAAATGTTTCTTCTTGAAGATCACACCCAGTTATCCACAGTGCAATGACTTCTCAGGCTGCTGGCTTAGGTGTTTTGACAGTTGGTCCAGGTTGATGGGAGGGGGGGGGGAGGGATCAGTGACATCAAAAAATAATCTCTAAACTGTCAGAGCCATCTTGGGTTGTGTTGCTCATAGTGTTAGACAAATTCAAAGGTAAGATTTCATGTATTAATGATATATTATTGCAAAAATATATTGTGACCTAAGACAACCTTAATCTATATATTAAGGGATGCAATAGTGCAAAAAATATAAAAGCTGCAATTGAGGGAAATATTAGCTGTTTCTGCATGATTGCATTCCCAAGCCATTCCAGAGTGTGACACCCTTACCTAATATGTCAACAAAGAAGGACAGGACTGATCTTACAGATGTGAGAGTTAAGTATCTTTTAATAGCTGGTTGGGCCCTTGTTGGCACCACATGGATATGAATGCAATCCTGCAGGGGACTCCTCCCATTCAGCCTGAAGGTTTTAGTGACAAATGTGACCTGCTCCACCAAAATGAGTTCACAGTAGGCAATCTGTATTTTCCAGAATTTAGCAAAACTTGTCAAAAGGTCACATTTTGATGATTTTTAGCTGTTGGTACCACGTTTAAGCAAAAGCTATTTGCTTTGATTATTTATGACCATTTTAACCAAAAAACTGAATTGGGCATCATTCCTGATTTTCCTAGTTCTTTTATTGTAATGGCGGGAAATTCAAATGCCATTTTCGCAAAGTTCGATGTTTCGTATCATCAATGTTTGAGGTGCCATATCTTTGGATTGGGTGGAGATATCAAGACAAATGAAACATCATTTTAAAGCCAAATTCCAGTAGAACAAAGTAATTTTCACAACTGAATATGATAGCAGGCCAACTTTGAACCCATTTTGGTGGAGCAGGTCACAAATATGATTTTTTCATGTTAACATTTAGAACACTATTGATCATTCCACCATTCCCTTTGATATTTTTTCGATCCGGCTCTGCTCTAACGATTGTTCTTTATGGTATTGCTAGCTTATTTAACACAACTGTAAAAATTAAAAATTGATTATTCTTTCAAAATATAGATACGCTGAGGAATTACCGTTTTATAAATAGCTAATATTATGTATTGATCACTACAATTAACAAGCCCCCGAAGGCCAATAGAAATAAGTCATTTAAATATCTCTTGTGTCACTTCGCATTTTCTCTACAGTCAAAGAGACATCTGTGCACAGTGAGCAGCAATGCTCAGTTTCATATTGTTCACCATATTAAGTGTCCTGATAGTCACTGTTGGTGCAATTTGTCATAAAGGAACAAATCCGGAAAATTTTTCATACTTGTCAAATCTACATTTGATACGAAATGATACAGTGGCTGCGGGTACAGTATTCTGCTCACAGGATGTCGCTGACAGTTACCACTTTGCCCTGTTCAGAGGAACAATCACCAATATGGACAGCGTGATTGGAGTGTACAGAAAAAATAACCAAGCTTACATTTGCTACTTTCTAAATGATGACGGACTCGTTGATGCAGCAACCCTAACTGGAGGAGAACTCTTCACAATTGGTAATAAATGTTTTACTAAAACTAACAAGAACCTTGTTAATGATCTAGGCATAGGCATACTTGAGGGGGTGAGAAGGGGATGCTCGTCCCCCTATCCTCAAAAATCTGGGCAGTTGGTCAACCTTAAATTATATTGAAAATCAAAGATTTCTAAGTATGTTATTTGAAATGGTACGATGTGTAAAATAAAGTTTTTATTTATGCTTTCTTGCCAAATACAAATGTATTTATATTAGGGGCTATTCAGAATTTATGACTTGGGGATGGAAGTTTTGTCAGAAGATGCCATCAAAAATTGACATAGGTGTACGGTGATCGGATTTTTTGGGAGGGCAAGCAATGTCTGCCGGAATTTCATAATCCACATTCCTTGGCATTTTATCATAAAATGCCTTGGGAATCTTTGATTTTCAATAATGTTAGTTTGATAATCTTCCCGAAATCTTGCTTATCCAAATTTCCACTGTTTTCCAAACTTTTGAAGGGGCCATTCCCCTTTCCCCCCTGTCCGATACGCCTATGAAAATTGATACCCCCTTAGAGTGAAGCAGACGTTTAGTACCCCCCTCAGGATCAGTGCTGGTGTTTGGTACCCCCTCCCCCCAGACTTAGAAAGACATGTATATAAAGCAATGTACACTCTTTTCGTTATAATATGGATTGGTGTACTTTCGCACACATATTGTGATTGTTTTCTTACGTTCAAATTGCGTACCTCCCCTTAGACATATTGTGAAATATTAGTAACCATCCCTCTTGAAACGCATGTGAGAAGTTAGCAACCCCTAGGAAAATTCCCACCCACCAGTGTTAAATTCTGAATGGTCCTTCATAATAGTAAATTGCACATGCACTTGTTCTTCTAATATAATAAAAGTGCCAACACATTCGATATTTGTGAACCAGTGTAGACTCCTGTAGCTAGGCTAACTGATTATTATTCTCATTCCTTTTTTATTCTAGGGTACGTTTGTCCACCAGAGTTTAAAGTGGTTGGAGACTCATGTTATCACTTAAATCAAACGCCCGCTACCTTCAATGACCACAAAGTTGCATGCAACAATCGAAATGGAAGACTGGTGAAGATCGACACTGCAAGCAAACACTCCAAGCTGACTGCTCACATAACAGGTATAGAGCTGTCTACAAGTGGACTGCTCTTGCATTGCCACTTCTTTTTCCAGCCTTAGCAGATCAGAACATACGCTGTCTTGTGTTGCCACCCAGTGATTAGTGTGCTATTCCGCGAGCTCCTGCGAGCGTCCACACCATTTCAATCAGAGGAACACACACAATTTTGTTTGGAAGACACCGGGGCTGCTTCTGAGTGTGCTGATGGCCTTGTCTACTTCCTTAGAGAATGTGATCGCCGAGTCTGACTCTGGTATACATCAATGTTGAATAGAAAATTTGTGAATGTGTCCACAAAATTGGAATTATCTCTTGGGATAGCATACAAAATCAACTTTTGTGTTAGGTGGCACCAGCAAGCAGTTCTCATTTTCACCAGACAGGGTATAGAGCATTCTTAACTCAGAGGTTTTTCACAGGTGGATATAAAGATAGCTCTACTTAGCATGCATGACCTCTCTCAATCAATGTCAATCACGTAATAACTTAAAACTGCAATGGTATGGGTCAAAATTTGGTAAAGCTGAAATTCTTGTCTCCAGTGTCTTAGAGCAATTCATGAGGACCTGAATGTACGTACAAGGTTCATAGTGGTTATTTCTTTTAGAGCAACATATTAACAAAAAATTTGGCCCAGGAAATGTGTGGCAGATAACTTTTATCCTTTCCAAAAATTGAATGAAAGTGCCCTACCCCACTGAAAATGGCCTGTCTCCACTACAATTTTCCGTGAGAAATCAGCTCAAATACTTTTCCGTGCTACTTTAATCCACCTCTGTACCTCAAATTGGAGCTTGACCAACACCCTCTCAAGCTCCAAAACCAATGATTTGCCTAATATTGTTACCCAACCACAGGGGGCTCTTGTGTCTTTGTCTCCAATTTCATGTCATTAACGTCTCACCCAGTGATTTTTCTCATAAAAAATCAACGGACAAACATTTTTTTATTAGACTTTAATTTTGATGACTTTTGGGAACCCTACAAGCTGACTGAATCATCTGCAAGTCCATAAACTGCATGGAATATAGATAATTACACTATTTATAGCAACATGTCAGTTGTCCTACCTAGATTTGTCATTAACAAACGCCCTCCTTGTTAATTTTGGCGATATATATCAGGACAAAAATCACTGCGGAACTTTTCTTTGGTGTACACAAGTCTTAATGTGAGCCGAGATTGACATCATATAATGTATTCACTGGTTCAAGGAAACATTTGTTTAGAATTGTCATTTACGTCACATGTCACTAACGAACATGGTTTTAGTAAGATATGTGTCAAACTAAAGGCAGTTTTGGTGCTATCATTCTAAAATCCCAATGGAAGTGACTCTAGTCATTGGCGAACAAGATGTCACAAGCATTTTAGAAGTCCTGATTTGTTTCCACTGTTGCAGCAGTGAAGCACTTCAGGTACTTTCCAGGGTGCAGCATACATATAGAAACAATAAAATTTCTTACATTTTCCAATAATTTTTGCACTTATGACATTTTACTAACTTATATGCAACTGCATGCACTGGTAAGAGGCTCAGCAGCAATTTAACCGGAAATTGAGGTCATGCGCATCATATTTTGTCATTAATATCACAGATTCACTGATCAAAAATAGCTAATTTTGGGGGTTTATTGCTTAATTTTAGGTTTCAAAAGTTTTGCACAGGATCTTTTTTCGCAGGAATCATTTGGCATGTTTACAATTTAGTTACTGAACAGAGTTTGGTGTACTGAAATCAAGTAGTGTGAAAGAAAAACTTAATGGAAGGGTAAAAAAAATGAAAAATGAAATTATTTGCCATTTATTTTCATTGTGGTTGCTGTTAGGCAGATAGCAGACCTCTTTTTTGACATGATTATTCGGTCTGTACCTCATGCTCTGCATTAGTTTAGGTGATACGAATGTGTGAATTCTGAGAAATTTTGGGGGGTTTTTACAGCGTGATGTTAATGACTCCTAAAAGCATTACCCCGGTATTTACCTCCACTGCACATAAAAACTGTGTTTCCTGACCCTTGGACATCAGGGTACAATTAATGGTGATTGTTTTACCTACCAAAATAAATCAAAAGGACCTCATTTAAACCTAATTTCAAATCAACTTTTTACTTGAGTGAAATAAATTTTCACCGTTTTCAAATTTTGACCCTTATGATATTACTTGCTGTCCATCAACCTAACAAATTGAGTCGAAAGTGACATTCCATATCGAATAAACTAAATTCAGAGAATGTCTCACCCGGGCTACAACTTTCTCCATTTTCCAAACACTGAAAGAAACTAAACTTGAAGTGTCTGTAATGAAAAGTATGATGATGAGCTTCAAAAATGTTACAAAAATGCTGGAAACTGCTGATTGTGAGGATGACACATCTAAATTGGCTAGAAACAAACCATGACAACACTATATCAATGAATATGATATTTTTCCAATTCAATCTTGAATCTTGATTCACGGAAACATTTTACATTATTTTAAGTGAATCAGCAAATTTTCACTATGTTTAATATCTGCGTTCTAGAACTTCAATAATAGGCCCTATGGGTTTTTTTTTTTACAATTTCAGCGAACGGTGGAGGAGCTTATTGGATTGGCCTAAAAGACATGGTTGGAGACAATCGAATTTCAAGTTACAAATGGGTCCATGATGGTTCTTCACTGACCTTTCAAGCCTGGTTTTCAGGAGAACCGAATTTGATTTCCGAACGGTGCGTGGTACAAAATCATGGAAATTGGAATGACGTCCCCTGCACTGCATTTATAGGAGCAATATGCGAAATGGATGTATGTATGACATTGCATAAAATATTTATAGCTATATATTGGTAAATATCATGTGGCTAGCGGAAATACTCGCTTCCCATTGGCCGACAGCCGTGCAATATTATACAAATACGGCATGATATGAGTGCAATATGAAAATTTATTTGCACGAGGAAATTCATATTGAACGAGGGCGCAGCCCGAGTTCAATATGAATTTACGAGTGCAAATAAATGTTCATATTGCACGATAATAAGTGCCGTATTTGTTTTATTACATGACCACTATGCTTCCAATATTACGGAAGCCATTTTAGGACATGAAAAAAAAAAAAAAAGTTAAATTGTACAAACGATTTACTATATTGTACAAACAATCTAGTAAATTGTACAAACAGTTTACTAAACTGTACAAACAGTTTACTACATTGTACAAACAATGTACTATATTGTACAAACAATATACTATATTGTACAAACGATCTAGTACATTGTACAAACAATGTACTATATTGTACAAACAATTTAAATTGCTATATTGTACAAACGATTTACTATATTGTACAAACGATTTACTACATTGTACAAACGATTTACTACATTGTACAAACGATTTACTACATTGTACAAACGATTTACTACATTGTACAAACAATTTACTACATTGTACAAACGATTTACTACATTGTACAAACAATCTAGTAAATTGTACAAACAATATAGTAAATTGTACAAACGGTTTACTACATTGTACAAACGATGTACTACATTGTACAAACAATGTAGTATATTGTACAAACAATGTACTACATTGTACAAACAATGTACTATATTGTACAAACGATTTAAACTGCTATATTGTACAAACGATATACTACATTGTACAAACGATTTACTACATTGTACAAACGATTTACTACATTGTACAAACAGTTTACTACATTGTACAAACGATTTACTACATTGTACAAACAATCTAGTAAATTGTACAAACAATATAATAAATTGTACAAACAGTTTACTACATTGTACAAACGATGTACTACATTGTACAAACAATGTAGTATATTGTACAAACAATGTACTACATTGTACAAACAATGTACTACATTGTACAAACAATGTACTATATTGTACAAACGATTTAAACTGCTATATTGTACAAACGATATACTACATTGTACAAACGATTTACTACATTGTACAAACGATTTACTACATTGTACAAACGGTTTACTACATTGTACAAACAGTTTACTTCATTGTACAAACGGTTTACTACATTGTACAAACGATTTACTACATTGTACAAACAATTTACTACATTGTACAAACGGTTTACTACATTGTACAAACAATATAGTATATTGTACAAACAATATAGTAAATTGTACAAACAGTTTACTACATTGTACAAAGGATTTACTACCTTGTACAAACAATCTATCTACAGTATCAGACGAAAGTTTAGACCGCGTCAGTATTTTTTTAATATCGGGGCAAATAGTGGCTTAGCTGAAATAGTTTTTCATGGACTTTCTTGCCTATGCATCAGGGAAGTTCTACAATAGAGCAAACTTCATATATTTTTATCAATGACTTGAATATGTGAGATAAACAAAAATTTCAGGTGGTCTAAACTTACGGCCTGATGCTGCTTACATCCACAAAGGCCCTTAATGGCATTGTTCAATGGAGGAAAGGCCGGTAAATCATTCAATGTTATTTTAGACGAGTTATTCGATCACGTTTCATGTGATTTAAAGGAAATCAGTCATGACACAGGAAAAAACATGCTTTTTAATTTATTTTTTGTAATTTCACCTTAGGGGGTAATAATGGTGATTCAATGAGCCAAAATTGTTAATAAATAAAAGGTCAACTAAAAAATACCAAGAAAATATATGTCTGCCAAATTTTCATCCTTCTAATGGCGTATGAATACACTTGACACCCAGTCATACTGCAAAAAATTGTGTTTTTTCCTGGGTGTTGTCTAATAGAAACTATTTTGAGTATCATAAAACAATGACCGGGGTGTTTACATTGACCTGAGCATGTTTCCTGATAAAATCAAACAACTTTTTTTTGTTCGCTTTACTTATGATGAAACTACAGCCACTTTTATGGAAGGCGTAAAACTGGTCAATTCATTAACATTACGTTTCAATACACTTTCCAGAGTGGCGACTGTAATTGTGTCTGTACAGTGGAAAAAGAACAAAAGTTGTTTGATTTTTTCAGGACACATGCTCAGGTCAATGTAAACACCCCGGTCATTGTTTTATGATACTTCAAACAATTTCTATTAGACAAAAACCAGGAAAAAACACCATTTTTTGCAGTATGACTGGGTGTCAAGTGTATTCATACGCCATTAGAAGGATGAAAATTTATCAGACATATATTTTCTTAGTGCGTTTTAGTTTACCTTTCATTTATTAACAACTTTGGCTCATTCTATCACCATTATTACCCCCTAAAGTGAAATTATAAAAATAAATTAAAAAGCATGTTTTTTCCTGTGTCATGACTGATTTCCTTTAAATCACATGAAACATGGTTGAATAACCTGTCTAAAATAACATTGAATGATTTACCGACCTTTCCTCCACTGTACAATGCCATTAAGGGCCTTTGTGGATGTAAGCAGCATCAGACCGTAAGTTTAGACCACCTAAAATTTTTGTTTATCACACAAATTTAAGTAAGTGATAAATATAGATGAAGTTTGCGCTATTTTAGAACTTCCCTGATGCATAGGCAAGAAGGTCCATGAAGAATTTTTTCATCTACGCCACTATTTGCCCCGATATTGAAAAAATACTGACGCGGTCTAAACTTTCGTCTGATACTGTATCTATCTATCTATCTACCTCTCTATCAACCTATCTGTCTACCTATCTATCAACCTATCCATCTACCTATCTATATATCTATCTATCTATCTATCTATATACTATATATCTATCTATCTATCTATCTATCTATCTATCTGTCTCCATCAGTTTTTCAGCATTTTCTCACCCAAAGATAGATAGAGAGATAGGGGATAGATAGATGGATGATTGGAGCTTTATATCCTGCATTTATGCACTTGATAGGCTAGGCAGGACATGGCAATGATTTGAAGGATGATTGAAGCAGCTGTCGGACATATATAGGCCCAGGTGACAGACCAAGGTCTAGCATGCTACCACCTGACCAACCCTCCCCCTGACAGGTAGATAGATAGATAGATAGATAGATAG
Source organism: Platynereis dumerilii (assembly GCA_026936325.1). Taxonomy (NCBI): domain Eukaryota; kingdom Metazoa; phylum Annelida; class Polychaeta; order Phyllodocida; family Nereididae; genus Platynereis; species Platynereis dumerilii. The sequence goes on along the minus strand of JAPTHN010000009.1, from coordinate 53,645,089 downwards.
ATGGATAGATAGATAGATAGACAGATAGGTAGTTTACAGAATTTCTGACGTCAGTTATTTCTTTCTGTTTATTCCATCATTTGAGGGAGAGACTTGATCAAACTTTGGGATGTATACCTGCTAAATCGTTTGTACGATCTAGTAAATCGTTTGCACGATTTAGTAAATCGTTTGTACGATTTAGTAAATCGTTTGTACGATTTAGTAAATCGTTTGTACAATATAGCTGACTCTGGCTTCACCACTAGATTGTCATTTGCAAGATTGAAGATTGTGAGTCAACCAATGGTCGGATTGACTTCAAATAAATTTCATTTTGAAGATATTGAGTTCAGCTATATGGGCATATGTGTTGCTTTGTTAAGAATTAAAAGAAAAGTGGTCAAAATAAAACGCGAAGATGAGGTACGAAAAATGTTGTTTTTTTTTCGCACTTGTCTCCTAGTTCATCAGTGCATGTTCAGCCTGGTTCAATAAATCGTTTAAACGATGTAGTAAATTGTTTAAACGATGTGGTAAATCGTTTAAACGATGTAGTAAATCGTTTAAACGATGTAGTAAATCGTTTAAACGATGTAGTAAATCGTTTAAACGATGTAGTAAATCGTTTAAACGATGTAGTAAATCGTTTAAACGATATAGCTGACACTGGCTCTATCACTGAATTGTCATTTGCAAGATTGAAGATTGTGAGCCAACCACTGGTCCGATTGACTTCAAATAAATTGCATTTTGAAGCTATTGACTACAGCTATATGCTGATATGTTTTGTTTTGCCAGAAATTAACAAGAAGTTGGTCAAAATAAAACGCGAAGATGAGGTACGGAAAATTCTGGTTTTTTTTTTGCAGTTGTCTCCTAGTTCAGTAGTGTTCAGCCTTGTTCAATCTGATGGGTATTTATCAATGTCTTATTTCATTATCTGTTCCAAATACATATATAAAATCCCACAGATAAAAGACAGATAGATAGATAGCTATATAGATAGATAGATAGATAGATAGATAGATAGATAGATAGATAGATAGACAGATAGACAGATAGATAGATAGATCAACTGTTGACAAGATGAGCTTTGAACACATATTACCAATTCATCAATCATTCTATTTATATCTATTTATCCAGCCATCCATCTAAAAGAATCTATTTATAGGCCTAGATGTCTATCCATCCATTGAATCTATCCATCTATCGATTTATGTGAATTGACATCAACTCCAATGAAAGTATGTGAGTGGCCAGCGATTGCTAAATTAATGTCACTGGGAGACCAACTTCTTCCAGAAACTCTCATTATTGCGCATTTGGTTGTCTTAATTTTATGTTCTTGGCACCCTTTCTGTATCAAAAAAAATCTTGAGTGTCCATTTCTGATTTTTCATTTTCATTAATTAAAATTTGTTAAATTCCTTTGTTGAACACCAGTTTAAATTTCTAAATCAGTTCAATTTCTAAATCAGATCAGTTCAATTTCTAAATTTGATAAGTTCAATTTCTAAATCAGATCCAAAGTTCAAACTCACATTTGCATGCATATCAGGAGCCACAATTATAAATCTAAGTGATATTCAGTTGATCTTTAAATGTCGCACATCTAAACTGCTCACACTTAAAAACGATTTTTTGACACCTCATCAATTACTATGAGTCACAAAGAGTATCTTTTGCAGTGAAATGGTCCTATTGTTTTTTGTTTTTTTTTCATAACTTTCTTCACAAGTTTTCAATATATCACCTGTCTGATTTCATAAGTCTAAATTGAAAATTTATGAAAGTCCTTTTGACAGAAATCTGCCCAACTCCTCAAACAGTCCTAAAAGGTAGTAATTTGTGCAAATGACATAGATACCAAAAATGTAGGGAAATTCAGTGGACACATGAAATATTGAGCAGTTTGTAAAAACCACTCATTCTAGAGAAAATCGGGTATAAGTGTGCGCCGGTGAAGGCCACAACTTTAGGCAGACATATTCCAGCGACATGTGGCTGCTCCAAAAATTTTTTCAAATTTTTCAAATCTGAAATGGGGGGGGGCACTTATCCATTGGGGCCCCCCCCCCAATAGCTACGCTACTGCATGATAGAAAGATACATAGGAAGATACATAGACAGTGACAAAATAAAAATTATTAGACACTGGTCATTGAAGGTATTCGTGGCCAATTAAACTGCATGTGACACTGGATGATTGCAATGGGATAACAGGGGGAGAATTCATCAAAATTTGTTATATCGTTTGTACAATGTAGTAAACCGTTTGTACAATGTAGTAAACCGTTTGTACAATGTAGTAAACCGTTTGTACAATGTAGTAAACCGTTTGTACAATGTATAGTAAACCGTTTGTACAAAGTGGTAAACTGTTTGTACAATGTAGTAAACTGTTTGTACAATGTAGTAAACCGTTTGTACAATGTAGTAAATCGTTTGTACGATTTAGTAAATCGTTTGTACGATTTATTAAATCGTTTGTACGATTTAGTAAATCGTTTGTACGATTTAGTAAATCGTACAAACGATATAGCTGAAGCTGGCAAAATCACTGAATTGTCATTTGCAAGATTGAAGATTGTGAGCCAACCACTGGTCCGATTGACTTCAAATAAATTGCATTTTGAAGATATTGAGTTCAGCTACAAGTACATATGTGTTGTTTTGCCATGAATTAAATATAACGTGGTCAAAATTAAACGCGAAGTCGAGGTACGGAAAATGTGTTTTTTAACCTTGTTCAACCTTGTTCAATCTGGCTGAGTTTTTCAAAATCCTACTTTTAGTATAAGCATAATTATATCTTCCCATGAAAGAATCAGATGTTGCAAATGCATTCAGCTAACATTTCGCAAAATCGTTTTTCGCCATAGATGAGGAAAAATTTATTAAATTGCCATTTCAGTCAAATTTTGTGGTCTTCTGTAACGTTCAGTCGGCTGTGCCGTGACGCAGGCCTGGGTGGCCCTCCCCCTCCCTCCTCAGATAGATAGATAGATAGATAGATAGATAGATAGATAGATAGATAGATAGATAGATAGATAGATAGATAGACTTATAGATAGACTGATAGATAGACTGATAGATAGACTGATAGATAGACTGATAGATAGACTGATAGGTCGAAGAAGTCTTAAGCTGAAGATTAGTACCAAATACTTGGCTAGAAGGGCACTCAATTGGTTAATTCAAGCCTTTTTAAACAAAGTATAGTAAACCGTTTGCACAATGTAGTAAACCGTTTGTACGATGTAGTAAATCGTTTGTACGATTTAGTAAATCGTTTATACGATGTAGTAAATCGTTTGTACAATATAGCTGTCGCTGGCACCATCACTATATTGTCATTTGCAAGATTGAAGATTGTGAGTCAACCAATGGTCGGATTGACTTCAAATAAATTTCATTTTAAAGATATTGAGTTCAGCTATATGGGCCTATGTGTTGTTTTGTTAAGAATTAAAAAGAAGTTGGTCAAAATAAAGCGCGAAGATGAGGTACGGAAAATGTTGTTTTTTTCTGCACTTGTCTCCTAATTCAGCAGTGTTCAGTCTGGTTCAATTTGATGGGTATTTATCAATGTCTTGTTTCATTATCTATTCTATATACCGGTACATATATAAAACTCCACAGATGATAGATAGATAGATAGATAGATAGATAGATAGATAGATAGATAGATAGATAGATAGATAGATAGATAGATAGATATAGATAGATATAGATAGATATAGATAGATAGATAGATAGATAGATAGATAGATAGATAGATAGACAGATAGATAGATAGATAGATAGATAGATAGATAAACAGATGGATAGATAGAGTTTTTTTAAAGTCCATGTTGGTTTTTTGCATTGAAATTTGGTTTTTCAAAAAACCATTTTGAATCTAAAAAACCGATTCTGTCTGAATTTTTTTAGAGTGCAGTTATCTAAATCAGATCAAAAGTTCAAACCCACATTTCACTGATTGTGCTGCCTGTCAGGTCCGCCCACACATGCATTTTTGAAGATACCCAGTGAAGTTCGGCTGCAGGGGCGTATCTAGAAATGGCCTAAGGGGGGGGCATGACATTGGGTCAATACGGGAAGTTTAGCGGCTTTTCCTATCTTTCCCATGTTAATTTTGGGCCTGAGGGGGGGTATGGCCCCCTAAATACGCCACTGTTCGGCTGTGTGCTCCTGAGCACGGACCTTACAGCCAGCAGCACGGACCTGAAAGGCAACAGTCCCAGTGACCTAGAAGCCAATTCGATACCCATTAGGCCTTGAATTTCGCCTGCTTGAATGGCAGACTGTGCTCAGTCAGGGTTTAAGGTTATTTCATCAGTCTCCCAGACAAAAATCCTTTAAAAATGCTCTGCTTCATCTACATTTGTTATATCGTTTGAACAATGTAATAATCCGTTTGTACAATGTAGTAAACCGTTTGTACAATGTAATAATCCGTTTGTACAATGTAGTAAACCGTTTGTACAATGTAGTAAACCGTTTGTACAATGTAGTAAACCGTTTGTACAATCTAGTAAACCGTTTGTACAATGTAGTAAACCGTTTGTACAATGTAGTAAATCGTTTGTACAATGTAGTAAATCGTTTGTACAATGTAGTATATCGTTTGTACAATATAGCAGTTTAAATCGTTTGTACAATATAGTACATTGTTTGTACAATGTAGTACATTGTTTGTACAATATACTACATTGTTTGTACAATGTAGTACATCGTTTGTACAATGTAGTAAACCGTTTGTACAATTTACTATATTGTTTGTACAATTTACTAGATTGTTTGTACAATGTAGTAAATCGTTTGTACAATGTAGTAAATTGTTTGTACAATGTAGTAAATCGTTTGTACAATGTAGTAAATCGTTTGTACAATGTAGTAAATCGTTTGTACAATGTAGTAAATCGTTTGTACAATGTAGTAAATCGTTTGTACAATGTAGTAAATCGTTTGTACAATGTAGTAAATCGTTTGTACAATATAGCAATTTAAATTGTTTGTACAATATAGTACATTGTTTGTACAATGTACTAGATCGTTTGTACAATATAGTATATTGTTTGTACAATATAGTACATTGTTTGTACAATGTAGTAAACTGTTTGTACAGTTTAGTAAACTGTTTGTACAATTTACTAGATTGTTTGTACAATATAGTAAATCGTTTGTACAATTTAACTTTTTTTTTTTTTTCATGTCCTAAAATGGCTTCCGTACAATATAATGTTCCAATGCGAAAAAAAAAAAATTTTCGGAAATTTTTTTTTTTTTTTTTTCAGTCAAAAAACAAAAATGAAAAAAAAAATTTTTTTTTGGAATTTTTTTTTTTTTTATAAAAACTCATATTGCACTCTAACCATGCAATATGAAAAAATCTGAAAAGAAAAAAATTATAAAAAATTTTTTTTTTTGGAAAAATCTCATATTGCACCCGAACCATGCAATATGAGTTTTTATGATGTCGTCATGTGACTGATTTAGGCCAATCAGCATCGCTCTAGCATAGTGGTCATGTAATAATATACAGTTATTGCACAGCACCGAGTGCAATATCAGTTTTTATGGCACCGAGGTGACTAATATTGCACGAGGGCGCAGCCCGAGTGCAATATTAGTCACCGAGGTGCCATAAAAACTGATATTGCACGAGGTGATGTGCAATAACTGTTATATCATATGGTTTTTTTGTGGCAAATGCAAATAAAAGGGCTGGAATTCTGATGTCTAGACTCTTTTTTTTTTTTTTTTTGACCCACTTTTTAAATGTTTTGACCCACTTTTTAAATGTATCTCATCAAAATTCAATAAATATTTCACCCAAAAGAAGGCTTCTCTCTTGTGGAATGATATACTTGATGATGGGTCTTCTTTAAATTCATTTTACTATTTATTTTGGCAGACTTTAGATCTCTTAACACAACAAAGTCACTGAAACTGGAGGGAAAAGGCTTTTCGGCCTCTTAATCCTTTATAGGCCTACTGACTAAAAATAATAAAATAAACATTACAAAAAGTCGAAATCCACTTAGCCCTTTAAAATACATCTATTGCCACCAAAATCATTTTCCTATCTATTTCCATTACTGGGTGGTGATTCATTTTTTACTAAAACCAAGAAACAATCTTGTGCTACCGCAAGTCTGTGTTTCTTTTGAACTACATATTTAAAATGTATCTCATCAGAAATCAATGACTATTTCACTCACAAAAAAAATTTTCACACTTTTGGAATCCAAATATTATATACTTGATGATAGATATTATTTTCGATTTTTTTCTGAAACTTTATAGCAGACTTTTGACCTCAATACACAAAAAAATCAATGAAAAATCGGCAAAAACGCTATTTTTCGGTCACTTATTGCTTTATTCTGATAAAACAAATAATATAATCAGTACAAAAATTTTATATCCTAATAGCCCTTTAATAAACGCATCTTTTGCCGCAAAAACCAGCTTTCTAACTGCCCCTGTTGCCCTGCATTGCATTTTTTTAGTAAAATGAAAAAACACAATATTTTTCTCTGCTTGTAATTGCAGCAGCACTGAAATATGGTGCTTCCTCTCAGGTCCGTCCAATCTTTCACATGTTAAAATGAGCGTGCAATATAATGCGTGCAATATCGTAGAATATTGCACGGCTGTAGGCCAATGAGAAGCGAGTATTTCCGCTAGCCATATGATATTATACAAATACGGCATGATATGAGTGCAATATGAAAATTTATTTGCACGAGGAAATTCATATTGAACGAGGGCGCAGCCCGAGTTCAATATGAATTTACGAGTGCAAATAAATGTTCATATTGCACGATAATAAATGCCGTATTTGTTTTATTACATGACCACTATGCTTCCAATATAATGATCCATTCCGAAAAAAAAAAAAAAAAAATTCGAAATTTTTTTTTTTTTTCAGTCAAAAAACAAAAATGAAAAAAAAAATTTTTTTTGGATTTTTTTTTATTTTTATAAAAACTCATATTGCACTCTAACCATGCAATATGAAAAAATCTGAAAAAAAAAATGGTGAAACCATGCAATATGAGTTTTTATGATGTCGTCATGTGACTGATTTAGGCCAATCAGCATCGCTCTAGCATAGTGGTCATGTAATAATATACGATATTGCACGCATTATATTGCACGCTCATTTTAACATGTAAGAGATCGGACGGACCTGGGAGGAAGCACCATATTTTCATGCTGCTGCAGTCACAAGCTGACACAAAGATTGTGTTTTTCAATGTTACTAAAACATTTATTGCACGGCAACGGAGGCAGATAGGAAGATGGTTTTAACGGCAAAAGAAGCGCCTGTTAAAGGGCTACATGGATATCAACTTTTTGTACTGGTCATGTTATTTGTTGCTTCAGAATCGAGCATTAAGTGGCCGAAAAACAGCTTTTTCGCCGATTTTTCAGTGACTTTGTTGTGTTTAAAGGTCTAAAGTCTGCTATAAAGTTTAAGAAAAAAATCTGAAAAAAATCTGTGATCAAGTATATCATTTTTGGATTTCAACAGTGTGAAAAAAATTTTTGTGAGTGAAATAGTCATTGATTTTTGACGCGATACATTTTAAACAGGCTTGTCAAAAGAAACACAAAACGAGTTTGGACAAGGAATTCCAGCTGTTTTCTTTGCATTTGCCACAAAAAACCATATGATATAACAGTTATTGCACATCACTTCGTGCAATATCAGTTTTTATGGCACCTCGGTGCCATAAAAACTGATATTGCACTCGGTGCTGTGCGATAACTGTATATTATTACCTTGAATTGTATGTTTCACAATCTGAGATTTACTCTATTAACACAATTTTATAATATGAGCGGTCAACTGATTTGACAATTACAGTTTGTCTTGTGTCACATGCGAACTGACGTTTGACCTAATTTACCAGACTCCCGAAGTCACATAGTAGAAATACACCTACCTGTGTGTAGATTAGCTGTTTTGCAATGTGAATATAACATTTTCGCAATGTTTTGTAGTTGTCTTTTTGCCGATTTTTGGCCATTTTTGATGACGGCAGTCCATTCATACTTGTTGACATTAATTTCGTGACGCAACCAATCTTTGAGCTCACGAAGGGCAGTGACGTCACAATAGTGCACTGTAGCACCTCTCCACATTTAGTTCCAATCATTGGTATTGATACCAATTCACCTAGCTCATGCAGTGGTTTTATGTTCTTGCTTATCTTGGAGAGGTCATCCATGCCTTGTATTATTATTTTTTTTAATTGTTTGAAATATTTTGTATAACCTAAACCTATGGCAAAATAAACCTGTCTGAATCTGAGTCTGAGTCTGAGTCTATATTGACTGCACAAAAAGTGCTAAAGTTGCAGTTCGCATGCAAGATGAGACATACTGTAAAATGCTAATTAAATGTAGGCCTATATTGATGCAAGCACATACAATACCAGTTATGGATATTTCTCATAATATTTTCAATTCTCTTGGATTATTAGAGGGATCTGGGGTACATTGGGACGTTTTGCATGTTTACTGATTTAAATCAATTTTGAAAACACTTGGAAACTCAAAAGCTTGAGGGAATGTCACCTAGTTATTGAGCTTAAATCCATGGCATACGAGACTAGACTGCACCTACTGTTTTTAAGCCTGACAGCAAAATGTCACATGACAATAACTGTGCCAAAGATCTCCTAACTCGGGGAACATTGGGACATCAATAAAAATCTATTTTTACACTCCATGTGTAGATATCGAAAACAAGAAGAACCTGAGATTATCTAGTGCAAAAACGCCTTGTAGCGCCAATAGTAAATAACATTAAGTAGTTAAAAAAACGTTTGACATAAATTCTTCTTGGTGCAGTCATGATCAACAACAATTTTTCAATTCACTGAGTCCGGCATACCCATTTCTACATTCCTATGCTTTAATTTGACTGGGACACTGACATTCTGCTATGCATAAAAAGTGGTCCCAATGCAACCAGTGTTCAGTGGCCCAAAGAACCCTAACATTACCGAAACGGTAAAATGCTAATTTATCCATCACCACTGTGTGTCTTTATTAAGATATTTGTCATGACTATTTGTCACCATGTGTTGAACTCATGCGAAGCAATAAGAAACCCTGATTGTTCACGATTGTCCATAAAACGGTTTGACTTGCATTTGAACACCCTTCGAAATTGCGTAACCATTAAAAACTAAAAGATTTTCACTTTTCGCCGTCAACAGAAAAAATTATTGTATTGTTTGAAAAAGTGAATATCATTCATATAGCTTATTCCACTAGAGCCTATAGACGTGATCAAGGGAAATTAATATGCATTTAATTTACTTTTCAGTTCAGCAGGACCTGGTATGCAAGAACCAAACTGCCTTAGAGGACACAAAACATAAGGGGGCAAGTGTTAAAATTAACAACAGCTGCTCCCCCTACCTGGGAAATGATACAAGCATTAAACACTACCCTCCAAAAGTTTGAATACACTTGAAAAGGTTACATTTCTTTATAAAATACCTCATCTTCAACATAATTTTTATTCTATACTTACATCAAACAATATGGAAATTCACATTCAGGCCATAAAGGTGTCCATATTTCATGGTTTTTGATCATTTTGGTATATATTTATGTAATTTTCTCGATATCTCATTTTATCATTTTCTATGAAAAGCTATAAAAGCTCAGTTACCTTCCTTATTTATGACATTTTATAGTTTTTCACACATTTCCACTGGTTTGTGATGATTTTACCAGTGGTTTCAGACCAGAAAACGGCTACTGAAAATTGAACAAAAATACTGATTTTGGCTAGTTTTGGGTCAAAACAATGCTGAAACAGCTCAAATATAACAATTTTCACTTGAGAAGATTCATTCTATGATTATACTTCATGGTGACCCGAAATTATCTCAATTTTGTATTTTTTAGTTGTCAATGTCCAATTTTTAAACTGTCTTTTTGGGGTTTAAAACTACTGTTGCGATCATGTTAAAACTCTAGAAACACTTAAAAATGATAAAATTTCAAAAACCTAGAAGATAACTTGGCTGTGACAATTTGTATAAGATACCATAATTTTGGATATCGAGAAAGGCCATAAATTTCAAACAAAAATTCCATTCAAAATGAAGTATTTTTAAATAAACCTCACTTTTCCAGGTGTATTCAAACTTAGGGTAGTTGGAGGGTAGTGTATATTTTTTTCTTTTAAAAACAATTTGCTGAATTATGATATTTACAACTTCACTGTCAAGAATGTTCCAATTATTAACAATTCTATAAATTTATTAAAAAAATCTTACTTTTTTTCTGTGCGACGATAGTGTTTACGTACATTTCTGCTATGACCTCTATGTCTAATATGAAGTTTATAAGAATCATTTCATTTGCATATATTATTGAAGCATCATTAATCAATTCATAAATGAAATAAGATCAGTTATTAGCCTTCTCTTCTTCTAAAGTATTCATATTACAGATTTCCAGACTATTTGAGCAATGCAAACTTCGAGAGAAGAGTAATCTTTTTGTAAAATGCTTTTGCACTCTTGCAACTTTATCAATACTAGTACTACCTTTTAATACTAGTGACCATATTATTTAACTATTGTGTTCCAGAAATGGAAGAACATATATATTTTATCACAGTAACATAAAAATCAGCGTCGTGGTTAATAAAAGTTCTGAAGATATTTCTAATGATAAAATAACTCTTTTTGATGACAGAAATAGTGGTCACTGAGTAACAATATCAGGAGCAGTTGCTGTTGCGTGAATTTTATAATATCACTCGAGCGCTAGCTTGAAGGGTAATATAGTCACGGAGTGCTCTGACATGTCGTTGTTTGTTTTTATCATTTATGTCACTATTTTTACTGTTCTCGAGACTTTCTATCTTTAACCTGTGTAAATAACATATATACACCATATAATAGCCAGTGGTGGAGCTATGGAGGGCCTGGGGGGGCCAAGGCCCCCCCAAATGGATTAGTGCCCCCCCCACTGCCCCCCCCCCCATTTCAGATTTGAGAAATTTGAAAAAGTATTTGAGCAGAGCACATCCGTCTTTGTGCCCTGGGCCAATGCTCACTTACAACGGATTCTCACAAGAATGACAGTTGCCCTTTAAGAGGTTCTTAGGCATTTGAGAACTTATTTTATTTTCTTTGGAATTATCTTGCAATAGGAATACCAGAAATTTTAACTTAATTTAGTGCAGCCTTGTGACATTTGGCCTAATTTTCAAGATCCCGATTTAATACAATCTCAAAAGAAATCCTGTGAATACAATTAGTTTTTAAATTGTTTATTTAATAATGTATCTAAAGTGTTTGCCTTTTTGCCTAGAATCATAGCGTTTCCCAAATTTTAACCCCCCTCCCCCTCCCTCTGGGTTACATACATATCTATTGCAGTTCCATGCAAATTCAAAAATATTGTGATTTGAGGAAATGTTTCCCTTACCATTGTTGAGCCAAAGAAATATTGCACCTTTTGAATATTTCTGGAGAGGACTGATTATATAGAGTGATTTTTAGAACAAACTGCTCAGTTTTTCATGTGTTGCATGGAATTATATATTTTTGGAATTTGTGTCATTTCCAGCATTCGCTATCAGCTTTTTGGCCTATTTCAGGCTATTTGAGCAGATAAAAAATATTTTTTTATCACATTATTGCATGCACTCTTGAGGTTTTTCGTCTTTAAGTACAAGCATGGTCATTGATGTCATATAAGGGAATATTCAACCAGATACGGGCCGTAAGAGCAACCGAACCCCAAGAAGATGATCTTGAGCATCATCAGCATTGTGAATCTGTAAGAGCTATTTTCACAAAAAACTGAATTCCAATGGCGTCAGCGCAGATGGGGCTGGTGGGACATTTGTAGCACCACTTTTTGAGAAAAAATGGGTGATGTTTAAGGAAAAATTGTGAGCGTTCTCCGGGACCCACTTCCGTGAAGGCTTTGGCCCAATGTGCCCCACCACTTTAAAATGAAACAATGTCCCTGTCTCATTCCGTGTGCATAACAAATTGAACAGCTGAAATCAACATTCTGCACTTTGTCCAACTGGTTTATGGAAAGTCATTTCTCTCTAAAAAGTAACTGAAAAAGAATATTAATGAGCTGTCTCAGAGAAAATCATGCAGAGCCTGCTGGATGACCGACTCGGAATTGGCTGAAACTTTCCACACATCAAGGTTCAGGTCTTTAACCATGCAATTCATGGTCAAAAGTCCAAATTTCCTTTTTTAAGATTGTGCCACAGCACCTTGAAAAAAAGATGTTTTTCACCTAAAATTGACTAAAAATTCACTTAACGCACCCATGAAATTGCACGTTTTTAAAGCCTCATAAAATCTGAAAATCTGCAAATATAACCATGAAAGTTTTAAAAGTTTGTCATATGGAACCTTAAAAATGCAAAAAATTCTTTAAATTAATTTTGACATCATTCATCTGTTTTTGGCAGCTTGCCAAAAATTGGTCTTCGATGGATTTTTGAAAATTGTGAAAAACACCCTATGTTTAAGGGGGCCGTTCTCAACGCGCGACGCCTTTAGAAACCTGATTTAAAAAAAATAGGAATGCTAAACACTTGTATTTTACTAAATTGATGTCCGTTCCGTGGGATATTTTATTGTAAAATTGCAATAGGTGGCGCAAATTTTCGAATTTTTCATTAAAATGCGAAAAACTACGAAGTTCAACAGCATCTACTTAAAAGCCAGATATGCTAATTTTTGGTTGAAATCACATTTTTTTGGTGAGAGAATTGCAATTTGTCATTTTCTATGATATTTCAATCCAATCCAAGGTGGCATTTGAGCTGGAATTCAAAATGGCCGCCAAAAAGTTAATTTAACGCAACTTTGCTCCAAATTGGGATAGAGCGGCACTGTTTTGGCTTCAAAGATGGGTTTTGGGACCTGAGAAGTCAATTATGATATCAATTTTCATTTTATATCCAACCGATCCAAGCTGGCATCCAAAATTAAATTCAAAATGGCTGCCGAAAGGTAAATTCTACCTCTTTTTCCTCATAATTGGAGTTGATCGCCACTGTTTCGGCCCCAACATGGGTTTTTGGGGTCTTAGAATTCAATAATGATATCAAGTATTGTCCATGTACATTTTCCTACCAAGATGGTGTCCAACCTGCAATTCAAAATGGCCGCCAAAGGTGTATTTCACCTATTTTCGCTCCTAATTGGGATTGATTGCCTCTGTTTACGCCCAAACATGGGTTTTTGGGGTCTTAGAATTCCATTATGATATCCAGTATAGTCCATTTACATTTTCCTACCAAGATGGTGTCCAAGCTGCAGTTCAAAATGGCCGCCAAACGTGCTTTTTACCTATTTTCGCTCCTAATTTGGATTTATTGCCACTGTTTGGGCACCAACATGGGTTTTTGGGGTCTTAGAATTCCGTTATGGTATCCAGTAGTAGTAGTCTATTTGCATTTTGCTACCAAGGTGTTGTCCAAGCTGCAGATCAAAATGGCCGCCAAAGGTGTATTTCACCAATTTTTGGTTCTGGAACTGCACTGTTTGTCTGCTAACATGAGTTTTTTGGGTCTTAGAATTCAGTTGAATGGTTTCCATTTCATTTTACTTCCACCCTATCCAAGATGGCATTCAAGTTTCAATTCAAAATGGCCGCCAAATGTATATATTTCACCTACTTTTACTTTTGAGTTCACCCGATCCAAGATGGCGTTCGAGTAAGAATTCAAAATGGCCATCAAATATATATATTCCACCGAATTTTGCTCCTAATGTCTATAGAGTTGCACTGTTTTTGCCCTGACATATTCCAAAAGTTTAACCTCAATGGCCGTAACAGGAGAGAAGACATTCAAAGCAGTAAAATGGTAAACCAATGGACAAAAAGCAAGCATCTCATTTACTATTGAGTTAATCAGTCACAAGGATGAGCATTTGATAATGTTGTCTTTGAAGAGCTCCTGTTCCTTGTTTATATCTATAGAAATTATACATAAGGAATTGAAATTAGCCCAAAAATAAAAAAGCTGAATCTGATTCTGGTTAAGAATACAATTATGATATCCATGTTCATTTTAGCTACTCCCGATCAACAATGATTTCCAAGCTGGTATGCAAAATGGCCACCAAAGGAGTATTTCATCTATTTTTGCTAATTAGGATGTACCTGTACTATTTGGGTTGAAATATGGGTTTTTGGGGTCTTAGAATTTGAATTATGTTATCCTATATTCATTTTCTTCATCCAATCAAAGATGGTGTCCAAGCTGAAATTAAAATGGTTCTCCTATTTTTGCTGCTAATTGGGATAGATCTGCCCTGTTTGGGTCCAAACATGGGGATCTGAGAAGTCAATTACGTGTATGTGTCCATTTTTTCTTTGACTCGCCCAAATCTAAAATATCTTCCACAATGGAATTCAAATGTGAAATAGCGGCTGCAGAATAATATTTATAATTAAATGTCTATTTAATGCTCCTAATTGACATGTAGTCGCATTTTTCGCGCCCAATCATGGATTTTTTAGTCTGACTTTTTAATTTTGCCATTCATTCTCTTTTCCCTATAACCTGACCCAAGATAATGCTTAGCTAGAATTCAGAATTACCTCTGAAGGTAAATTTGACCTACTTGGGAAGTTGTGATGTAACTTATCTTGGTTCCAAAAGTTCCAGGTATGTTAGCATAGATATGCTAAATTTGGATTTGGTTGACACAACCAGGGCTGCACAAAGTGCGGGAACGCGGGAACATTGTTCCCAGGTACATTTCCTGATTTGGTAGGCACATTATGAAACAAGAAATGAAAAAATGTCTTTTACTAGATTTATTAACTATCATAGTCAGTGCAACACATTGAAGACATGTTTCATCGACATATATCAGGCAAATTAATGTTGTTGTGTCATTAGGCACATTTCAAAGAAGCATTTATGAGGCACATTTTAACAAGTCAACCTTACTCGATCAAAACAAATTGCATGAATTTGCTGATCCTTGGACAACACAAAAAGCTCTATGCCAACACTCCTGTCCTGCTGCTTCAGTGTTCAAAATTTAAACCGTTGACACTGTAACTCTTGCAAATGCCTGAGGTTGCTCAATGCAAAATATCTGGCCTTTGGAATAGAGGTAGTCAATAACCGACCATCTCTTCTATACTTATATCTTGTTCAAATGCCTGATCAGTCATCAAGTATGCGGCTGTATGCCTTATACCTGATCACACTGCCAAATTATGTGTGAACTTGCAAATTTGCGAGTGAATTCAAAATTTGTTTTCTGTGTGAATGTCGAACCGAGGGGATGCAAAAAATTGTGAACAATTGATAAGAATTTTATCTAAAAAAAATGTTATAATATAATTTTTCACTAGTTCTATGTTCTACAGAATTTCTTTTAAAAAACCCGCTAAAATAAAGGAAATGTGCTCTACAAGGCAATACAACAATTTGATCTATAAGGCAATACAACACCATTCCAAGAATAAATATATGCTTGACTTTGTACAAACTTCCTGAAGGGTTAGAGGGAATGTTTACGACTATTACAAACCTCTCAAACTTTGAGCGGAGGACACTAGTGTTGTGCCGATTTCTGTAATTTCAAAGTTTAATCAAACAACCATGTCTTTCGGTTGTCGTATTTCTCTTACTTTACTAGAAAATGATGAAGTTATCAGCAAAATTGTGATCTGTTCACTCTCCACAAGCGCACGCAATGCTACAACCGAATTTCAGGGACAAAAAACAGGTTTTTGACCGCAGATCACAAAATTGGATTGTACACATTGCAGACCGAAACCCCTATTTCTTGGGTCGGAAATTACTGAAACCGAACCGAACTAAGTATATCAGACCCGCTCAATACTGGAGGACACTTTGTTTGATAGACTTCAATTTTTACAATTCCTTATCAAATTGTAACTGAATTTGGAGACCGTCCAGTATTTGAAGAATTAAGGGGGGGGAGGCAGGTATTTTTTTTACACATTTTTTACAACCTGTCCATAGCGTTTAAGGGGGTATGAAGTTTGATCATATAATATGTGAACACAAAGTTCACCTGCGCCTTTGTACGAGCGAAAGTCTGCAAATCTGGATGCGTAATCATCCAATGTGTCCATGTCTCGGTGTAACAAAAAATCCACATTGTCCCCTGCCGGGGGCACTAAAATTAGCATGAAACCTAAGGGGGATATGCATTTTTTTGGCAACTTCTGACAAAACTCCCATGCCCCTATGGACATAAATTTCCACTAACGAGTGCAAATTTTGTTTGTGTTAGATTTGCCAAACATATATAAGGGGCTGAACATATTTTCAAAGCTCCGAGAATAGATGAGAAATAAAGATAATGTTTAGCGCCTTTCTTAAATTTTTACAAATGTTTGCATGTTTTAGTGCAAACTCCAGTTCTTGAGCTCATTCGTGTAGATTTTCATCAGTGTGATAAGAGTATGCAAGGCTCCGAACAAAATTCCAAAATCTTGTTCCCAATTTCTATCATTCTATGTATCTATCATAACACGTTATGTTGCAGCATGCCAGGCACATTTTGAAGTATGTCTGGTGTTCCCAGGCACAAAATCATTTTGTGCACCCCTGGACACAACATTCAATTCATTGATGCTAAATTCTACTTTAATACTTAGAAAGGCCGGCTCTATCCAAGTACAGATAAAACTAGATTTTCAGGTACCATTTCCAATTCTTGGTTGGACACAATTTGAGATTTGGTCATTTGGACCCATAAGTAGAGAACAATTCTTCGATCTATCTCAATTAGGAGCAAAGGTGGAGTTTACTTAGTGGCAACTATTTTGAATTACGTCATGGATGCCATCTTCGACTGGATGGAAGTAAGGGGCCGACCAGACGATAGTTGGGGGGGGGCTGTGGCCTTTACCCCCATGACAAACTTTTTTTTGTTTGTGGCGCGCCGATGATCAATTTTTTTGCATGCGGACTCGCGACAATCTTTTTTATCGAAATTTTAACATTACGGAACCCTAGCTACAGGTGGAAGCAAACTTTTTTTTATTTCTATGTGCTGAACAAACTTTTTTTTTCATGTCATGTGGGAAACAAACTTTTTTTTTTCACCAAAAATCCATAGCCCCCCTCCAAATATCATCCGGTCGGCCTCTAAGAAGTAAAATAAAAATTGATATCTTGTTTCATTTCTAATTCCCATAAAATGTAAATTGATGCCTCAAAAGTGCAGTTCTGTCTCAATTAGGAGGTAAACATAGAAATTATTTTTTGGCAGCTAGTATGCGAATTTTTTAAAAACACTTTTGGATCAGGTCATGATTAAATGGAAATTTATATCAAAATTGAATTCTTAGAAACTAAAAATGCATGTTTACACCCAAAACAATTCAGCTCTATCTCTACTAAGATTCAAGACTAATTTTTTTTTAAGATTCAAGACTAAAGCAAAGAAAGAATAATTTCCCTTTTGGTGGCCATTTTGAATTCCAGCTGAGATGCAAGGCTTGATCGACTGAGAGTAAAATAAAAAAGCGTATGTCATAATTGAATTCTCACACCCCAAAAACCATTGTTAAACACAAGAAGTTTCGCTCTCTCCAAATTGCAAGCAAAGATAGGTAGATTTTACTTTTTGGCAGCCATTTTGAATCCAGCTTGGATGCTATTTTGGGTTTTTAACCGACCTATCGGCGGTTATTAGAGGAGGGCAAAGGGGGTCTGGAAGTGATAAGGGAAAAGGGGATTGAAAGTGGGTTGTCTGCTTTTGACTAATTATGAGATTGGCCTGAAACTTGGCAAATGACCAACAAACTGTGTAAATTTTTCATGTGATCATTTATATGTGATACAAATGAAGTTCTGGCATAGCAATGACATCTGTGTATGCTGTTATTTCATCAGTTTCATAGTTCTTTCTGTGGAACATCTAAATGTTTGCCTCTTCAAATGTTTGCCATGTTTGCTGTTTACCTAGTAGTAGTAGCAGGCTGACCAATGAGGGAACTGGGTGTAGGTCATGTGACATCAACTTGTAACCACATGGACTCTACCATTTTGGGTGGGTGGGAAGGATAGGATTCCACAATCTTGTGAATGGAGGGAATTTACCTAAGAACATACACATTTCATGAGGTCTGCTTTGTGTTGAGAGGTAATAAGGGAACATTAAGCCACACTAGTTTTGGGAAGCTGGTAGGCCTATTGATAGCATGAAATGAAAGAACTCTCCCAAGTTAATGTAAATGTTGCCCTGACCTTCCCAAAACACTGGATGTTGACTTTTGGAACCACTGAAACGGAACCATTTTCCCAGAATCATGTGCAGGACAACAAGAGTTATAGTGAAAGCCAATGGTGGGCCCAGGCCTCTGTACTAATTAATGAAGTCCAGCTTTATAGCTAGTGGAGCACCTGCAACCTCGTGGATGTTGTGGATTTCTTCGGATGTTGATTTGATCAAATTATTCTTTATTCAATTGGAACATTTTTATTGCACATTGTTTGAAATCAAATAATAGATAAATTTATAAATGGTTGTTCAATTAAATTGAAATGGATAGTTTATCAGCCCAGCCTATATACATGAGGTCTGAAAATACAGCTCAGGCTGTTCTGCCTCAGCACTTCATTGAGTAGCATGGATGCTGCTCAGGACAGCTCAACTGGGTTTAAACCTTTTGAAAGAGCTGACAAGCATTGGAAATTTCATTATCTAGTAATAAAAACAAAAAATCCTCTAGATTGTTTTCATATTACCAGAATCTTCATTTCAATTTATGTGACAATCAGGAGATTTTTTTCGTTGTAAATGTACTGGAAACAAAATGTGAATAATAGGGCCAGCAGATTGGCTGAAGGACAAGTAAATTTTGAACCATACTACAGTAGGATCTGTCAATTTTTAATTTGTATGCAAATTTAAAAAGCACTAGTGCCTTAAAGGTGCGTTTTGAGCTGGGGAATCCAAATCTGTTCTCAAAATTGTGATAGGACAATTCTTACCTACTTCAATTTTGTTTCAAAGTTTCAATGTTTTTTCGTTTTCGATCATTTTCGCCAATCCGCGGTTCATACAACATTTTACCTGCCATGGTTGGTAAGCTCTCAAAAATACCTACAGTTTACATACCAACATCAATGGACTGGGATGATATCTTGACTCCCATTGGCTCTTCAGTCTGCACTTTTTAGAAATTGAAAGTGTTGCAGACAGCTTAATCCTGTTTAAAAAAAGGCTTTTAGGGGGGTGGGTAGTGAAAGGGGACTCACGTAAACCATGTCCATGTGTCCATGTTAAGGCAGCCATTTTGGCAGCCATCTTTCGTCATTCTTGAACTGACCATTGTGACCTTAATATATTTCACTTACATAGTCAGGGAGTCAGCCCTATTGATCCTGTACATAAGGTGTGACATAGGGTATGATTACAGTTTTTTTGCATAGAATGATGCATGGGGTGCCCCAGATTAAGAATCAGACGGGTGCCGCTCCGGCACCCTTGGGCATTCCATTCTGGTGGCCATTTTTCAAAATGGCTGCCAAAACCCTATTTTTGGCCATCCTCATATAATTGTCATAGGACCATGATTTTTGGGTCTAAACCTAGGTTTTCTGGTATAAGGAATTCAATGAAAGTGGTTTTGAATATGCCAGTTCAATATTCTGGCAGCCATTTTGGAAAATGGCCGCCAAAACCATATTTTTGGGCCACATCTCCTGATATAATTGTCATAGGACCATGATATTTGGGTCTAAACCTAGGTTTCCTGGAATGGGGAATTCAATGAAAGTTGTTTTGATGACATCTATGCAATAGTTTGTCCTTTAACCCTCTCCTTAATGCAAGATGGCTGCCATCAAAACTCAAATGTGGCATTACTTCTTGTAACGTTCTCCGCTATCTAGTCAAATTCGGTCCCTTTAGTTTCTTTTAGTTGACCAGCCAATATATCATTCTTTACTGTTAGAGGCATTTCTTGTTAAAGGAAGGTACCTATGCCTATTAGAAGGTTTTTTAAACAAAAATCCAATATTAACAGTAGTATAAATGTCCGATGTGGTTTCTACAGCGGGCCATTTTAAATTGAAGTTGACAGCAGAAAAACAATTCCTAGAAATTACTAGTTTAGTTCAGTTTAGTTATCTCAAGAAATATCAACAAATAATTAAGGTGCTAAATGAAGTCTGACACCAAGAGCTTGATGTCAGCTTTTATTTAGCTTCTTGGTTTCCTTTTCACTACAACTTGTCAACCCTCCAAAAGATAAGTTAATGTTGCCGTCACTATCGAAAATGTCCTTGGAAACTCAAAATCCTGCCATGTATTTTCAGTTCCACTTATTCTTATCACTTCTAACCAATCAAAATGGGTGTGGATGGATAGCCCTTAATGTCAGCTTTCATTTGGCTTCTTGGTTTCCTTTTTTCTACAACCGTTAATTTTCCAAAAGCTAAATGAATGTTGCTGTCATTATTGAAAATATCCTCAGAAACACAAAATTTTCCCATGTATTTTTAATTTCACCTGTCCTTATCACCAAAAAATCATTCCTATCCAACCAATATGGATGTGGTTGGATAGACCTTGATATCAGCTTTCATTTGTCACCTTGGTTTCCTTGTTACTACAACTGTTAATCTTTCAAAAGCTAAAAGAATGTTGCTGTCATTATTGAAAATATCCTCGGAAACGCGAAATCCTCCCATGTATTTTTAATTCCACCTATCCTTATCATTAGATAAATCATTCCTCACCAACCAAAATTGATGTGGTTGGATAGTCTTTTATGTCAGCTTTCATTTGACACCTTCGTTTCCTTGTTACTTCAACTGTCAATCTTGCAAGAGCTAAATAAATGTTGCTGTCAATGTCAAAAATCTCTTCGGAAACACAAAATCCTCTCCTGTATTTACAATTGCACCTATCTGTATTACCAAATAAATCCTTTCTAACCATTCAAAATGGACGTGGATGGATAGCCCTTGATATCAGGTTTCATTTGGCACCATGGTTTTCTTGTTGCTACAACTTTCAACCCTCTCCAAAAGAAAAATAAATGTTGCTGTCGGTGGCAAAAATCCCCTCGGAAACACAAAATCCTCCCATGTAATACAATATGCACCCCATTTGTATAGCTCTTGGAAGATTGACAGTTGTAATAGCAAGAGGAACCAAGGTGCCAAGTGAAAGCTGCTATTAAGTGCAATCCATCCACATGGTTAGGAGTGAGTTATCTAGTGATAAGAACAGGTCGAACTGCAAATACATGGGAGAATTTTGCGTTTCCGAGGATATTTTTGATAATGACAGCAACATTTAGTTTGCTTTTGGAGGATTGACAGTGGTCATAACAAGGAAAACTGGGTGCCAAATGAAGGCTGACACCAAGGGTTATCTCTCCACATCCATTTTGGTTTGTTAGGGATGATTTATCTAGTGATAAGGATGGGTGGAATTAAAAATACACGGGAGGATTTCATGTTTCTGAGGATATTTTCAATAAAGACAGGAACATTCACTAGCTCTAGCAAGATTAACATTGGCAGTAACAAGGAAACCAAGGTGCCAAATAAAAGCTTATATCAAAGGCTATCCAACCACATCCATTTTGATTGCTTAGGAATGATTTGTTTGGTGATATGGATAAGTGGAATTGAAAATATAGGGGAGAATTTTGTGTTTCCGAGGAGATTTTTGACACTGACAGCAACATTTATTTAGCTCTTGCAAGATTGACAGTTGGAGTAACAAGGAAACGAAGGTGTCAAATGAAAGCTGACATAAAGGACTATTCAACCACATCCATTTTGGTTGGTTAGGAATGATTTATATAGTGATAACGATAGGTGGAATTAAAAATATATTGGAGAATTTTGTATTTCTGAGGATATTTTTCAAAAATGACAGCAACATTAATTTAGCTTTTGGAATATTAACACTTGTTGTAGCAAGGAAACCAAGGAGCCAAATGAACGCTGATATCAAGGGATATCCATCCACAACCATTTCGAATTGTTAGGAATGATTTATTCAGTATTACGGATAGGTGCAATTGTAAATAAAGGAGAGACAAGAAGTAATGCCACATTTGAGTTTTGATGGCAGCCATCTTGCATTAAGAAGAGGGTTAAAGGACAAACTATTGCATTGATGTCATCAAAACAACTTTCATTGAATTTCCCATTCCAGGAAACCTAGGTTTAGACCCAAATATCATGGTCCTATGACAATTATATCAGGAGATGTGGCCCAAAAATACGGTTTTGGCAGCCATTTTCCAAAATGGCTACCAGAATATTGAACTGGCATAATCAAAACCACTTTCATTGAATTCCTTATACCGGAAAACCTAGGTTTAGACCCAAAAATCATGGTCCTATGACAATTATATGAGGATATATGGCCAAAAATAGGGTTTTGGCGGCCATTTTGGAAAATGGCCACCAGAATGGAATGCCCAAGGGTGCCGGAGCGGCACCCGCCTGATTCTTGTTCTGGGGTGCCCCATCCATCATAATATGCAATAAAACTTTAATCATACCCTATGTCACACCTCCCCTCTGTGACTCCCTGACTATACAGATATGAAATTTGGTACAGGTATTGGCCTGTGGGTACGGATGAGGACCATGTCGAGAAATCCAAGATGGCGGCCATTTTGGCAGCCATCTTTCTACATTTCTTGAAATGCCCGTTGTGACCTCAATATTTTGCTTAGAGTTATGAAATTTGGAACAGGTATGGGGCTGTGGGTATCAGTCGGGGGAACATGTTGAGAAATCCAAGATGGCAGCCATCTTTCTTCATTCTTGAACTGACCATTGTGACCTTAATATTTCACTTACAGTTATGAAATTTGGTATAGGTATGGAACTCTGGGTATGGATTGGGAACATGTCAAGATTCCAAGGTGGTGGCCATTTTGGCAGCCATCTTTTTTCATTTATTGAACTGCTCATAGTGACCTCAATATTTCGCTTAGAGTTATGAAATTTGGAACAGGTATGGGGCTGTGGGTATCAGTCGGGGGAACATGTTGAGAAATCCAAGATGGCAGCCATCTTTCTTCATTCTTGAACTGACCATTGTGACCTTAATATTTCACTTACAGTTATGAAATTTGGTATAGGTATGGCCCGTAACAATATCAGTTGCTCAGTGGTTTAAGCAATGGCACCTTCAATTTCATTGCGCTAGGTCAGTTTTGAATCCGCGGATTCTTGTTTGTCGGTAAAATCAAAATGAATATGTCAATTGACTTCTCACATCTCAAATACCCATTTTGGACTCAAACAGTGCTACTCTGTAACAATTAGGAGCAAAAATTGGTTAAAAATATACATTTGGTGGCCAATTTGAATTTCAGCGTGAGCAAACTTGTAAGAAGATTACATTGCAATTGTATTGGCAGACTCCAAAAACCCATGTTTGGACCCACATAGTGCAGCTTCATCCAAATTATGAGCGAAAATAGGTGAAATATACCTGTGGTGTTTATTTTGAATACCAGATTTAAACGAAGACTTGGATTAAATGATATGAAAATGAAAATTGATATCATAATTGAATTCCCAGAGACCCAAAACTCTTGTTTGGGCCCAAGCAGTGGCGATCAATCCAAATAAGGCACGAAAAATTGGTGAAATACACCTTTGGCGGCCATTTTGATTTGCAGCTTGGACACTGTCTTGGTACAGGGAAAATGTAAATGGACTACACGTATATGTATACTGAATATCATAATGGAATGAATTCTAAGACCCCAAAAACCCATGTTTTGGTCCAAACAGTGGCGATCAATCCCAATTAGGAGCGCAAATATGTGAAATAGACGTTTGGTGGCCATTGTAGATTGCAGGTTGGACACCATCCTGGTAGGAAAATGTAAAGGACTATACTGGATATCATAATGGAATTCTAAGACTTCAAAAACCAATGTTCGGGCCCAAACAGTGGCAATAAATCCAAATTAGGAGCGAAAATAGGTAAAATGTACGTTTGGCGGCCATTTTGGATTGCAGCTTGGACACCATCTTGGTAGGAAAATGTAAATGGACTTAACTGGATATCATAATGGAATTCTAAGACCTCAAAAACCCATGTTTGGGCGTAAACAGAGGCAATCAATCCAAATTAGGAGCGAAAATAGGTGAAATACACCTTTGGCTGCCATTTTGAATTGCAGGTTGGACACCTTCTTGGTAGGAAAATGTACATGGACAATACTTGATATCATTATTGAATTCTAAGACCCCAAAAACCCATGTTGGGGCCGAAACAGTGGCGATCAACTCCAATTATGAGGAAAAAGAGGTAGAATTTACCTTTCGGCAGCCATTTTGAATTTAATTTTGGATGCCAGCTTGGATCGGTTGGATGTAAAATGAAAATTAATATCATAATTGACTTCTCAGGTCCCAAAACCCATCTTTGAAGCCAAAACAGTGCCGCTCTATCCCAATTTGGAGCAAAGTTGCGTTAAATTAACTTTTTGGCGGCCATTTTGAATTCCAGCTCAAATGCCACCTTGGATTGGATTGAAATGTCATAGAAAATGACATATTGCAATTCTCTCACCCAAAAAATGTGATTTCCACCAATAATTAGCATATCTGGCTTTTAAGTAGATGCTGTTGAACTTCGTAGTTTTTCGCATTTTAATGAAAAATTCGAAAATTTGCGCCACCTATTGCAATTTTACAATAAAATATCCCACGGAACTGACATCAATTTAGTAAAATACAAGTGTTTAGCATTCCTATTTTTTTAAAATCAGATTTCTAAAGGCGTCGCGCGTTGAGAACGGCCCCCTTAAACATAGGGTGTTTTTCACAATTTTCAAAAATCCATCGAAGATCAATTTTTGGCAAGCTGCCAAAAACAGATGAATGATGTCAAAACAAATTTAAAGAATTTTTTGCATTTTTAAGGTTCCATATGACAAACTTTTTAAACTTTCATGGTTATATTTGCAGATTTCAGATTTTATGAGGCTTTAAAAACAGGCAATTTCATGGGTGCGTGAAGTGAATTTTTAGTCAATTTTAGGTGAAAAACATCTTTTTATCAAGGTGCTGTGGCACAACCTTAAAAAAGGAAATTTGGACTTTTGACCATGAATTGCATGGTTAAAGACCCAAACCGTGATGTGTGGAAAATTTTAGCCAATTCCGAGTCGGTCATCCAGCAAGATCTCTGGATTTTGCATGATTTTCTCTGAGACAGCTCATTAAGTGGTTTGTATCATTTAAATTGAATAATAACTGCAGTGTATTGCAGAAGAAAAGAGCGTTAATGTTCCTATGTCACTTGTAAAGAGAGCTTGTGCCGCGGCTTTAATTTTACCATTGTATTGCCCAAAAAATGCCGCGAAAAGTGGACCCCCCAGCTCAGACCCTGGCCTCCCTACTCCTGGATTTCTAACTACGCCACTGATAATAGCCTATCATATTATTTACAGATCTCTTTGAGAACGTTGAAATTATAGGAGTTGTGGCTCTTAATCCTAATAGATTTTACACAAAAGCTTAACATTTTTGAAGTGGAGAAAAATCATGCAGGACTTCTAAGTTCTAAAATTGGTGATTGAATATGTGGAATTGCAAAGATTTTTTTCTCAGACATAAGATTTATGCATAAATGATATTGTAAACCATTTTTAGTGGCTGAGAATTATTTGGAAACGTTCTATGGGTGACTCGAAAAAATTGATCATTTTTAATAATAAATCATCAAAAATCGCATCATGGCTCAAGAACACAGACAGAAAATTTCAACATATGCAAAAAATTCCAACTTAATCTTGATGTGTACAACCAAAAAACATAACAATATCATGTTGAATGCCACATGCATTGACCTCAGCCTTCACTTGACTTGACATGGATTCCGCCAACCTGTTTTTCGCTTCTTTTTGACAGATATGGCCATTCTTCAGTGAAAGTCATTTTCACATGAGTCAGGTCAGTTTGCTGAACCTCCTTCTTGCATGCAGAATGGTCAAAGATGTCTCTAGAGTATTATCTAGGTTCATGTCGGGTGAAGTTGCCAATAACTGAAAATTCTCAATGTTCTTAATTTTCAAGGTTTTGTATGATATTTGGTGCCCTACAGGCTTCAGCAGTTTCATAAATCAATACAAGGTTTCAACTGAAGTGTTCACTACACTGAGGTACCATTCCCTCTTCCAATAAACTCAGATGGGAGATAGCTAGGACGTTTCTATTCCGCATCACCAGACACAAATTTCCATCGTAATGGATGATGCCCAAAACATGCACTGAACCACCACCCTGAGCCCTTGTGGCAATGAGGCAGTATTGGACAGTATCTGGCCACCTTCCCATCACACAAAAATCTCTCCATAAGGTGTGTGAAGCACGTACCAGAATATATTGACTGAGATGGAATTTACTTGAAAAATTCTCAAAATATTCCGCCGTTTTTGTCAAGAGTGTACAGCTGTTTGAAGAGGAAATGGTACCTCAGTGCAGTGAACACTTCAGTTGAAGCATTTCATTCATTTATGGCTATGCTCCAGCTTGTAGGGCACCACAATTCCTTCTAAACCTTGAAAATGGAGAGAATTGATAATTTGCCGTTATTGGCGACTTCACCCAATATGAACCTAAATAACATTATAGGGATATCTTTGACCATTCTGCGCACAAGATGGAGGTTCAGGCAACTTATTGGACCAAGTGCAAGTGACTTTCACTGAAGAATAGCGATATCAGTCAAAAAGAAGCAAAAAACAGGTTGACGGAATCCCTGTCAAGTCAAGTGAAGGCTGAGGTCACTGCAAGTGGCATTCAACATGATAAATTATTGTTTTTTTTTTGGTTGTACACATCAAGATATATATGTTGGAATTTTGTGTCTGCGTTGTTTAGCCATGATGCGATTTTTGATGATTTTTTTACTAAAAATGATCAATTTTTCCGGGTCACCCAAAATAAGTTTCAAATAATTCTCAGCAACTTAAAATGGTTTATGACATCATTTAAACATAAATTTAATGTCTGAGGACAAAATTTTTGATTTTCCACCTTTTCAATCACTAATTTTAGACATTTGAAATCCTGACACCTTCAAAATCCAAATTATTCCAGCATTTTGATCAAGAGTGTAATTGGCTGTGATGCTCTTACACAAAATCTTATCAAATATGTGGCTATGGGTTCTTCATTGAGGGTAGATTCTTAGGGTGGATCACTTTTATACAAAGTGAAGGTTGCCTCTGCTTTAAGGGAAAAATTACTCTGCATACTGAGTCTATAATCTATTTTACTACTGTGTCTATAATCTATTTTAATTCTGTAGTTACACATTTAGGAATCTCATCCATGCAGGTCTAAAAAAATTACTAAATCTGTCAATATCTATCAATTAAATGTAATTCAACAACAGTGGCTCCACCTGAGCTAGACATCAATGCTAGGGCTCAGTGCACCACTTCCATGTTTGTGACAATAAAATATAATTTAATGATCTACTTGACTTCTTTATTATACCGAGTATGAGTTTATGGTACACTGTATGTCTATGGTCATGTTGATACATAATGATTTTCTCTTTTAAATTTTGCAACTACGCCTATATAATTGGTCACAATATATCGTTCCATAAGTAAATACAAGATAAAAGTTAAATTTTAAAATTTGCTGTGTGTACTGCTCCCAAGTGGGAATTTCAAATAGCATTTCATCATGTTGTATTGTATTGTATTGTATTGTATTTATTGAGTTCATGGCATAAGCTGTACAATTACAATTTATCATCCAATTTGGCAGTGTTTAAATATATTAATAATATTGATTTAATATAAAAAGCCATTGGGATAGCACATAGACTTTCGTCTGTAAGTGTGCTCCCACAATAATGAGTGAATGTATATATATATATGTATGATTAGTGAACTATACTGATGGATTCATGGGCTATGGGCATGAGTTTGAGGGGGGTGGGGTGGTTTGGGAGGTGGAAAGAACGGGAGGGGAGTCACTGTGAGAGAGGTGGGAGGGCTAATGGAATGATAATGAGTTTGTGGGGGGGGGCAGGTGGTAATCACTTTTATTGATATTACAGTCAGTTACTACATTTACTAGGCATTTTTATTGTGACATGGTTTCAGTCAGCAATATATCAAAAATATTGCAAAGCACTTCATGAAAGATGTAGAAGCTTCTTTTTGCAAAACACTTCATGAAAGATGTAGAAACTTCTTTTTGCAAAACACTTCATGAAAGATGTAGAAGCTTCTTTTTGCAAAACACTTCATGAAAGATGTAGAAGCTTCTTTTTGCAAAACACTTCATGAAAGATGTAGAAGCTTCTTTTTGCAAAACACTTCATGAAAGATGTAGAAGCTTCTTTTTGCAAAACACTTCATGAAAGATGTAGAAGCTTCTTTTTGCAAAACACTTCATGAAAGATGTAGAAGCTTCTTTTTGCAAAACATTTCATGAAAGATGTAGAAGCTTCTTTTTGCAAAACACTTCATGAAAGATGTAGAAGCTTCTTTTTGCAAAACACTTCATGAAAGATGTAGAAGCTTCTTTTTGCAAAACACTTCATGAAAGATGTAGAAGCTTCTTTTTGCAAAACACTTCATGAAAGATGTAGAAACTTCTTTTTGCAAAACACTTCATGAAAGATGTAGAAGCTTCTTTTTGCAAAACACTTCATGAAAGATGTAGAAGCTTCTTTTTGCAAAACACTTCATGAAAGATGTAGAAACTTCTTTTTGCAAAACACTTCATGAAAGATGTAGAAACTTCTTTTTGCAAAACACTTCATGAAAGATGAAGAAACTTCTTTTTGCAAAACACTTCATGAAAGATGTAGAAACTTCTTTTTGCAAAACACTTCATGAAAGATGTAGAAACTTCTTTTTGCAAAACACTTCATGAAAGATGTAGAAGCTTCTTTTTGCAAAACACTTCATGAAAGATGTAGAAACTTCTTTTTAACACACACAGTTTGACTGCTGGTTCAATGTATTAATTAATTATTCAGAATTTAAAAGCGACTGGGGGGTGGAAGTTTTGTCAGAATTTGTCGTTAAAAATGAATACACCCCCATAGGCTTCATGCAGATTTTAGTACCTTACCCTTAGGATTGATCTGGATTTTTAGTGCCATTCCAGATATACAAAACAATTAGTGCACACACATATTGTTATTAATGCACACCTTTGACAATTGTGCTTTCACAATACGTATTCATGCAGTTTTCAGTGTATGTGTTGCGTTTTATGATTTTTTTACTAATGTTCAAGTTTCATAACCAACTGACACATGGTGTAATAAAAAATCTTTAAAAAAAGAATTGTAGTTTGCCGTTGTGAATGCAGTAGTCATCTAATAAGAAGGATCTATGAACAAGTGTAGGAAGGCGGGCGCAGGAGAACTCTGTTTAATAATTCAAAAGGACTATTGCGGAGTGGAATGAAACTTCTATCTATCTATCGATCTATCGAATCATCATTGAAGAGTAGACAGGATTTGAACTGCCAGTCACATACTTCAAGCTTTTGCATGCTGAAATTGACCGAAGTTGTGTTCATTATTAAAATATAATGTTCTCAGTTGCTACATATATCAACAAAGATACTTTCAAAGAAGACAAAAAAGTCCATGACAGTTTGGTTTTAAATAATAATATATCTGCCCCCAGGCTGAAGTTGAACCCTGATCTTTGAGGTATATATCTTTCAATATTTGGCATTTACACGAATTTTTAAACCTGCAAAAACAAACATATTCACGAATTTAACATTCGTGTAAGTGTGAAATGTTGCAATTCACAAATTTGTGTAGGTGTAATTACGAACATTTCAACCTTAAACTTGGCTAAAACTAACTTTAAACATAATTTTGACCCTAATACTGAAACATTTAACACCTCTACGAATGTTAGAAATGGCAGGTACACAAATGAATAATAAAGCACATACATGAGTGCTAGTTATTACACATATACGACCACCTATGCTCGTTTTTGCATGTCCACAAACTCGTACATGCTCGTTTTTACACCTCTAGAAATTCGTGTACATGTCAAATACTGAAAAATATGTATACATCGATCTGTTGGGTGGGAGGCAAGCACTTTCCTTGTCTGTCCACTGGGGTTGCTCTACAAGCTTGCAGAAATTTGAGGGTGTCATTTAAAAGACTGCTTTGCACAACACAGTCCCTGAATGGTTCATAATCATCAAATTGAAGTTTTTTTTTGATTGAGTTAACTGTGAAACACGGAATAAAATACCAAAGATCAAATGAATAAAATAACATCAACACATTCATCACATCATAATAGAGCTGAAATACATGAATTTAGATTGAAAATATAAAGGGCTAGTTTTAGAAAACATCCGAACCACACTGATACTGCTGACGTGGCAATGAAATACATATTTCATGCAAATTACATGCATATTTTATGCAAGTGAGCATTGAGCAGTGTCCATCCATGTAGGTTAGTGAGTACAATATAAAAAAAATTAGCAGCAAAGAAAATATACTACTAAGCAGATAGTTCTGCTCTTGATTTAAGATGCAATCTACAAAATATTAGTACATCCCATGAAACACGTGTGAAAAGTTAGTACCTCCCATAAAACACACACATACATGTGGAAAGTTAGTACCCCTTCGGGTAAGTCTCCAGCAATAAATTTTGAGGGGTCGCTTACATGTTGACGACGTTCATCATGACGACATGTCAACAAATTCAGCAGATGTTTTTCTACTGACTTTATGAATTATTTCGGGTCTTGTAACATCAAAGTGTGTTGCCTAAAGCAGTTTAGACTTCGTGATCGTCTTCTGCTATGAATTGTGACAATTGGAGGCACTGAAAACAAAGAAATTTCAAGAATCGGCGGAGGCCTTTTTCTGGCACTTAGCAACGAATGCCATTTTGAACTTTGAAAGCCCAGTCAACAATTTTTCACAAGTCATCCACTTTCAAGAAGCCCTACAGTAGACAAAACAGCTGAAAACAATTAAAGCCGGCAGCGTAGGGTGACTCCTCGCTACTTTCAGGGAGAATTTCATTCTCCCTGATTTAAATAATCAAAAAAGTCATGGCTCTACGGAGCTGCGCTATGTCCTAACGGACGGAAGAGCGTTACAGAAGAAGAGAAGATTACATGTTGCACTTCTTTAATAAACATCTTATTGAATGTAGGGTAATGTTCTTTCAGTCGGACACTTAGAGATGACCAGTAACCTTGAGTCGGACACTTTTGTGAGGCTGAACAGGCTCAATGAGAGTTTTTCAACTAGTGTATTTGGTACCAGCCCAAGACGTCCTTTATCTATTCTAAAAGTATCAGCATGATATGAATAATTTAGGTGTGTTAGGAATATGGGACAAAAAACCCTTTTTCTTTAACAGTTTTGTCATAAAGTTGTGCATTGCTGTGAAATTTTGTCAGGATGTCAAGTATCCTTTGCTGGCCTATAGTGTTGATTTAACTTCAATTTGTAATGCACATTGTTAGGAAGGATCTTAAATTATTTTTGCTCCTTTATCGGCTTTTTGAAAGGACTGAAAAGTAATTTTGCAGCTGTATATCTAATGCCCTATTTTGGGAACACAACTGTCCCACTCAAGGATATCGCATTTTTTTTCTGTTTCACAGAATTCACCCAATATTCATTGTTAATGTATATACCAACTTACAGTTTTCTATTGGAGTTAATGAAAACATTCAATTTAAGGTCCTGCTTGATGATCTTCCACCCATAGGCCAAGGATCGAAGATATAACTTTTTTTAATGTAAATAATATAGCTGTCCTACTCAAAGAACCTTACCCTATAAACTGAAGGACACAAAATAAGTCATCGCTTCTTCAGAGGATGTTGTATGAAGTCCTGGAGGGCAAATAAATTGATGGCACCTGAAAACAGTTTGTAATTCTTTCTTTTTTCCACAAATCAGATTAAACAAGGTCTATAGGGTTACAATAGTGAATAAAATACAGGAGGTGGGAAAACAGAGTTCACATCTGTCAAAACAGGCCCTTGAATGGATGTCTTGTTGCCAGGCCTGTCAAACGAGACATATCATAACTGTTTTGGCAATCACTCTTGGGTTGTGAGTGCCTGGAGTTATAGCAGCTGTGGATGTGCATGGGTGTCTTGAAAGCTTACCCAAACATGGACGTTGTGCCTGTCTTTATCAAAGACACTTTTAGGTATAGCAAATTCCAGGTGGCACCACTGACTGATTTGAGTGCATGTGGCTCCACCTCCTGGTTCAAAGCTTTCTTCTCTCAACTCAGCTGAGAAGCCATTGCAAAAGGAAAAGTGAGTATCCCCGATCTTTTTATGATGAGATTTTTTTTTTGTTAAATAAATGTGCCTGCCAAGCTTGGCCTCTAAAACAAGGAAATTTGTTATATGTTTAATTTGAAAATCAGACTTTGTGATTCACTAGGCTGATAATGTGTCATGATGAAAATAATACTTTCAGTGTTCATCATGAAGTTCTGATTTCAGTGTTAGAATCAGATGAAAAATCCTTAGTTTGTCAGTCACCACCAAAAAGCAGTATCATGCAGTCTTTGTAAATCAAGTGACTATTAAGCAACACAAAAAAAAACAAGCTGTATCAGTTTTCTTAAATCTAGTTACTATAAATTGTGCACCATGGAAATGCAATGGAAAATTTTCTCTGACCCAGATAGCATTGAGCATGCCCAGATGTGACCCGGTTCCCACTGGGCATGCTCAGACCTGATTCAAATTTTCAAGGCCAGTTTTCACTATGACCTACGTTGGGTTCACTGATCAGACATGGTTCTTATGAATCCACACAAATTTTTAGAAATTTTTTGATGTGTGTCTGATCAGTGAACGTTATGCAGCTCACTTTTGGATCAAATTTTCCCATAAAATGATAATGACAGTTTTCATAGTGTTTAGCAACTGACACAAAAACCAAAAACAATATCAGTCTTCTTAAATCAAGTTACTTTTAGTAAGAGTGATACTGCTTCTTGGTGACTGACAAACAAAATTAATATTCATCTGATTCTTACACTAAAATGAAAATGGCCTTCTCTTGACCATGACTAATCACATACAGCCTCCGCGGTTCCCATGCTATAGTGTGATCAGTGCCCGATTCAGGCATATGGAGGCCCCAAGGAGGGGACCATGCGAATGTCCATAAACACTAAGAAGAGAAACTTTTTTCTTGAGAAAAGGAATATTGCCTACTTTTCCTCAATGCAGCATTGCGAATAAATGTTCAGAATAACCTTCGACCAAACAAAAAAAAAGCCACATCCTACCACAGGTGTTAGCCTTTCACAGTTATTGTTAAGGATTGCAATGGGAGATATACCTACATGTACTTAAATATTGACAAGGTGTAGCAGCAACCAAAAACTAATTGTTCTCCGTGATCTTATCAGAAGCCAAAGGTCACCTTTGTTTTGTTGGTTAAAGTTTGTGGTAATCTTTTTGAGTGAAATTGCAATTTTTTAATGATGTGTTTTTTTTATTACAACAGTTGTGTGAGTGAACACAATGTGTAAATTGTTGGCATCCTCAAATTCTAAGATTTGCTGGAGCTTGTTTTTGGATGAATGTATACTTATCTCCTTAACTGCAAACATGAACACCAAAACAGCCCCTTAATCATGTTAATACACAAACATTGTAATTATGGTTCAACCGTTTGAGGCCATTATCTCAACCTTCTCAGTGAATCAGAGAAGCTCAGAGAATTGGGTCAGGCCAGTCTGAGGTTATGCTGGGCTCCTGGAAAACTCAGGCCAAGTGGGGAGTGAGCAACCATGTTTCATTTTACTGAAAAAGACATGCATATGGCAATCTCTCTTTTTAAAACTAATGAATCAGTCGTAACACACAGCTGAACTGCTGGTAGCCTAGTATGCACACTTTTTCTGTCTCATTCTGCTTCTGGAAAAATCACATGCACTGCTCATCTTATTACAGTATTTCTTTATCTTCTAGCATTAAAGTATCCAAAAGTTCCAGATTGCGCGAGCTGGCGCTTCCACAACTGCTCGCCCCCCCCCCTTCCTGGCAATTACCTGGTTATGCCAAGTGCTGCTGCTGGCCCCAGTGTCCATCTTGGTATCAATAACTAATGGCTAGGTCTTAAAGACCCAATGTCTTGGTCTTGGTCTCATACCTCGGTCTTGATGTTCCGACTACAACACTCCGATAAGTTTATGACCTGACTTGCTTTGCATTCTGATAATATTTCTATTAGTCATCGCTGAGGGACAATAATTGCATGCTTATCAAAACAGCTGTAAAATGGTGCACTTGCATTGTGTCAAGATTGAATTAATAACATATTGGGAAAAATCAATCAATACAAATTTCCACTTGGCACGTTATTAATTATGAAAGCGGCAGACAGACCACAATCATAAAAAATTATTGGCACCAGTATAATAAATCAATGAATTTGCACCTGGTGTAACCATTGTGTCAATCAGTGAATTTTTAGCCGATGCTTCTGCCCTTCACTAACAAATTCTTAGTGACTCTATTTGTTGCGATGCGCCTCCGATTAGCTGACCACAGGCCTCCTCATAGGAGGCCAGAGGCCAAAAAAGGAAAATCAAGCTGTGAAACTTAGTCAAGAGAACGGGGCCTGTGTCGTACGTAGTAAAACACAGACAGCGTAAATTTGCGGAACGGCGGATAGCTGGACATCGTAATAAAATGCAGATGCTCAGTTGCTGAACGAGATGCTATTTACGGGATCGGTGATACTAAGGGTGCACAGAATTCTCCAATGGGGCACCCACTGTAGTAACTGCATATTTTAGCCTTAAGTCTAGAAGTTAATAAATGAGGGAACCTGGGGGGAGGGGGGGTACAGACCTGTCCAATGTTGGGGGGGGGGGGTACATGCCTACAGTGCCGCAACCTGTCGCAGGGATACCACAGAAACCTGCTTATTCGTTTTTAGAAGAATGTCACACAGACCTCTGCTACACTGGACCATTTTTGGAAATAGTAGTTTCACATGAATTGCATTGTATCATCATAATATTTGTGTTATTCAGCTGCAAGACCAGAATTGCGTGCTTGTCAAAACTGCTGTCAAACGGTGCATGATGCGCAGGCCGAAGCCTGGTAATCCAGTGTCACTTAGTCATTTTTGATTTGATTTTATTGACCATAAAGAAAAAGACTGGAGTTCAAAATTGAGAGAAAAGTTGGTTACATATATGGTTGGCGGACACCTAAAGCATATGTGCCATTACCAAATAATTATCTAGAAATTACATAATATCTATCTCTAACATTGAGCAATTAAGTCATTGGTCTGATATGAAGAGTAAATAGGGGGACATATATGTACACATTATGACAATTATTATACAGCGTGTAGGTATTTTCAATCATTTCATAAATGTAAAATATGAAACATGACATGAAACTTCCATCATCAACATGTATACCCAGGCAGAAATAATATTATATTACATTCCGAATATGGGTAAATGGCTAAAGATACAACATGAATGCAACATAATTGTAAAATTTTCAAAATGAAGTAGGCGTAAATTGTTAAAAGCATTAAAAATATATATAATTATGTAAATACAATACATGTACAGTGTTACTGCTTTTTACATTTAGCAAAGATTGACTAAGATGTTCAATGGTGCCAAGTTAACTTCATCTGGTCAGAAAATTGTGGTAATTTTGAACTTGACCAATCAGAGTAGTTCTTACAAATGTAAACATGGTGAGAACTTCTGTGATTGGCTGATGCCACAAGTGACCTTTTTTTTCTTTCCCAGTAAGAGCACTGCACCTTTGCATACACTAATAACAAACAAAGAAAAGACTCTTGCTGGGCTTTGGCCTGTGGTCAATCCATACAAACTTTCATTAGATACATTATTATTAATGAGATATCCATTTAATATGTAAATGGCACTGCCATGAAATTCGCGCAGCAATGTCATAGAACTACTAATGCATTAATTTTCAACTTTCCATGCAGAAGGCCAATTTGTCTTTTTAAAGGACTAGGCAAATAGGCAGATAGATAAGATCAGACAGATAGATAGATAGATAGATAGATAGATAGATAGATAGATAGATAGATAGATAGATAGATAGATAGATAGATAGATAGATAGATAGATAATTAGATAGATAATTAGATAACTAAATAAATAAACAGATTGCACTGACAGCTGTGTAATTCAAATCCATGTTAAATTTGGAATTATTTTATTAAATTGTTGATGTTTTAACTGAGATCAATAAAACCATAGCTATTCAGAGGTGACTGTTTAATATTAGACTGTTACATAATTTGCCGATAGTTAATGAAGATTATGTAACCTTAAATGTTGTTATAATTTCTTACTTGGTGAGCCATTTAAGTCATGAACTTTTGTATTGATTTTTAATTTCAGTCACTTCTTACAATCAGGGGTATGGAAGTAATTATTTCCAATATCATTACACATGTTGATTTAAATCCCTGAAATATGTCACTGGAGGTTGTTATAGGACATGACTGAAATTTTAAAGCTATTTTGGAAGATATTTAAGGTATTTTAATTATTTACCAAACTAAACTGTGACTAAACTACCAGCTCCACTTTTATGGCAACTACAGGCACTTCCTGTCCAGGCAGTCACTGCAGACAGGAGCATCACACAGAATTAGCTGTCCTTGTGCTAAGTGAGCTTTGCTCATGGCTGCCTTCGGCAGCCATGAGCTGCGCTCATACTAGGTCCTATTATCAATAAAAAATATATTTGCCAATATAATCAATATAACTTTGCACCGGCCTGGTCATAACAATTATGTCAATTGGTGATTTGTTTGTGGGGATAAGTGACTTGGCTACTTTAAATTTATGAAAGTTTAATAGAAGTTAATGTGCAATATGATATTTTATTCATGTATTTCTGATAATATTTTGGTCCATGACATTAGCCATCCTGTCTGCACGATTACTGCTAAACTCTAGATGATTTATTTTGTGCAAGTTTTACTTTTTATGTCTTTTCCAACATGAACCACTGAATTTTTCTAAAAAAACATGACAATGGACCGCGACTCGAAGATTCCTTACAGGTGATTTCATTAGTACGCGATTCTTAGGTTCTAAACCCACCAAATACATGACATTTTTAGTTAATCTGATTGGTTTAGAAACAACAGAACATCACGCATTGCATTTATCAAACGTAGTAATTATTACAAGAATCGCATGGTAATGAAATCACCAGTAAATAAAATTTACAATTTTTTTTTTTGTTGTTGTCATCATTGTAGAAAAAGCTACTTTATAATATTGTATATATCAAAAATTATGAAAAGAGTGTAGCATTGAGAGTCACATAAACTGCCTTATTTGCAAGTTTACAGTCTGTCACTTTGATATGCAAACAGAGTGGACTGTTGCATTGTGAAAATAGCACTTCATGAATCATCATACTGATGATTTGTCAAGATCATACCCAATTCTTTCAATTTTAATTTGATTTAATGAGACTAATCCCGGATGTTGACAGGCAAAGAAAAGGATAGTGCATCTGATTTTTACTCTAAAAGCAGACATAAATGACAAGTCAAATGTGACCTGCTCCACCAAAATGAGTTCAAATCGGCCTCCTATCATATTTAGTTATGAAAATGATGTCGCAAATTATCTAAAAATCATCCAAATTCCCAGAAAATCCTTGCCCATCGACGTCAAAAGTCCTCCGTAATGCCCTGAGATCCAAGCATTAAAAATATTGCAATCTAGGCTCTTCCATCCTATGGGAAATTGGCAATAATCATTATTGTCTTGCATGTTTTTGCTCAGTCAGCAGAAAAGCTTACGCGATCTCTGGTGATTGAAATTGTAACTACACTGGACCAAATTATTCCAATCACAATAAATGGTTTCAGCCTAAACATCCCGAATGCTGCATGCAGTGGCTCCCT
This sequence comes from Platynereis dumerilii, assembly GCA_026936325.1. NCBI lineage: Eukaryota > Metazoa > Annelida > Polychaeta > Phyllodocida > Nereididae > Platynereis > Platynereis dumerilii. The sequence goes on along the minus strand of JAPTHN010000009.1, from coordinate 53,607,113 downwards.
CACAGCTTGACCTTGACGCCTATAAAATATTGCAGTGTCTAGGCTGGGCACTCAACCAGAATTAGAAAAAAAAAACTATCGTTGAAAGACAAACCAATGAACTGGTTTGCAGCATGATGTAAAATTAGTCAGATGTTAGTCAGATTATCAAAATCACTTGAGCTTAAGTTATAGACTATCCTGTGACAAGGTATGTGGCCAAATTTTGGAGCTTTACCTGTGATCTCTGCAAGGGAGATAGCATTTGAAACTTCCACATACACAACCCCTTTGTTCATCTTTCAATGATACACTGTTCATTGACAGACAGGACCTATACAGTTCAGCAAAAGATGGTTTCAGGAAACCATCTAAAAAGGATGGTTGCTTCTAAATAAGAGATGCATGCAGTGTCACAACAATCTTTTACGCAAGTTCAATGCTCCGCAGAATGGAAAAAGGAATATATGTATACCCAATATCATATGTTTTATGAAGGTGACCATGACGATGACCACAAATATGTCTTGAATCCATGTTGTCTGGAACTTCAGGCATGGCCGTCTCTGTACGCAGAAATCACCCAGAGAAGCCTTGCTGGATAGGCATGCGAACTCACATTTCATTGTGAAATTAATGTCATTGTTTGGTCCCTGCATACCAGGTCCTAACCTGAAAAAAAAAATCAATCTAATAAAATTCCCTTTATACATGTCACACTTCTAGCCTTTACCTTGACAGAAATTCGACTGGCAAGATAGGTTTAATCAGCTGGTTTAATAGGCTTCAAAGGCGGATCCAGAAAATGTTGGGGATTTACAAATGAAAATGTACTAAAAATATCCTGATATTTTTTCTATTTTTTACATTAAAATGTACTGGCCAAAAGGTGGAGGGGTGCAGTTTGAGCCTCCCTAACCCCTTAACCCCCCCCCCCCCCACGGACCCGCTACTGGCTTTCTCCTTAACTTTGCTTGGGAGACAACCTTTCATCTCAACTTGTTTGACCGCTGGCTTTTAATGTAATTTTTGTTAGAGGAGATTCACTTGCATATCTATGACCCATGCGTAACTGTTTGGAGATGAAAAGAACATTTTTCACCATTTTTCTTGCACAGGCCTCAATTTATCATCCTTCATGACAATGTATTTTTTCTGCTCATTAGATGGGTATCGTTGCTTCTACAAGCATTTTGGTTTAGGATGTTTAGGATTGACCATATCCATCTATTTATCTATCAATCTATCTATCAATCTATCTATCTATCTATCTATCTATCTATCTATCTATCTATCTATCTATCTATCTATCTATCTATCTATCTAACTATCTATCTAACTATCTATCTATCTATCGGATGCAGGGGGCGCTGATTCCTACTCAATTTCCTATAGCGACCTGACTATGATATTCACTGCAAAATTTCCGTTAATTTTTCTTCAATTTTATTCACCTATTATACTCAATTTATAATGGTATTGGGTCAAGGAGAAGCAGATCACCATGGGCAAATACATCCGCTGTATAGTTGCTACCAATTATTACCATCACGCAGGAGATTTCTAGCACAATATGCAAGAACAGCAAGGTTTAGCAAATCATTCGTGCCTGCAAGTGAAATGCCTAGTTCTCACGACGACGTAACAGGGCTTTCTTGTTGCGGCGCTTCTTACTTTTCCAGGAAAGTAGGAGGTGGTTAAACTGCATTCAACAATTCGGCGACGATAATTTCGTCTACGGCACATCTTAAACTTCTTCGCCAAAAGTTCCTAGAAATCGCGTGACCGTTTGGTGAAGCAAGAACTTGCTTCACGAAAGATTCAACCTGTTGAATCTTTACGAAGCAAGAAGTCATGATGCAAAAGACCTGAAAGACCCCCAAAGTGCTTGGGCGAAGGTAGAGACAGCTTGGGCGAAGGTAGAGACAGCTTGGATGAAGCTAGAGAGTGCTTGGGCGAGGCTATTTATCATTGAGTCAATACAACTTCGGCGACGCAACAGCACAACTCGCCGTCACAAACAAGCTGTTGAAACGCCGAAACAGCTATTTGCCTCACCGTAACAGCTATTTGCTTGGGCGTAATTGAATATTTGGGCGAGGCAAGAGGGTGCTTGGGCGAAGCAAGAGGCTCCTTGGGCGAGGCTAGTTTAACATTGAAGCAATGGAACTTCACCGAGGCTCCTCACAACTCGCCGACACAACTCTCTTCCTCATTGGGGGTTGCTTTGTCACTAATTACGAGCGATTCGGTGTAGAAAACGAGTGCCTTGTCGTCCTAGGATCCATCTACGACAATGTATAACCTTTAATTGATTATATAATTGTCCAAAAATGGCTTGAATCGCCGAAATATGCCTTCCTGGCACCTAGACAGCTTCGCCGTCGTGAGAACTAGGCATTAGACTGCTTAATTATGTATAAATTGCATACATTATTTTTGCATAAATTGTTCAAACGTTTGACATGTCACTATTGTTGCTTAAAGCCTCTGGTTGGTTTTAAATGCACCTTTGAGCTTTTTGAGTGCTATACTGCTATTCCTTCAAATGCTGCTGTATTAAAGGTAGTTTTCGGCATAAGGCTTCCAAGAAAATATTTCAAGGAAAAATTTTTTTTTCGGGGGGGGGTCACTGTATTTTTTAATAGATAAAATTGCTACTTTTAGCTTAAAATCTTAAGATAAACTTAAACAAAAGGCCGAGGGATGAATTTTAATGGTAGAAATGCAAATAAGATGTCAAATGAAAGTAGAGAAGCAGCACTATATGATGCTGGAGGCCCTTTTTTTTTTTTTTTTTTTATCCCTGTTCCATGGAGTTTTGGCTGAAACACAGCCATTTTTGGCATCTTTATTGGACAAAAAAAATACTCAGACCAAAATTTTTAAAAAAGCCTCCAGGATCATATAGTGCCTATTTCATTTGACACCTTATTTGTGTATTTCTACTATTAAAATTCATCCCTCGGCCTCTATTTTAGTGTTTTTATCAGATTTTAAGCTAAAAATAGCATTTTTTCCTATTAAAAGATGCAGCGACCCCCCTAAAAAAAATTTTCTCTTGACATGTTTTATTAGACTCCTGATGCCAAAAATTTGGAGTAAAACTGCACTAATGCCTCTAATTGAGCATCATTTGAGAGCAAATCAGTTCTGTCCAAAAAAGCTGAAAAGTGCATTAACCAACCAGAGGCTACATATACTTACATCTATCTCACAAATTGCTCCATAGGATTCATTGCACTTGATATCATTCCATTGTCCATTATATCTAATTTCCTGTGCCACACATCGTTCTGACATCGAAGATGGTTCTTGAATATACCAGTCTTGATAGGTCAGTTGAGAACCATCCTCCCATTTGTAACTTGTCTTGTTGTTGTCGCCAACCATATCTTTTAGGCCAATATAGTAAGATCCCAGATGAGTAGCAGAAATTGTAAAAATTGTTCAAGAAATAGAGATTCTGGTTACTGCAATTTCAACAAACTTGTTTGATTTGCAGTAGTAAGTTGGTAAAACGCTGCAAATGTACTTCATGTGATTGGTTGAGACGTTGCATTTCGTAGGATAAATCTCGTTTGAATAACATAAAAATGTATCTCAATTCCAGTGATGTTTATGATGGTGGAACTGAGAGTTTGTTTGCCTGCTAATCTTATCTGATGTTTATGATGGTGGAACTGAGAGTTTATGTTTGCCTGCTAATCTTATCTGATGTTTATGATGGTGGAACTGAGAGTTTATGTTTGCCTGCTAATCTTATCTGATGTTTCTGATGGTGGAACTGAGAGTTTATGCTTGCCTTCTAATCTTATCTGATGCCCAAACTCAGCTGCTGACAGAAGCAGAATATTACGTTTTTAATCATTCCATATGTTCAACTTACACACTTGAAGGACATTTTATTGCTCATGGACCAATCAGGGAAGCTCCAAGTGCTATGTGGACAGTTAGAAAACTATCCAGAAAACTCGTGGACATCGAATCTGCTGTAATTCATTTCATTGCACTGTGAAAATCAATAAATTGAACAGCAAAAGAAAGTTATCAAGTTTGGTGAGGCATTTTTGTGAATCTAAATATAGTAAATTGTGTAATTGATTTTTGTGAGTTAGTAAACCATCCAAATAAGGAATACTCGTACTTACGGTAGATGAAATAGTAATGCTTAAAATTTACAAGCAGGGCTTTGGAGTCGGGTGATAGATGAACCGACTCCGACTCCCGACTCCTTTGGCTTTCTGAAAAGCGACTCCGACTCCGACTCCTTGGGTCTCCTGAATTACGACTCCGACTCCCTACTCCACTAATCGGCATTATCGCACATAAATATACAGTATCCTCAGTAAATGAGTACACCCCTAAGACTCCTGGATTAATATTGCTCAGAGCTCCACACTCAAGTGAAATAATCCACCAAGTTCATGAGATGATATAGTCTAGACCCAGCAGAATGTCCATGTAAACTTTGAAAGATATGCAATCAATTATATTTGTAACTGACAAATATTAAAAGGTAATAGTTCCACCATATAAGTGAGTACACCCAATGCAAAAGAGACATTGGCATGAGCTGAGAAATGAGTACTTATTGCTTATAAGTGGCAGCGAAATTTTTTATTTTGGAAAATGGCATTGTCAGTGCAAATTACATCACATCCACTAAGTTTGTAGCAAAGGACAGCCAATTTCTACTGCCACATTACGAGTGGCAGAGGGTGCATCATATTGTGATGCAAAGGAATCTCTCTCCCCATTGAAATAGCATTGCTGATTTGGGACGACTACCTCTGGATATGTTTGCCACTGCACGGCATCTACAGTGGCCATTGGAATTTCCTGCTCTTTTTGTGACATAAAGTTGATGTGATCAGGGGCATATCTAGAAATGGCCTGTTGGGGAGGGGTTCATTACTTGGGGTGAATACAGGGCGCTCCGCGGTTTTTCTATCTCTTCCATGTTAATTTTTGGCCTGGGGGTGGGGGCCATGCCCAATGGCCCCCCTTAAATAGGCCACTGGATGTGATCTATTTTATAACTACATACTTTGTACACAATTTCCATGAGGTTAACATGTAAAACTTGCCAATTATTAGATCACCCCCATGTATATTTTGTGTTAGGTGTACTCACTTATTTTGCAGCACAGTTATTTTAAACACTCACAACTTACAAATACGCAAGTCTGCACCATTGAAATTTTACAAACACTTTTTCTTAGGTCCAAGGGATATCATATACTGGTTAAGTTGGATTACTTAAGTTAGTTCCTGACTTATAAGCAAATTAGTCAATATGTGGCTAGGGTGTACTCATTTACTGGGGATACTGTAACATGGTTAACAGAGAAGAAAAAGTAATTATACAAAGTTTTCATAGGATTTTGTACATAAATACTTGCTTAGGAAGTTTTATGCAAATTTAGGATTTATTTCACATTTTTGTTACTGTGTTTTTGTAAATTATATTAATTATTTTTAGGAGTCAGGAGTCACTACTTTAATTTTCGACTCCGACTCCGACTCCACGTGAAAATAAAATTTCGACTCCGACTCCACCCAAAAACCTCCGACTCCACGACTCCCGACTCCGACTCCAAAGCCCTGCTTACAAGCACTGCTCTTCGAGGCTGTCTATGATGTCAATCCCTATACCTGTCATGGAGACGTACTGGGCTACAGGCTAACTGGGACATATTTAAGGAGAAACGAAATGAGCTAAATGAGAGATCAATCAACTAAAAACAGATGACCTGAAATGAAGCAGATCTAGCGAATGATTTCAACAATTTCTTCGATTATAAAATCAAGACAATTAGATCGAGATTAGACACAAACAGCGGAAGTACGAAAAGTGATGATGTGACCTATTCAGGTCTGAAACTTAGTCAATTCAAACCACTCTCAGAGATGGAAATTAAGAAAATCATCACTGATATGCCTGTGAAGCATTGTAAACTTGACCCGATACCCACATGGTTACTGCTGAAATGCATTGATGAATTCCTCCCTATCATAGCAAAAATAGTCAATACATCACTCAGAGAAGGGAGAATGGCTAATAAACTGAAACATGCTCTAGAAAAACCGCTTCTTAAGAAAAATGGCCTTGATCTCATGAAGAAGAATTACAGAACAGTTTCAAATTTGTCCTTCCTGAGTAAAGTCATAGAGGGTGCTGTCATCAAACAATATACACTGATCACCTTGCACTTATACAACTGGAAGATGAAAAACAGTTGGCATACAAGCAGCATTTCAGTACGGAAACTCTACTGACAAAAATTCACAATGATATCATGATGAACATGAGCCGAGGTGAAGTCACGATGCTGGTACTATTAGACTTATCGGCAGCATTTGAACAATTGACCATGACATCCTTTTGAAAAGGTTGAGAGACAAGTATGGTATCGATGATTCTGCTTTAAATTGGTTCAAATCATATGTCACCCATAGATCTCAATCTGTACTTATAAATGACACAGAATCAAACAAACTACCACTAAGATATGGCGTCCCTCAAGGATCAACACTTGGTCCCATTTTATTCAATTCATATATTGCTCCAATAAGTCAGGTGGCTGAAGAAAATAAGGTTGATGATCAAAAATATGCTGATGATGAACAACTCATCCTTTCCTTCAAGTCAACTTTTCTTGAAGAGGAAAACGCAAGGAAAAAAATGGAAAAATGCATCACAGAAATACGCAATTTTCTTCACAAAAACAAACTCTGTAACAATGGTGACAAGACAGAGTTACTTCTCATTGGCTCGCCCTTTCAACTCAAGAAACTTCACATGTCATCCATTAGTGTGGACAATGTTGACATCAAGGCGACAGATCATGCCAGAAATTTAGGTGTATTCTTTGATAAAAACATGTCAATGCACAAGCAAGTGAACAAAATGTGTCAAAATGCTTATTTTAACCTTCGAAACATCTCAAAACTGCGTAAGTCACTGAACAAAGAATCAATCAAAACAGCTGTCAATGCATTAGTCATGCCTCATTTAGACTATGGCAATGGATTGCTCTATGGTTCGTCGAAACAAGTGATAAATAAACTCGCGCAAAAACTCAGCTGTACGACTGATTGAAGGTCTGAAAAAACAAGATAAAATCAGTCATCTTGAAGATTTAAACGTTATACTCACAACGAAAAATAAAGTAGATGAATAGCTTTCGGAGGTCATCCAAGCTCCTTCTTCAGCTCTTGTGTTTGAAATTTGAGCGGTCACGTGACGGTGTTAATGACATGGTGTCACGTGACGCTAGTATCTCCCGGTATATTGCCGGGAGGGTGTGCCTCCCCCTGTCTCGGTTGAGGACAGGTTCCTCCTCGGAGATGTGTATTGCCTCAGCCACCACTCGGCGGAACCAGTTGCTCTCCATATGTAACACGGAGACTTGTTCTTGCGAGAATGAGGGCCTCCTTTCTTCACAATGCTGACCCACAGGTGACAAACTGCGATGATGTTCCTTGATGCGCTTCTGCAATCTCCTTTCTGTCTCTCTAACATAGATAGCCTCACAATCTCCACATTTAATGTGGTATACCACGCCTGCCTTCTCCTCTTTTGGCACCTTGTCCTTAGGGTGTACCAATTTGTTCCTTATGGTGTTACAAGGTTTTAAATGAACAATAACGCCGGCCTTTCTGATGACTCTGGCTATGGCATCTGTTAGATTTCCAATGTAAGGCAGGGTGATGCTCGCTTTGCTCTTGGTGGTCTGGGTGTTGCGTTGGGCTGCAGCTTTCTTTCCAGTAGCAGTGACCCAAGCAGATTTGGAGTAACCGGATATGCTCAGTACCCTTTGGAGGTGTTGTATCTCTTGAAGTCTAGCTTCTTCAGAGGAGCAGATAGTCTTGCATCTGTGGTGAAGGGTTCTTATAACCCCAAGTTTGTGCTGGAGCAGTTGATTACTACTGAACTGTAGGTACTGGTCAGTATGGGTCGGTTTCCGGTAAACGGAAAAAGACAGTTGGCCACTATTGTTTCTCTTGATCTTAGCGTCCAGCATTGCAATGTTGCCATCAATCTCATCCTCTCTGGTGAATTTAATCGCAGGATGAATGTCGTTGATGTGCTTGGTGAAGTCTTCAAGCAAGGAATCACAAAGGGCCACGATGGTGTCATCCACATATAAAATCAGTCGTTACAGGAAAGGGTTACACTGGCTTCCAATCCTTGCAAGGATCCAATTCAAACTTATGACAACTACGTGAAAAGCTGTGAATAATCAAGCAACTCAGTACCTCAAAAGTCTCATTCAACATAAACCTGAAAATGATCTCAACCTCCGCAGAAATGAGAAAATGCTGTTAGAGTTACCTGCGACAAAAAATCAAACAAGTTTGAGGATAGAGCCTTTTCCTATTCTTCGCCGATACTGTGGAATGGCTTGCCTGAAAACGTGCGAAAAGCAAAGACACTGGATAACTTCAAGAAGCGACTGAAAAACATATATTTTTGCACAATTCTACGGTGATACCAGCTAATCTAACCAAGCGCCAGTGAGCAGTTTACTGGAATTGGCGCTATATAAGTACTTAATATTATTATTTTATTATTTATGTTAATGCTAGTTCTTTTTATTATTTATAAATGTGTGAATGACTCAGAGTCTATACATACAGTTGTACTTGAAAGTTTCTGAACCCCTGGCACTTCTTACCTTATTTGTGCACATCTCCCTAACAAATGCAGGAACAGCTCTTAAATTGGGTTAATAATAAAACTGAACACCACCTTTTCTATGTAAACATATGTTCATAGCAAATAATGACATTTAAATGTGATTTTATGATGAAAGTCTCCAAAACTGCATGTTCAAAAGTTTCTAAACCCTTCTGAAATATGTACAATCAACAATTTGTATGGCCCCCTTTTTCCAAAATAAATGCTTCCAAACACTTCTTATGGCTTTGGACTCTCAATTGGCAGATTTGATGTGGGATGTTTGACCATTCTTCAATAGAGCGTTTTTTTAACCTTCGTAGATATTTCCCAATCAGAGAGAGCTTTACAAATTCGTTCTATTAGGCTGTCCACAGTTTTAGAGTTTGTTTTCATTTGCAACTCATCACTCATTTCACAGTCTGTGGAACTTTAATATGACAATTTCGTGTTTTCATAATATAGAATATTTTGTTTCATTGATCAACACACATTGCTTGCATTACTACAGGGGAACAAGAAGTGCAACGAAATGATCGTATGGTCAGTTGTTCAAGTGGTCTTGTAACAAGCTATTTTTCTATGCACCAGTGAGCTCTTAGTGTAAATATTTCCGAAGCTGCATGAAGACAGCGTTTTTATTTAATCCATACGTTTTTTTATAATTGGTAAGGGGACAACCATTAGGTCTCAGAGGGGGGGAGGGGGGCTTTGAATTACTTTTTCATTTAAAAAATAAATTATTTATTTTCTATTCTTTCTAGACTGCCTTGAAATAACTAATTACTGAGGGGGCGCCTTTGAAGATAATGCTGTTTGAATGGTTGAAGTCTTCATCTTGAAATTTGAAAAAATAGCTGTCCCTCCCCAAAAAAACTGCCTGTACTCTGCCTAAGCAAAACCTCTGTGAGTGATTGAATGAATGAATGATATAGTAAATAAATGAATTAATTCAATTGATCTCTCCGTCTCAACTACTGACAATGGAATGCCATAACGGGCTTTAAATCCTGTATTTTTTAACTCTGGTACATGCGAATTAGGGGAGGTGTCATGGCAATCAGGCGAAAGATGGTTGTAAGTGCTTTCCAAGATAGGTCCAGCGGTTGACCTGTTAAGATCTGGGATCAAACCTTGGACCCATAGATTGGAAGCCAATATATAACACCACCAACTCCCTACATACTGGGCAAGAGGAAGAGGTTGTTTATTTACATTTAATGAGAATATTTTTTCCATGTAAAATGAATTACCAATTGGCAATACATAATTATGGACACACTCAGTTGTTGTGTACGCAAATTTGTGTTTGGTAATTACTTATGTCAAGCATACAATGTATAGACATATTTGTTTCTGAATCAAACATCACCCTTTTCAGAAATAAAACCCCAGGTCACATGAGTGTCAAGTGTATGAAATGCGCAATCCCAACTCTCAACTCCCAACAAGCTACACAGGTTTGTTGATGACTGTTGCTTCAAAGCATAACTTAATTATTAGATTATTGTAGAAGAGGGTGTTGTTTCACAGAAACAGGAATAATCCTGAAATGTGATACTCAGAATTTGCTCAGTCAAGCATGTAAATTTGTGACATGGAAAAGCTACTTGAGCACATAACACATCAATTGTCATTTCGTTGCACTTCTGTTCCCGTGTAGTAAATTAAAGTACACTCAGTCATTGTTACGAAAGCTGCTTAAGGATTGGTTGAGCCACCAGAGGGCATTCCAGTTCTTAATTGAGTCTATATTACAGGAAAACTTATCAAAAGAGTCAGAGTCTCACTGCATAAGTAGTTCACAGTAGTGATGCACGGATAGCGAAAATAGCCGGATGCTGGATACTGGATACTACCCCATAGTAACCGAATGGTAAAAACCGGATAATATATAAACATATGAAAAAGGAAGTTTTTCATGTGGTTGATAATAAATATTTTTTCTGAGAGCTAAGAGATATCATGTCTGGCGGGAGGACGATTCCTCTGATGGAATGTTTTTTTCATTGTGTTCTGTAACTAAATTAAAAGATTGAAGATAGTTACATTGTGTTTTTGACTCTGTGTTATTGGGACATTCTTTGATTTATTATCAAAGTTTTTTAGCTTTTCACTTATTTTTCAGCATCCCAGATATCCGGTTCTGACACCCCAATTCTGCCGGATACCGGATATCCTGCAAATTCCAATAAATGGCCGGATACTGGACACCGTTCCTCCCTAGTTCGCAGTGAGAAATGACCGGGAGAGAATGACAGTACCCACCTGCTATATGAGATTTCAGTGCGGAATGCTTGTTTGCAGTGTCAATCTTAGCCAATCTCCCGCTCCTCTTGTTGCAGGCCTGTTTGTGGTCAGCATAGGTTGCATTGGTGCCATTCAGATGATAACAGAAATCTGCAAGCACCAGGGAGTCCGAGGGACAGACGACGTAACCTTTGAAAAGAATATTTAGACAAAGTTTTAAATCATCATTCAACATTGTTGCGTAATAATTGTATCGGAGGGGGCGGTAGGAGGGCAGCGCCCCCCCCCCCACCTGAAACTTTGAGAAAAAGCCCGATTTCAGACAAGGACCAAAAATTTGGGCAGATGATCAAAATAACTTTATTGAAAAGCAGTCGGTGACTTCCAAGCAATGCCATTGGACAATGGACATGGTATAAAATTAGGATCGTTAAATTTGGGCAAATGATGCTCGCCCCCTATAATTTTGCAGGCGGCATTCCTATGGTCATGTTTTTTTTCTCTAGGTGTTTCTCATTGTCTAATCATTCACAGTAACAGACCAGTATAGCCTCTACTATACGCAAAACCAGTTAAATTTCGTTGATATCATGTTCCATTAGAAAAATAATCAATATTTTCCTCAAAGCTTTAAATCTGATGGTAACATTTCGCTTTTCATTTTTTTCTTGATTGTTTTAATTTTTTATATCTTGAATGGGCCCCCCTTGAGTGGATGGGCCCGTGGCAACTGCCACTCTGGCACATAGGCCAGTCCGCCCCTGGTATACATTGTCAATTTAATGCATTTTACTAGTATAAGATAGCAAATTTAAGATACACAGACATGAGGTATTGCATATACATGTATTTGCTGTAATACATTAAAACATGTGCACATTTGTCCTTAACTTCTTAAAACGAGAAAATATTTACATCTAAAATTATAGTGATAGCTCTTAACAGGAACATAAGGTTGTTGTATCGGCCTATCCATCATTAGTGTCGTTACCTATGGTATAGAGTTCTCCTCCGTTCAGTCTAGTTGCATCCACCAGTCCACTGATATTCCGAAAATAGCATATGTACGACTTGAAATCTTTTTTGTACACTCCAATCACACTTTCCAAGTTGCTGATCTTTCCTTTGGACAACGCAAACCTGTAGTTATCAACACTGTTCTGAGAGCAGAATATTTGCTGGCGGCTACTGTGTCATTTCTAAGCAAGCGTAGCTTTGATAAGTAAGAAAAGTTGTCTGGATTTGTTCCACTTTTACCAAATGCATTAAATTTGACCATCACAAAAATTAAGAAACTGAACTGTTGATAAGCATCCATGGTTGTACACTGGCTCTTGAGAAAATGCACATTGACGAATCGGATATTTTATCTCATTCGCATTATTTATCAATCAGATTTCTGATTAGATCAATACGCTGAAAAATGCTGAGTGATAAACTGACAATGATAGATCTTTTAAGAGATCGTTCAGAATTTATGACTGGGGGAATGTTTATTTATTTCATTTTACCTCCATCCACAAATGGAAAAAAATACACGTTAAACACATTGCAAATAAGATAATACACAATAATCATATAATTTATCTAATAAGGGAACACTCAGAATGTATGACCGGGGGAGGGGGGCGGGAGTTTTTCGAAAATTTCTTGCCACTGCATCCTCCTGTCTCATCTGGCATTCCAAGTACATGTATTAAAACCGGTGAATCAGTCTCAATTCATCCATACAAACTTATTATAATTTGGCACACTGTCAGATACCTTCTTGCCTGAGTGTGCATAGATGTATAGCCATCTGTATATGTTTTACAAATTTGAGTTGATAATGAATTGTGATAAATGGCCACAAGTCACATCAGAGATAATAAAGACAGGACTTACATGTTTGTTTTTATTCAGATATAACCAAACAAATTCACAATAATATTAACAGAAGTATAGCCTTTGTTTATCAATTTAACTTTCCTCAGTTACCTTGATTTAAAATTTAGCCTCTGCACTCAAAAAGGTTTGTGTAAAAAGCAAAATGGTTAGCTGATCTATTTCCTTATTGTTTTACCTTTTTAATCAAAATTACGCCTAGAATTCATGAGGACTGACAATTTCGTTGTCTTATACCATTCGACACCTCTGTGAGCCAATCATGAGCCAGTATTTCACTGCAATAAAATCCATATTCCTTGTTGTCCAGTTATCCTCCCATGGGAGAATAATAAGTGAAGCTGTGAAAAACCCACAGCAACAAATCACAAGTTTCAGTTTTGTCTTATGGTATAAGCCGGTTATTCACCGCGGGATCGGCAATATGTGTTTATCACAGCTCGGGCTAACGCCCTCGCTGGATAAATCACATATTGCCTCTCCCTAGGTGAATAACCTATACTAATTCACATAATATTAAAAAGGTACTACGCCAGAAACTAGTTCACATGGAGTTATTAAACAGTAACTGTTATAGGGATATTAAGCAGTTTGCATGAACCTGAAATGATTTATAAGAGCATCAGGTTTTTTTTTCCTGCTGTAAACCAACCATTTCTTGAGCATAGTTGGTTTTAACATATTTTCTGTATGGGTCAACCACAAATATCTCTATATAACTGTGAAGCCTTGTCAATATCTGCCAAATAACTTTTTTTTTTAATTGAAGAATATCAAAACATTGTTATTGCTTCAAAAAATATCATAATGCATGACGAATCACTAATCATGGCAGGCTGAACTCAATTTTAAGATAATCACCCGAACTGCAGTCATATTAAAAATTGATATACTGCTTAAAATTATCTGATACCATTGAAGTTGGTATTCAAAATGAAGGTCTAATTGAATTGCGCCCTATCCAACTACGCATATTTCATTGTTGTATGATGTATATTGACAAAGTTACGGGAAACCGCGGTTTTGGTTTTTAATAAAACATGAGAAAACTTCAACTACATTGTGCTCAAATTAAACGTTCTTCAATTTTCTTGAAACTTCTCAGGAATGACTCTTAGATCAAACCACAATACCAAAAAATGGTACAGGTGTCTCCTCCAAAATTTTCTCATTTGTTGGGCACCAGCCACACCCTAATATTGGTGTGCCCCTATGCTCTTAGCAAAACCATGCACTTCGTTGTCCATTACTTAAGGGGGGGCCCGGGTAGGAGGCAATCCAACTTCTTGAAATGTCAATCTATTGTTCTATAAATATGGTCATTGTAATTAATGGGAAAAATTAATTATATTTCATATAAAAAATTAAGTATCTGTAGAAAAACCTGTATTTCACAAATTAGTATAAGTCTGAAAATTGCGGTGCCGAATATAACAAACAGCTGATGTTGAGTAGACCAATATTGAGTCTTATTGGCCTAAGGAGGTAGTATTGGTCTCCTCACCATCCACTATCTATATAATATGAACCATGCACACCATTACAACCTCAGATTTAGAGTTGTGTGACTCTGGCCTATGTGGCAAAGTGGCAGCTGCTGCCACGGGCCCAACCACTCAAGAAAAAAATCAAAATGTCTATCTTTGTGACCCCTTCAGTGAAAAAACTCCAAACAAACACTCCCCCCTCCCACCTGATATTTAGCGGTCATCTCCCAAAAACCATCTGTGACAACTACATGCAGTTTGTCTCTCAACCCACTCTAAAAAATTTCGGGACAAAAATGGTGCTCCTCATCTACAAGTCACGCTGTGGAAATGCACACACTCATGGATAGAAGAGTCCAAATTTGCCCTTGCTTTCTGCATATCAATCAAATTCTTCAAATGCTTTGCTGTAAGTGATTAAAGATACCTTTCGGTATTCCAGATCTATATTTGCCTATAAAATGCATGTTGGCAGTTAAGTCAATACTTCGACATTATAATTTTCTGCACTAAATGACATTCCAGAGAAAATCACTAAAAAGGTTAAACTACAAAAAAGTACATATATTTTTTTGCTTGACTAATCCATCAATTTCACCAAATGAATTGCATGTCCCATCAAATGACCTTTGCAAGCCAACTGGTTTCGAAGATGCAAATGATATGATCACTGGCATTTTTGTGATCTAGGCAACTTGAATATATAAGGAATTGCCCAGACGAGATTGACATGCACTTCATCAGAAAATTACAAAAGAGTGAGAAATTCTAGATAACAAGACAATAACAAAAGAAACTTCAAGAAAAATTTGACAACAAGAAAGTGAGAAACTTTCAAGAAAATTAGATCCATCGCCCTAGTCACATCTGTGCCATGTTAAAATTTCAGGGCAAAATAGTGACAGCCCCCCCCCCCCGCGAAACGCCTGTCCCGTACGCCTAGCTATGTTGACTTCATTAATTTCAATAGGCATTGATTTCTACAGGATATACACATCGACAAAGCATCATTTCCTGTCAGTTAATCAACAGAAACATTACGTTGGTGTGAAAATGCTTTTCCTTTGGACATTGTGAGCAGAACATGTCCTTTAGGCCACACATAATTAATTCTTAGCTTCGCGAACCCGCCGACACAGTAGATTTCCTGCCGATGGAAAAAAAAATTGAAAAAAAATTTTTTTCTTTTTTTGACATTATAAAAAAAAATGTTTTCACCTTTTTTTGTCCTACCGACCGACCCTAGAAAAAGTGCCTTGAGACGAATCCGAGAAGCTAAAGATCAATTATGTGTGGCCTTAGCTGCATTTTTTATACCTTGGTTTCAAGGTCTGATAAGTCAGGGTGATCCCGAACATATCTCAATGACATTTCATGTAAAAGAATAACCCTGCGTGAACATTGCTTGTATCCGAACAAGGAATCACTTATGTTTTCTTTGCTATCTATAACTTATAACAATGTCACAGATGTTGTGTGACAGGCATGCATTCTTGCAAGAATTCCAGGTGGCACAATTGACCACATTGAGTTTCTGGTTGCAGACTGTAAACTTGATATGCAAACAGAGTGGACTGTTGCACTGTGGAAATGGTACTTTGTGCATTTTCATACTGATGATTTGTCATGATCATACCCAATACTTTCAATTTTATTTGATTTGAGGAGACTAATCCGGCTTTTTGGTGAAAGGCAAACAAACAGATTATGCATCTGAGTTTTACTCTAAAATCAATTTTGACAATTTGAATGGCCTTCTCTTGATCATGACTAATCAAACAGCCTCTAGGTTTCCCATGTTGAATTTAGAGAAGATGACACTTCATTGACTATTACGACTCCCAGACTGCCAAAATCTGTTTGAACCAAAAAGTGTTATTTTCCATTTATCAGTTTACAGGTTGTAAGAGTTCTCATAGCTTTGTCAAATCAACCTGCTGCAGCTCGCACTTGTGTCATTTTAATGTATTCCAAACTACATTGTAGTCTGGAAACTAGAGTGTTTAAAGATGCTTGGATGAGTTGGATCTACTTCTTTCTGAAATAAATGTAACCAAGGGGGCCATTTGCTAGCGACCAGCTACCATGGTCTTAGAATGTCCTCCTGCCTTTTACATGTAATACTTAAAATTTGTAAATTTCTATGATCTTAATTTTGTCACAGAATACTTAATGGAATTTTTTCTACAGGCGAATAAAAGTATCTTGAGTCTTGAGTCTTATCGGTTTGTTTTGCTAGTAGGCCTAAAATTAGTATGCCTAGTCATAAATTCTGAAATACCTCTAATCGCAAAGGCTATCCAAAGGCATACACATTGCAAAAAAATGATGTTGTTTTACAGTCATAGCATCGTCAATTCTGCATTACTGACGTTAAAATGTGTCTCTATTAAAATATATAAATGACGGTTTTGAGTTTTCGTAGATTTTACAGTGACATGACCATCAAAACAACATCCCTTTTTTTAGTGCATGAAAATTAAACTTCTGAAGAGCATAATAATTATGTGGAAATCGATTTATTTTGCAATTATAGCAACATCACACAAATCAATACAAGTTTTTTACATTTCACTCACATGCAATGGCCTGCTCGTATTATTGCAATAACAATAAAAAAGATAATTGAATTGGATAAACTCTACTTAATTCATTACCTTGTTGACTTCATTTACTTAATCCATTACCTTGTTGACATCATTTACTTAATTCATTACCTTGTTGCCATCATTTACTTAATTCATTACCTTGTTGACATCATTTACTTAATTCATTACCTTGTTGACATCATTTACTTAATTCATTACCTTGTTGACATCATTTACTTAATTCATTACCTTGTTGACATCATTTACTTAATTCATTACCTTGTTGACATCATTTACACATGCATTCACAACTTACTAAACATACTAATTTTTTTTTACTAGCCAGCTGTGCTATGCTATGCTTTATTGAAGTAAAGCAGCTTATCTCGTCTAAATTAAGGCCCTATCTCACCTTGATGATTAAGCCAAAAAACACATTGCAAGTTTTAAAAATTTGGGTAGTTAAAAATATGATAAGTTACTTTTTGTAACATTTGGAATACACATTGACTACACTCTAAAAAATGTCGGGACAAAATTGTTTTTTTAGATTCAAAACGGTTTTTTGAAAAACCAAATTTCAATGCAAAACCAAAATCCATTTTGGTTTTTTGCATTGAAATTTGGTTTTTCAAAAAACCGTTTTGAATCTAAAAAACCAATTTTGTCTGGAATTTTTTAGAGTGTAATCTGTCCATAAGATCCTGTCATTAACGACAGCCGGTGCCTAACAGTTTAAAAATCTTTAGTCAGCAGCGTCACAATAGCAGAGCGACACAGGGTGGTATGGTCCAACCCCCCCCCCCAGATGCCCCCGAATGAACTTTATGATTTAGGCTAAATTATACAATTATAGTATATCTACACCTCTCCAGAAAATGATGTGCCCCACACTTGAGACACCTCAGTTATGCCACTTTCGTTTGTGTGTGTTTGTATAAGTTTTAAAAATATTGTAAGTCAAACACACATTAAAAAATGATGATGATTTCTCTGACATTTCCGCAGTCATTCAGTATTGCAATTCTATCTTTCCAGCACGCCTCCTGGCACGTCATCCGCAAACGTGACTTTAGCCGGTCGCTCGGGGTTCTCTGGGTGTTTTGCTGGGTCATAGACACTCGCAAGAAGGTACTCCTTGGCTTTGTCCATTGAAGCATTTGATGCGAACACATTGTCGTATAAGAGGGCTGCCATTACGCCTCCTATTGCGGGGCCACACCAGTACACCTGTAAACAAAATAGAATAGTTAAAATTTGGACTATAATTGGTTTTTTGAAATACCAATTTTTTTTCAAAATATCAAATTTTTTTTTTTTTTCAGAATAACCATGGTTGTTTTTGCATTGGCTTAGTAGTTTAGCTTTCCCAAAAAAACTCTAAACATTGAGTTGTTACTGTGACTAGTTTATGACTACTTTAGGGTAGTAATGAGAGCAAAATTTGATTGTGACTAACTGGAAAATAATTTTGATTATTCTTACATAATGACTATGTTAATTCTGCAAGCGTCCGAAAGGTAGTCAATTTGATTACCATGGGGTAGCCTTGATTTCTCGAGTAGTCAAATATCTAAGGCATGGACAACCCTAAAGTTGTCAGTTTATGCCCCTGGAATTATAACTCTGGAGTTGTAATTTTGCTCACTCATTGTTCAGAGTGAACCTTCAGCATTATTGTATGACAATGCACTTCATGTGTTAAAATCAGGTGATTAAAACTGTAATAAAAATTATTTGAATATCTTATCAAAACTTGTTCTAGCTATTTCTTCCAATCAAAAACATGAGTCATGTTTTTTTCGGCATATTCGGTATATATTTTTAAAAGCATATGATAGTTTATGCTGAGGTGTGCATTGACATTCAATATGGAGGAATTGTTCTTGTTAACATAATTAACATATTACATCTCGTGTTCTCAATCGCATAATTATTGATTCATCAAGGTGGAAAATAATTGTGTGTGAAGTTATAAAAAGTGAAAATGGTGCAAAATCAATAATACCAGTCAACATGTTGCATTATGAATCATGATGTTAAAGCATAATAATGAACCAAATTGCACTAATCCCAAGCATCAGTATGAAGGGATTATAATATTCAACTGCAGTAATATTACTCAAACTTTAATATTGTTAAAGTGAATACAATATAGAATGGGTTTATTAGGAAAATTTGGAAAAAGATGGGAGGGTGTCATATGTGACAATACAGAAATTAACATGCGGTTTGGAGGGCAACCGTAATATGGTTATAATATGTCTTCAGTGGCGTAACTGGGGGGTCTCCGGGGGGCACCTGGGGGCATGCGATCCTGGGGGGGGCACGCGATCCTCGGGGGGGCACGCGATCCTCGGGGGGGCACCCTCCATACTAACTGTATATCTTAGCCAGAGTTGGAAAGTTCTTATGGGGGCACCTTGGGGGCACAGGTATCAGGACGCCACTGTGCGTCTTGTATTTCTGATACTTAATGGGATAGGCTAGGATCATAATTTATTGTTACAGAATGAAAATTAATATAAAAGTGTCAACATACCCAGTGTTCTTTCCAGGTTTGAGTGGCAAGGGCCACCCCGAAGCTTCTTGCTGGATTCAGGGATGCCCCAGTGTACCTCAGCTGGAAAAAAATATATATTGCAGTCAAATTATTCTCACTGGAATGATATAGTGTAAACCCAAGATCTTGGTTTTTATCCTATTGCAACAAAAATAAACAATAAACAAATAACCGATTGCCACGCAAGGCTGGACGTTCTAGACAGGTTTTGAGATAAGTAGCATTATAGTCCTGAGTTGGAGAGCCAGAACTTTAAGTTATGACTTGCTTCATTCATGGTGGAAATACAGTATCAAAAATTGCTTACAATTTGATTTGCAAAAAAAGTGGGCTGCTGCATTGTGAAAATGGCACTCTGTGACTCATGATAGCTTATCTTCTCTATACATTCAACACAAGAAACATGGCTCCAGGCAGCCAGGCTGTTTGATTAGTCTTGATCAACAGAAGGCCATTTGATTTGTTATAACTGATCTTAGAATAAAAATCAGATGCATAATCCTTTCGTTTGCCTGGCACCAACATAAGGCCCCTTTAATCAAATTAACATTGACATCATATGCTATTACAGGTGATTTCATTACCACGCGATTCTGGTAATTCATAGTTGTCTGTGAGGAACCAATGCATTGCATAGTCTACATACGTTTCATCTCTCAACTGCACAAGTGTGACGTTCTCTAGGTCCTGAACCAATCAGATTGGGCAAATATGCTATGTATTTAGGGGCTCAGAACCTTACAATCGCGTACTAATGAAATACCTGTAAACGTTTTAACTTATAACATTGAAAAATAAACAATGATATGATGTCTAACCCTAATTAAGAGAAACACTTACTGCGAACAGATGGCAAACAACGACAGCCAAGCCAATTGCCAGTGGACCTGATCCATGGAGATCTTTCCGTTTCTCATCGGTCGTCGCAAAGACGGTAAAAACAAAGACGAATGTGATGAGTAGCTCAACGCCAAGGGCTGTGCCAACGCTGATGTCCTTGTGTGGCAGGGTGACGCCCATGGTTCCACGATACTCCTTGGGTGTGATGCCGAGAAGGATGCCAGCGCCCACGGACGCCCCAAGGACCTGAGCGATGACGAACAGAACGGCCCGCACCAGACTGATACGCCGCGTGACCAGGAATCCTGCGGTCACCGAGGGGTTGACATGTCCTCCTGATAGATGCCCTACAGACCAAACGACAGTGGCGACTGCCAGGCCGAATGCAAGAGCCACATGGAGGTCTGAGGGAGGTGTATCTGAATCAACGTCCCACTCCATGCATGATCCCGCCCCCAACAGAACCAAGAAAGTAGTACCGAGCAGTTCGGCAATCACCGCCCTCCAAAATAATGGGCTCTTCAAGTCATCCAGACTAGTTCCCATGCGATCACGGGCATTCTGAGCAAAATTTCCTCGCTTCGGCATTTTAAGTATGGTATTATACTAACAGGAATATAATTATTTCTCCTTGGTCAGAGGAAAGAGGAGATTGCAGTAAGAAAAGTGATTTTTAAGTTAAAGGGAGCATACAAACTCTTTATAAAATGAATATGCACCCATGCTTCAAAATAATTCACCCATTGATATCGAAGCCCGTTCATGTGGTCTCATCATCCTGTCTCTATGAAACAATATATCAAATACTAATGCAAGCTATCTGTAACAATTATAAATATATCCTAGGAATATATCAAAGCCTTGGTTAATATTTCACACTTGCTTTGAGAATATTTACTGTCCTGTGTCCAGTAATTGTGTATTGGGAAATTGATATAATTGCAATTTTAAGCTAATTAATTAATCCCATTGATTATTCAAAGTCCTTGGGGAAAATATTCCTTAAGCAATGCATAAGGTGTCAAGAATATCAACTGCTGTTTTGTTAGCTTTGTTTGTAGTGTCCCATGTAACAATATTAACAGCCCAAAGTGAGCATGAACATCAATTGGTGATATTGATGGACTGCTCTCACAGCTGTTGATTCAATTGTCAATGCTTTAGAGCAACAGGTGCAGATAGATGTACAGTACACATTTTAAAAAGAGGTATCATTTTAACTTCCCAATATCTGCCAAAGGTTGGTCATGTAATACCTAGCAGTTACCAAAAGAGCATTGCTAATTTTCACTTTCATCTCTAAGTATAGATGGTGCCACAAGTATATAAATTTTAATTAAATTATTTATACAGCACAATCTGCAATGGAAATGTCTTCAGGAAGTGACAAAAACAGTTTTGACCAAATTTCTAATGCCCTTGGTCCTGAAGCTGTATATCAGTCATATTTTACAATAATAACAACCTGGAAGGGCTTTTGAATATGCATATTACATAAAATTACAAGAGGCAGAGGAAGTAAACCAAAACAAACCAGAGTCGGGTGAAAGGAGGTGTGAGACTTAGGACTATGTCCAAAGTTATCAAATTTTGAATTGTAAGTGGTTTTCTATAGCTGAAAGCAATTTAATTTTTATATAATAAATCAATTTTTTCTGAAACAAGTGCTTTTTCCAAGCCAATGTTTTGATGAAGCAGAAAACACACAAGTGGCTCCACCGCAGTTACCCATGAGTTTGGTTTCCCATTTTTGAAATTACCTACTATAAGATTATTTTCGATTAAGTATACTCGTAAAACATATTACCCTAGATTACCTGTAATATCAATATTTTCAGAATAGTTGATTAATTTTTTTTCCTTCAGCGATCAAAACTCTAATTTAGTGTATCAAAAAAAATTGACTTATGCTGGTCCATGGTCTTACAGCTTTGCATATAAAATATACTTATTGGGCCATTCTCAAATTTCTGGACAAAGTGCTCTGGAAAATGTGGTAATGGATGGAACTTTTGATCAAAAAAACTTTCTATTTGAGCAATTAAAAAAGGGAAAAATAGGAAAATGTTGATGTAAATCGTATTTTCATGAATACTTAATCTCAGATCACTAGATTTTTAAGTTTAAATATCAATGTTGTGCTAATTTTGTGCTAATTTTGTGGTAACAGAGAGGAAAGGAACAGTTTAGTTTTATCTTTATACTGCATTGTATTTGAGAGATACAATCTTATGGTTGCACTCTATCACTATCTCTCTGTCTCAGCAATATATATATTAAATTTCTTTGAAAAAGTATCATTGGTAATCTTGGAAATGCAGGGAAAGGAGAGGACATTTTAGTGGAGCCAAAACATTTTCCATTGACAATCATGTCTTAATTTGTTGAATACCTGTTTACAGGTGATTTCATTACCATGAGATTATTGTCATTCACACTTGGCTTTGAGGAATCAATGCTAAACCAGCTCTTGCTACGTTTGAGAAACCCAATGTGTGACGTTACTAAAAATGTCATGTATTTGGTGGGTCTAGATCCTAAGAATCGCGTACTAATGAAATCACCTGGAATGAAATCTGCGAAACTGTGGTAATGTGGCGTATGTGCATCTTACGACATTTAGGGGAAATTGCTCATTAAAAACAATAGCGAGCTGAGCTATGGCAAGGAATGAAGTTGACAAAAAATCGACATAAACTATTCACATGTCTTTTACATCAATTAATTCAATTAAATGAAACAAGAAAAAAGTTAATTACGATCTATGTATTAATTCAAGTCTATATTCTCATGAATTGTCCAATGAAACTTAAAAAATAATGGTGCATTAGGAGAAAAATTGACACTTGATTTTGTCACATCACTTCCAGTGACAGGGAAAAACCATTGATTTGGCATGGGTTGCTGGACATAATGCTCCAAAATAAGTCTAATACATGAATTTTTGTTCCAAATACAATGGTTCTAAACAGAAATATGAATAACAGATGTAGAGTGATGCTTCAGATATTAATTGCATTCCAGTTTATGTCAGGGAACTGGAGTGACGTGAGGGACTGTTCAGAATTTATGACCGGGGGGGGATGGGAGTTTTGCTGGAACTTCCCGTCAAAAATTGATACCCCCCCTTGAGATTCCTGTAGATTTTTAGTACCCCACCCCTGGGTTTCATGCGTATTTTTTAGTACCCCCCCTCGACATACAAAGCAATACACGAGTATATATATACGTGTACTGTTATACAATGTCACACAGATTCACGTCATTTCGCAGACTTTTGCACTTAAAAAAGTCAATATAAAGTGATTTGATGCTTGTTTTATAACATAATTTCTTTGTTAAAATTTCTTACCCCCTAGGGCAAAACTCCCAGCCCCCCAGTCATAAATTCTGAACGGTCCCTAAATTGTCCTGAAATTTAAGAATAATTTTTATATCATTGTATTTTCGCTTGTTAGTCCTTACTTTTAACAGTCTGGTAAATGTGACTTAAGTTTTTGGCCCTGAAAGGGGGGGGGAGTTTCTGACCCCTATATCCCCCCCTTGCCTACGCCCTTGCTGTTTATACAGAAAATAAACATGTATAATTGTGAAGGTAACATTTTCTCAGAGGAGGGGCTCAGCTCAGGCGGCAGGACAATGGGCTCCCATCACTCTAAACTTAGAGCTCAACAGGTTAACAAAATTGTGTATGTGCTTCCCTCTTGAATCCATAACAGAAACTACAATCGAACACACACTTGTGTGTGAGCTCTAAGAGATTTCAGATGCAGCAACTACCTCTTTTTTTAAGTGAAGTGCCAGTAAAGACGTGGTCTGTTGAATTAGGTCTAGAATTGAATATAAAATAACTTTTAATCGGCCAGTTTATTGTTAGAATGCTGCTATTGCTGCAAAGTGGTACTTGTTGTGGAACTTTTTTTTTTGCGAAGTCATTATTTTCCTACCTAGGGAATTTTGAGTAGTCCCAGTTTGATCCATTTAATGGCTTTTAAATGACAATTTTTAAATATAAATTTTAACTTAATTTTTAAGCCTACAAACGGAAAGTGGGAATCAGATGGAAAATTTTATGGTGATTGGTGGTCTCAGCCTCTCAGGTCAGGTCCAGCAAGGGGCCTCACATTGAGGTTCAGCCTGGGGCCTCACAATACCTTAATCCGGCCCTGCATACAATCAATGCAGATTTTTAGTATGTCCCCTCTTCTCTAATTAGAATTTCAAACCCCTTAAGCATGTTGTGAGTAATAAGTACCCCCCTTGAAACGTGTGAAAAATTAGTGTTCGGTCGAGCAAAATTCCCATTCCCCCCAAGTCATAATTTTTATTTAGCCTGCAAGGCACATATCTGGACAAAAGGTAAAAATTAGTACTGCCCCCCTTGAAGCTTGTAGCACCCACTTAGGTAAAACTCCCATCTCCCGCTCAACCCAGTCATAAATTCAGAATAGTCCCTTACTGATGTCATAGACAATGCTTTCAAATGGTCAAGGCATGATAATTTTAGGTGCAAAGCCATTCACAGTAAGCGTGAAATTGATTTAACATCCATTATAAAAATTAGCTGTTGTACACAGGAGTGTGAAATACAAAGGATCATGAAGAAATGAAAGAGTTTGTGCGGATTGCGGTTCGATGTACAAGCCACTGCCACAATACCAAGTTGGCCTTTGCAGTATACTATTGGTCAAAATTATGACATTATTTTTCCAGCAAATATCACTTACTTGAAGCTAGCTGAAAAAAAGTGACAAGCAATGGGCAACTAGACTAATCACCCCGCTGGATTTTCTGATGTCAGACCAGAAATTTTGCTAAATATTTTGTTATTTGATGAAAGTCTACAAATACAGTACAACCCAAAATAAAGAAAGAAAATTTCCTGCCAGAAGTCCCCAGTTTACCTATTTTGCCCTCCTTTCTCCTCTCCACCCCAAATCTCCTTACAACTACCTTTGACTCCTCAGCACAACCTTATCCCATGTTAAGAACTCTATTAAGACATCAATCAATGTAATTGCAATTAGCAAGGGGCACAATATCAAAGAAGTAGAACACAATGGGGGTGATGGAGTTTGGTGTAGGTTTAATTTATATTTAATGCGTTTTAAAAGGTAGTTTAAAGTAGGTAAAGGTAAGAAGTGATTTGGAAGTGATCCAGGGGTAGGAAAAGTGTAAAGTAGTGGCCGATTCTTTTTTCCTGCTAGGGTAGTCGTACTTTATTTTTGGTTGTACTGTATGAAATCATCTGTGACACAAACAGAATGTAAAGTTTTCAGAAAAACCAAACGTAACATAGTTTGGCAGTTTTAGGGTCATTAGAAACATAATTAATAAAAATTATATCCACAATAGCTGATGACCTTCAGGTTAAAATCTACAACAAGTTAGAGGTCATTCACATCAACAGATTCATTGCTGGAAACAGACGCATGTTGTTTGTTTGCTTGTTTTATTGCTTTCACAATTGTTTTACTTTAAAGATACAGATAGCCTACAGATACAGATTAATCAATTTGCCATTGAATTGAGGTGAAATTTGGATGCATGCAGTGTTTCAACAAAATGTCATTTGTACAAAGAAAGTAATGAATGAATATTATTTTCAATTACGCAGATACAATAATGACAATAAAGATACAAACACGACATAAGCAAATGTAAGTTGAAGGAAGAACACCGGAGTAAATAATTGCTATACCCAAACGGGGGATGAGCTTCCGGTAAAATGACATATATTTTACATAAAATATTTTATTTTTAAACATGACAATCTGACTGTATAAATACATATACAGGGTAAAAATACATAATATTATGCGAGAAAAAACCTTGCACTATGCAAGGACTTAGGCCCCAGAAGCCGCAGCCATTAGCCCCCATAAACAGCCAGGGGGGATGGAGTTTTTTTTGAAATGGAGAATTTGCTGCTCAGTTTTGGTGAAATAACTAAATATTTTTTGGCAGTCTTGTAATAAACTATTTCTGGCAGCGGTATTTCTTTATTAGGCGTTGCTTGATTTAGGAATGAACACCTGGGGACTTCGCCTGCTTGAAATAAGTAAATACTGCCACCTATGCCGTGAAATAAATAAATTCCCTCCTAGGAAAACTCCAAACTCCCCCCTGGAAATTAAATGGTCGCCCCTGTTATGAGCCGTCATGACTTTTTTAATCTGGCTTGCAGCCATGCAGACAAAGAAATTCAGATTTTTTGTATATGCAAATTTCTGAACAGGGTGTATCTTATAAAGGTTATACAATGACTTGGGTCAGTATATCCCTGCTATACTCCCCAAAGACCCAGTATATCCCAAGACCCGAAGAAATGGTAATATATATAGCAAAAAACGCAAAATTCACAAGCATTGAAAATATTTACCATTCAACACTGAATTTACAATCATCAGCAATATATTGCAAAGAAATACATTTACATTCTAAAAGGATTTACAATATATACACTGTATAGCTGAAAACACCAAATTCAGCACCATTGTAATTAAATGTCAATGCAGGGGCGGACTGGCGGTATTCTGGGCCACGTGGCAAAATAAGTCAATGGGCCCTTCCGTCATTACCATTGTCAATATTTAAGAATAGAAAAGCAAAATACCACTGTTCTAATTTGGAAAATTGTTAATATTAGGTTGGGGCCCCACATGAAAAGGCGCGTCCTTTACAGTAAGTGTGGTTTCAACGCACAATCATGAACCTGATAGCAAAATTTCGCTGTTTTCTTTTAATTTTTATTTTTTGGCATCATGCATGGGCCCCCCTGAGTGGATGGGCCCGTGGCTGCTAACGCTTTGCCACATTTGTCATAGATTAATTTACTGTGGAACTTCCATCTATGGCCACTGTAAGCTGGCGTCCACTGGGTGCATGGTAGCCGATTGCTTGACCTGCAGCTTCTGAGTGCCATACGGCACGAAGAATCTGCCAGAATTCAAATGCAGCAAGCAACGTTATGAGACAGCAACTGCCCAGGTGGATTAGCAAGCATTCTCTGCTGGCATTCGAAACAGATACTTAAAGATTGTTTATATAACATTGCGTGTTTGGTTTAGGGTGTCAGCAACCATAGTGTCAAAAATATATATGCAGATCTAAATTAAGCTGTTAATGCTAAATTGCTTGTTTGATTTTAAGCTGTCAGTAATAAAGCGTCAAAAACAAAGTATTTGGTTTACTCATGCAAAGAATTTGGTCATTGTAAACCATCAGTTTCCTCCAGCTAAAGCTGTTCGGTAAAGAGGGATTGTGTCTGTCTGCAATGCAACAACAATTGACACTGCCAGAAATTGGTTGTTATTGGTCTTTAAAGAAGCATTGGCCACTATAAAGCAAATCCCCATCCTCAACCATGGCCTTAAAGCCTCAAAAAAGTTTGTTTCCCAATTCAAACCTCATCGTCTACGTTTCCACTATTTTCATGTTGTCACTTGTAACTCTCAATTTTCTATGACATGTCATTTTGCATCTGAGGATGGTAGAATGATATTAGGCCGAAATAAAGTATAGATCATGAATTTGTTCTGATTGGCCTTTTTGATTTATCATATCAAATTGGATAGCGCACTTTATTGATTTTGAAAATTAATATGCCTTGTAAAAAATCAGTCTGACAAACTCACAATAGGTCTGTCTCCATTAGTAGTTCTGAATTTATGCACAGTTGGTGTCTTCAAGCAATAGCAGCCCTGCTGGAATACCCTTTTCCTTTCAACATGGGGATTGGTGTTGTTGACCAAGCCAAGGAGTCTAAATTAATGAGTGTGTTTGTTGAATGTTTGATTGTTTGGGTCAGGTAAAGTGTATTGATTATGTTCTCTAAACAGAAAGGTGTGTTGTTATCATACAGATTGGGGGATTGTAACATGTCAACAACCAGATTATTATTAACTGTTAGTCACAAGATTTCACTTAATTTGCAAACAAACCAGAAAATATGTCTTTTGGTGGGCTTCCCCAAAGACGAAACAAAAATAGCCCTACCCGCTTATCGTATTACCACCTACTGATAATACCTGTCGAAGCCCCTATATGGAGACATACCTATTGAATCGATTGGTCAGTGACTACTGAATTGTGACTGACTTTTCTCAGGCCAACTTCAACTAAATCTGGCTGACAGGAGGGTGTATTTTGTTGCGGCTGATTAAAACTGAGCTTTGACTTTATCATTAGTTTCAGTTCTTTCCTGAATGTTGAGCCGCTAATGAAGTACATGTAAAACATTGCAGCATTGTTCAGGTTACGGAAGAAAATGCCGATTCTTGCGAATAAGAGGGAATTAATGAAGGAAGGCGAACTGGGAGACACATTGGTAAAGAAATTCATGAGGTGAAAAAGACACCATGGGAAAGTCAGAACTAAAAATGCCACAGAATTTCCAATCAGCAAGGAATTGATGTTCGCATTTTGGATTGGAATGGTGTTGTGGCTCTGAGTGAGTTGTTGTCTATTTTTGTATTCTGTGTAAGTCACTTTTATGATTACTACACTAGTGATACTTATTATAATGAAAGGTGCCAACGAATATAATGCCATGTCCAACCAAGGCAGCACAGTGTAAGTAAATAAATAGTACTTGAAGTTCAAGCGCGTGCAAGCCTCTGACTTTTCACCCAGTATCGGATCGAAGTAAGATCTTAATCTGGACATGTGTAGTACTGGACAATAACAAGCTGCAGTCACAAAGAAAACAAATGCAAGAGTGATTTTGACTCTTTTGAAACTGAACATTTCTTTGTAGAACAAAGGTTTGTACACAGCTACAGTCCTACCAATGGCTAAAACCACAAGGGTCCAGCTAGACATTGTCAGCAGACATAAATCAACAAATCTATACACCCTGCATGTATTGACATCTGTAGCCTTCAAATTGATATCCCATATCAACAATATATCAAATACCAGAAGTTGAATATTAATGAAATTCACAACGCACAAGCATTTCAAAATGAATGTTGACACAGAATTACGATAAACCGGCCGACGAAGTACCAAAAATGCTAAGATATTGCCAATTGTTCCTAGAATCCATATTATCAATGGAGAATAGACTTGAATATATTTGACAACCTGGACTTTTGACAATTTACTAAGCAATAACACGGTCCTGAAGGAGTTTGTTGATTCATCTTCGGCCTGCATCGTTGTGCTGCTTATTGTTTCATTCGATAATGTTGTCGTATCTTCAGTTACCTCTTCCATGGCTACTTGAGACTTCTCAGTGCTCCCTACCTAAAATAAAAAAACAAAATAAAACACGAATTACAAAAACACAACATCTTTGCCCTAATTAAGAATACACTTGTTTGTATAAACAGAACAACGATGACAATAAAGATGTCGGTCTGGTTATAGGCATATGTCAGTCTGGTGAAACTGAGAACTGCATGCTGCTGCCACCTGGCACAAAAGTTGATTTCCTATGCTACAGCATTGCTGTCCCAAGAAATAGTTCCAATTTCATTGCACATTCACAAAATTTCTATTCAACATTGATGTATACCAGAGTCAGACTCGGCAATCACATTCTCTAAGGAAGTAGACAAGGCCATCAGCACACTCAGAAACAGCCCCGGTGTCTTCCAGACAAAATTGTGTGTGTTCTTCTGGTCCAAAGTTGGTGGACTGCTCGCAGGAGCTCGCTGAATAGCACACTAGTCACTAGGTGGCAACACAAGACAGCATGTGTTCTGATCCTTGGCAATGCTAGAGCAGTCCACTTGTAGACAGGGTATATGTATAGATCTGTCTACAATGAAGTCCTTAAGTTTGATTCACCAGGGCCGGATTAAGGTAGCATGAGGCCCTAGCCTGCTGGACCTGACTCAGACTGCCAATCGCCACAGAATTTTCCCTCCCTGTGATCCCCACTGTCTGTTTGTGACCTTAGCAATGTTACCCAAGCAAATTTGCATTTGAAAATTGTTACAATAGCCCATGGACCGCATTTCGTTGATCGTTAGTCTACTATATAAATTTATAAGCATAGTGGCCTACCAGAGAGTCTCTGCCTAATACTGCATTTTACCGTTCTATTCGATTTGATATACATTTCACTGATTTCAGTGATTTCACAGGTCTAATTTCATGAGACTACGCAGCTCCTCTAGATATCATCAATCGAGCAATTGTAATCGCAAAAAATTTGAGCAAACATTGTACTCCTTCTTTTCACAATTATCACATAAACATATGCAATAATAGGGAAGAAATTTGCAGTAATCATGATAATGTCTGAAAAAATTATGAAAAATTTGCCAGAATAAGCAAAAAATTTGTAGGCCGACATTTCTTCCAAGATAATGATATGAATGTTTCTAAAATAGTTATGGACATGTTTAAAATAATTATAGAAATTCTCACAATAATTGTAGAAATTTCGCAATAATTGTGAAATGTTCACAATAAATGTTATGGAAATTCTAGTAATGGCGTAAATAATTATTTGTAAGATCATTGTACTTATTTGCCCACAATATATGCAGAAAGTCTTGCGGTAATCTATGACTATTGCAGAAAAATAAAAGATCATCGTAGAAATTTCTTCAGTTATTGTACATATTCCTGTTAATATGGTAATAAGTTTGAGATAATCTTT
The DNA here is from genome assembly GCA_026936325.1 of Platynereis dumerilii. NCBI lineage: Eukaryota > Metazoa > Annelida > Polychaeta > Phyllodocida > Nereididae > Platynereis > Platynereis dumerilii. The sequence goes on along the minus strand of JAPTHN010000009.1, from coordinate 53,576,221 downwards.
AAATTTCTGAGGTTATCTCACAAAATTTCTACAATTTTTCCGCCAAGTTTCTGCAAGTATGATTGCACGATAATCAGAGCAGCTCTATATTAAAATCCTTGCAAGACTACATGAACATGATCTGAAATTATAAATTGGGGGCAATTTGGGGCCCCTAAATATGCAATAGGTCTGTCTCCATATGGGGATTATGTCAAGTATTATCGGTAGGTGGCACTACAATAAGGGGGTAGGGCTATTTTTGTCTTTGGGGAAGCCCACCAATGACATATTATCTCGTTTGTTTGCAAAGTAAGTGAAATCCTGTGACCTACAGTTAATAATAATCTGGTTGTTAACATGTTACAATCCCCCAATCTGTATCATATAACAACACACCTTTCTGTTGAACTGCTGTTTTGAGAACATAATCAATAAAGTGTAGCTGAACCAAACAATAAAACATTCAACAAACACACTCATTAAGTCAGACTCCTTGGCTTGGTCAACTACACCAATCACCTTGTTGAAAGGCAAACGGGATTCCATCAGAGCTCCTATTGCTTGGAGACACCACCTGTACATAAATTCAGAACTACAAATGGACGCAGACCTATTGGGTGCAACCTGTCTTCTTGATTTTTCGCAATTTATTTTAAGCTTTGTAAAAATTTAGGCAAATTCAATCTTTTTCTCACCCAATGTGAGGCCCCCCTGAGGTGTGAGGCCCTAGGCTATAGCCTACTCAGCCTAATGGATAATCCAGGCCTGTGATTGGCCCATATTTAATGAAAGTTATCTGGCGACTAAAATGACACTCAAATCAAGGAAATATCACATCTTACAGCTTAGTAGCAGGTCATTGCAGTTTGGATGCTGTGGGCTTGCATGCATCAGGGTGCGTTGCAAGGCACGTTAACTGCTCCCAAGCAATAACAAAGTGTACTAACCAAGTGACCTAATTAACAATTTTTTTGTTTACATTTTGCTAGATCTCATATTATAGCCAGTATGCTGTCTCATAGTCAGTACCGTACCCAAGTGGAGGGTGTGGCACCCCCCCAATATTTTCCCAGAGGGGGCCCAAAATAGAGGAAGTTGAAATTTGTTGCGTGAAGTATAGCAGAACGCAACTAAAATAATGACGCATTCGGCCCCATAAAAGGACAACCACAGCATCAATAAGTCAATTTCAGAGGGCCCAATGACTTGAGAAATTTACTTTTGAGGGCCCCCTCCATCTTACACGAGACATTTTTGTCAAAGGGCCCCTGCAAACTGACTTGAGGAAATTTGTTTCAAAGGTCCCCGTCTTATTGACTCGACAAATGATTTTAAAAGAGCCCCCTCCAACTGACTGAAGAAATTAATTTCAAAAGGGTCCCTCTGACTCGAGAAATTTATCAAAAAGGGCAGCCTCCAACTGTTTGGATAAATTAATTTCGAAGGGACCCTCTAACTCGAGAAATCTATTAAAAAGGTTCCCTCCGACCGATTGGAGAAATTTTTTTGAAAGGGCCCCTCTGACTTGAGAAATTCATTCAAAGGGGCCCCCTCCAACTGACTGCTAAAATTTATTTCAAAGGCCCAATCTGACTACAGAAAATTATTTAACAGGGCTCCCTCCAACTGATTGGAGAACTTTATTTAAAAGGGCCCCTCAAACGTGAGAAATTCATTTAAAAGGGCCCCCTCCAACTGATAGGAGAAATTTATTTCAAAAGGCCCCTCTAACTCGAGACATCAATTTAAAAAGGCCCCCTCCACTGATAAGAGAAATTTATTTTAGAGGGCCCCTCTGACTGGAGAAATGTATTTTAGAGGCTCCCAGCCAGTCATTTCATAGGAGCCCATAGGCAGTTTTAGTAAATTATAGTGCATTTTTTACTAGAATCCCCAAATCTTTTGATTGTTGAATATTTGATGCCAGTAATTTCACATCAAGTTGTCTAATACATAAATACAGCATACTGGCTATGTTATGTTATAATTCAATTAGTTTCTTGTCGAAAATTTAAGATTTTGTGATTAACTAGGTCGCTTCGGAGAGAGCAAACGGTACACAGTGATAATCAGGGGTGCTGGAACAGGGGGGGGCAGTTGGGGCAATTGCCCCTCCTGCCCTTTTCCAAGGGGGGCGGGGGGGGCAAGAGATTCCCTTTCGATATTAATAAAAAAGCATTATTAGGCTTTATTTTACTACTTTTAGGCACAAATAGCGTATGTACAAAGTATATACTTAAGATTATTATTGAAGTTCTATTTAAGTTTTGTCACTGGCATACTATGATTTGTCCTTTCTTCGTCCGACCGCCCCTGCCCCCTGCGCATTGTTTTACTTATTTATTTATCTATTTACTTAGCATTCTAGTCAAAACGATTTCAAATGTAACTTTTTAGTGATGTCTTGACATGGTTTAACTTTTTTATTATTTTAAGTTTATCATATAAATATATTCCAAAATCAAATTCATTAATTTTGGAAGGCTGGACTGCCTAGTTATTAAAAGAAGAGGTTTTGAAATATTCAACCACTAACCTTAAAGTTGTTGGATCTGCTGTTCTTGCACCAGTGTTTCTGTTGTTTAGAGTGGGTTTCTCTTGTTCAATCTTTGTTGATTTCCCTTGTTTCCTGTTGTTTCTGGTTTCTTTTCTGATGTTTCCTTTTGTTTGCCTGTTCCCTTCTGATCTATGTTGCATTACTGTGATTTTGAGTATTTTCTATTGTCCCTGTTTCTGTTTTCTCCTGAGGTCTTTCTGTTTTTTGTATTTTCTGTAGTTTGCACTGGTTTCCTCTTGTTTTTTGTTATTTCCTCTTGATTTTGGTTGTGTCCTCCTGGTTTGTGTGACTGTTTGCCGCGGTTATCGTATATGCTGTGCTGTTTGACGTGTTAATGCAACACTTCCAGAAGCCGGCATCATACAAATGAGGCAATATGCTAAGCAGCCTTTTATACATACTCAGAACATGACCCGAGCTTTGTTCACAAAGCCTCTTACAAAGTTATCAGGAATGTTGTATAGTAAATAACTAACTTATTTATACTTTATTTTGGGTTATGGAAAAATGTAACAAATTCTATGGTATTTGTATTAAATGTCCTTTAGTTGTAGTGAAAGAAAGAGAGGAGAACCCAGTGCAAGTCCATTAGAGGGTTTATCCCAAACCGGACTTGGTGTAGTTTATGAGAGGTGCGTCAGAGCACAGCGATGAGCTCATGTAAGGAAAGAGCTACGGAATACTGGTAATGCACGGAATTTCCACGTTACATCACGGTGCGCCCACGTAACGGGCAGGCCAGCCGCCGTGCCTGACGTCACATTAAAATGTACAGTAAATGTTATGTATAAAATGCTGGATCCTCATTAAGAAGGTAGTCAGTCTGTGTGAAAGCTCTTGGATGAGTTCTGTACATGATCACTGTGTTGTATTCTGTTGTCACACGTTTGGATTAATAAACCTGTTTGGTTATATCTCTCAGCCAAGTGAGTTTGTGAGTTAATCTCCCCAACCTGCTATACTATAATTGGTGGAGAATCCATCTCCCCAACCTGCTATACTATAGGAAGATGACTTATAGCGATAAATGGAAAAGGAAGTCTGGAATCATCAGATTAATACAAAAATAATTAAGAAGAACATATTAATAAAGGGAGAAGCTTAGAAACGTCAGATTAATATAAAAATAATTAAAAGAAAACCCAGTAGTCACCAGATTAACTCTCCTGTTGCACTGCAAGTCGTGCCACCTGGTTTTTTGTCCATTGACCTTATTGTTGTCTCATGACGCTGCTTCTACTGCAGGCAGTGTTATGGTTTCATCAAGGATAATTTGCATGGTGATACAGTACAGTGATATATATCGAACAAATTCTGAAGAAAAAGTGGCAACAACAGTGACAACAGTGATGACAGTGACAACGGCAACAACAGTAACAACAGTAACAACAGTGACAACAGTGACAACAGTGACGACAGTGATGACAGTGACAACGGCGACAACAGTTGCAACAGTGACAACAGTAACAAAAGTTACAACTGTCACAACAGTAACAACAGTAACAACAGCGACCACAGTGACAGAATGAAAATAGTAACAGTAACAACAGTAACAACAGTGATGACAGTGACAACAGTGACAAGATGTTTTTTCCCAATTAATTTTCCCTAAATATCGCTACAGTTCCTTGATTGCGTATTTGTGGTCATACAGCTATAATTATATAGACAGATAGAGAGATGAATATGGTAAGTGCAGCCATCTTAGACTACCATTTACTGAAAGGCGGGTTGGAATCAAGCTTTGAGCTATCCCTCCAGAGTGCATGAATAAATACAGGACATGAAGCCAAGATCACCCTTCATCCATCTAACCTTATTCTTCCAAAAGATGCTTGTTATACGTATGTCTAAAAGCACCATAGGCCTAGCATTTTTTTGGATACGAAAAATTGCAGGACTACAAGGACTTTTCCGAAAGTTCAGTCCAACTGGCCATAACGTCAGTTATATTTTGTACAGACACATGAAATTCGGATCAATCAATACTGAGGTCATTTGCCATTGACCAGTGTTAACCATTTTTGAGTAACGCCAGTGACAGTAAGACCAGTGACAGTAAGACCAGTGACAATTTGCTCTGAAATACCAGTTGCTCCCACAGTGATGCCATGATCTTAACAGGTGTTGCCAAAGGTTGATCTCTGTAAACAGGACATATCCTATGACTGAGGCAGTTTTTGAAAATTATAGAATTATAGACCATTTTTTGAGGATAACACCAGTGACACCGAAAAATAATACACTTAATTCCAAGTCACTGTAGAGCCACCCTGCATGCTAAAAACATCTAAATGCCAAATTTTGCAGTTATCATGGATGCCTAGCCTTTAGAAGAAGCCCCCTGGTACATTAGACCAAAGATAGAAGGGAGCATTCCTTTTACTGCCATGCTTTATTAAATGAGTAACGTGTCACAGGTGTTACTCATTTTGTTTTCCACAATATACACAGAAGAGGAAAAATTGAATCGGTCTTCGGAGCTGACAATGAGCCATTTTTGGTTCTACAGGAGGAAGATGTTAGGAAAGAATTATCTCGTTTAAATCCCACCAAAGCTGCTGGACCTGATGGTATTACACCCAGGGTGCTTAAGTGTTGCAGCGGTCAATTAGCCTACATCTTCACTCACATGTTCAATGTTTCTTATAAATCAGGTTATATACCTAAACTGTGGAAGCTTTCAGCTATCATTCCTGTTCCCAAGAAATCAGTGATTTCCTGTAATAATGATCTCCGTCCGGTGGCCCTTACTTCAGTAGCCATGAAAGTGTCAGAACGTTTTGCCCTGAATAGCCTGAAGATCTTAGTTGCTTCATATCTTGACCCTAAACAGTTTGCATATAGTGCTAAGAGGAATACAGAAGATGCAGTCCTATTCACATTAGAAAAACTCACATCTTGAGAAAAGTAGGGCTGGTAACTCTGCGAGAGTGCTCTTCTTCGACTTCTCTTCAGCCTTCAATACTATCCAACCCCACTTACTTGCCAGCAAATTAAGTGATATGAGTGTACCAGCAAACTTTGTAATTTGGATATTAAATTACTTGACAAAGCGTTCCCAGTACGTATTACTAAAGACAGCCAGTGCGCAGTTAGACGTTTTGTTTTCGAACACTGGTGCCCCCCAGGGAACTGTATTAGCACCATTCTTGTTTACAGTCTACACTGCAGACATCAGGAGCTTGAATGACACCTGTAGGATTATTAAGTTTGCAGATGACACTGCCTTACTAGGTCTCATTCAGAATGACAACTTTGAAGGTTATCTTAGTCAAGTAGCTGCTTTTGTCAATTATTGTGACAAGAACTTTTTACAACTCAATGTCAACAAAACAAAGGAAATGCTGATTGACTATAGAATTTTTAAATTGGAACCAGAACTAGTCACAATTAAAGGCAGTACCGTTGAAAGAATCAAAACTTATAAATACCTTGGACTAGTAATAGATGACAGACTTTCGTGGCAACATCACCTTGAGTATATTTGTAAAAAGTTGAGACCTAGAATGTACTGTCTTCGAAAAATGAGCAAATTTGATGTCAGCAACACCATCTTGAAAATGTTTTATGACTCAGTAATATCAGGTGTGTGGATGTATTGTCTGACCGCGTGGGGTGGAAACAGTATGAAGGTGGACAGGAAGAACATTACATCATTCATTAAACAAGCAGCTAGAGTTATAAGGGTCGACTTATCATCATTTGACACTGTTTATGAGACTTCAGTCAGAAAAAAGTTCAACAAAATTTGGAGAGACTGCACACACCCATTACATGAAACATTCGCCAGTGCAATTAGTCAACGTAGTGGTAGACTACTGTTGCCGCATGCTTGCACGAACAGGCACAAATCCAGCTTCACTGTTCAAGCGATGAAGCTGTACAATCAAACAATTAGACGCTGAATTCATTGATATGGTTAAATTTGTACATGTATTTTTTTTTTTTTTTTTCAATTTTTGTTCAAGCAGAGTGATGTGAGAATTCAATTATCCTTTTTTAGGATTCAACAAAGTTGACTTGGGATATAAGTATGTGGAGTTGTTGTCCCGATATTTAGACCCACCACAAATATTTATATTGATTTGACATGGTTAAAAACGTACAGCTATGAACATCATGAGTGTCAGGTCTGCTTTGAATTAACACGAGTCCGAAGGACGAGTGTTATTCAGAAGGCAGACCTGACTCCAATGATGTTCATAGCTGTGAACTACACTGTTAGGGGGTTTAATTTATATCCCTGAATGATTTTATAAGTGGTTTTTACCAAATTTTAGTCTGATAAAAATTCTCCCAAGTCAGGTGCAGCAGTTTGTTGTGATGTCACAAGCTGCCCATTGTGACATCATGACATAAACAATCGCTGCCCATTGTTCGCATGACAAAAAGTTCCATCAAAACTCCTACCCCTCCCCCCTAACCCCCCCTCCCTAGTCATAGATTCTTAATTGTCCCTTAGGACTGGAGGATGATCCAGTGATGTGGCCAATGGTGATTGGTAGCCCATTGTCATCTGAGCAGAGCCCTCCTCTGAGAACATGTTACGTATGTGTTTTTGTTTTGTTTTTTTCTATAAAAATAATCATTATTTGGATCATCTGATCCTAATTACCTGAATGCATAGAATTGAACTTGTAGAATGTGTGTATTAAAATGTGTGAAACAGAAACAGAAACTAGTGAATAGCCAACCAAAATCATTTTGGTGAACAAAAAAGGGCAGTGGAATATTTGTGCCAATAGGGCAATAATCATGACCGCTCCCACTTACAGTAAAACCCAAAATAAAGTAAGAAAACGTTCTGTCAGAAGTCCTCTGTTTACCTATTTTTCCCTCCTTTCTCCTCACCACCCCAAATATCCTTACAACTGGCTTTGACTCCTCACAGCAACCTTAGCCCATGCTAATAACATCATTAAGACAGCTGCCAATGTAATTGGAATTAGCAAGGAGTAAATTTTACTTTATATTGGGTGTACTGTATAACAAAAGATAAGTGTTCCAATTTTACGTTATTCATTAGTCTATTGTTTTTAGGCCTATTTTCCAGGAAACCTGGAATTAGCTAAACCTGAGACAGATTGTGAATTACTTTTAAATAATTGTGCTTTTTAGCGGATCTGGTAAATCTTCTTTTAATAATTATGTCAAGTTCCAATCTTGCCTTAACTTAAGCCCCGAGTTTCGAACATTAATGAGTTTTTAAGGTAATCTTGATTGCTTGCAAAGTAAAGACAAATTGTCAGGGAAATTGTTTTTACGTCAATTTTAAGCTCTTAAGTTTATAAATAATCAAGCAACTGTCAATGACAGGTTCAGACTGATCACAGTATTCTACCTGCCTCACGCTCTCTTATTTTCACATATGTATTCATAATGAGTAAAGAATAGTTCAGAATTTATGACTGGGGGGTGGTACTTTTGTCTTCACACATGTTTCAAGGGGGGTATTAATTTTTGACAACACTTCTATGGAGGGTAAGAAATTTTAGCAAAGAAGAAATGTTAAAAACATGCATAAACTCACTTTATCTGCCATTGGGGCACATTGTGACCGTCACCATCACGACTCACATTTTGCTGTCTGGCTGCAAAAGGGTAGGTGCAGTCCAGTGATTGAAATGGGGGGGAGCCTGATCAGAAAACAGGGGGAGCTATGACCTGCTACATCTCCCCCATCATCAGTGGTAAATATATAATTATCGTGTTCACTTTTTCAGTCCTCCAGGTATTAATAGCCAAAATATACTCTTGATTTCCTAATCTTTTCCTCTTCTGAAATTTGGAACGGCGCGCCTCTGCCGCGAAAGCCAAGAGCTCCCTCGATGAAAATATTCCATTTCCATTAGGGTGGCCCAAAAAACAAAATTTTTGATTTTCTATTCGCATACCCCCTCATTTTAGGAGAAATTGTGAAAAAAGCACCCTGTAAAAATTTCAAGAAAATCGGTCAAGTCTTAGTGGTCTCTCAAGGCCCCTCCATTCTTAGCAAAAAGGAAAATTTCAACCATTTTCGCAAATTCGCGGTTCCTCATAACTTAGTCAATTTGTACAGTACTACATTTTCAATGCCATGGTTGGATAGGGCTCAAAAAGAGCTTCAATTTGCATACCAACATTATTGGTCTAAGATAATATCTCAACTCCCATGGTCTCTTCAGTTTACACTTTTCGTGAATGAAATTGTTGCTGAACGACCGATCCTGATAAAAGCCAGTCTTTTATTTTTTTTCGCTGTAAATTGCTGTGATTCTTATTTTCCCAGTTCCAGAATGACCAAATATTAAAAAAAAAAATTTTTGACCATGGGAATGCCCGGTTTATGAGTGATGAAATTTGATGTTGAAGTGTGTCGCAAACTCATAAAATAGCAGGGGGGAATTGTAGTATTTCAAATTCATATCTTCATCCAAATTTATTACAGGGCACCATGATGGGTACCACTTGAAAGACAATATTCTTATGTTTCACATGATATAAATTATGTTGTCCTATATTTAACTCTTATGAAGTTAAACTATGAAATGCAACAGCCACTCTCCGATGTTTTCAGCACTTTTGACAAAATCTAACATTAAAACTTTACAGCTCATAAAGCGGGTTTCTCCATGGTAAAAAAAAAAGTTTTATGTTTTATCGGGTCATCCTGCCTTTTGGAGAATAAGAAGATGTTAATTGACAGTGAAATTTAATGGAAATATTTTCTTGAACAGGTATGATCATTCAGTAAACACTTTCGCACATTAGCGCTGTCAGCTGAAGAGTCCATGGGAGCCAAGATATCATCCTAGACCATTGATGTTGGTATGCAAATTGAAGCTAATTTTGATACCTTTCCAACCATGGCAATTAGAATGTTGTTCATTAAAAATTCACAAAGTTTTGGCTAACCGCGTATTGGCGAAAATGGTTGAAATGTTTCTTTTTCGTGAGAATTGAGGGGCCTTGAGAGACCACTTAGACTTGACTGATTTTCATGAAATTTTAACAAGGTGCTTTTTTCACCATTTCTCCTAAAATGAGGGGGTATGCGATGTGAATTTCAGAAAAAAAAATTTTCCTGTACATTTTTAGGCCACCCTAATTTCCATCACTGGTGCAGTCAAATTTTGTATGCCTTAGATTTAAGCACAATAGTATTGGTACATGGTGATATTCATGCAAACTCATGAGTTGCTCAGTGCTGAAAGCACTGAGCAAAATGAGTAGACGTTAAAAGCGTCCCAATATGATTGGTTCCCGCTACTTTCCACTCTGGACAGCGCTCCTTAAGAAACATTGGGGTTTAAAAAATGAACCGAAAACGGGACCTATACCAACTGAAACTACACAATCATATGAACGTTTTAAGACAAAAACGAAAAAAATCTGTTGGGAATTTTTTGAGAAATTCAAGTTTTTGAAAATCTTGTTTATCTCATCACTTGAATACATGTAAAGTGGCTTATAATTCAATAAACAAGTTTGAAAACGTGATTAAACCTGTTAGCTTAGCTCTCTAAGGAACTTCAATAAGGTTAAAACAATGAAACAAAAATATTTAGCGACTTTTTAAAAGTAAATGTGACACATTGTTTATCACACACTGTATAAATGAAAAAATGCTGAAAATAGCCAAATTCTCCATATTTTCGGTCTTTGGGGGCTTATTAAACAAATTTGTTATCCTTAAAATGGATATGAAAAGCTTCATACAGGTTCTAAAAAGTGAAAACATGTCTAAAACAGATATAAACATGACAAGTAAGTATCTTCCCACAGTACCGATTATTATTATTTCAGACAGGTTTCTCATTGGCCAATTTAGTTTATATGATACTATCTATATACAATAATTCAAATTGAGCAAATGTGACGCAGGCTGAAGTATTTGACAGTAATATCTATAGAGTGATATCTGAGGCTAAAGTAAACACGTCACAATTTGATTTTCTAACATAGGTTTGTGAAATCAGCTGATATTTTTATTTTGCATGTGCATTGGAGGCCTAAATTTGGATAAATTAAGTACTATTTAATATTGAACGGAATATCCTCAAATCCTTAGACATATAGGCTATGAAAATAAGCATGGCTGTTCTCGGCTGTGTGCGGAAATTGAGCTTGATGTTTGCAACACTTTTTCTGGTACCTTGTACATACCTAACTATAGTAAACACTATGGTGGTGGTTTGAATATATATCCTGCACCTTGCATGGACTTTTTAATCTGAGAAACTTTTTGAATAGAACAGATTTAGGGAGGTACCAATGAATGCTTGCATTCACAGAATCATAGAATGCGACAGCTGTAATAGTTATAGGGCCTACGTTTTTTGAGCAACATATTCTGCACTGCTTATCAAGGCTCAAGAGTAATTCAAGATCAGTAACTGGATAAATTAATTTCCCTCAGAGGTTTACCTGCTAATTTTCTCTTTCACAATGAGAAAATGAATGTGAACCTTCCTTTTTAAGTCAGTCATTTGGATTTTGAAAGAGCTGTGACAGCTCACTGTGCAATATATTTATAATAAACATTTTGGTAAGGGAGAAGGAAAGCTGTACCATTCTCCTTTACTGAGTGAAGAAACTTTGTGTATTTGTGATCACTGCTACCTGCATAAAAATGTTTGAAAGTTGACAATCTGCTGCAGTCCCCTTGACCAAACATAATTTTTAGACCCACTTTTCACATTTAAAGTTTTCCATATATACATGTCAAGCAAGGTTTAAAACTTCTTAACAATAAAGAGTGAAAAAAATAAAATAAATGGTTTATTTTTAGCATTTTTGATTTTTCAGTGTGTGATAAACAATGTGTCACATTTATTGCAATGAAGTCACAAAATATTTTCATTTCATTGTTGTAATATGTTTGAAATTCTTAGGGGAGCTCAACTAACAGGTTTCATTGTGTTTTCAAGCTTGTTTATTGTATTATAAGCCATTTTAAATTTATTCAAGTGATGAGATAAACAAGATTTTTAATACTTGAATTTTTTCAAAAAATTCCCAACAGATTTTTTTCGTTTTTATCTTAAAACGTTCGTGTGATCGTATAGTTTCAGGCGGTATAGGTCCCGTGTTCGGTTCATTTTTTTAACCCCAATGTTTCTTCAGGAGCGCTGTGTGTTCGAAGATTAAAGCTATTTCTACATTTTTCAGAAAAGTTTCTTTTGCCAGTCTTTTTGGCTCTGTTAGACGAATTATCGATTTAAGACAATCAAAAAATTCAAAATGATGACTTAAGCAGAAATTTAGCGTAAATAAAAGCAGTGAAGATTATTATTGGTATGAGAAGAAGGACGCCTCAATTTGAGGTATGTATACAAGAACTTCAAATCAAGATATACAAATATGCAATTTTTGAGAATCCCTGGAACACCCAATTTAGCAAGACTAGGTGACCAAATCTGTCTACTGGGAGACCATCAAATGTTGGTCTGTCAGTTACCATGTTAAAAAAAGTACTGTCAGGGAGATATACAAGGACTGCAAAAATCACAATGTCGCTGTGTTAGGAAAGGGAATATTGATCACTAATCAGCGGGTAGAAGCGGGTATCAGCGGGTAGCAGCAGGTAGCAGCGGGGAGCTGCGGGGAGCTGCAGGGAGCTGCAGGGAGCTGCGAGGAGCTGCGAGGAGCTGCGAGGAGCTGAGAGGAGCTGCGAGGAGCTGCGAGGAGCTGGGGGGACATAACTTAAAAACAAAAAGCTCAAAGGAACTGTGCAACTAACTATTTCACTCAATTGCTTAAGCCAACTCAAAACTCAAATTTTACGGTGTGGTGAAAACACAATTTCCTGTTTTCTTTTCCAGTTCTACATGTACTATAAGCCAAAATTATACTCTTGGGGCAGGAATCGTTTCCCTTTTAAAAATTTGGAATTTTCCTTTTCATCACTGGTTGTGCAAGACCCACACTGTCATTTTGTTGTGCAATGCCCATGATGCAGGGTCACAATTGGAACCCAGGTTCATTTTATGAGCACAATTATCATAACTTGTGCAATGACCTGTTTGATAAATGCTGCTACCTTGCGCCAAAGAAGGACTAATGTTTTTATTCTTATCTAATAACGTCCTATATATAATACTTGGGTCTGCAGTAAGATGGAATCGTAGGAGGCATTTTGTATTTATCAGGTTAAACAAACACCAGGTAAGCATTGAAGTAATACTTAGTTATATGTAATTATACTGAATTAAGATCCAAAGTTTTCATCTTACAAATCACCTACACGATCAATAATATACTTGCACATGAAGTTACAATGTGAGACTATAGTTTGCAGAGTTTGCTGGTAGATATTGTTTAGCCTGGAATGAGTAAACACTGAAGATTGTACTATTAAATAACCTTACAGCTGGTAATTTTTCTATGGAGAAAGATACACAAGTTCTTTATTATATTTGTGCACTTTGTGGTTAGATTGGTAGATGGATTGAGAGACATGGTAAGCACAGCCCTCTAAAATATGATGACTTGGGAGAGAGAGCAAGTTACACACTTACACCATGTGAGGGATCTTTTACTTGCCCAGCACAGACACTGATACAATGGGCGTCCAATTTAATGTCAACATCCAGCTGGGATTTTGCTCATGAAGGGCCACTGAAAGTTTGGGTTCCCATCCGACCCTGGAAGCCATGACCTTCAACGGAGCAGTCCTGGTCTGAAATACTGGTCAATAAAACATTGATATCCATAGGCGTATGGGAGGGGGGGGGAAGGGGGGCGGTGGCCCCCCCCCCCAAAAGTTTGGGAAACAGTAAGATTCGGGCAAAAAGGCTAAACATTTGGGCAGATGATTAGTTAAAAACTATTTAAAATTCAGTGATTTCCAGGCTATTTAATTTGAAATGGTATTAAATTTAGATCTCGAAATTCGGGCAAATGTCGCTCGCCCCCCCCAAAAATCGCACGTCCCGTACGCCTATGTTAATATCACATGTGAAGTATCATTAATTGTTGTTTTAACTTTTCAGACAGGATGGGAACCGCAATAAAAGTTGTGATTTTTGCCGTTGCTTTCGCAGTGACCACTCGACTAATTTCCAAGCCTGACGTTTTTGATGCAAGTAGGTACATCTTATTTCATAGCACTTTTTTTCATAATTCATATAACTAGAAAGTGAGCTTAACTCTTCAAGTCTCTATAAATTTGATGTTATAAGACTGCCGATAAATGACAAGTGCTTGTAGAGTTGCACTGGAATCTTCCTTGTGAGGTCACATCCCTAACCCTGCCATGTTAGGGACCATTCAGAATTTATGACTGGGGGGGAGGGAGTTTTGGCCGAGGGGGTACTAACTTTTCACACGTGTTTCAAGGAGGGGGTATTCATTTTTGACAACACTTCCAAGGGGGGTAAGAAATTTCAACCAAAAAAAAATTTTTAAAAACACGCATAAACTCATTTTATTTGGACTTTCTTACGCACAAAAGTCCGCGAAATGACGCGAATCTGTACACGTGGCCATGTATAACAGTATATGTGTGTGTATTACTTTGTATGTCAAGGGGGGGGGTACTAAAAATATGCGTGAAACCTAAGTGTGGGTACTAAAAATCCGCATGAAACTCAAGGGGGGGTATCAATTTTTGACGGGAAGTTCCAGCAAAACTCCCACCCCGGCCCCCAGTCATAAATTCTGAACGGTCCCTTATCCTCTATGATTCATAAGCAATTTGTGAGGTCATATCCAGCGCTTGCAAGTCTATTAAGAATTTCATCTAAGATGTCACACCACTCATCAACGAGGAAACAAGCTAGGCCTACTCAATGACATATTGACAGTTCACTTCAATGTGTTTGATCAGGCTTGTTATGAGGTCATTGATCTCCGCCAACAGCTGAATGTAGAGTAGGTCGGGGCAAGAAGTCCGGGTTAGGTGAGAGGCCCCGCCAGGGTTATATCCAAACTTACATTTTTGGTGCGTTTTCTTATTGATAGGATTGAAGCTAGAGGCTTTTTAGGTGATGTCACAAATTTTCAGGGCAAACAGCATCAAACCGTTGTAGAAATTAAAGAAACAAAAAAATATGCATGGTTTTTGTAACTTTGGGTAATTCTTTGTAAAGGGATGTCAGAAATAACTTTGGACATTTTTAAAAGTATGATGGCTATCTGCATTGCTTCACTTCATGACCATCAGATAAATATGAATGGGAGACTTCTCAGTGGTTGGTGGTGGCGCTACTGTACTAGAGAGTCACTGTGACGTCACCATTGTCACAATGTTGATGTCACAACCGCAACAATGACACAATTGATGACATCACCATTGTTTACTCACTATCTAATGGTTACCCCTGATGCATTGAAGTCCCCCATTAGATCAAGTTTTTTTGCATTTTAGTTCATAGAGGTCATATTGAAATATGTGTGTTTGGGGCGAGAGGCGTTAAATGAAATTGAGGAAATAACTTACTTCCCAAAGAGCACACAATGTAAACACAATGTTGCTAATTGGTGGAGGGCTCGTCTGTTGGTCATGCAGAAATGTGTGATAGAAATTATGTTGGCACAACGCCACATGCCACTGGTTTTGTGCATACAGTGGTCCCTGCGTTATAAAACCCCCTGTTGTAAGACCGATGTGCCTTTTGTGACTGCCTTCCTCCCGCACCACGTTGCATTTTCAGTGCATTTTGCACCCCGACAAGAGACCACACCCCCACGAGAGACCGCTGCATGACGGCTGAAGGAGTGGTCTTATAACGCAGGACTACTGTATTTATTTTTGAAATTTTCAGGTCAGATCAGGGGCAAGCGTATCCTAATAACTGGGGCATCCAGCGGCATAGGGGAACAACTCGCCTATCAATATGCTAAAAATGGAGCTCATGTGTTTATAACTGCCAGGAGAGAAAAGCTACTGGAGCAGGTTTGTTTGTTTGTTTGTTTGTTTGTTTGTTTGTTTGTTTTGTGTTATATGCCGCTGCAGCACCTTAGTGAGCTATATCGAGGCAGGCGATCACCTTATGATGATGAGATGAGAAGACTGTGAGTCTGGCACATACCCTATTAATTCAGGGATGCCCAGGGTCTTTCAGTTGCCCCAGCATGGAATACTGGATACAACCCGCCTCCATTTAATGTCACATGGGCTCGGACTAAAGTGAGTTCCCGGGGTGAGATTTGAACCCCCCCCTCAAAGCCAGTTGAAATGCGCACTTACCAATTAGGCCACGAGGAAAAAATTAATGAAATGCTATGTAGTAATACACTGCTACCATGAAATAAGGGAGCAAAGGATTTTTTCATTACTGTTGCTAGTTATGTACATGGCTGTTTCAGTGAGATATCATGTATCAAATGTCAGAGAAAATTGACATTGTGAGGAGATGGGTTGCCGAAATTTAATGAAAAAACACAGGGTCTACCTAAACTCAAGCCCTAACCCCATCTATAAATATAACCCTAATTTTAACCCTAAATTCCTTTCTTGTTTTCAGGTTGTACAGAACTGCAAAGACATTGGCGCAAAGGATGCTCATTTCGGCCACGTAACCACAGACATGATGAAGAAGGCTGAAATTGACCGACTAGTGAAAACATCAGTCAAAGAATTAGGGGGCCTAGATGTGGTCGTCATCAACCATGCCCACTTGGTTGACATGAAGAACTTTGAAGATTTGGACAAAGCAATAGAGGTAAAGTCAATCTTCAATATGGGTTTTTAACCTATTATTATACTTTAGTCATAAAAAAAAGAAGATAAAATTGCTTATAACAGCTGAACGTTCCTAAGGGACCATTCTGAATATATTACTGCTTTATAAAAATGACAGGCAGTAAAGCCATTCTTTGCATACATTTACAGATCTAGGTAAATTGAGCTTTTTGTCATGCATGGACAGATCAATAGATACATTGTTTATTTTTCAAATTATATATATTATACATCACGATAATGTTTTTGACAGTTAAATCCAAAATTCCCAAAACATAACGAATCGGAGGAGCATGCTGGAGTAAAAAAATGGGCTGTTGGCTAATCGCGGCACCTGAAATCAATGAAAACTATATTTTTTTCAAGTATTACATACAATAGACCGTACAATGAGTAAAAGAAAAAAAGAGCTAATTTGTAAAGTATATTAAAAAAAAGATGAAGATATATAGGAACAAAAAAAAAGCAAGACAACACAGAAATAGAAGAAGGTAGGTGAATATCTAACTATTACTTTTTTTTGGAAATTGAGGTGGAGACCTAAAATATGAGTTATTCCTTCGATTTGTCTTTTCAATGATTGCAGAGTCTGCAAACTTGCTTGACAGTGAACACTGTGGCTCCTGCATACATCGCTGGTCTGACTATACCCCACTTGTTGAAGAGTGGAGGACAGCTCGGGGTAGTCAATTCAATTTCAGGTAAAAATAAGAGACAATTATTCTTACTAACAATCAGATAATGTGGTATAGACAGTATCAGATCAACAGATCGGTCTCCATATATGGGGATTACGACAGTGAATAGGTAGGTGGCACTACGATTAGGCTGCAGGGCTATTTTTATCTTTGGGGAAGCCCTCTAGATGACATATTATTTGGTTTGTTTGCTAATTGAAATCCTGTGACTAACAGCAAATAATAATGTATTAATTAACACATTATAATGCCCCAATCTATATGATTCTAACCACCAACAAACTTTTCTATTGAATTGCTGTCTCAACAGCATAATAAATAGCTGACCCAAACAATCAACATTCAACAAACTCACTCATTAAGTCAGACTCCTTGGCTTAGTCAACTACACCAATCACCTTGTTGAAAGGCAAAGGGGATTCCAACAGAGCTACCACTGCTTGGAGATGCCACCTATACATAAATTCAGAACTACAAAATGGAGACAGACCAAATTCAGTTAACTGTTATCATGTTTCATGATCATTTAAGTCTGAGTCACCATAACGCTTACGAGTCACCATATTACTTTAATTTTAAATAAATCAAACATACCTTGCATTTTTTTCTTTCAGGAAAAATCACAATGAAATACGCCAGACCATATTCTGCTTCTAAATTTGCCCTGGATGGATATTTCACCAGCTTAACAGATGAAATGAAAAACTCAAATGTTTCAATAACAAACATTGTCTTGGGGGCTATAGGTTTGTTATTACAGCTTATCCATTAGTTATGCAAAAAGGGAGGACCAATTCACTTTGAAAAAGCATTTTATGACGCATGATGCCTGATGATGTGGCATCATCATATATTTAACATGGGAAACATAGAGGCTGCTTGATTTGTCATGATCAAGACAAGCCATTTGATTTGGCATAACTAATTTTATATATTTTTCACCTTTTCGCAGAAACTGAATCGGCCCGAACTGTCATCAACACAGCGAAAGAAGAATTGAACTTCCCCGCTGAAAAGATTCAAACAGTCAGTGCTGTTGAAACCGCAGAATTTATTATGCAGGGAGTTGCAAAAGGACAAAAGGAGATATATTACCCCCCTGCAATGAATTATATCGTACTTTTCAGAGAAATTCTTACTCGATTTGGCTTGTTAGGGATGTAATAAAGCTACTAATCACTCTGCTTGTAGTCTTTGAAATTATTGAATATATACTAGCTATCCTTATGGGCACACAAAGTAATATAAACACAACGTTGCTAATTGATGGATGGATGAATGGATGGATGATTGGGGCTTTACGTCCTGTATTTATCCACTTGGTAGGCTAATTTGGACAGGAGGAGGACACGGAAATGAGGCGAAAGATGATTGAAACAGCTATCCAACATAGGCCCAGGGGACCCGTCAAGAGCTGGTTTCGGACCCTGGACCCAGCCATTGGCAGCCAAGCACGCTACCACAATTTGTGGAGGGCTTGTCTGGTGTGACCTGGAAATTTATGGTAGAAATTTTGTTTCCACATCGTGGTCACAACGTTGAAATTTTTCTTGGCCTGTGTAGATGCCCCACCGCCCCTTTAATATGTGAGAAATGTTTCTTTATGGTTATAATACTTACCTGCAATCATAGCATACAAAGATCAAACTGTATACTTATAACATATTGCAAAATTGACCTTTTTATGGAGTAAATCACATCAAAAAAAATTTTTCGATGAAAGGTGTTTTTCTGCAAAAAATACTACAGAATTTTTTCTTTACCCTTCATGGAGTTTGTCACATTGCAAAATGGCTGCAACATTAAAGTGTTTTTTCCTAAAATATTCCCAACACATTTTTCAACCTGACTTATTATCCATCCAATAACTATGTATCCTTCAATTTTTTTTTCCCTAGACCGACAGCATGATGTCATGCTGGTTCAGGATAGCTATTGGTCTGGCAGCTCTGTTTGATGTGCAGCTGAAGAGCTTGACATCATGCTGACAAGCGAATCAAATTGGCTGGTATAATTAGCACCAACAAACAGTTTTAAAAACAAATCCTTTACAGTTCCATGTCAATGGAATTTTGTTTGTTTTTGTTATTCATTGCACCTGAGTATCCAAACAGTTGGTCAAGTTTCAGATATAGATTTGGTTCCTGGTGATTGAGCATGGTGAAACAATGCATTGAAAGTCATGGTGGGATTCAACCAGCTGTGAGATTTAGTGGAAGTCTTGTTTGTGTTTTACAGCTATTCACTAAGCTCCTCCCCCAGCTTAGTGACATGCATTCAGTTGATGCACATTGAGAACAGATATTGGGATCAGATGTTCTCGAGATCTATATCTGTTACAAATTATGAAACCTTCCCTTTCCTCATCTTCTTCCAATGAGATTTCAAATCATGCCTCCCTGGCATCACATGGCATGCTTTGAGTATCCATGTATGCCATTGACTTAGTGATGATAATAACACTGGAGCTTTCACAATGATAATTTAGTATAATTTAAGAGCAACTGCTTGATGTCATACAGCTGACTCTCTCGACCAATGAGAATGTACATATAGCTTGACATCCCCAAAAAAGCCTTGCATGACATATTGCTTTGCTGCTCGCAACTCCACTGACCAATTGCCACCCAGTCTCAGCATGACATCAAGCTTTCAGTCTATGAAAAAAATTGAAGGATACATAGTTATTGGATGGATAATAATGAGTGTGTTTCTTGAATGTTTGATTGTTTGGGCCAGCTAGTGATTATGTTCTTAGGACCGCAGTTCAACGGGAAAGCATGTTGTTGATTACAATCATAAAGATTGGGGGCTTATAATGTTTTAAAACTATATTAGTATTAACTGTGAATCACAGGATTTCATTTACATTGCAAACAAACCAGATAATATGTTATCCGGTGGGCTTGCTCAAGGACAAAAATAGCCTAGCCCCTTATCACGGTGCCACCCACCTATAATCATTGTAGTAATCCCCATATGGAGAAAGATGTTACTAAAGTCTAAGATTTTATGCACTGTCATAACTGTTTGGACTGTCCGACCATGTCTCAGTAATTTGATACTTATTTGCCACCAGCAAAAGAAACACCCAAGATATTTGATCACATCTCCATTTTTTATTATTTCACAAGTAATTCCCCCGTGGATAGTTATTCATTATTGAGACAATAACAAAAAATACCACCAGGGTACTTTAGAAAGAATGAAGTTTTCAAAAATCACATATCTAAATTAGCTATGAAAACGATAATAATATAACACAATGCTGCAAAAAAAAAACGTCAGTTTAAAGCCAGATGTTAAAACTCAATGTCAATCAATGTAAATCGACGAATTTCACCAAATCCTGAGGCAATTGGTTAGTGTATGGGATTTTAGCTTCAACAATCTTCGCCGCAGCCAAGTATTTCAATGTTAAGCTGCTGTCATACTTCATCAGCAAGTCCTTGAAATGCACTAAATAATTTTCTGGTGCTGAATTATCAAACTTATGCTTGGGCATTTCACCAGGACACTTTCCCTGTCTGTTCTTGGCGTGAGGGTAGGATCCTCTTTCAAGCAAAATCTTGACAATTTCCATTGAAGTGGCCATAACTTCATCTGCAATCTCAGGGTGGAAGCGTGAACCAGTTTGAGATCCACATTCATACAGGAAATCAGAAATCGCAAGGTGCAAAACAGTGTCACCATCACAATCTGTTGCATTTAAGTCACATTGGCGCGATTCAGTAATCATCTTCACTAATTGGTAATTATATTTGAAGCACTGTTGGGTTAAACGTTTATAAAGCGCTTCTTTATATCTTGCTTTGAAAATTACATTAATTACTGGTGAAGGGAAGCCGTCGATGGGTGATGACACTGTAGGACACCGATGCAAGAGTTCATCCAACAGGACCTTTGCAATTCTGGGGTTGACCTCATTTATTATCTCAACTTGATTTTTCTTCTTGTGCTCAGGGTGAACATTTCTGTCACTCCTCTTTATCAAGTGCAAGATCACTCCACGAATGATCAGCAAAGTTTGTTCCATGGTGCCTATCAATTCTTGCACACACCCTGGTTTTCTTTCAGTATCCAGCCTGTTTTTAATGACGCAACAGCTGTCCATTGCAACCAGTACGAACTTCACCAGGACATCATTGGACAATGAGCAGTTACGACTGATGGCGCCCCCTAGAGAAATCCCTCCATTGATCATCAAGTCAGCAAAGTGCGAATATTTTTCAAAACAGGAAATCTGATCCAGCCAATGTCTCATTAGTGAATTGAAGTTAGTCTCCTGACCACCTCTACCCCTTGAATGTACTGAAAAATAAATATAAGAATAAACCAAGTCAGTCTTGACTACTCTCATAATATTTTATGACTTCCCAGAGGTGATCCTGTAATTTGCGGGCCCACTTCGCGGTAATTTTCTTCAAAATGCTATTATTAATCTCAGTGGTCTAGGTGGTGGGGGGGGACTGTGCCCCTTCATCCCCCCCCCACCTGTCTGCACCCTACACTGCCTGGAACCACATGGTCATATGAACATTTTAAGACAAATAAGAAAAAAATCTGTTGGGAAGTTTTTTAGAAATTCGAGTTTTTTAAAAATCTTGTTCATCTCTATCTCATCACTTGAATACATGTAAAATGGCTTATAATGCAATAAATAAGCTTGAAAACACAATGAAACCTGTTAGTTTAGCTCCCATAAGAATTTCAAACACGTTACAACAATGAAATGAAAATATTTTGTGACTTTATTGAAATAAATGTGACACATGTGTGGTCAAGCGGACTGGAGCAGATTGTCAACTTTCAAATATTATTATGCAGGTAGCAGTGACCACAAATACACAAAGTTTCCAGACTCAGTTAAAAGGAGAACGGTACCGCTTTCCTTCTCCCTTATCAAAATAGGTATTATAAATATATTGCACAGCGAGCTGTTGCAGCTCTTTCCGAATCCACCTGACTGACTTAAAAACCCAGGTTCACATCTATTTGCTTATTGTGAAAGGGAAGATTGCTGATCTTTAGTGACTCTTGAACCTTGATATGGAGTGCAGAATATATTGCCCAAAAAAATTTGGGCCCTATTACATCTGTTGCATTCTATGATTCTGTGCAGGAAAGCTGTCCCGTTTTCGATTCATTTTTTAACCCCAATGTTTCTTCAGGAGCACTGTGGGGGGGGGGGCATCTGGGGGCCACGTGATTCTCTGGAGGGGCAACCACAATACTTCTTGTATATTTAAGTTCTCATGCACCCAATACCCCTATTCCTGGTAGGGGACACCAGTGTGAAAAACTGAAGCTACTTATGATTGGATCCAGTTACGATTGGAGCTACTTACGGTCTTCAGGTAACTTCTTGGGAACAACATCAAACTGAAGATCAATGCTTATTCTCTCTCTTGCTAATAGACATTGTAAAAGGAGTTGATGGAAACTGCCTTCATATCCTTCAAGCTCTTCAATTGTTTGCCATTCTCTTTCAAATCTGTAGCATGCCAGAGTCGGGAGCACTGTTTTTGGAATTCTATATTTTTCTCTAAGATGAGCAGTGCTGGGCAACGCAAACAAAATTGGACTTCCACAAACGCAAATCAGCAAACTCTGATCACAACTTCCACAAACTCAAATCTGCAAACTTTTTTGAAATTGTATAAAAGGTTGTGCAAACGCAAACACAATCGCAAACCAAATTGCGATAAATATATACTGTAGGCCCAACTGTTGCTAAAAAAATAAATAAAGTTTATTTATTGAAGAGAGACGCAGAAATATCTATAGGCCTACATAATTCATGACATCGATGGCTCACTATCAGTGCTCAATGCTCTGCTTCATGCTGGACTCAATATATTTATTCCATGCACATAAAAGCGGACTGGAGCAGATTGTCAACTTTCAAATATTATTATGCAGGTAGCAGTGATCACAAATGTACACAAAGTTTCCAGACTCAGTTAAAAGGAGAATGGTACCGCTTTCCTTCTCCCTTATCAAAATAGGTATTATAAATATATTGCACAGCGAGCTGTTGCAGCTCTTTCCGAATCCACCTGACTGACTTAAAAACCCAGGTTCACATCTATTTGCTTATTGTGAAAGGGAAGATTGCTGATCTTTAGTGACTCTTGAACCTTGATATGGAGTGCAGAATATATTGCCCAAAAAAATTTGGGCCCTATTACATCTGTTGCATTCTATGATTCTGTGCAGGAAAGCTGTCCCGTTTTCGATTCATTTTTTAACCCCAATGTTTCTTCAGGAGCACTGTGGGGGGGGGGGGGCATCTGGGGGCCACGTGATTCTCTGGAGGGGCAACCACAATACTTCTTGTATATTTAAGTTCTCATGCACCCAATACCCCTATTCCTGGTAGGGGACACCAGTGTGAAAAACTGAAGCTACTTATGATTGGATCCAGTTACGATTGGAGCTACTTACGGTCTTCAGGTAACTTCTTGGGAACAACATCAAACTGATGATCAATGCTTATTCTCTCTCTTGCTAATAGACATTGTAAAAGGAGTTGATGGAAACTGCCTTCATATCCTTCAAGCTCTTCAATTGTTTGCCATTCTCTCTCAAATCTGTAGCATGCCAGAGTCGGGAGAACTGTTTTTGGAATTCCATATTTTTCTCTAAGACGAGTTGCCTTTGCTAACATTTCAGAGTCGATTGAACACCAAGGGTTGCCGTACGGGAAATTCAAACCTACGCATTCATAGGCCTGAATTATCTGTTCCATTGGAAAACTGTATTTTCTAATTAGAGCCAAAGTCAGGCGTTTATCCCGAGTAGCAGCGTAGTCCAATACATTGAATCCTGCTTTGTCTTTCAAATTAACATCAGCGCCATTTTTAGAGGAATATATGATTTCTTTAGAGTGCACCTGCATTTGCAGAATTTGCCCTGCACATGCAGAATTAGCCCTGCACGTGCAGAATTTCGCACGTGCAGAATTTGCCCTGCACGTGCAGAATTTTGCACATGCAGAATTTCATCTGCACGTGCAGACTTTAGCACGTGCAGGATTTCTTCCTGCATGTGCAGGGGGGTGGAGGGTTAGCTCAGTGATAGCAAGCTGAGCTGCTGTCGATCATCGGGTCCAGGATTAGAATCCAGCTATTGCCGGATTACCTGGGCCTATGTTGGACAGCAGTTTTAATCATCCTTTAGCCTATTTAGTGCATAATTATGGGATTTAAAACCCCGAAGAATATGTTTCTACAGAATGCACCTGCATGTGCAGAATTTCACCTGCACGTGCAGAATTTCGCATGTGCAGAAATTCGCACGTGCAGAATTTCGCACATGTAGAATTTCGCACGTGCAGAATTTCACCTGCACATGCAGAATTTCGCACGTGCAGAACTTCACCTGCACGTGCAGAATTTTGCATGTGCAGAATTTCATGATGCACCTGCACGTGCAGGATTTCACAAGTGCATGTGCAGCTTTTCAGGATGCATCTGCATGTGCAGCACTTCAGAAAGCACCTGCATGTGCAGAATTTCCAAATGCACCCCTGCATGGGCAGAATATCTTGCATGTGTTGCACCTTCTGCATGTGGAGGGGGAGGATTAGCTTAGTGGCAGAGTGATGAGCTGCCAATCACTGGGTCATAGGTTCGAATCCAGCTCTTGCCATGCAGGTCACCTGGGCCTATGTTGGACGGCTGTTTCAATCATCCTTTGCCTCAATGCCGTGTCCTCCTCCTGTCTTAATTAGCCTACCAAGTGCATAAATACAGGATGTAAAGCCCCAATTTATCATCCATCCATCATCAAATTACCAATAATTTCCAAAAACCAAGGTTAGCTATTACAGTCATCGTCGTTGTCTCCCCATTTCCCCAGAAAAAAAAAATCATAAAAGAACTCATAAAACCAATCATAAATAATGAATAAAACAAAAACCTTGCAAAAATGTACCAAATGTGAGGGATCTCAGCACAGACAACAACACAAGGGACTGTCTCATAAAATATAGCATACAGGCAGAATGATGCTCATGAAGGCAGACGTAAACGTTAACTATGAATGACCACTGAAAATATTTTTGGATTTACCATCCCAGGTTCAAACCAATGCAGGCAAATCAAATCCCTCAGAGACACACACCTCAGAATGATCAGCACTTCTCCTACCAAGATAAGTTTTAGCAAATATTTATCTAGTCATAAAATACAAACAAACCATGCATTTGTTTCAAAACTTTTTATTCATGACATTTATAATATTTATATATTGGCCTGCCAATACAGGTATATTTTATATACAGAATGTAGCCAGGGACCAACAAAATGTAGGTAGCCGAGTAAATATGGCAGTCACAGAATTGTAGTAGGAGCCTTCTAAACCTTGGTAATAAGCTAAAAAAAATTGGTTGGTGCTTTCAAAAATTCTCTCTCTGTCCTGCAAAACATTGCTGAAGACCTGTCGAGGGTTGCTTGATTTAAATCATTTGATAGTTTGCATATAAATGCTATAATGGATCAGTTGACACCTTCACACTTGAAGAATCACTGCTACGATGGAGATACCAGGGTGGTTTTTGGCTTACTTTGATCCAGTTTAAACAGCAATCCTCTTTCATGCGACAAATTCCTAATCTCATGCCAAAAGTAGCACTCATTAAACAAGAAAACAACAATAACAAACAATAGTAATTATAAAATACTGATTCTGTGGTCATCGTTAGTAATTTCAATCATTCCTTTGCTCCAAAGTATGATATTTTGTGGACATTGGCTTCCAAGTATTCAAAAATTTTCACTTCGAAATAGGATTAAATCCCGTTAAGTCTCTTTTGGAAGTCATGTAAAACTTTTCCTATTTCATAGGTCATTCCTAGCAATAGCAGCTCCAAAAAGTTGACAAAATTCCACACTTGAATTGACGTTAAATTCACATTCTGAGGGGATTTGTTGCAGCTGGGAAAAGTAAAAAATATGAAAGATCTTCAACTACGAATTTCAACTTGATTACATGACTTTTGGGGAGTGAAAGAATTATTTCCCATTACAGAAGACCTAATTAAGAACAGTTTATCATTTATTATGACTTCAACAATTTCTTCAAAAAACATTATATTTGAAACAATACGACAGCTAAATTTAAATCTGATTTAAATTTTTAAAAATCCGATTTAAACCCTGGTTTAAGTTGCTGACCTAAGATTCCGACTGTTTGACCAAGCTTTTCGGTCTAAGAGTTTAACCAACATGTGCTACACGTCCTCCCCCCCCCCCCCCACCATGCATGGCCCCCAAACCAAAATCTGCAGGGCGCCACCGAAGGAAAGGTCCAGTCTCGTTAAAATTTTTGCACCAAAATTCTTGACAATTTGTTTATTCTTATAGCTTGTAATAAACTTGAGGAGTTCTTCCCAGTGCTATTATATATATATAAAGGTGGCCATAAATCTACATACATGTATACAAATTAATATTTTAGGTGACAATGAGGCCTGACACACACAGGCAGGCCTTGTCGCTATAGTCTATAATAATAATACACCTAAGCAAACAAGAATCAGCGGATTCATAGCCTAGAAGAGGACACAGCTTTGTTACAATGTCGTCCTATACAAATATATACATGCATAACAGTATTGCCCCTCAATATGCTCAAGGTTATGAAGAATGAAATTCAAATCAGCATGCTTCCAAAGCAGTCACAAATCTTCAAGTACGCTGCACGTTTGGCAACCTGAAACCACCAATTTGCAAGCATTAATAACATGAATTAATTGATATGTGTATACATTCACCAGCAAAAGAAACGTAACACTTGATTTTAGCTCATATTTCTGCAAATAAATTATTTTTTGCCAAGAAATATTTAAATGGAATTGATTCTATCTTCGACAAGCATAATTGTACCAAAATTCATTCAACTTCTTTGGTCCATTTTATAACTTTTTTTCTGGAATATCAGTTCAGTCTATGCCAAGGCGGAAATATCTGAAACGTCTCACGATATCATAAATTCAGTTGTTGGATTTTTATGTTTTTTAAAGTGATTGGATAATTGGCCTTCAATGCAATGAAAGATTTTTTCGTATCAATAGTTTGCCTTGAATGTTTTTCTCAAGAGACATACTGGACACATCTTGTCAAAATAGTACAATTAAAAAGGTATAAAACTAAATAATTTTCTTCACTGTTTTCTAAAATCTGTGAAACGCAAATTTTCAAACTTCGGTGCAAAATCTAAAAATAAAGTTGCTGAAGTAATTTTTCAGCTTTTTATTGGTAGGCTTTAAAATGACATCTTGCTTTGGTTGTAAGGGTTAGGGAGGGTCTTTTTCTATGCAAAATCTCAAATTTGATAAAACGGACCAAAAAAAAATTTCCCAGCCATTCGCCACATAAGCATTGGCTAATGTATCCTCCATGTGGCTAATGAAAATTGCAAATTTTCAATGGAAATTAGCCACATATCCATGCATTTCACTGAAAATTGGCCTTTGTGGCTAATTGAATTTTGGACCAAGGAAAAGCACTGGGAAATGGTCGCAATTGGATGATTTTTTGGTGTTATTGTGCTTGTTGACGATAGAATCAATTCCATAAATTTGATTTTGGGCCAAAAAAAATTATTTGCAAAAATATGAGTTAAAATCAAGTGTTGTGTTTCTTTTGCTGGTGAGTTTACAAAGAATAAACCCCATATGTGTGCAGTTAAATAAAATACTATGCACATTATATTGTTGAAAGTGTAAGCATTATAATAAATCATATAGGGCTGCACGATAATAGGCTAAGATGAAATGTGCAAAATTGAGTGTCATATTGCGATGTTGATAAATCATGTGATAAATTCTACAAGGTCTACAAGATCTATTGAACAGAAAAATTTTTAATCTGCTTTAAAAATTAGAATATCCCACTTTTTAAAAACATCGTCAAATAATCTACTGCAATTTCTGCGATAACTTTAATGAATTACCTGATTAACGATACATTTACGATGTTAATAATGGTGCAGCCCTAAAATATTACCTTCTTTGAGACGATGTTGTGTTTTGATTACTGGCATATCAGACCTGAGATGAACAGGCTTGGACAGCGTTGTCAATCCACTTGTCGCACATTAAAATCCAGTGAAGCCTTGATCAAGGAGCCATCAGAGCAGTACTACTTATAAAAGAGCCATGGAGTCTGAAATTAACAAGAAATTTTAAGAAAAATTATGTCTATTTTGTTTTTTTAACTTTAGAAAAAAAAAACACCCAAAGTTATCCACATCCCCAATGAAGAAGCCTTTTGTCGTGTGTCTTTTAGTCAAAAAGTTCCATGAGCATTTTAAGGAAAAGTGTGTGATCCATTTTAGGTTTCCTGATCTTTGGCAGAAAAAGTGACTTTTTGCAAGTCTTGGTTATTATGTCACCCTTTCTTATGGGGGACCTAGTCAGATAAGTCTCATCAATTTAAACTATCACCACTTAAATAAAGATTGAAATAAATTTCCTGAGTTTATATTGCACCTTGTCATTAAGGCACATAAATTTTTATAGGAAGTTGAGAATGGACAACAGGGTTGGCGGTCTCGAGCCCACAATTTGATAGCCTCGGTCTCGGATGCCCAATCCTCCGCCTTGTACTCTTGTAGCGGAGCACTTGGCCTCGGATATTTGTTCCGAGGTATATCCGAGGCCAGCCACAAAAAAAATACAATTTTGCTAAAACTGTCAAACAAGATTTTTCTCTCAGTTTCATCTAATTCATTATCAGTTCACGTAATCTAAGGGACCTATCATCCTATATATGTGTATAATATATATTAGTATCCGACAGAATCCTTTTCTGTTTATCTGTTGCATGCCGAGTGCCAAGTTATTGCGCGGCACAACTTTTTGTGATACCTCAAGAAGTACTGGAATATTTCTTATTTTCCTTCACTAATTGAGATGCGTTGAACATTTTTCAAAGTAAATTTTGGCAGAAAAAAAAATGTATTAACTGATAATGCAACATGCTGGAATGCCTGATAAATAACTTCTCATACCCTGAAGTCTAATAAATACCTTACCTCTACATACGAAATGGAACTACAGTTATGACAGAAGTTCCAATCTGCTATTTCATAAATATACATAAATTCTGGGCAGGACTAATCCAAGCCCTTCTTTACAAAGGTAATGATTGCCCTTAAATGTCATTATTTCGGTCTTTTACTGGAGTCGTTGACTTAATATGGTTGACCTGTAAGAAGTCAATAATACTGTTATATTGTCATTGCAAGTGATTTAATGAGCTTTAATGACTAAATTTCGATAACAGTCCAAGCTAAAATAGTTGAGCAAAGAACAATAATTCTTCTTCAGTCGGTCTCAGTCTTGAAAGCTCATGCTTCGGTCAGGATCACGCATGGTCTTTGAGGGTCAATGTCGTGGTCTTGGGAGGCTCATGCCTCGGTCTCGGCCCCAGATGTCCTGGCCTCGACTACAACACTGTTGGAAAAACATGGTTGCGGCATGTTTGACCAGTGTACATTGAGTGGCTGACTGACTCATTGGCGAATGCCAGCAGTGTATTTATTGACATTAATATAACACCAAGTTTATCTCGGCATAATAATATGACCGTAGAATCTGTTCAGTTGGCTAACTTGAAGCCCTTTCAGCAAAAACAGACTTCATACATAAAATCATTCTGCCATTACACACAAGTGTGTTTGCTTACTTTCTTCTAC
This sequence comes from Platynereis dumerilii, assembly GCA_026936325.1. Taxonomy (NCBI): domain Eukaryota; kingdom Metazoa; phylum Annelida; class Polychaeta; order Phyllodocida; family Nereididae; genus Platynereis; species Platynereis dumerilii. The sequence continues at coordinate 53,546,610 of JAPTHN010000009.1, read as the reverse complement.
TTTGTTGGACTTTTAATATGTGGTCCATTGTACCCCACACAACGGTCAACGTGCCCCGACTCTGGGGCAGGTTGAACCGGGACCACTAAAAAACATATTCAGTCTCACTTTCTCCACAACTGCACAATCTAAATAACTTAGTTTGGCAAAAGGGTATCGTAAATGTTTAGAAGTCAGTCTGTAAATACTAAATACATTTTTCATATATAAAAAAATGATATTCAGAAGCGATCAATTTGCACCGGTGTCGCTTACTATAGTATTTCCTTTTTGAAGGATAAAATTGTCACAAAATTTGAAACAATAACACGTAACTTTGGCATGACTGATCTACTGTGTTGTGTCAATAAAAAATTATTCCATATATATCTCAATTTGTATTAATTCAATTTTAATAACATACAGTAGCGGACAAAAGTTTAGGCCACGTCAATTTTTTGGCAATTTTAGGGAAAATGGGTGGTCAGCTGAAAAATTTCTGCATGGATTTTCTTGCCTATGTGTCAGGGAAGTTCTACAAGAGAGAAAACTTGATCTATTTTGATCACTTCCTTGAATATATGTGATAAACACAAATTTCAGGTGGTCTAAACTTACGTCTGATGCTTGCTTACATCCACAAAGGCCCTTAATTGCATTGTGCATTAGCGGAAAGGTGGCTAAATTATTCAATGTTACTTTAGACAAGTTATTCAAACATGTTTCACGTAATTTAAAGGCAATTAGTCATGAAACAGGAAAAAACACATTTTTTAATAATTTTTAAAAATTTCAACTCAGTAGGTAATAATGGTGATTTAATGAGTCAAAATTGCTAATAAATAAAAGGTAAACTAAAAACAACTAACAAAATATGTGTCTGACACATTTTCATCCTTCTAATGGAGTATAAATACACTTGACACCCAGTCATACTGCAAAAATGGCGTTTTTGCCTGGTTTTGTCTAAGAAACTGCTATTTGAAGCATCATAAAACAGTGAAAGGAGAGTTTTCATTCACCTGAGTTTGTGTCCTGATAAAATCAACAAACTTTTGTTCTTTTCCCACAGTACAGAAAAAATTACAGACACCACTCTGGAAAGTGTACTGAAACGTAATGTTAATGAATGGACCAGTTTTTCGCCTTCCATAAAAGTGGCTGTAGTTTCATCATAAGTAAAGCGAACAAACAAAAGTTGTTTGATTTTACCAGGACATATACTCAGGTGCATGAAAATTCTCCTTTCACTGTTTTATGATGCTTCATATAGGAGTCTCTTAGACAAAACCAGGCAAAAACAACATTTTTGCAGTATGACTACGTGTCAAGTGTATTCATACTCCATTAGAAGGATGAAAATGTGTCAGACACATATTTTCTTAGTTGTTTTTACTTGACCTTTTATTTATTAACAATTTTGGCTCATTGAATCACCATTATTACCTCCTAAGTTAAAATTCTAAAAAACTATTAAAAAATGCGTTTTTTCCTGTTTCATGACTAATTGCCTTTAAATCACATGAAACATGTTTGAATGACTAGTCTAAAATAACATTGAATAATTTAGCCACCTTTCCGCTAATGCACAATGCCATTAAGGAACTTTGTGGATGTAAGGAAGCATCAGACATAAGTTTAGACCACCTGAAATTTTTGTTTATCACACATATTCAAGGAAGTGATAAAAATAGATCAAGTTTTCTGTCTTGTAGAACTTCCCTGACAAACAGGCAAAAAAATCCATGCAGACATTTTTCAGCTGACCACCTAGTTTCCCTAATATTGCCAAAAAATCGATGTGGCCTAAACTTTTGTCCACTACTGTATATTCACAGTATAAAATTAAATTTCAATTTAAAACTTTAAGCTTTCAAACATATTTTGTTCTTGATTAACTCACCTGGCAGTGCAGCTGCAGTAAACTATGAACAAGCTATTTCAGCCGAAGCAATTTCGTTTTCGGAGTAACTTAAAGTTGATAAAAAAGCGTACTTTGAAGGTGTCACTCCTGGGGTAGTTTGGGTAATACGGTAGGACAAATCATTTCTCATGAGGAATACCTGAGGATAAAAATTGTTATATTGTAGAGGATATTTATTTGCCAATTAGTTCAGACATGATATTTAAATCATTTCAAGGTGTTTAAAATGACAGCTTTTAATTAATACCAGAATGTTTTCAGAAGTTCCTTTCCCTTCCTTGTATTCATTAATATCATTTGATGCCAAATCAGTGGTACAGACTAATTTGAGTGTCTTCTGCTCTGCCTTTCGATGCTTGGTCCATCCTGCACACCAATATCATCTGCCAGCCAGTCAGTCAGTCAGGATCTTTTCATCAAAATCTGGAGTGAAGATATTGCAATTTTAAGATTTATTACCTTTGTGTCAAATATAGCATAGTGCATGGGCAAAACAAGGGGCCAATAATTTGAGTCCGACTGACTCCTTTAGCTTCCAAAAAAAAATCCAAACCCCAAGTGTCAGAACAGGGAGCATGGCGATAATTGCCCCTCCCCCTCGGACCCCTCCTGCCCTTGTCCTTGGCAAGGTGTGTCCTTTTGGTTTAAAGTTACTTTGAATGATAGCTCAGGTTTTCAGCAAAAGATTGTCTGATTTTCACATTACGTCATTCACCTATTAATATAACTGTTTAGACAAATGTACGTATACAATAAAATAAATGTTCAACAGGTGGGAAATCACACCAAAACAAAAACATTATCACTGTCAAGTGACCCTCAGAGTAGAATTGCCTGCTGAGAGAATCATGCCCACCCTGTTCGATCTTTATAACGTCTAGGCTATATGAATTCACTAAACAAGCCGGTTATTCCAAAATAGGGTTTTTTCAAAACTGTGAGTAGTGACAGATACAGGTATCAAATTAAATTAATAATTATGATGGAAAATTCCTAAGTTGAAAAGATTTATGTAATTTTCTCCATTCCAATTTGTTAAACAGTTTGACTCGGTTAAACCTTTAAAAATTGACACCTCTTCATAACACAAACTAACGTCACTCTGCTACTATCCAATTCACTCTATTCTGTGACATTTTCTCGTAAAAATCAGTGAAATGGACACTGATAGTAAAACTTCGCTGCAATACCGTTGGTGCACCTACATACAGCTGTGCGAAACTTTTGGAGGTTCGCAAATAATTTTCATGGAAGAGCAGCCTTTCTATTTGGAAACAGTATCATTAATAATGGAAAACTTTGGGAAAGACTTAAAATTTGGGCAAAGAGACTAAAAATAAAATGGTATGAAATTTGGATCGGACTCGCCCTCCCAAAAATTTGCCGCATAGTACATGTATGCATGAAAATCATTCAAAACGACATTAGAACATGTAATTTACTTTTTTTTTGTGGACAATATAAAAAATAAAGACTATAAAAAATAAATTTTAGCGTTCTAAATGCTATTCATCCATAATAAAGGTTTTAATGGTTCGTGGGAGGCTTGCCTAGTGAGTGACATGCCCCCCATAGAGGCGTTGCTTAGTAAAATAATGCTAAAATATCTCAGGAGTGCTTTGGAGTGACAAGTCAGGAGTAGGAGTTTTGGAGTCGGAGGTGTTAAAATGGGGTCAGGAGTAGGAAATTAATCTGTTGACTTCGGATTCCTCAAAGTAATTAAAGTGAGGAACAAAAAACATCATAAACCAACGTGAACTGTATTAAATTTTTATAAAGAACAATCGTAAAAAAACTTAAAAATACCAAAGGAGTCAGAAGTCGGAGTTGGTTCACATGCTACCCGACTCCAAAGCCCTGGATCTCACCCCAGTGTATCAATACTGACCTTCAAAAATTAGTCGCTCTTTGGAATTGGACATTTCATCAAACTGCATCGTTGATTGAACATTGTTTCCTTAAGTTACATCTTGTTGTTTCTTGGAATATAAGCTGCAACCAAATTGGAAACGAGAAAATCTTTTAAAAAAAAGATAGACTTAGCTGTATTGATTAGAAGTTTCAAATATTGAAATATTATCTATTCATCCTTATAATAACTTTGCTGACATATAAGAGGTGACATAAACAATAATTAATTTTTTCAAGCGTGCGACATCCCCAGGTATTCTTTTTTAAATCCAACGACACCCTGTAAAGAATACCTCCACCAGAAATTATTTATTTCAAGACTTGCATAATCTTATAATTTGCAAGCTTTTATCGTCTCCATAATGTTTAGATGATCGCATGGTGAGTGACGCAGAGAAAACCATTAATTACGTGTATGTCTGGGATCTTGTATAGTATGGACTTAATTTACAAAATAAGGTTACAGATTAGTGAGGATAATATACTGAAACTTTTTTCTTTATAAACTAAGATACAACACTCAAGAATTTATGAATTAGAGCCATAATACATGACATACACCACCATAGTCCTGGAGTGTATGCAAACTTTTGACCCATCAACTTTGGAAAACATAATATATATACAGCATTAATCTATCATGAATGCATATCATATTGTTTATTATATTTGTAAGCGGGTTTTGGTAAAAATGGCCAATTATAGTTAAATTCAGAAGATTGATATGCAAAATTTTCGTTGGAGAGCTCTTGGCTGTTGTGGCAGTGGCATGCCATCTCAAATTTCAAAAGGGAAATAATTCCTGCCAGCAGAGCATAATTTTTGGTTATTGTACTTGACGAAATGGAAAAGTAAACAGGAAATTGCATTTTCACCACTAGTCATTGAGGGAGCAGTAGCAGGGAATGAGTGAGTGAGTGAGTTTGTGTTTTACGCCCCATCAGCACCGGTGTGGACTTTTTAGAGGCAATAGCTGTAGCAGGGAAGATGTTCCGAACATCTCTCCCAGTTTTCTGCTCAAGGGAGCTCAGCTCACCCAAGCTCCCGGAGGAATGTCATCGATAAGGATTCCTTGTCAATACGATTATCGACATGAAACTTATCGATATTCGATACGTATCAATAATTTCAAATTTTAAGTAGGCTGGTCGTCAAGAAAGCTCGTAAATTTTAGTGCAGGAAGACAGATACATCTTCTAAATTGCCATTATACATTTCAATCTATTTCTTTCATCAATACTCTGCCTTGCACTCTTCTCTTATTGATACGAACAGTGCCTAAGTGTAAATCCAGAGATGTACAAAATTGTACATGGTCGCAGAAAGCTACAATTGCAGCTAAAAATAGTGGAAAATGTGGTATCGAATCAACAATATGTATCGATAAAGTGAGCCATCATATCGATACGCATCGAATCTCAGAGGAGATTCCAGAAAATTCCGGTGGGGGGGGGTCTGTTGGGCTGTCGGGTCACGGAACACATAATTCGCGTCATTACGCGACTGCGCGCAGATAAAATTAACATGTAAAAATATATAAATTTTGGTCCGGTGGGGGGGGAATCCATCCCCCCTATTCCCCCCCCTGTGTCCGTCCCTGGCATCGATCGATAAGAAGTTATCAATGCATTGATTAATGCCTTATCGATGACATTCCTAAGCTGCTGCTCCCACCTATTTCCATCACCAAGATCACTGCATCCAATAATACTATACCTTACATTACTTCGTCCCATTTGGACTACTGTTCTGTTGAACTATTCTTCACCTGGCAGTAACTGGAAAATCTTTCTTCAACCGGGAGCCCATGATCTTTCTGCCTCTCTCACCAATACGCTGAAATTTTGCAAAAATATTGTATGAAAGACCAATAGGTATAAATAATCTCTAAATATATTTGTATCAAGATTGTGAATGCATCTGTTGGAAAACCAGCTAATACCAAACAAGAAATCCAGCATCTCATTGTTGAATTGTAGAAACTATTTAAAAAATTTGATTTTTTTATTCTGAAATATCCCGTGAAACATGTCAAAAATTAAATTTAAAATATTTTAAAACAATCAAAACATGGTTTTAATTACAATTTTACAAGATAACGCGAGCAGTACAGATTAGCTCCAGAATGAATTGTCTATCACTTGGGAGTCAGGGACAGACACAGGTGGCATGCCACATGAAATTGTTTTTATATTTTTACATGCTAATTTATGTCAGTGCAGAGTTGTATTATGTCGAGGCTTATGCATTCCCAACATTTTTGGACCCCCCCCCTCCATGGAAGTGATTTTTGTGGGAAGGGGGGTTCGTTTGGGGGATGTATTGATGAGTGGGGCTTTACGTCCTGTATTTATGCACATAGGCTAATTAGGACAGGGGGAGGACACGGCAAGATTGAGACAGCCGTTCAACATAGGCCCAGGTCAGGGACGGACGCAGGTGGGGGGATGGGGGGGATGCATCCCCCCCCACCAGACCAAAATTTATTTATTTTTACATGTTAATTTTATCCGCGTGCAGTCGCTTTATGTCGTGAATTATGCGTTCCGCGACGCGACAGCCCGATAGACCCCCCCCACCGGAATTTTCTGGATCCTCCCCTGGCCCAGGTGACCCCGCAAGAGCTGGATTCGGACCCTGGACCCAGCGATTGGCAGCCCAGCGGCTACCACTAAGCCAACCCTCCCCCGGTTCGTTTGGGGCGGAATTTGCTTCATAATCAAGTGTCATAATTATATATACAATAAATGACAGGTTTTGCAATTCATGTAAAATTGTCTTTCATAGTTCATGAAATATTCACATTGGTCCCAGTTTCATACATGCTATTGCACTAGTCATTAAAAGGAAAGTTGGGGTATATATCTCGACATAAATAGAATATTCTGTAGATGTAGATTTTAATTTTTCTATTTTTTTCTTTTCAATTCTTGATTGACACATCCAATTGATTGACACATTCATTGATTGACACATGTATCTGCATTTGATATTTCTGTTGTTCATTATAAGTTTATCTACAATGTACACGTAATGTGGAAATTATAAATTTATACATGATAATGATGATTGGTCTGGAATATCATGAATATAAGAGCTGGGCCATCACCATCTTTTCTTGGGTGAAATAACAGAATTATGGTTTTGGGGTAGGTTAAATTTATGACATAAAAAATCTAAAAAAATGGAAGCATATATTTTACCATTATAGAAAACCTTTTGAATACTTAAATTTTTATCAGGCCGATTTATGAGAAGTGACAGCAAACATACAAAAAAAAAATGAAACAAACCCTCGGACCAACCTGCAGCCAGTGTTGGCAGAGTTTGCCCTGGGACATCATCTCGAGTGCTTGGGACGCACTTTTCACATAGAAAGAATTGTCCTACAGAGCCGTAACTTAGCTCAAAACGTAGGAAATTAAATTTCCAACACATTGGTGTCAGTTAGAAGTTGTTACGCCCGGAATTAAGGTCGCCTCAAGAAAAGATTGGAATCATTGGATGCATACAGTCTACAGTCTACTAAGCCCTGCTGCTACGTTATGACAGCTGTCAAAAATCTGATCAAGTTCAACCCACAAAATGACTCAACATAAACATGTGAACACACTTTTTATACCCCTTCTAGAAGCTTTGAAACTCATTACATCTGTTGAACAACTTTACACAGGTGAAATTAGTCAAACAAAGTCTTTAAATGATCCACTAACCAGCCTCCTGTGTTCGCATGATTTTGTTTAGAGCTCTAGCCAGCTCCGTAGTAGTAGTCAGTGTATTGTTCTCCCTGGATTCCGACGTGCAGCGGGTGCAGCTGGGTAAGTCCATGTGCAGCTGGATGCAGCTGGGTGCAGCTGGATAGAAGCACGTGCAGACTGTTGCACGACATGCAGACTGATGCACGGCGTGTCACACCTCTGCACGTGCGCATGCAGTCTTAAGGAAATTAAATTCTGTTGCATTTTTAAGCAGAATTTTTGCAAAGTACCTATTTCCATTTTCAGCAGCATAGTGCAGCGGAGCTTTACCAAGGAGATCACATACGTTGACATCAGCCCCATGATCTATTAACATCTTCATTGACGCGATTCTTGTGACATTTGAAGCAAAATCATCATCGTCAAGCGAGAAGTCTCCACCCATGAACCCTCTGTCAGTATGGGTGCAAGCGACGTGTAGTGCCGTTTGTCCTATTGCAGTTCTCTGGTTGACATCAGCTCCGGCTGATAACAGTGCCCTGATTATTCTGTCCTCCTTCACATAAGCAAAAGCGCACACTGCAAAAAGTGGGAAGACGTCATCCAAAGCCCCAAACTGTGTTTCTGAAGACCTCATGTCCAATGTTTTTATCACTCGTAGATTGCCTATCCGACAGTGGTCATGGATAATTCCAGTCGCTGAAACATCGGCTCCATTAGCCAAGAGAAGTTTCACAACTCCATACACATCTGAAAATAAAAAGACAATTTTTTACAGCCTGATAGTTAGATAGATGTCTTTTCGCAGTGCCTGTCTTCTGTGGTGTAGCCAAGTATATATATATTTTCCAGTGGAAAATTCTTGGCTCTTTTCCATTGGATGTTGGTTAAGTTTTTATGTTTAATTTGATTGAATTGTGTCTTTGGGAGGCCGCTCTGCAGCAATTTTTATCTTTGACAGGTCTCATAATTGAGGGAAAATAAATAATTTCTGAGTCGGAGACTGGAAAGGCTTTAGAGCAAACGGTCTTTGTCTACATAGGAAGAAAATTCAGTGTTGTACAAGAAACACTTACTATGTCTGCATGCCTCTATCAGAGGAGTTGATTCTTCTTGTTCATATTCATCATGTCTTCTCAAGTTGGTCAGCTCTGGATGATGATATAAAATCTCCTTCGCCTGCTTGCCATCATTCCTTTTCAAGGCAGCAAACAACAACTCTTGATTATCTTTAATTTTGTCCATTTTGTGTTTGATATACTAATAATCACTCAGAATTAATTTCCATGCTGCATTATTTTAGCTATATGGCTGCATAATGTTATAATGTTGTCCGTGATTGTGCAATCACAGCCAATTCACCTGTTTCTATTCTTTCGATGCAGAAGTAAATAAATCCATAAAAATCCAGAAAGCGGAGTATACCATTCAGACTCTCTTTATTGCTGTTAACTGCAATAAATATACACATGAATCAGAGCATGCAAACAGAAAGAAATTACAAAAGTACATAAATTAACAAAAGTACCGTAATATGGGGTGAATCGGGACAGAATTGGCCGTTTTTTTGTCATAGCATGGACAAAAATCAATCTAGAAATCAAAATTTGGTGTCAAATTGTGTCTGGGCAAAAGTTCTAAGTACCCCTAGAAGCTTTAAATGATATCTTAAATTCCCAATGCTCAAGGCCCACAAAACCACTGTCCCAATTCACCCCATACTTTGGGGGTGAATCGGGACAGTCCATCATTTCCACTATAGATACTCCCTGCCTATTTTGAGTGATTGCTACTTGTGAATAAATATTAGAAAACATGTTAAACACGTCAGAAAAAAATTTAGAGGAAAATCTGAAATCAATTTTATTGATAATATGCAGATTCTTAAAAATGTGATAAATGACAGAAAACTGTTATAAACTGCGTTTTTCATCTAATTTTTCTTGTAATTGTTAATTCTGGACTAACTTCATTGCAAATGATGCCACGTTCCATATTATTCATCAAAAAGCCACGCCACTACACTCAAATGAAAATTTGTATGGTTATTTTGGTTGGAATCCTGAAACTTTGTCATGGACCTGGTTTTTAACCCAGGACCAAATATACACAATCCAATATCCAGTCTTTATCTATAGTTTTCTAAAAACACATTAGATAGATTTTAAAGTTTGCTGCAAGTTTGGTAGCTCTAGTATTTATACTTGAATTGATACTGGCAAAGTTTTGACCAGCCTGTGAAAAATCATTTCCGCAGCGCCAAGTTTAAGGACCTGCAGCTCCTCACTGAATGCAGTCAGAAATATAAAATTCTATCACAATATGCGCATGTATGTTGACTACACATGTACCAAAAATCAATTTCCTAAAGGAAGTAGAAGTTGGTGTTCTTTGAGCAAATAAAATGTTTCCCTGTTCTGTCCCGATTCACCCCAGTGTCCCGATTCACCCCATATTACGGTACTTACAATTCAGTATTCTCTGCATCATGACAAATTCACATGTAACGTATGAACCACCAGAAGTCAATATACATCCTTATACCATTCGACACCTCTGTCAGCCAATCATGAGCCAGTATTTCACTGCAATAAAACCCATATTCTTTGTTGTCCAGTTAACCTCCCATGGGAGAATAATAAGTGAAGCTGTGAAAAAAACACAGCAACAAATGACAACTTTCAGCTTTGTCTTATGGTATAAGCCAGTTATTCACCGCGGGATCGGCAATATGTGTTTATCACAGCTCGGGCTAACGCCCTCGCTGGATAAATCACATATTGCCTCTCCCTAGGTGAATAACCTATACTTATAGTGTGGATGCAAAGCTTCAGCTGACAAGTACTACAGTATGGACAATAGATGGGAAAGAACAATGAAATGTGCAATGTGTCAAGTGTGAAATACAGCTGAGAAGAGGATAATGGCCAGACTGAGTGTAAAGTCCTATTTTTCTGTTTCTTATGACCTATTTTCTGACATGGTGGGCTCCACTGTCTAGATAAAGCTCAGATATATATGTTAGGGGCTAACCTTTAATTTTAAGGTTGGGGGGGGGGGGGGGTTGCAGTTTTAATTCTTGCTCAGTTTGGGTTAAATGGATAACAAGAAATTCTTTTAAAAAAAGTATTGTAGGGACCTGATATTTCTTCAAACACGTGGTTTTATCCAAATATTCAAATAATGTTTTAGGTATGTGTAGTTACATCTATACCCCCAATGTACGCACTGTGAGTGTGTGATTTAATAAACCAAATACATGTTACCTCATGATTGGGCATGCCTAATTACAGGTGTTATTAACATAGAGAGCAAACCAAGCAATGAGAAGCCCTTTTATATTCTTTGTCATGAACATGAAATTTCTATTTCAATAACAACAAACTAATTCTGGCTTGCATAATATTAGGATTATTACACTTTTAGACTGGTCAGTTTCTGTGCAGTTGAATATCTAATGTTCTCATACAGTGTTTTTTTTTTCACTTGACTCACGTCATCACAAATCTTTATACACTTAGGCTATATAATTTTTTTGAAGGAAATCTCTATAGGATAATATTATGCTCCAGGTGTGCTTTGGGTATGGTGCAAATATATACTTAATTTGTAAATTGTAGTCACAGTTCCTAATATTGGAGGTCAAATTGGAGGGTACTCCTGCTATAGGGAAAGTATATCTGCAAGGCCAACTTCCTAGTGGCCCCCTCCAGAAACTCAAGAAGCTACACCACTGCAGTACACATAAATTCATGACAAATAGCACTTAGCTGATTCTTGTTGCCCCTTTAGTTAGGGACCTCCACTGTAAAATCTTTCCTCATTTGGAGCTTATAACACAGATCTGAGATGGTCCCTACAAAAATCATTTGATAGACTTGAAACAAAATTATTCTGGTAGGGGCATTCCTTAAAAGGGGTTGGTTGATAAGGAAGTAATTAATTGCTGTTGCCCTTACCATGATATAAATAATTTTCCCGCAGTGAAAAACTCAAAACCCTCCCTGATTATTAAATTGTCACCCAATTAGTGTCTCTGATGATTCTCCTCCTTGAGTTTAAAGACTAGTGACCAGTCATAATACAGTAAACCAGAATCAAGCATTTTCTTGTTTAATCTAGGACATTTATAAATGTTCTTCAAAATTCAATTCAATTGATAATTTGACATAATCCTATAATGTTTCTAATCAGTTCTTCGTTGTGGTGATAGGAAAAATCCTGGTCAGTTTCAGTTGAATTAGTGGTGTCCCAATGGGGAGGGGGGGGGGGTGGGCTCATATTTGACACACATCCATGTGATCTAGTCAGACCTTGATTCAAACTCTTGATTCAGCTATTGGTAGCTTGATGCGCTTCCAATTGAGCCAACCTCCCAGTTTACCCTTTCATGTTGAGAGGGGGCCAGATATTGGTTATTTAAGCTCTGCGATGACATGAAAGCAGGCAACGATGACATGAAAACAAGTAACATAAGCTGCAGTGGCACATGTGTTCATCCGATGACATAATGTTTTCTGCATTTTTATCAGGTGTTTTAAATTATTTTCAAGGAGGCTCTGAGAATTAAATTAGGGTTTGATTTTGAATATAAATAAAAGCTGTGTGTGTGATGTCTCAGTTGTGTAATGCCAGCTGCTTTAAGTGGTGCATCAAAACGACACATAACAGGCACTACGAAAACACAAGGAATAACAGAAAAGCACTGAAAACAACAGCTAACAGGAGAACAGAAAACCTCTGAAAACAACAGCTAACAGGAGAACACCACTGAAAACAACAGCCAACAGGAGAAAACAACAGGAAAAGGAAACAACAACTGAAAAAAAGGAAAGTAATTATTAAAAGAAAACAGGAGAAAACAGCACAAACAGCTGACAGCAACGAAAAACGCTAATAGGAAGCAAGAATATATATGAGAAAACAGAAAACCAGAGAAACATCTGAAAACAACTGAGACAAACAACTGGAAACAACAGAATAAGTGGTAAAAAAAATAATAACAGAGAACCGGGGGCTTACACAATAAGGTTAGTTAATTTAAAAACCATTTTCTTTCAGAAACTGGCGTATTTATAAAATGTTGGTTTCAAGCTGGCAAATTCAGAAAATGGTGATTCAAAGTCTGGCGGGATCTTACAGCTTTTAATTTAAATTGCCATATCTTCATTTTGCTAAACTCACATAAGAAAATATTGCAAATACAAACCTGCATATATTTCTGTTTTCATCATTGCCCAGGGCCCGCTAACTGCATACTCCTAATTTTGCAATAAAAATTACCTGTCATATATATAGACCTAAGATAATATCATGCATACCTTTTTGCCAATAATTTTTGTAATAATTTTCTTTTTCTTTTACGAAGTAAGCAGACCCATTTACTGATCACAATGGAGGAAGCGACTGACGAAATGTCAACTTTCTTCAACGAGATATTCAGTGTCACAACAATGCAGACGGAAGATGACCAGACAGACTCCTTAAGGCCGCCGTTATTGTTCAGTAAATCATTGAAAGTGCAGGTTGTCAAATATATTCAACTCTATTCCCCATTGATAATCTGGATTCTTGGGACAATCGGCAACATCTTAGCATTTTTTGTGCTTCGTCGACCATTGTATCGTAATTCTGTGTCAACTTTTATATTGAAATGCTTGTGCGTTATAAATTTCATGAATATTCAACTTCTAATATTCGATATATTGTTGATATGGGATATCAATTTGAAGACTGCAAATACCCACATCTGTAGGGTGTACAGATTTGTTCATTTATGTCTGCTGACGATGTCTAGCTGGACCCTTGTGGTTTTAGCTATTGGTAGGACAGTAGCTGTGTACAAGCCTTTGTTCTACAAAGAAATGTTCAGTTTTAGAAGAGTAAAAATCACTCTTTTATTAGTTTACCTAGTGACTACAGCTTGTTATTGTCCAGTACTGTATATGACCCAAACAAAATCTTTCTTCGATCTGGTGCTTGGGGAAAAGTCTGAGACCTGTACGAGATTAAATTTGAATTATTATGTATATACTTATACAGTACTGCCCTGGTTGGATTTAGTGTTGTATTCATTGGTACCTTTCATTATATTAAGCATTACCAGTGTAATTATCATAAATGTGACTTACAAGGAATACAAAAATAGAGAACTACTGACAGGGAGCCAAAACGCTGCTGCGAGCCAAAATGTAAACATCAATTCCTTGTTAATTGGAAATTCTGTGGCATTTTTAGTTCTGACTTTACCATGGTGCCTGTTTCACCTCATAAATTTCTTTACAAATGTTTACTCAAGTTCTCCTTCGTTCATTAATTCTCTCTTATTCGCCAGAGTTGGCATTTTCTTTCGTAACTTGAACAATGCAGCAATGTTTTACATGTACTTCATCAGCGGCTCAAGATTCCGCAAAGAACTGAAATCGATGATAAAATCATTGTTCATTTGTGACCAACCACAACAGACTATACCCCCAAGTCAGTCCAGCTTTGTTGAAATAGGCCTACCACAAGTGAGTCACAATTGAATTTTCCGTAACTGGCCCATCTATTGTCATGGTAGTGGCTGGTATCAAAATTTTTCTAATATTTTTTCTGTTTTTTTGGTGGTATTGAGAATCGTGACCAACATCGGTAACACGGTAAAAAGCCATACTTCCTGCCTATTGACCAATCACAGAGGGGTATTCTGGCAGGAAGCAGTTAGGAATCACACACAAAAAACGCAGCAAGGAGTTGCAACGGCCGTAATGGAACCATTAACTTTTCATAGTGATTAATCAGGCTGATTTTTCCCAACTATTCATGCCTGATCTGATGTAATTTGCTAAGAATCACTGACAGTAAATTGGATGTTATTTGCTTTATCAATTACAAATGAATAATTTTTGGTGTTATTTGCTGACTATATACCAATGACTAAGAATTGGGTGTTCTTTGCAAAATATATTACTAATGATTTTAAATTAGGTGTTATTTTCAATATATCATTAATCGTCATAATCAGATTTTTTTTGCTAAATTACCAGTGATTGTAATTACAGTGTAATTTTAGAAATGTACTATTAATGATTGTAAATTGGAAGTTATTTGCCAAAGATGTTACGAATTTGCTTAATCCTGCTAATGATTGTAAATTACATGCTATTTGCTAATTTATATATTACAATAATAATTTTTGATTGGTTGATATGTATCATATATTTGCTAAAATTCAATATGTTACCAATGATTGTAAATTGAGTGTTCTTTGCTAAATATATTGCCAATGACAGTAAATTAGGTGCTATTTGCTAAATGCTGCTAATGATTGTAAATTAAAAGTTATTTGCTAATTTATATATTACAATAATAATTGTTGGTTGGTTGTTCTTTGTAAATGTAAAATGTTAATGATTGTATATTAGATATTTGCTAAAATGTAGTATGTTACCAATGATTGTAGATAGTGTGGTCTTTGCTAAATGTTGTCAATAATTGAAAAATATCAACCAAAAGATAAGTATTGTATCATCTCAGGGGTATCATTGTTTTGGTTTATCCTCTAAAACTTCTATGAAACCACAAATTGTCAAACAAAATAGACAAGGCAATATTCAGGGTTCTAAAGTGTATCTAGTAGTCTTTATAACAGATCTCATAGAAATGTTCCATGTCCCGTGTGAATATATGCAGAGATGATGTCAGTATTGCGACACTGACATCACTATTTGGGCACTCCCTGTGAGCTTTTGAGATCAAAGCTCAAGTATTGATACCAACTGCTAATATCAAATAAGGCTCAATGGCTAAGTGTGAATAACAACTGATTGATCTGTTTTCATATATATGTGTAATTTTGCATGATGGTTTATTCACCTGGAGCAGTTGAAATTGATAATTGGGCCATTTGGTGTAAGGTATTTCAAGGGAAAGGACATTTTTTGCACCACCTAGAGATTGTTCCTTAGGGTCAAATGAATCCATCCATATGTATGTCACAACAGTTTACAGCAGCCCGTGTCTGGTTTAAACCTCTCACCCCCCCCAGATAATTTTCAAAGCGGGTACAAGAGCAACCACCACCATTGACTTCTAAGGTCTCTTGACACACTACGCAAATACAGCATAAATGCCAATTTACAAATTTGACCATTGCATTTGGTAACTGCTTACTGTAATAAGGTATTTTGGAGTCAATAATCTTTCTGGCAGTCAGACATTTCAGTGTTAAAGTGCACACTCTAAAAACAACGCGTTAAATTGTTTATGATTTTTAACACATTTAAGTGTTTTTGATTTTAAGCACATTTTAAAAAGCGTCTTTGATTTTAAACACATTTAAGTGTCTTTGATTAAAAACACAAATATGCTTTAATGGCTTGTAATAATTTATTAACACTAAAAAGTATTTATAATAATAAAAGTGTTTGATCGTAAACACTCGATGCTTTTCCAGGGTGACTGCAGACAAGGTGTTTATCATATTAAAGTGTTAAACAAAAAGCATTTATAATTAAACACTCTGGTGTTACAGTATTAACTCATTGTTAATGTACATCACAATATCAGTTGTTCATCTGCTTTCTGAATAAATCACATGCTTACAATAGTGAAATCAAGTAACAATTTATAAAAACCAGTACGAATGAAAATATAGACTTAATTGAATTTAAATACTTCATAATATTATATAATTAAACTAACTATCCACATTAATATACCATCAAGAACCTTTTGCGTTAAGAGTGTAGTAATATAAATAGCAAAAAAACAAACACATGAATTCCCACGTAAGGTGACCTCCTAACTAGCAACATAATCATCAGTCCCCTCATCCCTCCGAAAAAAAACTGCAATCATATTGAATACATTTTTGTATTATTATGAAAACTCCTCCTTTTAAATACAAGAAATTCATGTTAGCAAAACCAACAATGTGGTTCTTTCAATGCCAGTCGGGATTGTTATAATATGTAAAATATGTAAAATCTCTTTCGGACAGAGTCTCACCTAATGTAGATCCACAAATTTCACCAAATCCTGAGGCAATTGGTTAGTGTATGGGATTTTAGCATCAACAATCTTCCTCGCAGCCGAGTATTTCAATGATAAACTGCTATCATACTTCATCAGCAAGTCCTTGAAATGCGCTAAATAATTTTCTGGTTCTGAATTATCAAACCTGTGCTGCAGCATTTCACCAGGACACCTGCCTTGTTTGTTCTTGGCGTGAGGGTAGGATCCTCTTTCAAGCAAAATCTGGACAATTTCCATTGAAGTAGCCATAATTTCATCTGCAATCTCTTGGTGGAACTGGGAACCATGTTGAGATCCGATTTCATGCAGGAAATCAAAGATCACAAGGTGCAAAACAGTGTTACCATCACAATCTGTTGCATTTAGGTCACATTGACGCGATTCAGTAATCATCTTTACTAATTGGTAATTATGCCTGAAGCATTGTTGGATTAACTGCTTATAAAGCGTTTCTTTATATTTTGCTTTGAAAATTGCATTAATAACGGGTGATGAACAGCCGTTGATGGGTGATGACACTGTAGGACACCGATGCAAGAGTTCATCCAACAGGACCTTTGCAATTCTGGGGTTGACCTCATTTTTTATCTCAACTTGATTTTCCTTCTTGTGCTCAGGGTGAACATTTCTGTCACTCCTCTTTATCAAGTGCAAGATCACTCCACGAATGATGAGCAAAGTTTGTTCCATGGTGCCTATCAATTCTTGCACACACCCTGGTTTTCTTTCAGTATCCAGCCTGTTTTGAATGACGCAGCAGCTGTCTATTGCAACCTGCACAAACTTCACCAGGACATCATTGGACAATGAGTAGTTACGACTGATAGCGCCCCCTAGAGAAATCCCTCCATTGATCATCAAGTCAGCAAAGTGCAAATATTTTCCGAAATAGGAAATCCGATCCAGCCAATGCCTCATTAGTGAATTGAAATTGGTGTCCTGACTACCTCTGCCCCTTGAATGTACTGAAAAATAAAAATAAAATTTAAAAAATCAAGTCCGTCTCAATTTGCAACTCTCATAATATCTTAAGACTTCCCGTGATAGATGAGTACAGAATAAAGAATAAGAGTACAAGTAATTTTTTTTTAATTATCTTTGGCTGAATTGAAGGACCTGCAAAGGTACTTCAACAGGTCTTATACAGGCAGCAGCCCTAGAAAATGGCACTCCAGTCCACATTTTTTAATCGGCAAATGTTCTTTTAATCAGGTTGGATCACCTTAATGAAGAAAATGGATTTTCAAAAACCTTCCCAAACAAGTACATAACTAGGAAAGAACAATCAGTGGCGTAACTCGGAGCAGCAAGCAGGAGGGGGGGCATCTTGGGGCCCCTAAACTCTATCTTTATTGGAATTTTTAAAAGTAAATTAAAGTCTGAAATTTTATCTGATCGCATGTGCTTTTAAACTCTGCCCAGTCATATCTTTGCTTTTATATTTTATCTGTATTTACCATTTGTGTTTTTATAATTTATAATGTGTTTTATGTTTTTATCTATATTTGTATTTCTATGTTGTCTTGTCCATGTAAATAACTCTGTGTGTCTTCTGTGCTGAATAAGCTACCCTGGTTAAATAAAAGTATTTTGACTTTGACTTTGGCCCTGTGTTTCTTCTGCAATACTTCTAGTGTCAGTCAAGGCAGCTTAAAAGTTCATATGGGGGCAAAGGTAAATTACAGTGTATGGGGGGAGGGAACTTTCTCACCCATGCTCCCCATATCCCCCCCACCTGCTAAAAGGGAAACCAGTGAAAAATTGGAGCTACATAACTGCGATTGGATCTACTTACGGTCTTCGGGTGACTTCTTGGGAACCACATCAAACTGAAGATCAATGCTTATTCTCTCTCTCGCTAATAGACATTGTAAAAGGAGTTGATAGAAACTGCCTTCATATCTATCCAGCTCTTCAATTGTTTGCCATTCTCTTTCAAATCTGTAGCATGCCAGAGGTGGAAGAACAGTTTTTGGAATTCCATATTTTTCTCTAAGACGAGTTGCCTTTGCTAACAATTCCGAGTCGAGTGAACACCAAGGGTTGCCGTATGGGAAATGCAAACCTACGCATTCATAGGCCTGAATTATCTGCTCCATTGGAAAACTGTATTTTCTAATTAGAGCCAAAGTCAGCTGTTTATCCCGAGTAGCAGCGTAGTCCAATACATTCAATCCTGCTTTGTCTTTCAAATTAACATCTGCGCCATTTTGAAGCAGAATTTTTGCAAAGTACCTATTTCCATTTTCAGCAGCGTAGTGCAACGGAGCTTTACCAAGGAGATCGCATACGTTGACGTCAGCCCCGTGATCTATTAACATCTTCATTGATGCGATTCTTGTGACATTTGAAGCAAAATCATCATCATCGTCAAGTGAGAAGTCTCCACCCATGAACCCTCTTTCAGTACGGGTGCAAGCGACGTGTAGTGTCGTTTGTCCTATTGCAGTTCTCTGGTTGACATCGGCTCCTGCTGATAACAGTGCTCTGATTAATCTGTCCTCCTTCTCATAAGCAAAAGCACATACTGCAAAAAGTGGGAAGACGTCATCCAAAGCCCCAAATTGTGTTTCCGAAGACCTCATATCCAATGTTTTTATTACTCGTAGATTGCCTGTTCGACAGTGGTCATGGATAATTCCAGTCGCTGAAACATCTGCTCCATTAGCCAAGAGAAGTTTCACAACTCCATACACATCTGAAAATGAAAGGACAGTTTTTTACAGCCTGATGACTACAGTCTGTCAAATTGATATGCAAAAAGAGTGAACAGCTGCACTGTGAAAGCGGTACTTAGTGACTCATGATAGCTGAGCAGTGTCATCTTCTCTACATTCAACATGAAAAACAAGGAGGCTGTTTGATTAGTAATGTTCAAGAGAAAGCTGTTTGATTTATCGTAACTGATTTTAGAGTAAAAATCGGACGCATAATAATTTCACTATTTGGAAAAAATTTTGGGTAGCCCCACATTTTACCCAACATCCTTACAACGGTTCAACTGGCCCAAAGGGCTGGTTCGAATGGCCCCGTAGGTGGGGCCAGTTGAACCAATGTTTTTTTAAAGCTTATTTATAAGTTGGCCTGGATGATGCACACCAAAACCTAAAGTTGGGATGTTTAGTCAACTTTTGAAACCACATTTTCCATGTTTGTTTTTCCTGAAAGCTGCAAAAGTCTGCCCACAGCAGAGCAATTTCTAAAATTGGGTTCAACTGGGCCAACTCTCCCCTACAATCTCTATTAGGGGAATGAATGGATGAACGAGGCTTTGTGTGTGTATTTATACACTTGGTAGGCTAATTAGGATAGGAGGAGGATAGGGCAATAAGGGGAAGGATGATTGAAACTGCCCTTCAAGATAGGCCCATGCAACCAGGTAAGAGCTGGATTCGCACCCTGGACCTAGCAATCAGCAACCCAGCATGCTGCCACTGAACTAAGATAATTGAATTTGTATAAATTTTAAAAAATAAACACTTACTATGTCTGCATGCCTCTATCAGAGGAGTTGATTCTTCTTGTTCATATTCATCATATCTTCTCAAGTTGGTCAGCTCTGGATGATGATATAAAATCTCCTTCGCCAGCTTGCCGTCAGTTCTCTTTAAGGCAGCAAACAGCAACTCTTGATCGTCCGCCATTATGTTCGGATTGTAGTTTGTTCAAGTCCTAGGTGCAGAAAATCTATAGATAGAATATAGCTTTATAAGACAATAGAAGGCTGTAGTCAGGCTAACAACTCTTAATCAGCCTTGGTTATCTGTCATCCTGTCCATTATGTATTTGACATACTAAAAATAACTCAGAATCAATTTCCATCCTGCATTATTTTGGTCCATGCCGGCATTATGTTGCCCCTGATTGTGCAATCTCAGCCAGATGCCTGTAGTGAGTCACCCTGATTTTGACTAGACTGAGTGTAATGTGCTGCTGTTCTATTTCTGATGACCTATTTCCTGACATGGTGGGCTCCACTGTCTATAGATAAAGCTTAGATCTATGTTAGGGGCTAACCTTTAATTTTAAGGTGGGGAGGGGGGCTACAATTTCTATAACAAATAATTTCTTGCTCAATTTTAGTGAAATAAATAAAACATCTTTTGATAGTCTTGAAACAAAATTATTCTGGTTTGGGCATTCCTTTAAAGGGGTTGGTTTGCAAAACCTGGGAGAAAGTTATGTGACTTAATTACCCTCCCCTTACCCTATTTTCCCCTACAACTCAATTTGAAAACAGAAAAATACTCTCATTTCAACGCATAGATTGAGGACCTAAAGTGTACATTTGTATGAAGGCAGTGTACAGCAGTGGAGTAAATACGGATACAAAAAGGAGGTCAAACTGATACTGTGTGAACTATGCCATTCAAATTCAAGAAGATAAGGAAGTGGGTCATAACTTGTGATGTGCAAAATTCTTGTACATGTCTTTCATATTTGAAGAATGGATCCTGTAAAGAGCATCCAAAATCAGTTGTTTCTTGCTATTGGGCAAAGTTACACTGATGATTGTCAAGAAGTGAAGCGTATTTTGTCGGATCATCCAGAATTGATTAACCTCAAAAGGAAGGATGACTTTCTGCAAGAAGTATCAACACCTCTGATAGAGGCCTGCAGACAAGGTGGGTGTCAATAGGCCTATCCTTCGAGCACAATGAAGAGAAATGAAGAAACTTGAAATTATAGGATAGAATATCACAAATAGAAGTATTAAAAAGTATTTATGTAAATTGAAGAGATATGTTCAAAGAAACTTGAAATTATAGGATGGGATATCAAAAATAGAAGTACGAGAAAACGTATCCACATGCCAATCATGTTATTGATTTATGTATTATCAGCAGTCTAATGTAGTGTATCTGACATATACTTATTATATAACTATTGATCCATCTATCCATCTATCTATCTGTCTATCTGTCATTCTTTCTTTCTTCCTCTCTCTCTATTTGTTCAGATATGTATTTGTCTGTATAATGCTTTAATACTGTCAGGGGCGGAGTGGCCACATTTCGGGCCCTGTGGCAAAACAAGTCAATGGGCCCCCCAGGCCCCCACATTTAATATCGGCATTTTTCCATTTACCGAAAGGCGGAGGGGCCCATTCATACATACATTCTGGGGCTATTTCTCATTGGGGCTCTAACCTAAAAGTTTTGATTGTATTGGAATGCTGCTATTGCTGCAAAGTGAGTGGTACTTGTTGTTGAACCTTTTTTTTTGGCGGAGTCATAATTTTTCCTGCCCAGGGAATAGTGATTAGTCCCTGTTTGGCAGCCAGCCAGACAGCCACGCACGAGCACCCTCACTTCTCAGTATAAGCTTGTTAAGCTTGCCCTGACCAGTGATCACAACATACATTATTTCTGAAGTTGTAACAAAAAGATTAACTCTTCTTTGGTGTGACAGACATAGTTAACTGTTTCAGATCTCTCAAAGCAATTGAATGAATACTTTAGTGTTTCATTGTTGTCCGTTTGTTGTTTCAATTAGTTTCGTTGGAGAATGCCCTAAACTATCATTTAAATCATGCCGGCAATAGCTGTTAAAGGATTTGAAAACTTCATAATTTTATGGTGCTCATTGGCAGTGCAAGTGCACTCATTGATAGTTTAAAATTGTTGATTGCGCTTTGTTTATATGTTGCTAGCAGCTCAGCTGTGCGTATGAGCACAAGTGATGAGGTCCCTCTACCTAGACATGACCTGACCTACTCGAATATTAATAAATGTGTCAGCTGGAGGTCATCCAATTTCTGGCAGACTCTCCAGCTGTGCTGTTCGTTCAGAGTCTGTGAGCAGACTGTTGTATCACGGTCACTCACTCAGTCAAAAAGAGAGAATTTTTGGCTATCAAATTAATTTTTAATTTTTTGCCACCTTGCACGGGCCCCCCTGAGTGCTTGGGCCCGTGGCAGCTGCCACTATGCCACATAGGCTAGTCCACCCCTGAATACTGTTACACTACTCTGTTTCATCTTATCTTTAAATACATTACAACTAAAAAGGGAATATACATTACTTATAGTCCAGTGAAACTATAACTGCTTTTTTAATGTTATTTACATAATATTATTTATAAGCTTTAAAATGAAGATTCAATTAAGAAAAACATGCCTTATTGCTTTCAAAATAATTCCCGCAGAAAAGAAATATAATTTTATATAAAGTCAATGACCAGAAGTAGATCAAAAGTTCTAACTGTGAAGTAGGGGGAACCGGGGCACAGGACACAGGGCACCATGGGACGGTAGGGTTTTCTTGGTTCCTGGCAAAGTATGTGATATGCATTTATGATTTATCCCAATACTGTGGGTGATATTCGTGAAACTTTTGATTTGCTCTGTGCTTCATCTTTGAGCAAAATTAGTATATATCAACAGCCCATTCTTCCATCCCTCGTATTACCACATCATGAATTTCAACCGATACATGTATACGTGTATAGGTCTACCATTTACATTAAGCATCCAGAATAAGTACCACAAAAAAATGAAAAAATGCAAAGTTTTTTATTATCCATCCAATAACTACATGTACAATCCTTCAATTTTTTTTTCATAGACCAAAAGCTTGATGTCATGCTGAAACTGGGAGGCTATTGGTCAGTTGAGGTGTTATTAGAAAAACTATATGTCATGCAAGGCTTTTTTGGTGATGTAAAGATAGATATGAACATTCTCATTGGTCGGGAGAGTCAGCTGCATGACATCAAGCAGTTGCTCTTAAATTGTACTAAATTAGCGTTTTGAAGGCTCCAGTGTCATTATCATCATTTAATCAATGGAGTACATGGATTCTCAAAGCATGCCATGTGATGGCCAAGGTGGCTTGATTTGGAATCTTATTGGAGGAAGATGGGAAGTAGAAGAGGTGTTCTATAATATGTAACAGAGAACATCTGACCCCAATATCTGTCCTCTATTTATGAATCTACTCAGCTGGGGAAGGAGTTTAGTGAAAAGCTGTAAAACACAAACCAGTCTTTCACTAAATCTCACAGCTGGTCGAATCCCAGCGTGAAGGTCAATGCAGTGTATCGCCATGCTCAAGCAACATGAACCCAAAACCATTTCTGAAACTTGACCAATTGTTTGGATACACAGGTGCAATTAATAACCAACAAAATTCCAATGACATGAAACTGTTAAGGATTTGCTTTAACTGTTTGGTGTTGCTAATTATACCAAAACACAGTAAAAACAAAGTTAACGTCTATTGGCTGCTACCCTCAGTTTTTCATGCTGATTGCGCTACTGGTGGCTCCGCCTATATTGTTGCTAGGCTTTAGCCAGGTGATGAAGCTGTCAAATCAAATCAAATCAAATTTATTTATACATTTTTCAAACAGGACAGATTGGCTTATAGTGCTCCGTTAGCCAATGACAGAAATGAATAGTATTTTTTGTTCATTTCTTTGGCCAGGTCAGAATTGTTTGCTATTTTGCTAATGACCAGCTAATCCCTAGTGTTGCTGGTACCAGGGAGGTTGTGTCAGTCTAAGGAATGGTTGTTTTTTAGACTGGGCCTATTACATGTATTTTGTGCAGGCGATTCTGAGGTGTTTTTCCATCAACCCTCTTACTATGTTTGGTAATGAGCACAGCTGCACTGCTGCACTGCTGATTGAAGCTGAGAAAACTCAGAACACCATATACGTCAATCAAGGTACATGTTGCGCCATCTATAACATACCTTTACACAGGTGATAATTAAACTGAATTTATTGCATATCTAGAAGTAAGAGAATATCCTCATTTATATGATCCCAAATGTATCTTCATATTACAAAAGTTTTATATCTTTTTATGGTATTGATACATGTGTAAGTCTTGTGATGCTGTTCCAAAGATTAGCATTCACTCTCTTTATCAATGCAGCAGGCTGACTCCAGAGTTGCACCTGACTTGACCACTAATTATACATCAATCATGATGGCGATAACTTTTCATAATATTGCTTATTGCTGTACTGGTTGATAGATCATTAATTGGGCAAGGCAGGGCCGAACCTGGAGTCGGTCCCCACTCACGGCCGAATAACCGAACCGATCCTGAGGGTCTAATATTCGGCCGGACCGAATACCGAATCCAGCTTCGGTACACCCCTACAGCCAATCTGATTCGCTTGTCAGCATGTTGTCATGCTCTTCAGCTTCACATCACACAGAGCTGTCATGCTCTTCAGCTTCACATCACACAGAGCTGTCATGCTCTTCAGCTTCACATCACACAGAGCTGCC
This sequence comes from Platynereis dumerilii, assembly GCA_026936325.1. NCBI lineage: Eukaryota > Metazoa > Annelida > Polychaeta > Phyllodocida > Nereididae > Platynereis > Platynereis dumerilii. The sequence continues at coordinate 53,521,836 of JAPTHN010000009.1, read as the reverse complement.
AGACCAATAGCTATCCTGAACCAGCATGACCTCATGCTGTCAGTCTGTGGAAAAAAATTGAAGGATACATAGTTATTGATGGATAATAAGTGCTTGTCCTTTAAACTTTTTTTTTTAGGTTTTTATGAAGTTGTGAGAATTCTCTTGAACAAAGGAGCAGATGTTTCAGCCACAGGTTGCATCCACCCAAGATTTTTTCCACGTGGAGTGATAACACCGTTGGACATGGTGTCTTCTGGAGCACAGTTTGGTGCTTTGTACGATGTCTTTCCTCTCTTTGCTGCAGCTGCCTTTGGGTCTCGTACACTGGCAGACATCATGAAGGCTTTGTTATCAGCAGGTGCAGATGTGAATCAAAGGACGGCAATAGGACAAACAGCACTGCATATCGTTTGTGCATATCCTGACTTGGGTGACCAAGCTACAGAATTCTCCCTTGATGATGATGATTATAGTCTGACTGTAAAATTCTCTGAAGGCTTCAATAATGATGATTATAGTCTGGTTAAAAGGTATCCAATAATGGGACCAATACAGACTCTATTAGATCATGGAGCAGATGTAAACATATGCGATCACCATGGCAAATCTCCTTTACACTATGCGGCCCAAAATGGAAATAAATACTTTGTGAAGATCCTGCTTAAAAAAGGAGCAAATGTTTATCTCAAGGATAATGCTGGTTTGACTGCACTGGACTATGCTGCAACTGAAGATAAACTGTTAACAAGAGCTCTCATTGACAAATTCAATTTTCCAGTGGAGCAGTGCATTAAAGCATATGAATGTGTTGCACTGAATGCCCCCCATTGGTATTCAATAGATTCTGAGATGCTGCGAAAGGCCACACTCCTCCGAGAACTTCACGGAATTCCAAAAACAGTTCTACCACCTCTTGAATGTTATGGCTATGAAAGAGAATGGCAGACAATTGAGGAACTTGAGGAATATGGAAATGATTTCAGTCAACTGCTAAGGCAATGTTTATTAGCCAGAGAAAGGATAGGCAGAGAAAATCACTTTGATGTTGCACCTGCAAAACAAGCAAGAATCCGTAAGTATAGCCAAACTTCCAGAATGTATAGGGATACTCCAATTTCAATAAGCTCATAGTTATGAACTTTTACAATGGTAAAACGTTTAATTATCGTTTTTTGAATGGCAGATAGCTCTGTACTTGGTCAGCTGAAAACGTCCTAGTTCTTCGTATTGTCGGAAAAGCACACTAAAGCTGTTGGTCTCTACTACGATTGAGTAAGGCTTGTTGTGAGGTAGCTGTGTTCCTAAAACTGCATGAATGATTATAATTTTTGGAGATACTTCTTCAGGGAGACGTAGCACTTCTTGCCACTTAGTCATCACCATTGGAAAAGCCGGTATCTAACTGACAATATAGCATGTTAGCGCCCTGCCAGGGATTAAAACCATTAACAACAGCCAACAAACACTCAGATTATAGTTTATTTTGCAAAATTTATGAGTTAAAATGAATAATAGAAGAAGCGTATGATGTCTAAATCAGTTAGATTGAACTGACAAAAACGCATGTTAGAACCCTCCAAATTGGTGTCTAAGTAATACTTAAAAACACGATTGAGTTTACCTCATGGCATTCAGCGTGTACTTGTATACTTTTACACATCATGAAAACATTCTGGTTGGCTTTTCAAAATAACTATATTTTCTTTTTTTATATTTTCAGTTGATTCAAGAGGTGGAATTCTTCAGAACAAAAAGTTGCTGAATTCACGGATGAGGTACTGGCTCGACCGCATATCATATTATGGAAACCATTTGTACTTTGCTGACTCAATGATCATGGGAGATATCTCTTTGAAGTGTGCAATAGATTATGAGTGGTCTCTGTCAAATGATGTCCTGGTGAAGTTTGTGCTCATTGCAATAGACAGTTGTTGTGTCATTCAAAAGAGACTGAGCAGTGAAACAAATCCAGGATGTATACAAGAATTGGTCAGTACCATGGAACAAATCTTAGTCATCGTTGGTGGAGTCATCTTGCATTTGATGAAGAGAAATGACAGAAATTCTCACCACAAGCAAGATCGAGAGAGCAATGCTGAGTTGAAAAAATATGTGAATCACAGAATTGCCAAGATCCTCTTGGACGAACTCTTACATCGGTGTCCAATGGTTTCATCGCCCTTAAATGGTTACACTTCCCCAGTGATTAGCATACTTTTTAAAGCAAAGTACAAAGAAATTCTATGTTTTCGTTTAACTGTACAATGCTTCCAGTATAACTTCCAACTTGCAAAAATGTTTACTGAATCATGTCATTGTGACTTAAACGCCATGGACAGCAATGGAAACACTATTCTGCACATTGCAATTCTGGATTCTTTGCAGGAAATTGACTCGAAAAGGGGGTTTTGTTACATTCCTGACATCATTGAACAATTGAAGATCACTGCACTAAAAGTGACCCAACTTTTGCTTGAGAGGGGAGCATACCCTCATGCCAGGAACAAACAAGGCTTATGTCCTGGTGAAGTACCACAGGATACTAAGTTTTTCACTAAATATCCAGAAAATTACATGACCCCCTTCAAAGACATGCTGGAGAAGTATGACCTCAGATTAACATTGAAATACTTGGCTGCAAGGCAGATTGTTGATGCTAAAATCTCTTACAGGAACCTGTTGCCCAAAGATTTGGTAAAATTTGTCGATTTACATTGATTAAGCTTCATCCTTTTAAATATTGATTGGCAGCACTAAGTTGATCATTATGATTCCTGTATGCTATCAGTATGTTTTTGGAGTTACAATGATTGACAATGTCTTTAAAATTCATGTGCACTTTTAAATAAAAACTACATATATATATATATATATATAGTATTTTCTCAGTTGATAAAAAATGCCTCAAGAAATTAACTGTGACCATTGTCACTCATTTTGACTTAAACTGCGAGAGGCGAATGACCCAAGATGATTTCTGTCACAGCGGCTCATGAGACCTATTTCAATTTAATCTTACACCTATCGTACTGGACACAGTTGGAGAATGATTAGTTTGCTAGCTCATTCTAACTTACGCTGTGAGAGGATAATGACCCAGGATGATGTCTGTCACAATTTCACATCATCAGTTTCAGTTCTTGATGCAACAGTGAGCCGCTGATAAAGAGCAAGTAATACATCGCGGCATTATTGAAATTACAAAAGAATATTCCAAACTGTAAGATAGAATTCAGAAGCTTTTGGAAATCAACATACCGTACAACCCAAAATAAAGTACGACTACCTCAGCACGAAGGAAGAATCAGTCACTACTTTACCATTTCACACCTTTTGGCTCCCTCCAAATCACTTGCTATCATTAGCCTGACCATTGTGGCTTATAAGACCTTGGAGCGCATAATAAGAGGACGAATCATGAATTATATGCTCAGCAATAATTAAATTTTGATCACAAACAAACAGTACGGCTTCATGGGAGGGAGATCAACAGTCCTTCAGCTTCTTCGAATCCTTGATGAGTGGACGGAAAATGTGGACAGGGGGTATGCCACTGAGGTTATATATATGGATTTCAGAAAGGCATTTGATTCTGTTCCCCACCGAAGATTACTACACAAGATCGAGGCCCTTGGAGTCATGGATCCGGTGCTCTCTTGGATCAGAGCTTTTCTCAAGAACCGAACGCAATCAGTCAAGGTTAATGGAACAGCTTCGAGTGAATTTCCAAACCTCAGTGGCATACCCCAAGGATCAGTCCTAGGCCCAGTGCTTTTCGTCCACTACATTAATGACCTTCCTACAAATATTGATAGCAAAGTCTTTGTGTTTGCTGACGACACCAAACTGTACCAATCATTTCCGCGCAAAGAATCAGCGCCTGCTAACATCCAATCTGACTTGAAAACTCTAGAGACGTGGTCTAGAGTATGGCTTCTTAGGTTCCTCCCACAAAAATGTCACCTAATGGTTGTATTAAATTGATCAAGGATGCCAAATTACTCCTAGAATACTGGAATGTGAGGGAGGTGATCCTGTAGAGCTGGAAAGAGTTGATTCTGAGAAGGACCTGGGCATTATAATTGATTGCATCCTTAATTTCGACAAGCACATTGATGTTATTTGTAACAAAGCCAGGAAGGTGATGGGGATTATCAGGAGAATGTTGATCACCTAACACCTGAAGTATTAAAACGACTATACATAGCACTGGTCAGAAGTCATTTAGAGTATGGACAGGCAGTTTGGAGCCCACATACAATGAAAAATATCAAGAACCTGGAGTCAGTCCAGAGGACAGCAACAAAGCAAGTGAATGGGCTTAGAAACCTGACTTATGAAGAGCGACTGCGGAGACTCGATCTGCCAACTCTAAGATTTAGAAGAAGACGCGGGGACATGATTGAAACATTCAAGATCATCCATGGTATCTACGATCCGTGCTGCAGTCCATCTGTCCCCACAACAGATAGAGCAGGAAGAGGCAACTTCTTGAAACTCTTCCAAAGACAAGTCCATCGCCTCGACGTCAGGAAATATAATTTTACCAACAGGGTTGTCAACATTTGGAAAGAGCTCCAAGCCTCTGTGGTGACAGCTAAATCGGTCAACTCTTTTTTAAAAGGACAAGCTGGACAGACTGTGGAAAACTGAGGAGATCAAGTTTAACCCAGGTTTTTAAGAGTATTGTAACGAGTGTCAGGCAGCGGTAGAGGCCCAACACTCCAAGTTAATAGATTAACTCTATGCAAAATATGATTGGTTGGTACTTAGGGGAAGGCATCGGAAGAGGCCCTCCTACATTAGGCTTATTTTTGTCTGTATTTGATGGTTAACCTCAAGTTGAGAGTACGAGAGGACTAAATGCTAGTAGTTTTTTGCCTTGCCAAGGTATGACAGCGGTAGCGGCCATCCTTATGTTTCCATAATATTGTCTTATTAGGGAATCAAATATTTATCTGAGCTCAGTGATATTACAAAAGTATTAATATCGGTATTAATTTTTAATATCAGTATTAAATTTTCTTGTGGTGATGTAAATCATGCAGGAGATGGAACTGGAGAGGCAACGGAAGTGGCCAATCTAGCTAAGGTGATATTGTCCATGTTAAATAATTAAAGCTATAAGTTGTCGATGTTTGGGAACCACGAAACATAATTCTGGGAGGGCAGCGGTAGCGGCCTATCCCATATGCATATTTAAAGCATTGAACAGGCCCAATACCGTAATAACTATGTATATAGTGTACATATAGAGGAATGTAAATAAATATGGAGGAAATCCTATTTATATCCTTGTAAATATGTTTGTGGCAGGCAACTGTGGAGGCCAGCCGCTTGTTATCACATTTTTCATGATATCCATACTGCACAAGCTTCCACTGGAGTCACGCATCACATATAGATCTGCATATAGAGGTCCGACGGACCTACGTGCAGTATACTACTATACTATACTATTACCTACTTTAAATTACCTCTTAAAATTGCATTAAATTCACATTTTAAAAGCCAGTACCAATTCAAACTGATCACTCCCATTGCATTTGATTTCTTTGATATGATGCCCCTTGCTAATTGCAGTTACTTTGCTTGTCTTAATGGAATTCTTGATACAGGATAAGGATGAGGCGCGGAGTCAAAGGTAGTTGTAAGGAGATTTGGGGTGGAGAGGAGAAAGGAGGGCAAAATAAGTAAAAAGAGGATTCTGACAGAAAAAATTCTTCCTTTATTTTGGATTGTACTGTATAGGTCAGTGAAGAATTAGAGGAAGTAAAACAGAGAAACTGGGAATGTAAGCACCAGTCACGCAACGGAATTGCCAATCAGCAAAGATTTGATGTTCACATTTTGGTTCGTTGCAGAGTTTTGTCTCGATTAAGTTTTTTTTTTCTTTTTGTGTTGATTGTGAGTTTCTTTGATGCTAAATAAACCAGTGATATTTAGTAAAGCAAAAGGAAATAATGAATATCATGCTAGATCCATCCAGGGTAACACCCTCTCCGTGAAAATATCATGGTCAGGGTTGAGGCGGATACATGTGTTAGTTTTCCAAGGACTGGATCGAAGTAGATTGTAGATGTTCTCAAAGTGTAGGCTACAACTCCGGACTAACAAACAAATTTCTCTCAATGCATAAAAATTAGACAGATTTTTGACTCGTCTGAAAGAAAACATTTCTTTGTAGAACAGCGGTTTTGTAAACTCCCAAGGTGTCTGCAGGTTTTTTGAAACCAAATTCCAGGCTTTTCCAGGCCAATTTTTTCAAAATTCCAGGCCAATTTGTTGATGAACTGACCAATTAATGACACAATACACACATTTTTTTCTGAACACGACATTTTTCCTTCGGTCCTATCATTGCTAAAATTGTCAAAAATTTAGCAGTGGACTATTTTTATTTCATACAAACTAAATTTCCATGCTTTTCCAGGCCCTTTTTTCAAACGCTGGTTTTGCCAGGCTTTTCCATGATTGGCCGACACCCTGGGTCTCCTTTAGCTCCGGATATTGCCAAACAACATGGGTACAACTGCATATTGCCAACAGACTTTAGTTCAGATATCTGTACACCCTACACACAATCACAAATATCCATGAAAAAAATGTTGATACATGGATTACTTACATATATACAGGAAGTCTCTCCTTTTGCATTCCAAGGGGTTGGTAAGAAATTTTAACTGAGAAAAAATGTTAAATAACGCACATAAACTCATTTTATTTTGGCTTTTTTACGAGCCAAAGTAGCCGAAATGACGCGAATCTGTAGGCTAGGCCATGTATAACTGTATATATATATGCGTTAATTGCTTTGCATGTCGGGAGGGGGGTACTAAAAATATGCGTGAAATCTAAGGGTTGGGTACTAAAAATCCGCATGAAACTCAAGGGGGAATGGGGGGATACAATTTTTGATGGGAAGTTCCAGCAAAACTCCCACTCCCCCCTGTCATAAATTCTAAACAGTCCCTAGCAACGTTGTGACGCCAAAGTTTGTAATCACATCTTTGACCTTTTCACCTGTGGCCATGGCAATAACAGATTGTTTGGTTGCATCTTAATTTCTACAACAGAAAGCAAAGAGACTAAACGGATTTTAAAGACGATTTGAAGAGACAATTTCTGTATCAAATCTTCTTCTTACAAAGTTTTTTCACATGATAAAAATCACATGATATGGGGAAAAACAAGTGCATGAATGAATGAATAATGAATAAATGAATAAATAAGTAATGAATGAACAAATTATTTAATGATGAATGAATTATTTAAGCAATGAATGAATGGCTAGACAGGCAAATATCAATTAAATCAAAAGATATAGTTGAAAATGAATGAGGTTCCCTCCTGAAAAATTGTCTTCCATTATCCAACCAATTTGGTCTAGTGCCAATAGCTAGTACTTCAAAAGATTGGATGTTTTGCCTCCCAACCTGCAGGTCAATTTGGATTTCATGGTCCTGTGACAACCATTATAATTGTGATAACTAGTCCAATGAACACGAACTGGCCTTACCTCTTTGGCCCAGGTTCAAAGAAAAGCTTGGTCATTCTTCCAGATGAGCGTTCATTTCTTTTAACAAGAAACCCTAACCTCATTCCCGTCAGTGCATAAATACAGGACCTAAATCTGTATCACCCACTAACCCTCAGGTTGCTAACTGTGGGAAAGGAATACTAAAAGAAAAATGTGGAAATATGAATTTCCAACAGGGGCAGCGCCTTCCAATAAAAATCTTCAGTGGAGCCCCCTTGTGATCTTGTTGGTCAGGAAAATGCAGACTACATGCAGTGAAACTATCACAAATGAATAATTATGCATGAGTTGTATTTATATCACCACTTTCATCAGGAATAACTCTTCTATATAGGTCAAACTGATAATGTGTGAACTATGCCATTCAAATTCAAGAAGATAAGGAAGTGGGTCGCAATTTATTGATGTGCAAAATTCTTGTACATGTCTCTCATATTTGAAGAATGGATCCTGTAAACAGCATCCAAAATCAGTTGTTTCTTGCTATTGGGCAAAGTTACACTGATGATTGTCAAGAAGTGAAGCGTATTTTGTCGGATCATCCAGAATTGATTAACCTCAAAAGGAAGGATGACTTTCTGCAAGAAGTATCAACACCTCTGATAGAGGCCTGCAGACAAGGTGGGTGTCAATAGGCCTATCCTTCGAGCACAATGAAGAGAAATGAAGAAACTTGAAATTATAGGATAGAATATCAAAATAGAAGTATTAAAAAGTATTTATATAAATTGAAGAGATATGTTCCAAGAAACTTGAAATTATAGGATGGGATATCAAAAATAGAAGTACGAGAAAACATATCCACATGCCAATCATGTTATTGATTTATGTATTTTCAGCAGTCTAACGTAGTGTATCTGATTATTATATAACTATTGATCCATCTATCCATCTCTCTATCTATCTATCTGTCTTTCTTTCTTTCTTTCTCTCTCTCTATTTGTTCAGATATGTATTTGTCTGTATAATGCTTTAATACAGTTACACTACTCTGTTTCATCTTATCTTTAAATACATTACAACTAAAAATGGAACATACATTACTTATAGTCCAGTGAAACTATAACTGCTTTTTTAATGTTATTTACATAATATCATAAGCTTTAAAATTAAGATTCAAATAAGAAAAACATGCCTTATTGCTTTCAAAGTAATTCCAGCTGAAAAGAAATAAAATTTTACATAAAGTGAATGACCAGAAGTAGCTGAATAGTTCTGACCTAACTGTGAAGTAGGGGGAACCGGAGCTCATTGGGACACAGGGCACCATGGGACGGTGAGGTTTTCTTGGTTCCTGGCAAGGTATATGATATGCATTTATCCCAATACTATGGGTGATATTCGTGCAAACTCTTGATTTGCTCTGTGTTTAATTTTTGAGCAAAATTAGTATATATCAACAGCCCATTCTTCCATCCCTGGTATTACCACATCATGAATTTCAACAGATACATGTATACATGTATACCATTTACATTAAGCATCCAGAAGAAGTACTACAAAAAAATGAAACAATGCAAAGTTTTTTATTATCCATCCAATAAATATGTATCCTTCAATTTTTTTTCATAGACCAAAAGCTTGATGTCATGCTGAAACTGGGAGGCTATTGGTCAGTTGAGGTGTTACTAGAAAAGCTATATGTCATGCAAGGCTTTTTCGGTGATGTAAAGCTATATGAACATTCTCATTGGTCGGGAGAGTCAGCTGCATGACATCAAGCAGTTGCTCTTAAATTGTACTAAATTAACGTTTTGAAGGCTCCAGTGTCATTATCATCTTTTAATCAATGGAGTACATGGATACTAAAAGCATGCCACGTGATGGCCAAGGTGGCTTGATTTGGAATCTTATTGGAAGAAGATGGGAAGTAGAAGAGGTGTTCTATAATATGTAACATAGAACATCTGACCCCAATATCTGTCCTCTATTTATGCATCAACTCAGCTGTGGAAGGAGTTTAGTGAAAAGCTGTAAAACACAAACCAGTCTTTCACTAAATGACATAGTTATTGGATGGATAATAATTGATTGTCCTTTAAACTTTTTTCAGGTCTTTATGAAGTTGTGAGAATTCTCTTGAACAAAGGAGCAGATGTTTCAGCCACAGGATGCATCCACCCAAGATTTTTTCCACGTGGAGTGATAACACCGTTGGACATGGTGTCTTCTGGAGCACAGTTTGGTGCTTTGGACGATGTCTTTCCTCTTTTTGCTGCAGCTGCTTTTGGGTCTCGTGCAGTGGCAGACATCATGAAGGCTTTGTTATCAGCAGGTGCAGATGTGAATCAAAGGACAGCAATAGGACAAACAGCACTACATATCGTTTGTGCATATCTTGACATGGGTGACCAAGCTACAGTATTCTCTCTTGATGATGATGATTATAGTCTGACTGTAAAATTCTCTGAAGGCTTCAATAATGATGATTATAGTCTGGTTATAAGGTATCCACAAATGGGACCAATACAGACTCTATTAGATCATGGAGCAGATGTAAACATATGTGATCACCATGGCAAATCTCCTTTACACTATGCGGCCCAAAATGGAAATAAATACTTTGTGAAGATCCTGCTTAAAAAAGGAGCAAATGTTTATCTCAAGGATAATGCTGGTTTGACTGCACTTGACCATGCTGCGACTGAAGATAAACTGTTAACAATAGCTCTCATTGACAAATACAATTTTCCAGTGGAGCAGTGCATTAAAGCATATGAATGTGTTGCACTGAATGCCCCCTATTGGTATTCAATAGATTCTGAGATGCTGCGAAAGGCAACGTTCCTCCGAGAACTTCACGGAATTCCAAAAACAGTTCTACCACCTCTTGAATGTTATGGCTATGAAAGAGAATGGCAGACAATTGAAGAACTTGAGGAATATGGAGATGATTTCAGTCAACTGCTAAGGCAATGTTTATTAGCCAGGGAACGGATTGGCAGAGAAAATCACTTTGATGTTGCACCTGCAAAACAAGCAAGAATCCGTAAGTATAGCCACACTTCCAGAATGTATAGGGATACTCCAATTTCAATAAGCTCATAGTTATGAACTTTTACAATGGTAAAATGTTTAATTATCTTTTTTTGAATGGCAGATAGCTCTGTACTTGGTCAGCTGAAAACGTCTATATTAAGGTAGTTCTTCGTATTGTCGGAAAAGCACACCAAAGCTGTTGGTCTCTACTACGATTGAGTAACCCTTGTGGACAATTTCCTTTGAGGAACGTTGGTCTAAGGATGCATTAAACCTCCAATTCACATCGGACCCAACGTTGTAAAACTACGTATTTTGTCGACAACTGGCTACGAGATTGCTACGTACGTATATATTGTAAATAATGCGTATTTCTCTAACCTCCCTTCACTACGTACCCCCCACGCTTGAAATATACCTCTTGGGCGTCAGGCTTGGCAGGCCAGCCCAGCGCGCTGGGTCTTGCGCATGCGCAAACATCGGACAAGAAGCCAGCCATGGCCGCCGCTCTGTGTGGATTCGATTTATATCGGTCTAGAACACCATTTATACCACCGTAACGATTTATTTAACCATGGCTGATTGATTCTAGGATGTGTCTTAGTTAAATGACTCCTTCGGACGGACTATGGGGGTCGTGTATGCTTCACGGCGACCGAGTCAATTCAGTCAAATCGGCGATGTGAATTTGTGGATTCATGCGGCCAGGGGCGGAGCGCTCGCATTCACCGGGGGGCTGCCGCATTGCTTCTGGCGGTCCAGGCAACCTCCCAGGCTGCTGCCCCTGTGGAAAAACATTAAATAAATTAAATAAAACCCTTACACAATGCCCTTATGATATAAAGTATTTTCTCATTTGATTTTGATGCAGGGATTTATCGGTTTTTGGAAGGGGGAGGGGTTTTCAAGAATATTTTTTATTTGAGGTCAGGGGTTGGGATGCATGGTTCAGATTTTTTGTTGAACACCTGCAAAGAGAAAACATGAATAAAAGCAGTGAAGAGAAGAGAAAAAACAGAGAGAGATAGAGAGAGCAGAGCCAGGCAGCAAGCACTGAAGGTGGCTCCAAAATAGGCAGACTTTTCTTCCTTGTTTTACCAAGCAGTCTGCAGTCCATTTAAGGACTACAATATATAAATATGAATAACAAAATTCACTTACCTTGTGAGGGATTAATACTTCAACTCTGAAGAGTTGGAAAAATCCCAATCCAAATTGGTCTTGGATAGGTGGCATTCAGGAGAGCTGCAAGTATGCTCACTTCAACTCCGGTCTTAAGTGATTCTCTCTTGGTCATTTGTGGTTGAGCAGTACTTGGGATTTTTTTTTTGCCCAATCTGATCTTACATAGTTTAAAAGATATTTATTTGGTAATTTTTGTACTGGTTTAGCTACTATTTCTTTATGGCTTCATCCAATTATCACCAGCAAGCATCCTGTTGGAGGTTTTATTATCTCAAAGTTACGAGATATATTGAATTAGGTATGGAATAGATGGCGCTACAAGGCTCTCTGACACTCAGGATCCCAGGTTCTGCAACTTTGTGCAAACCTTCAACAAACCATTGGCAGATACGTATGATTAGACGTTTGCCCTGAACATTACTTTCAAACGTTGTCCATACATATCAAAAACACGTTGGAGAAACCTTGGAACTTACGTATTGCCAAATGTGCGACCATACCTTTGATAAACCTATGAATCAAAGGTATGGTCATACGTAACAGTCTAAGGTTGTAAAAACCTCTCAAATGAATGTTCAACAAACCTATTAATCAAAGGTACGGTCATACGTAGTTGTCAAACTTCCTTCAAACCTCTCAACCAAAGGTATCGCTTACGTAATAGTCTAAGGTTTTAAAAACCTCTCAAATAAATGTTCAACAAACCTTTGAATCAAAGGTATGGTCATACGTAAAAGTCAAACGTTCTTCAAACCTCTCAACCAAAGGTATGACTTACGTATGACTGACACGTTTAGCCAAACGTTATGACCAAACATTCTTCCAACCTGTCAACCAAAGGTATGACTTACGTATGACTTGAACGTTAGGCCAAACTATAAAACAAACTATCTGCCAACCTCTTACTAAGGTTGCGACCTACGTTTGGTTTTCCATCTGAGTGCAACGTTTGGAAATTACCTTTGCCCTACCTTTGTCATACATTGTTTGGCCCAACGTTTGATTCTAACCAAAATAATTACGTAGGGAAAGGTTTGATTTACGTAGCTGCTCGGGAGGGAAGGCTTGTTGTGAGGTAGCTGTTCCTAAAACAGCATGAATGATTATAATTTTTGGTGATACTTCTTCAAGGAGAGGTAGCACTTCTTGCCACATAGACATCACCAAGGCACTTAATACCATTGGAAAAGCCGGTATCTAACTGACATTAGACATCACCAACCCTCCCGAGCAGCTACGTAAATCAAACCTTTCGCTACGTAATTATTTTCTTGAAATCTGCCCCCCCCCACTAAAAAAAAATCCTGCAATAAAATCATATGAGAGCATTCTTTATTCAACCAGAACGAGGGCCAATATTCAAGGGCTTTATTTAATTAAAGTAAATTTTTTTTTTTGAGGGGGAAGGGCAGGCAGGGTGGCTGGGTCCGCCTGAAGCAATGCGGCAGCCCCCCGGGCCATCCGAGCGCTACGCCCCTGGCCGGCGGCTGGGGTAGAACTGGATGACAAGGTTAATTCATCTACATCGTGCACACAGGCAATCGGTCCAGAACACGGTTAATCCCCCGTAACACTCGTGTACATGTCTCTCCTCGATGTTTTCATGGAATCCACACTCAAACTAGTCATATTTCACCAGACACAGTCCATTTAATTCCGAATTACAAGCGCTGTCAAGAAATCCACATGCTTCGCATCGCCGACTAGACCGGCTGATTCTGAAGCGATCACAACCTCCACAGTCCATCCGAAGGTTTAATTTGATCAATACACATCCTGTAATCGATATTCCATACCTAAATGCCGTGTTACGGTGGAATATATGATGTTCTGGACCAGTAGAATCCCAATACACACAACCGTGGACAGCCGTGGCGTCCTTCTTGTCGGATGTTTGCGCATGCGCAAGACACAGCGCGCTGGGCTGGCCTGCCACGCCTGACGCCCCAGAGGCGTATAACGACCATTGCTTCAACGTGGGGGGTACGTAGTCAAGGGAGGTGGGAGAAATACGCATTAATTACGATATAAACGTACGTGGTAATCTCGTACCTAGTTGTCGACAAAATACGTAGTTTCTGAACGTTTGGTCCGATGTGAATGGGAGGTTTAATGCTTCCTTAGACCAACGTTCCTCAAAGGAAATTGTCCACAAGGGAAGGCACTTATACCATTGAAAAAGCCGGTATCTAACTGACATTAGACATCACCAAGACACTTATACCATTGGAAAAGCCGGTATCTAACTGACATTAGACATCACCAAGACACTTATACCATTGGAAAAGCCGGTATCTAACTGATACTTGAAAACATGGTTGATTTTACCCAATGGCATTCAGCGTGTACTTGTATACTTTTACACATCATGAAAACATTCTGGTTGGCTTTTCAAAACAACTATATTTTCTTTTTGTCTATTTTCAGTTGATTCAAGAGGTGGAATTCTTCAGAACAAAAAGTTGCTGAATTCACGGATGAGGTACTGGCTCGACCGTTTTTCATATTATGGAAACCATTTGTACTTTGCTGACTTGATGATCATGGGCGATATCTCTATAAAGTGTGCAAGAGATTATGAGTGGTCTCTGTCAAATGATGTCCTGGCTAAGTTTGTGCTGGTTGCAATAGACAGTTGTTGTGTTATTCAGAACAGGCTGAATTCTGAAACAAAACCAGGATGTATACAAGAATTGGTCAGTACCATGGAACAAATCTTAGTCATCGTTGGTGGAGTCATCTTGCATTTGATGAAGAGAAATGACAGAAATTCTCACCACAAGCAAGATCAAGAGAGCAATGCTGAGTTGAAAAAATATGTGAATCACAGAATTGCCAAGATCCTTTTGGACGAACTGTTGCATCGGTGTCCAATGGTTTCATCGCCCTTAAATGGTTACACTTCCCCAGTGATTAGCATACTTTTTAAAGCCAAATACAAAGAAATTCTGTGTTTTCGTTTAACTGAACAATGCTTCCAGTATAACTTCCAACTTGCAAAGATGTTTACTGAATCATGTCAGTGTGACTTAAACACCATGGACAGCAATGGAAACACCCTTCTGCACATTGCAATTCTGGATTCTTGGCAGGAAATTGACTATAAAAGGAGCCTTTGTTACATTTCTGACATCAGTAAAGAAGTTGAGACCACTGCACTAAAAGTGACCCAACTTTTGCTTGAGAGGAGAGCATACCCTCATGCCAGGAACAAACAAGGCTTATGTCCTGGTGAAATACCACAGGATACTAAGTTTAGCAATATATCACCAGAAAATTACATGACCCCCTTCAAAGACATGCTGGAGAAGCATGACCTCAGATTAACATTGAAATACTTGGCTGCAAGGCAGATTGTTGATGCTAAAATCCCTTACAGGAACCTGTTGCCCAAAGATATGGTAAAATTTGTCGATTTACATTGATTTACACTGAGGTTAATCTTCATGCATTTTAGGAGTCCCACTGCTAATCTTCAGATGTCGCTGCTTCTGCAGTCCTCCAAATTTCTTCCGTGAGGTAGTGCAATTCTTCTTGATTTTGTGCTATTCTTATGAAATTGCTGTGGTAATAATTGTTTAACTCATTTTTTGGGGTAAATTTGTTCTTGGGTTTCCTCTAAATCCATTGCTTTCCTCGATGTAAAATACAATTCCATTGCTTCAAGCTTCATGCTTTTAAATATTGATTTGCAGCTTTGAGTTAATCATTGTGATTCCTATATGCTATCAATATTTTTTTGGAGTTACAATGATCGACAATGTCTTTAAAATTCATGTGCACTTTAAAAATAAAATAAAAACTACATATATATATATATATATATATAGTCTTTTCTCAGTTGATAAAAAATGCCTCAAGAAAAAAACTGTGACCATTGTCACTCATTTCGACTTAAACTGCGAGAGGAGAATGACCCAGGATGATTTCTGTCACAGCGGCTCATGAAGCCTATATCATTTTAATCTTACACTCATACTTGAAACTGTTGGAGAATGATTAGTTTGTTAGCTTATTCTATCTTAAGCAGTGAGAGGATAATGACCCAGAATGATGTCTGTCACAATTTCACATCATCAGTTTCAGTTCGTGATGCAACAGTGAGTCGCAGATAAAGTGATAGTGAAACATCGCAGCATTATTGAGATCACAAAAGAATATTCCAACCTGTAAGAGAGAATTCAGAAGCTTTTGGAAATCAACATACCGTACAACCAAAAATAATTTACGACTACCTCAGCACGAAGGAAGAATCAGTCACTACTTTACCATTTCACACCTTTTGGCTCCCTCCAAATCACTTGCTATCATTAGCCTGACCATTGTGGCTTGTAAGACCTTGGAGCGCATAATAAGAGGACGAATCATGAATTATATGCTCAGCAATAATTAAATTTTGATCACAAACAAACAGTACGGCTTCATGGGAGGGAGATCAACAGTCCTTCAGCTTCTTCGAATCCTTGATGAGTGGACGGAAAATGTGGACAGGGGGTATGCCACTGAGGTTATATATATGGATTTCAGAAAGGCATTTGATTCTGTTCCCCACCGAAGATTACTACACAAGATCGAGGCCCTTGGAGTCATGGATCCTTTGCTCTCTTGGATCAGAGCTTTTCTCAAGAACCGAACGCAATCAGTCAAGGTTAATGGAACAGCTTCGAGTGAATTTCCAAACCTCAGTGGCATACCCGAAGGATCAGTCCTAGGCCCAGCGCTTTTCGTCCACTACATTAATGTCCTTCCTACAAATATTGATAGCAAAGTCTTTGTGTTTGCTGACGACACCAAACAGTATCAATCATTTCCGCGCAAAGAATCAGCGCCTGCTAACAGCCAATCTGACTTGAAAACTCTAGAGACGTGGTCTAGAGTATGGCTTCTTGGGTTCCAACCACAAAAATGTCACCTAATGGTTGTATCAAATTGATCAAGGATGCCAAATTACTCCTAGAATACTGGAATGTGAGGGAGGTGATCCAGTAGAGCTGGAAAGAGTTGATTCTGAGAAGGACCTGGGCATTATAATTGATTGCAACCTTAATTTCGACAAGCACATTGATGTTATTTGTAACAAAGCCAGGAAGGTGATGGGGATTATCAGGAGAACGTTTGATCACCTAACACCTGAAGTATTCAAACGACTATACATAGCACTGGTCAGAAGTCATTTAGAGTATGGACAGGCAGTTTGGAGCCCACATACAATGAAAAATATCAAGAACCTGGAGTCAGTCCAGAGGACAGCAACAAAGCAAGTGAATGGGCTTAGAAACCTGACTTTTGAAGAGCGACTGCGGAGACTCGATCTGCCAACTCTAAGATTTAGAAGAAGACGCGGGGACATGATTGAAATTCAAGATCATCCATGGTATCTACGATCCGTGCTGCAGTCCATCTGTCCCCACAACAGATAGAGCAGGAAGAGGCAACTTCTTGAAACTCTTCCAAAGACAAGTCCATCGCCTCGACGTCAGGAAATATAATTTTCCAACAGGGTTGTCAACATTTGGAATGAGCTCCCAGACTCTGTGGTGACAGCTAAATCGGTCAACTCTTTTTTAAAAGGACAAGCTGGACAGACTGTGGAAAACTGAGGAGATCAAGTTTAACCCAGGTTTTTAAGAGTATTGTAACGAGTGTCAGGCAGCGGTAGAGGCCCAACACTCCAAGTTAATAGATTAACTCTATGCAAAATATGATTGGTTGGTACTTAGGGGAAGGCATCGGAAGAGACCCTCCTACATTAGGCTTATTTTTGTCTGTATTTGATGGTTAACCTCAAGTTGAGAGTACGAGAGGACTAAATGCTAATTAGTTTTTGCCTTGCCAAGGTATGACAGCGGTAGCGGCCATCCTTATGTTTCCATAATATTGTCTTATTAGGGAATCAAATATTTATCTGAGCTCAGTGATATTACAAAAGTATTAATATCGGTATTAATTTTTAATATCAGTATTAAATTTTCTTTTGGTGATGTAAATCATGCAGGAGATGGAACTGGAGAGGCAACGGAAGTGGCCAATCCAGCTAAGGTGATATTGTCCATGTTAAATAATTAAAGCGATGAGTTGTCGATGTATGGGGACCACGAAACATAATTCTGGGAGGGCAGCGGTAGCGGCCTATCCCATATGCATATTGAACAGGCCCAATACCGTAATAACTATGTATATAGTGTACATATAGAGGAATGTAAATAAATATGGAGGAAATCCTATTTATATCCTTGTAAATATGTTTAAGGCAGGCAACTGTGGAGGCCAGCCGCTTGTTATCACATTTTTCATGATATCCATACTGCACAAGCTTCCACTGGAGTCACGCATCACATAGATCTGCATATAGAGGTCCTACGGACCTACGTGCAGTATACTACTATACTATACTATTACCTACTTTAAATTACCTCTTAAAATTGCATTAAATTCACATTTTAAAAGCCAGTACCAATTCAAACTCATCACTCCCATTGCATTTGATTTCTTTGATATGATGCCCCTTGCTAATTGCAGTTACTTTGCTTGTCTTAATGGAATTCTTGATACAGGATAAGGATGTGGCGCGGAGTCAAAGGTAGTTGTAAGGAGATTTGGGTGGAGAGGAGAAAGGAGGGCAAAATAGGTAAAAAGAGGATTCTGACAGAAAAAATTCTTCCTTTATTTTGGATTGTACTGTATGGGTCAGTGAAGAATTAGAGGGAGTAAAACAGAGAAACTGGGAATGTAAGCACCAGTCACGCAACGGAATTGCCATTTGGCAAAGAATTGATGTTCACATTTTGGTTCGTTGCAGAGTTATTGTCTCCATTAAGCTGTTTTTTCTTTTTGTGTTGATTTCAAGTTTCTTTGATGCTAAATAAACGAGTGATATTTAGTATAGCAAAGGTAAGGAATGAATATAATGCTAGATTCATCCAGGGTAACACCCTCTCTGTGAAAATATCAGGGTCAGGGTTGAGGCGGATACATGTCTGTGTTAGTTTTCCAATATTGGATCGAAGTAGATTGTGGATGTTCTTGAAGTGTAGGCTACAACTCCGGACAATAACAAACAAATGTCCGCCAATGCATAAGAATTAGACTGATTTTGACTCTTCTGAAAGTAAACATTTCTTTGTAGAACAGCAGTTTTGTAAACTCCCAAGGTGCCTGCAGCTTTTTTGAAACCAAATTCCAGGCTTTTCCAGGCCAATTTTTTCAAAATTCCAGGCCAATTTGTTGATGAACTGACCAATTAATGACAAGATACACACATTTTTTTCTGAACACGGCATTTGTCCTTTGGAACTATCATCGCTAAAAATTGTCAAAAATATAGCAGTTGACTATTTTTATTTCCATACACTAAATTTCCATGCTTTTCCAGGCCCTTTTTTCAAACGCTGGTTTTGCCAGGCTTTTCCAGGCTTTTCCATGATTGGCCGACACCCTGGGTCTCCTTTAGCTCCGGATATTGCCAAACAACATGGGTGCAACTGCATATTGCCAACAGTCTTTAGTTCAGATATCTGTACACCCTACACAAAATCACAAATATCCGTGAAAAAAATGTTGATACATGGATTACTTATATATATATATAGGAAGTCTCTACTTTTGTATTCCAAGGGGTTGGTAAAAAATTTTAACAGAGAAAAAATGTTTAAAAACGCGCATAAACTCATTTTATTTGGATTTTTTTATGCGCAAAAGTAGGCGAAATGATGCGAATCTGTAGGCTAGGCCATGTATAACTGTATATATATATGTGTTTACTAGAATGCCCGTTGGAGAAAAGAGTGCCTTGAAGTCGGTGGCTATAGATGGGGTTCTGTGTAGTCGTAATTGTAAATGTAACGGGTTTATCGTATGTGTCCCTCTGTCTGTACACACAGTCTGACTTTGAGATTGCAGTATTTGAACAATGGATTAAATGTCACTTCTGACGTTTTTGTATGCATATTTTCAAGGCGTTTGTGCCTCATTGCCTGTTTTTAGGATTTTCAAGAAAGTATCAGTATAATAAAATGTTGTATGTCAAATTAGAAATCAACTTGTAAATGATGTGCTTAGAGCAGACAGAGCTGCATTACAACCCATACCCTTAACCTTCGTCCAAACTGTATTTGATCAGTGATATCACACCAAATGTGTCATTTAGGTGTAAAGTGGCAGGTTGTGGTTTGTGATGGGAAGTCCACATGTTTAAGATAAGTTCCAACTTTCAACATTTCTTGAAGAAAAGTATTGATATAATAGATTTGTTATGTACATAGCACTGAATGTGGCTATTTTGATGTAGGCAAATTTGCAAAAGAGAATTCACCTGAGTTTTATCATATTTCATTCATTTTTACCCTGTGAATGTTCCTAATGTGTTTAATGTTATTTAAACATTGATTGCTTTAATACTATTTTCGTACTTACTAACTTTACAGTGTAACAATTAGTATTGCATCAATTGATAATGCACAATTTGGACATGTCTGGAGAAGGTGCAGAATGATTCGCAATAATGTCTTTACTTTGAAAACATGAGAGTTGATAAATGACACCTCGCATATCATTATCAATGCAGGCTGTTCTGTTTATTAGATTACCCCCTCCGAAACACATTGGCTGAGCGAGTGGAGCAGGGGGGTATGAGCAGGGCAGCCAGGGCTGATGGAACAGCCCTATGATTTGGAAGTTTGTTTTTGCGTGGATTAGGTGTGTAAAATGAAGGAATTAGAGCGTTTTGAAGGATAACAGAGCTTATTTCAAGGGAAAATGTCATTGACTATGGATGTGCAAAGTTTGGTGGTGATTGAGAAAGAAATGGTCCTGTGAAACCATTAACAACAAAGTTTGATAGATACGTAGTTATGTTATAGTGTAATGGTTCTTTGCTTAGACAGCAGGTTGACCACAGAATAGAGTTCAGGTAACCACTAGTCCTTGAGTTACACAGAGTGACAACACATGAGTGCTAGTTACACAGTTTATTGGTACAGTCTCAACCAAATGACAGTTACATTCATATACAAGCCTATACTGGTCTATATATATGTATCTCAGACTTCAGAGTCCTGAGAGGGCATTAATTCCTTTTGTATGGGCAAGGGACAGATGACTGTCAACACTTCCCTAGCAGGACTGGCCTTTTGGGCTCTGTGTAGCTGCCTTTTAAATGGCCAAGCAAGGGCAAGGCCAAGCTCCAGCCAATCAGAGGCCTGGAGCTGGCCAAGCCCCCAGCTACAGTGGAGCCCCCTGGAGGGTGCTCATTATAGATGGAGTTGCCAACTGGCCAACATCTCTACAATCTCCCTACCTCAGAACCAAATGACCCCATTTGGATATCATGCTGCAGGAGCAGCCATTGATCCCCAAATAACAATAAAATCACAATTGTTAAATTTAAAAATATATTGTCAAAATCAGTCATTCAATACATCCAAATCAAGAATTTCACATCAGCATCAAAACATACTCAATATGGAGGATCCTGAGATCCAGTGTTCATGATCAGGGATCCAGCGATCCCAAGTCCATCAAATGCAAACATATCACTAAAAATGAGTCCATTCATATATAAATCGACAATATCATAATCACAGAGTTCATTTCCTCATCTCCAAGATCTCGGCCTCCAGTCGCACGATGCGGGCCTGCAGGGCTGCCTGGGCCTCAAGCCACTGTCGCCTTTCGTCTGCATGCTGCTGCTGGGTCTGTTTGTAGAGTTCCGACCAGGTGTTGGCGACACATTGGATTGCATCCACGGTGGTCCGGACGGGTTCCGCAGTCTGGCTGCCGGATGGCCTGCCAGACTGGTCCTGCCGATCCTGAGGCACCGCAGCAGGAGCTGCCTGTGTCCTACAGGATGCCGCTTCGATCTTCCTGCGGGGTTTCGAGTTCTCCTTCGAGGATGACTTCCGATGGAGGCAGGCTGGTCGGGGTCCCTTGGATGCTTCCTGGTTCTCGATGGACACCAGGGGCAGTTTCCGGATCTCCAGGTTGCCCACAGCATCAGCTGACCACTGATGGGCATTCAGGAGGTGTTTCCGGAGAAGGCCCTTGTTCCGGAGGTGGAAGGAGGAGCTGCAGCCTTCCTTGAAGGTAGACGAGTGCTGGGATTCCCAGTGGCACTTCAGCTTCCTCCTGTCCCCGAAGATCTTTGGACACGCGGTGCAGGCGAAGGTCTTCTTCTTGGCAGCAGCAGCAGGTGCAGGTGCAGGTGCAGGGGCGGATTCTGGAGCAGAGGCAGAGGCAGAGGCAGAGGCAGAGGCAGAGGCAGAGGATCCAGCCACAGGGGGCACCACATCTTGGTCCATGGAGTCGATCAACTCAAA
The DNA here is from genome assembly GCA_026936325.1 of Platynereis dumerilii. NCBI lineage: Eukaryota > Metazoa > Annelida > Polychaeta > Phyllodocida > Nereididae > Platynereis > Platynereis dumerilii. The sequence goes on along the minus strand of JAPTHN010000009.1, from coordinate 53,499,837 downwards.
CAGATCATCCTGTGACCTAGACTGGTCCACAGGCTTGGCTTCAGGAACAGGAGCTGGAGCTGCAGGAGCAGCATCCTGGCTCAACCCACCCTGCTCAGTGATGCGATCAATGTCCTCCAAAAGGAGCAACTCCTCATCACCAGGCAGAGGGGTCAAACCTAACTCCTGACGTTTCCTTGCAGCCCAAGGGGTCTGATCCATCCGGACCCTGATGTCAGTGGCCCCAAACAAGATGGGTGATCCTGTGTCCATTGGCTCCGACACCTGAAAAGACATAAACAAGCATAAGTAAAAATGTCACAAAATTTCTTTTAGTGTTTCACTTTAAACTACTTTATCCATTTAGGGAAGTGATATCGTATCGCCTCAATAGGGCGATAACTTACTACCAACCTAAGACTATCTACGAAATAAATATGGGAAATATATTGGTCATAACTCGCTTTTTTTCTTAAACTGTTATTATACTCGCAATGCTTGGCTTGGCTGTGAGAAGACCCGAAATCTTGTTTGCATGACCAGTCTTTTGAGCTAATTGGAAAGTATTCATCTCATCTACTCATGTATTTATGGGGAAGGCGAGTAGAGCTCAGTGGTTTTAATATGTCTCTCTGTATTGGAAGTACTGATTTCCTGAACATGGCACACTGGTCATATTCTTGAGACTTACACTGTGTCAAATTACTTATCGGAATCTAACAGACTCTGAGATTCTATTCAAGCTACTGTACTGCTGCTTTCAACTGATTGACTGCTAGAAATAAATGCAAATTCAATCATGCACATTTATTCTATTCAAGACCCAAGAGTTTAATTTGAAGTTTAAACATTTATTACACAAAGCCATGGGATGTAAATTATACATACATATAATTCTATTGGACCCAAAATAACATTATAGCAACATAAATGGCACTGTAAAAGCTATAGAATGAGTTCAATTTAGTACAATATTATAACAATCAGTTTAGATATTTTCATTAACAATCTGGATGAATGTCATGCTACACTCTTGTAGACATCTAGAAAAGACATTAGCACAAAGCACTTCTTCTTAATCGACCAAGTCACTGATTCTCAAACATTTAGGCTTACCCTGACTGATATGATCTCTGAACAGTTCTAACACAGTTCTTTGTGTTTCCTTCATCCTGATCTCACATTTACACTAATTAATTATACCTCAATCTTATGATTAAAGTCATTAATAAATCACTGAACATCCATACATAAAGTCACTGATTATCTCTGATAATCTATATTTCAACCATCCTCTTGCGATGGGTGAAACCACAAACTGTCTCTCTGTCCTTACTCGACAGGAATAACAGCAAACCGCCTTCTCTCGGCGTAACCACATAAAACCCTATTCATCCCCCTGAACAGATGCGCAGGTCAGTACTCATAAATGTGCAATCAGATCGTAACTGCTTAACTCACATCACCTCAATCAGTCGTACCTTTGTTAAGAATATACAGTCTACTTGCAATCAAGCCCAGATAGCTCTCACCAATATGTCCTCTAGTTCTTCAAGTCTTGCATGATTTTGTTCATTACTAAATATTCTGATACTATTGTTATAAACAAGTTACTAACCTTATACAACACCTGACCAGAGCCATGGCAAGTGGCAAGAGCCACTGCCCTCTGGTCCTCCTGGTTCAAGCTTCTCTCTAAACTCCCACAAAGTGATGATGTGTCCCTGCACTGTAATCCCACTCTCCTTAAATACCTAGTGCCCTAGACCACGCCCAAACCATGTCAACCATCTGCATATTAAGCAGTAACTTATTCAATTCAGGAATGACTAATGCAGTGTGCCTGCATCATTTGTAATCACCAAAATTCATTGCAGTCTCTGTTCTATTGATTATTGCTGCAGTAGGCCTAAAATGTGCCTTTTAGAGCTTTTCTATCTAATACACTGATATAACAAATGCATGATATAAAATAACATAAACAATTACACAATGGTCCAATAGCAATAGCAAATAATTACAAGTGAGAAAAACAGGCTATACCCACAACATCTATATTAACAATAAGATATGACACATGACCCTTTCTTCACATGGTATACATGTATAATAAAACTCCCCTTTACTAATTAGTTGATCAGATATTGATGTATCGTATAGTACCATACGATATCCCCCCCACTTAGTGGAAATAAAATACGGAAGGTATTTTATTTACAAAGTATTCTGCCTACACCCACAATTGAACTTCGTGATCCCTGTTTCAAAACATACATTTTCTGTGACCCGAACCACTACCTAATCTAGTTCACAATGTCCTCATCACTTCACAACCATCAGTCAAATTAGAAGTGTTGTCGTCCTCATCAGCTAACATACGGTTGATCAGCAGTCCATCTTGAAGTGTGCAGATTTTTCCTCTTCACCGGCAGTTCCTGAGCTTGATGATGTTGTTCCTGTCTGCTGCGTTTGACTGGTGATGGTACGTATTAAACCATTGAGAGTCATTCACAAGTCTGCATGAGGTTTTGTCTTCCTACAGCTGATATCGTTTGTCTTCACTGCTGAGTAGCATCTGCTTCTCCGTCGATAGTTGTAGATCCGCAATGCTGTCGAAAGGACTCCCGACGACGAATCTTACACCACAGTTCTGCCATGTGCACCGCTGTAAGTACCATAAGGCAATCATATGTGATTCACAGTTTATCACAAAGCACAGCATACTTATAAACGGTCAGTAGAAATGTTCATGTTGCTGGATCCAATGTTCATTCGGATGCTTTTCGTATCAGTAATGGGAAGGATGCCTTTATTGCCCTCAAAGGAAGATCCATCATGCGGTCTCTCGGAACTCGTGTTTCGATACTGAAGATGCTGCACTGGAACTCTGCCTGTGTCTGCATGTTCGATAGTTGCGTTCTTGTAGTCGTGCCGGTTGCCCTGGACTTGGTACAGATGTAAAGTGACTTGGACATGTGTTGACCTCCCTAATTAAATGCTATTTTCTACCCATACAGTAAATCCCCAATTACAGTTATATTATAAGATTCTTCATGCATAAATGCATTATTGTCATATGTCATATTCTCACTGCTAAAAGAATTATACCACAATAAATGAATCACACAGTAATCTGGCTTGCAGAATATGAAAGTTCCAGAATCATTGAAATGCATTAAATTCTTTCTTTAGATAACTTTACTTGTGAGATTTTCCCGTAATTTGTGGCCATATTGCATGCGTTTCATCTATTACAGTACTCGAATAACATACACAACATATACATCTTAGAATGATGATTTGTCAAACATTGTTATTGACAGAAGTAGGATAATCCACGTGTCAAAGTTTCATTTATCATAAAATCAAGAATGTAAGATCATTTGACATTAATACTTTTTCTTATACTTGTAATATTTCCGGTATTGTTACATGTAATGGACAAATTATATTGTTATCACTAATTAGTTCTCATTGATCAAAACAACCAAACGAGCTTGCAATGTCTGTTTTGCATATCTTCACATTGTGCATGTTACACATATTTCAACTTTATATACACTGAGACATATTTATCATAAAGAATCAGTGCATCTGTTAACTTGAACCTTTGGTCATTCTTGCAAGCACTTCAATTTCCCGAATGTCTGCAAGCGACTAATAATTTCAGAATGTGTAATTTGGAATATTGATTTTTCCCTGCAAAGCAAATACATGTCATGATTAGCACAATTGCGCAAGTGGTCAAGCAGAATCAATGTGACATTCTTTGGAGCATAGGTCATCTCACAATGTCTTATAATTTTGAATTAGGAAAGACCCATTATCTGTTACATTCTTCATCTCTTCTTATGCTTTTAGTTACTTCACTGTGTCTGTTCTTTGCATAATAGGTACAAAAACTTTCAATAAAGCCAAAAATGAGATCTGCCTTTCTTCAACCATTCGCATTCATCATAATGAGTGGATAAAAACCCTAAGCTGCATATTGAAAGCACAACATAACAATGTCGGCTCAAGGGACTGGCTATTCCTTTATATTTTATGGTGTCTGCGGCAGCCAGTTATTTTGCTCTAATACATACCTGAGATGAATATGCTCTGCCTCCACACCAGACAAGTTTGTTGCATGTGGCACCTTGTTGCCTAAGTCATTCATGTTAGTTTACTTAATTCTTATTGCTAAATCATGTATAATGAAACAAAAAAAAGGTTTTTCTTTGTTCATGTTAATTCAACTTTCTCTCATGCCAAAACTACACATATTTCATATAATTCAATATCCATTTTTCAGTACACTATCTTTTGTTTTATCTTGTAATTATAACAAAAAGAAACAGACAAGCAACAAGGTCCCAAATGTGACTTACCAACATCTTTGATGTTCAAAACGTGCTGAATTCATCTGAAAATAGACTAATAAAGTCTGTTAGTCCCACAATAATAGGTTATTTTTCCCATAGATAAGGTTCCATATTCTAAGTGGTGACCTCAATGTCTGAGCACCTGCTGCCCTGTGTCTATCCCATTGTGATGTTCTGTTTGCAGCTGCTGATCACACACTGTTACACTGCTGTTGCAGCACAATTCAATCAATAAAACCCAAGCACTGCTGCAGGAGCTGCTGCTGGAAGAAGAGCTGCTGTTTATGTTAATTGATGCAGGGTGCGCAGGTTTCTGAATGCAGATAAAATCAATAATTTCACTGCTGCTGCAGTTCAGACACTCTATTGATCCAAAGCATGGCCTACTTAGCTATTCTGGCCAAACTGCTGCGTCATCTATTGATTGACCTGATGAAAACCCCAATGTTCAAAAAGGGTTGCACGCTCTTCAACGTAATCAATTCACACTAATGTTCTTTTGCCTGGAAAAAACCCATTACTGTCATGCAGAGGCCTCCCTTAATGGTCATGCATGATGAGATTTTGTCATCAGGACAATGCCCAAATGGCTGAACCTGTCATTTCAGGAAATGGATGGTCCATTATCCCACTATTGCGAGGGTCTGCTGCCTTTGTGCATGCGGCATCATGATGATGACTCACAATTCCATCAAGGCACTAAAAAGCCTTGGATGCAGAGCTTGATGCCTGAATATGGTTTTACCAGCAAATTTGAACCCAGCAAAGACAAAGCAAAATAATAATATCTTGACACCTAAAATACTCCAAATCACAATACCTTCCAATTACCTCGTTACTGATCATACCCGGTTCCGGTACCATATCGTATCGCCTCAATAGGGCGATAACTTACTACCAACCTAAGACTATCTACGAAATAAATATGGGAAATATATTGGTCATAACTCGCTTTTTTTCTTAAACTGTTATTATACTCGCAATGCTTGGCTTGGCTGTGAGAAGACCCGAAATCTTGTTTGCATGACCAGTCTTTTGAGCTAATTGGAAAGTATTCATCTCATCTACTCATGTATTTATGGGGAAGGCGAGTAGAGCTCAGTGGTTTTAATATGTCTCTCTGTATTGGAAGTACTGATTTCCTGAACATGGCACACTGGTCATATTCTTGAGACTTACACTGTGTCAAATTACTTATCGGAATCTAACAGACTGAGATTCTATTCAAGCTACTGTACTGCTGCTTTCAACTGATTGACTGCTAGAAATAAATGCAAATTCAATCATGCACATTTATTCTATTCAAGACCCAAGAGTTTAATTTGAAGTTTAAACATTTATTACACAAAGCCATGGGATGTAAATTATACATACATATAATTCTATTGGACCCAAAATAACATTATAGCAACATAAATGGCACTGTAAAAGCTATAGAATGAGTTCAATTTAGTACAATATTATAACAATCAGTTTAGATATTTTCATTAACAATCTGGATGAATGTCATGCTACACTCTTGTAGACATCTAGAAAAGACATTAGCACAAAGCACTTCTTCTTAATCGACCAAGTCACTGATTCTCAAACATTTAGGCTTACCCTGACTGATATGATCTCTGAACAGTTCTAACACAGTTCTTTGTGTTTCCTTCATCCTGATCTCACATTTACACTAATTAATTATACCTCAATCTTATGATTAAAGTCATTAATAAATCACTGAACATCCATACATAAAGTCACTGATTATCTCTGATAATCTATATTTCAACCATCCTCTTGCGATGGGTGAAACCACAAACTGTCTCTCTGTCCTTACTCGACAGGAATAACAGCAAACCGCCTTCTCTCGGCGTAACCACATAAAACCCTATTCATCCCCCCTGAACAGATGCGCAGGTCAGTACTCATAAATGTGCAATCAGATCGTAACTGCTTAACTCACATCACCTCAATCAGTCGTACCTTTGTTAAGAATATACAGTCTACTTGCAATCAAGCCCAGATAGCTCTCACCAATATGTCCTCTAGTTCTTCAAGTCTTGCATGATTTTGTTCATTACTAAATATTCTGATACTATTGTTATAAACAAGTTACTAACCTTATACAACACCTGACCAGAGCCATGGCAAGTGGCAAGAGCCACTGCCCTCTGGTCCTCCTGGTTCAAGCTTCTCTCTAAACTCCCACAAAGTGATGATGTGTCCCTGCACTGTAATCCCACTCTCCTTAAATACCTAGTGCCCTAGACCACGCCCAAACCATGTCAACCATCTGCATATTAAGCAGTAACTTATTCAATTCAGGAATGACTAATGCAGTGTGCCTGCATCATTTGTAATCACCAAAATTCATTGCAGTCTCTGTTCTATTGATTATTGCTGCAGTAGGCCTAAAATGTGCCTTTTAGAGCTTTTCTATCTAATACACTGATATAACAAATGCATGATATAAAATAACATAAACAATCACACAATGGTCCAATAGCAATAGCAAATAATTACAAGTGAGAAAAACAGGCTATACCCACAACATCTATATTAACAATTAGATATGACACATGACCCTTTCTTCACATGGTATACATGTATAATAAAACTCCCCTTTACTAATTAGTTGATCAGATATTGATGCATCGTATAGTACCATACGATATCCCCCCCACTTAGTGGAAATAAAATACGGAAGGTATTTTATTTACAAAGTATTCTGCCTACACCCACAATTGAACTTTGTGATCCCTGTTTCAGAACATACATTTTCTGTGACCCGAACCACTACCTAATCTAGTTCACAATGTCCTCATCACTTCACAACCATCAGTCAAATTAGAAGTGTTGTCGTCCTAATGAGCTAACATACGGTTGATCAGCAGTCCATCTTGAAGTGTGCAGATTTTTCCTCTTCACCGGCAGTTCCTGAGCTTGATGATGTTGTTCCTGTCTGCTGCGTTTGACTGGTGATGGTACGTATTAAACCATTGAGAGTCATTCACAAGTCTGCATGAGGTTTTGTCTTCCTACAGCTGATATCGTTTGTCTTCACTGCTGAGTAGCATCTGCTTCTCCGTCGATAGTTGTAGATCCGCAATGCTGTCGAAAGGACTCCCGACGACGAATCTTACACCACAGTTCTGCCATGTGCACCGCTGTAAGTACCATAAGGCAATCATATGTGATTCACAGTTTATCACAAAGCACAGCATACTTATAAACGGTCAGTAGAAATGTTCATGTTGCTGGATCCAATGTTCATTCGGATGCTTTTCGTATCAGTAATGGGAAGGATGCCTTTATTGCCCTCAAAGGAAGATCCATCATGCGGTCTCTCGGAACTCGTGTTTCGATACTGAAGATGCTGCACTGGAACTCTGCCTGTGTCTGCATGTTCGATAGTTGCGTTCTTGTAGTCGTGCCGGTTGCCCTGGACTTGGTACAGATGTAAAGTGACTTGGACATGTGTTGACCTCCCTAATTAAATGCTATTTTCTACCCATACAGTAAATCCCCAATTACAGTTATATTATAAGATTCTTCATGCATAAATGCATTATTGTCATATGTCATATTCTCACTGCTAAAAGAATTATACCACAATAAATGAATCACACAGTAATCTGGCTTGCAGAATATGAAAGTTCCAGAATCATTGAAATGCATTAAATTCTTTCTTTAGATAACTTTACTTGTGAGATTTTCCCGTAATTTGTGGCCATATTGCATGCGTTTCATCTATTACAGTACTCGAATAACATACACAACATATACATCTTAGAATGATGATTTGTCAAACATTGTTATTGACAGAAGTAGGATAATCCACGTGTCAAAGTTTCATTTATCATAAAATCAAGAATGTAAGATCATTTGACATTAATACTTTTTCTTATACTTGTAATATTTCCGGTATTGTTACATGTAATGGACAAATTATATTGTTATCACTAATTAGTTCTCATTGATCAAAACAACCAAACGAGCTTGCAATGTCTGTTTTGCATATCTTCACATTGTGCATGTTACACATATTTCAACTTTATATACACTGAGACATATTTATCATAAAGAATCAGTGCATCTGTTAACTTGAACCTTTGGTCATTCTTGCAAGCACTTCAATTTCCCGAATGTCTGCAAGCGACTAATAATTTCAGAATGTGTAATTTGGAATATTGATTTTTCCCTGCAAAGCAAATACATGTCATGATTAGCACAATTGCGCAAGTGGTCAAGCAGAATCAATGTGACATTCTTTGGAGCATAGGTCATCTCACAATGTCTTATAATTTTGAATTAGGAAAGACCCATTATCTGTTACATTCTTCATCTCTTCTTATGCTTTTAGTTACTTCTCTGTGTCTGTTCTTTGCATAATAGGTACAAAAACTTTCAATAAAGCCAAAAATGAGATCTGCCTTTCTTCAACCATTCGCATTCATCATAATGAGTGGATAAAAACCCTAAGCTGCATATTGAAAGCACAACATAACAATGTCGGCTCAAGGGACTGGCTATTCCTTTATATTTTATGGTGTCTGCGGCAGCCAGTTATTTTGCTCTAATACATACCTGAGATGAATATGCTCTGCCTCCACACCAGACAAGTTTGTTGCATGTGGCACCTTGTTGCCTAAGTCATTCATGTTAGTTTACTTAATTCTTATTGCTAAATCATGTATAATGAAACAAAAAAAAGGTTTTTCTTTGTTCATGTTAATTCAACTTTCTCTCATGCCAAAACTACACATATTTCATATAATTCAATATCCATTTTTCAGTACACTATCTTTTGTTTTATCTTGTAATTATAACAAAAAGAAACAGACAAGCAACAAGGTCCCAAATGTGACTTACCAACATCTTTGATGTTCAAAACGTGCTGAATTCATCTGAAAATAGACTAATAAAGTCTGTTAGTCCCACAATAATAGGTTATTTTTCCCATAGATAAGGTTCCATATTCTAAGTGGTGACCTCAATGTCTGAGCACCTGCTGCCCTGTGTCTATCCCATTGTGATGTTCTGTTTGCAGCTGCTGATCACACACTGTTACACTGCTGTTGCAGCACAATTCAATCAATAAAACCCAAGCACTGCTGCAGGAGCTGCTGCTGGAAGAAGAGCTGCTGTTTATGTTAATTGATGCAGGGTGCGCAGGTTTCTGAATGCAGATAAAATCAATAATTTCACTGCTGCTGCAGTTCAGACACTCTATTGATCCAAAGCATGGCCTACTTAGCTATTCTGGCCAAACTGCTGCGTCATCTATTGATTGACCTGATGAAAACCCCAATGTTCAAAAAGGGTTGCACGCTCTTCAACGTAATCAATTCACACTAATGTTCTTTTGCCTGGAAAAAACCCATTACTGTCATGCAGAGGCCTCCCTTAATGGTCATGCATGATGAGATTTTGTCATCAGGACAATGCCCAAATGGCTGAACCTGTCATTTCAGGAAATGGATGGTCCATTATCCCACTATTGCGAGGGTCTGCTGCCTTTGTGCATGCGGCATCATGATGATGACTCACAATTCCATCAAGGCACTAAAAAGCCTTGGATGCAGAGCTTGATGCCTGAATATGGTTTTACCAGCAAATTTGAACCCAGCAAAGACAAAGCAAAATAATAATATCTTGACACCTAAAATACTCCAAATCACAATACCTTCCAATTACCTCGTTACTGATCATACCCGGTTCCGGTACCATATCGTATCGCCTCAATAGGGCGATAACTTACTACCAACCTAAGACTATCTACGAAATAAATATGGGAAATATATTGGTCATAACTCGCTTCTTTTCTTAAACTGTTATTATACTCGCAATGCTTGGCTTGGCTGTGAGAAGACCCGAAATCTTGTTTGCATGACCAGTCTTTTGAGCTAATTGGAAAGTATTCATCTCATCTACTCATGTATTTATGGGGAAGGCGAGTAGAGCTCAGTGGTTTTAATATGTCTCTCTGTATTGGAAGTACTGATTTCCTGAACATGGCACACTGGTCATATTCTTGAGACTTACACTGTGTCAAATTACTTATCGGAATCTAACAGACTCTGAGATTCTATTCAAGCTACTGTACTGCTGCTTTCAACTGATTGACTGCTAGAAATAAATGCAAATTCAATCATGCACATTTATTCTATTCAAGACCCAAGAGTTTAATTTGAAGTTTAAACATTTATTACACAAAGCCATGGGATGTAAATTATACATACATATAATTCTATTGGACCCAAAATAACATTATAGCAACATAAATGGCACTGTAAAAGCTATAGAATGAGTTCAATTTAGTACAATATTATAACAATCAGTTTAGATATTTTCATTAACAATCTGGATGAATGTCATGCTACACTCTTGTAGACATCTAGAAAAGACATTAGCACAAAGCACTTCTTCTTAATCGACCAAGTCACTGATTCTCAAACATTTAGGCTTACCCTGACTGATATGATCTCTGAACAGTTCTAACACAGTTCTTTGTGTTTCCTTCATCCTGATCTCACATTTACACTAATTAATTATACCTCAATCTTATGATTAAAGTCATTAATAAATCACTGAACATCCATACATAAAGTCACTGATTATCTCTGATAATCTATATTTCAACCATCCTCTTGCGATGGGTGAAACCACAAACTGTCTCTCTGTCCTTACTCGACAGGAATAACAGCAAACCGCCTTCTCTCGGCGTAACCACATAAAACCCTATTCATCCCCCCTGAACAGATGCGCAGGTCAGTACTCATAAATGTGCAATCAGATCGTAACTGCTTAACTCACATCACCTCAATCAGTCGTACCTTTGTTAAGAATATACAGTCTACTTGCAATCAAGCCCAGATAGCTCTCACCAATATGTCCTCTAGTTCTTCAAGTCTTGCATGATTTTGTTCATTACTAAATATTCTGATACTATTGTTATAAACAAGTTACTAACCTTATACAACACCTGACCAGAGCCATGGCAAGTGGCAAGAGCCACTGCCCTCTGGTCCTCCTGGTTCAAGCTTCTCTCTAAACTCCCACAAAGTGATGATGTGTCCCTGCACTGTAATCCCACTCTCCTTAAATACCTAGTGCCCTAGACCACGCCCAAACCATGTCAACCATCTGCATATTAAGCAGTAACTTATTCAATTCAGGAATGACTAATGCAGTGTGCCTGCATCATTTGTAATCACCAAAATTCATTGCAGTCTCTGTTCTATTGATTATTGCTGCAGTAGGCCTAAAATGTGCCTTTTAGAGCTTTTCTATCTAATACACTGATATAACAAATGCATGATATAAAATAACATAAACAATTACACAATGGTCCAATAGCAATAGCAAATAATTACAAGTGAGAAAAACAGGCTATACCCACAACATCTATATTAACAATTAGATATGACACATGACCCTTTCTTCACATGGTATACATGTATAATAAAACTCCCCTTTACTAATTAGTTGATCAGATATTGATGCATCGTATAGTACCATACGATATCCCCCCCACTTAGTGGAAATAAAATACGGAAGGTATTTTATTTACAAAGTATTCTGCCTACACCCACAATTGAACTTTGTGATCCCTGTTTCAGAACATACATTTTCTGTGACCCGAACCACTACCTAATCTAGTTCACAATGTCCTCATCACTTCACAACCATCAGTCAAATTAGAAGTGTTGTCGTCCTAATGAGCTAACATACGGTTGATCAGCAGTCCATCTTGAAGTGTGCAGATTTTTCCTCTTCACCGGCAGTTCCTGAGCTTGATGATGTTGTTCCTGTCTGCTGCGTTTGACTGGTGATGGTACGTATTAAACCATTGAGAGTCATTCACAAGTCTGCATGAGGTTTTGTCTTCCTACAGCTGATATCGTTTGTCTTCACTGCTGAGTAGCATCTGCTTCTCCGTCGATAGTTGTAGATCCGCAATGCTGTCGAAAGGACTCCCGACGACGAATCTTACACCACAGTTCTGCCAAGTGCACCGCTGTAAGTACCATAAGGCAATCATATGTGATTCACAGTTTATCACAAAGCACAGCATACTTATAAACGGTCAGTAGAAATGTTCATGTTGCTGGATCCAATGTTCATTCGGATGCTTTTCGTATCAGTAATGGGAAGGATGCCTTTATTGCCCTCAAAGGAAGATCCATCATGCGGTCTCTCGGAACTCGTGTTTCGATACTGAAGATGCTGCACTGGAACTCTGCCTGTGTCTGCATGTTCGATAGTTGCGTTCTTGTAGTCGTGCCGGTTGCCCTGGACTTGGTACAGATGTAAAGTGACTTGGACATGTGTTGACCTCCCTAATTAAATGCTATTTTCTACCCATACAGTAAATCCCCAATTACAGTTATATTATAAGATTCTTCATGCATAAATGCATTATTGTCATATGTCATATTCTCACTGCTAAAAGAATTATACCACAATAAATGAATCACACAGTAATCTGGCTTGCAGAATATGAAAGTTCCAGAATCATTGAAATGCATTAAATTCTTTCTTTAGATAACTTTACTTGTGAGATTTTCCCGTAATTTGTGGCCATATTGCATGCGTTTCATCTATTACAGTACTCGAATAACATACACAACATATACATCTTAGAATGATGATTTGTCAAACATTGTTATTGACAGAAGTAGGATAATCCACGTGTCAAAGTTTCATTTATCATAAAATCAAGAATGTAAGATCATTTGACATTAATACTTTTTCTTATACTTGTAATATTTCCGGTATTGTTACATGTAATGGACAAATTATATTGTTATCACTAATTAGTTCTCATTGATCAAAACAACCAAACGAGCTTGCAATGTCTGTTTTGCATATCTTCACATTGTGCATGTTACACATATTTCAACTTTATATACACTGAGACATATTTATCATAAAGAATCAGTGCATCTGTTAACTTGAACCTTTGGTCATTCTTGCAAGCACTTCAATTTCCCGAATGTCTGCAAGCGACTAATAATTTCAGAATGTGTAATTTGGAATATTGATTTTTCCCTGCAAAGCAAATACATGTCATGATTAGCACAATTGCGCAAGTGGTCAAGCAGAATCAATGTGACATTCTTTGGAGCATAGGTCATCTCACAATGTCTTATAATTTTGAATTAGGAAAGACCCATTATCTGTTACATTCTTCATCTCTTCTTATGCTTTTAGTTACTTCTCTGTGTCTGTTCTTTGCATAATAGGTACAAAAACTTTCAATAAAGCCAAAAATGAGATCTGCCTTTCTTCAACCATTCGCATTCATCATAATGAGTGGATAAAAACCCTAAGCTGCATATTGAAAGCACAACATAACAATGTCGGCTCAAGGGACTGGCTATTCCTTTATATTTTATGGTGTCTGCGGCAGCCAGTTATTTTGCTCTAATACATACCTGAGATGAATATGCTCTGCCTCCACACCAGACAAGTTTGTTGCATGTGGCACCTTGTTGCCTAAGTCATTCATGTTAGTTTACTTAATTCTTATTGCTAAATCATGTATAATGAAACAAAAAAAAGGTTTTTCTTTGTTCATGTTAATTCAACTTTCTCTCATGCCAAAACTACACATATTTCATATAATTCAATATCCATTTTTCAGTACACTATCTTTTGTTTTATCTTGTAATTATAACAAAAAGAAACAGACAAGCAACAAGGTCCCAAATGTGACTTACCAACATCTTTGATGTTCAAAACGTGCTGAATTCATCTGAAAATAGACTAATAAAGTCTGTTAGTCCCACAATAATAGGTTATTTTTCCCATAGATAAGGTTCCATATTCTAAGTGGTGACCTCAATGTCTGAGCACCTGCTGCCCTGTGTCTATCCCATTGTGATGTTCTGTTTGCAGCTGCTGATCACACACTGTTACACTGCTGTTGCAGCACAATTCAATCAATAAAACCCAAGCACTGCTGCAGGAGCTGCTGCTGGAAGAAGAGCTGCTGTTTATGTTAATTGATGCAGGGTGCGCAGGTTTCTGAATGCAGATAAAATCAATAATTTCACTGCTGCTGCAGTTCAGACACTCTATTGATCCAAAGCATGGCCTACTTAGCTATTCTGGCCAAACTGCTGCGTCATCTATTGATTGACCTGATGAAAACCCCAATGTTCAAAAAGGGTTGCACGCTCTTCAACGTAATCAATTCACACTAATGTTCTTTTGCCTGGAAAAAACCCATTACTGTCATGCAGAGGCCTCCCTTAATGGTCATGCATGATGAGATTTTGTCATCAGGACAATGCCCAAATGGCTGAACCTGTCATTTCAGGAAATGGATGGTCCATTATCCCACTATTGCGAGGGTCTGCTGCCTTTGTGCATGCGGCATCATGATGATGACTCACAATTCCATCAAGGCACTAAAAAGCCTTGGATGCAGAGCTTGATGCCTGAATATGGTTTTACCAGCAAATTTGAACCCAGCAAAGACAAAGCAAAATAATAATATCTTGACACCTAAAATACTCCAAATCACAATACCTTCCAATTACCTCGTTACTGATCATACCCGGTTCCGGTACCATATCGTATCGCCTCAATAGGGCGATAACTTACTACCAACCTAAGACTATCTACGAAATAAATATGGGAAATATATTGGTCATAACTCGCTTTTTTTCTTAAACTGTTATTATACTCGCAATGCTTGGCTTGGCTGTGAGAAGACCCGAAATCTTGTTTGCATGACCAGTCTTTTGAGCTAATTGGAAAGTATTCATCTCATCTACTCATGTATTTATGGGGAAGGCGAGTAGAGCTCAGTGGTTTTAATATGTCTCTCTGTATTGGAAGTACTGATTTCCTGAACATGGCACACTGGTCATATTCTTGAGACTTACACTGTGTCAAATTACTTATCGGAATCTAACAGACTCTGAGATTCTATTCAAGCTACTGTACTGCTGCTTTCAACTGATTGACTGCTAGAAATAAATGCAAATTCAATCATGCACATTTATTCTATTCAAGACCCAAGAGTTTAATTTGAAGTTTAAACATTTATTACACAAAGCCATGGGATGTAAATTATACATACATATAATTCTATTGGACCCAAAATAACATTATAGCAACATAAATGGCACTGTAAAAGCTATAGAATGAGTTCAATTTAGTACAATATTATAACAATCAGTTTAGATATTTTCATTAACAATCTGGATGAATGTCATGCTACACTCTTGTAGACATCTAGAAAAGACATTAGCACAAAGCACTTCTTCTTAATCGACCAAGTCACTGATTCTCAAACATTTAGGCTTACCCTGACTGATATGATCTCTGAACAGTTCTAACACAGTTCTTTGTGTTTCCTTCATCCTGATCTCACATTTACACTAATTAATTATACCTCAATCTTATGATTAAAGTCATTAATAAATCACTGAACATCCATACATAAAGTCACTGATTATCTCTGATAATCTATATTTCAACCATCCTCTTGCGATGGGTGAAACCACTCACTGTCTCTCTGTCCTTACTCGACAGGAATAACAGCAAACCGCCTTCTCTCGGCGTAACCACATAAAACCCTATTCATCCCCCCTGAACAGATGCGCAGGTCAGTACTCATAAATGTGCAATCAGATCGTAACTGCTTAACTCACATCACCTCAATCAGTCGTACCTTTGTTAAGAATATACAGTCTACTTGCAATCAAGCCCAGATAGCTCTCACCAATATGTCCTCTAGTTCTTCAAGTCTTGCATGATTTTGTTCATTACTAAATATTCTGATACTATTGTTATAAACAAGTTACTAACCTTATACAACACCTGACCAGAGCCATGGCAAGTGGCAAGAGCCACTGCCCTCTGGTCCTCCTGGTTCAAGCTTCTCTCTAAACTCCCACAAAGTGATGATGTGTCCCTGCACTGTAATCCCACTCTCCTTAAATACCTAGTGCCCTAGACCACGCCCAAACCATGTCAACCATCTGCATATTAAGCAGTAACTTATTCAATTCAGGAATGACTAATGCAGTGTGCCTGCATCATTTGTAATCACCAAAATTCATTGCAGTCTCTGTTCTATTGATTATTGCTGCAGTAGGCCTAAAATGTGCCTTTTAGAGCTTTTCTATCTAATACACTGATATAACAAATGCATGATATAAAATAACATAAACAATTACACAATGGTCCAATAGCAATAGCAAATAATTACAAGTGAGAAAAACAGGCTATACCCACAACATCTATATTAACAATAAGATATGACACATGACCCTTTCTTCACATGGTATACATGTATAATAAAACTCCCCTTTACTAATTAGTTGATCAGATATTGATGCATCGTATAGTACCATACGATATCCCCCCCACTTAGTGGAAATAAAATACGGAAGGTATTTTATTTACAAAGTATTCTGCCTACACCCACAATTGAACTTTGTGATCCCTGTTTCAGAACATACATTTTCTGTGACCCGAACCACTACCTAATCTAGTTCACAATGTCCTCATCACTTCACAACCATCAGTCAAATTAGAAGTGTTGTCGTCCTCATCAGCTAACATACGGTTGATCAGCAGTCCATCTTGAAGTGTGCAGATTTTTCCTCTTCACCGGCAGTTCCTGAGCTTGATGATGTTGTTCCTGTCTGCTGCGTTTGACTGGTGATGGTACGTATTAAACCATTGAGAGTCATTCACAAGTCTGCATGAGGTTTTGTCTTCCTACAGCTGATATCGTTTGTCTTCACTGCTGAGTAGCATCTGCTTCTCCGTCGATAGTTGTAGATCCACAATGCTGTCGAAAGGACTCCCGACGACGAATCTTACACCACAGTTCTGCCATGTGCACCGCTGTAAGTACCATAAGGCAATCATATGTGATTCACAGTTTATCACAAAGCACAGCATACTTATAAACGGTCAGTAGAAATGTTCATGTTGCTGGATCCAATGTTCATTCGGATGCTTTTCGTATCAGTAATCGGAAGGATGCCTTTATTGCCCTCAAAGGAAGATCCATCATGCGGTCTCTCGGAACTCGTGTTTCGATACTGAAGATGCTGCACTGGAACTCTGCCTGTGTCTGCATGTTCGATAGTTGCGTTCTTGTAGTCGTGCCGGTTGCCCTGGACTTGGTACAGATGTAAAGTGACTTGGACATGTGTTGACCTCCCTAATTAAATGCTATTTTCTACCCATACAGTAAATCCCCAATTACAGTTATATTATAAGATTCTTCATGCATAAATGCATTATTGTCATATGTCATATTCTCACTGCTAAAAGAATTATACCACAATAAATGAATCACACAGTAATCTGGCTTGCAGAATATGAAAGTTCCAGAATCATTGAAATGCATTAAATTCTTTCTTTAGATAACTTTACTTGTGAGATTTTCCCGTAATTTGTGGCCATATTGCATGCGTTTCATCTATTACAGTACTCGAATAACATACACAACATATACATCTTAGAATGATGATTTGTCAAACATTGTTATTGACAGAAGTAGGATAATCCACGTGTCAAAGTTTCATTTATCATAAAATCAAGAATGTAAGATCATTTGACATTAATACTTTTTCTTATACTTGTAATATTTCCGGTATTGTTACATGTAATGGACAAATTATATTGTTATCACTAATTAGTTCTCATTGATCAAAACAACCAAACGAGCTTGCAATGTCTGTTTTGCATATCTTCACATTGTGCATGTTACACATATTTCAACTTTATATACACTGAGACATATTTATCATAAAGAATCAGTGCATCTGTTAACTTGAACCTTTGGTCATTCTTGCAAGCACTTCAATTTCCCGAATGTCTGCAAGCGACTAATAATTTCAGAATGTGTAATTTGGAATATTGATTTTTCCCTGCAAAGCAAATACATGTCATGATTAGCACAATTGCGCAAGTGGTCAAGCAGAATCAATGTGACATTCTTTGGAGCATAGGTCATCTCACAATGTCTTATAATTTTGAATTAGGAAAGACCCATTATCTGTTACATTCTTCATCTCTTCTTATGCTTTTAGTTACTTCTCTGTGTCTGTTCTTTGCATAATAGGTACAAAAACTTTCAATAAAGCCAAAAATGAGATCTGCCTTTCTTCAACCATTCGCATTCATCATAATGAGTGGATAAAAACCCTAAGCTGCATATTGAAAGCACAACATAACAATGTCGGCTCAAGGGACTGGCTATTCCTTTATATTTTATGGTGTCTGCGGCAGCCAGTTATTTTGCTCTAATACATACCTGAGATGAATATGCTCTGCCTCCACACCAGACAAGTTTGTTGCATGTGGCACCTTGTTGCCTAAGTCATTCATGTTAGTTTACTTAATTCTTATTGCTAAATCATGTATAATGAAACAAAAAAAAGGTTTTTCTTTGTTCATGTTAATTCAACTTTCTCTCATGCCAAAACTACACATATTTCATATAATTCAATATCCATTTTTCAGTACACTATCTTTTGTTTTATCTTGTAATTATAACAAAAAGAAACAGACAAGTAACAAGGTCCCAAATGTGACTTACCAACATCTTTGATGTTCAAAACGTGCTGAATTCATCTGAAAATAGACTAATAAAGTCTGTTAGTCCCACAATAATAGGTTATTTTTCCCATAGATAAGGTTCCATATTCTAAGTGGTGACCTCAATGTCTGAGCACCTGCTGCCCTGTGTCTATCCCATTGTGATGTTCTGTTTGCAGCTGCTGATCACACACTGTTACACTGCTGTTGTGTTGCAGCACAATTCAATCAATAAAACCCAAGCACTGCTGCAGGAGCTGCTGCTGGAAGAAGAGCTGCTGTTTATGTTAATTGATGCAGGGTGCGCAGGTTTCTGAATGCAGATAAAATCAATAATTTCACTGCTGCTGCAGTTCAGACACTCTATTGATCCAAAGCATGGCCTACTTAGCTATTCTGGCCAAACTGCTGCGTCATCTATTGATTGACCTGATGAAAACCCCAATGTTCAAAAAGGGTTGCACGCTCTTCAACGTAATCAATTCACACTAATGTTCTTTTGCCTGGAAAAAACCCATTACTGTCATGCAGAGGCCTCCCTTAATGGTCATGCATGATGAGATTTTGTCATCAGGACAATGCCCAAATGGCTGAACCTGTCATTTCAGGAAATGGATGGTCCATTATCCCACTATTGCGAGGGTCTGCTGCCTTTGTGCATGCGGCATCATGATGATGACTCACAATTCCATCAAGGCACTAAAAAGCCTTGGATGCAGAGCTTGATGCCTGAATATGGTTTTACCAGCAAATTTGAACCCAGCAAAGACAAAGCAAAATAATAATATCTTGACACCTAAAATACTCCAAATCACAATACCTTCCAATTACCTCGTTACTGATCATACCCGGTTCCGGTACCATATCGTATCGCCTCAATAGGGCAATAACTTACTACCAACCTAAGACTATCTACGAAATAAATATGGGAAATATATTGGTCATAACTCGCTTTTTTTCTTAAACTGTTATTATACTCGCAATGCTTGGCTTGGCTGTGAGAAGACCCGAAATCTTGTTTGCATGACCAGTCTTTTGAGCTAATTGGAAAGTATTCATCTCATCTACTCATGTATTTATGGGGAAGGCGAGTAGAGCTCAGTGGTTTTAATATGTCTCTCTGTATTGGAAGTACTGATTTCCTGAACATGGCACACTGGTCATATTCTTGAGACTTACACTGTGTCAAATTACTTATCGGAATCTAACAGACTCTGAGATTCTATTCAAGCTACTGTACTGCTGCTTTCAACTGATTGACTGCTAGAAATAAATGCAAATTCAATCATGCACATTTATTCTATTCAAGACCCAAGAGTTTAATTTGAAGTTTAAACATTTATTACACAAAGCCATGGGATGTAAATTATACATACATATAATTCTATTGGACCCAAAATAACATTATAGCAACATAAATGGCACTGTAAAAGCTATAGAATGAGTTCAATTTAGTACAATATTATAACAATCAGTTTAGATATTTTCATTAACAATCTGGATGAATGTCATGCTACACTCTTGTAGACATCTAGAAAAGACATTAGCACAAAGCACTTCTTCTTAATCGACCAAGTCACTGATTCTCAAACATTTAGGCTTACCCTGACTGATATGATCTCTGAACAGTTCTAACACAGTTCTTTGTGTTTCCTTCATCCTGATCTCACATTTACACTAATTAATTATACCTCAATCTTATGATTAAAGTCATTAATAAATCACTGAACATCCATACATAAAGTCACTGATTATCTCTGATAATCTATATTTCAACCATCCTCTTGCGATGGGTGAAACCACAAACTGTCTCTCTGTCCTTACTCGACAGGAATAACAGCAAACCGCCTTCTCTCGGCGTAACCACATAAAACCCTATTCATCCCCCCTGAACAGATGCGCAGGTCAGTACTCATAAATGTGCAATCAGATCGTAACTGCTTAACTCACATCACCTCAATCAGTCGTACCTTTGTTAAGAATATACAGTCTACTTGCAATCAAGCCCAGATAGCTCTCACCAATATGTCCTCTAGTTCTTCAAGTCTTGCATGATTTTGTTCATTACTAAATATTCTGATACTATTGTTATAAACAAGTTACTAACCTTATACAACACCTGACCAGAGCCATGGCAAGTGGCAAGAGCCACTGCCCTCTGGTCCTCCTGGTTCAAGCTTCTCTCTAAACTCCCACAAAGTGATGATGTGTCCCTGCACTGTAATCCCACTCTCCTTAAATACCTAGTGCCCTAGACCACGCCCAAACCATGTCAACCATCTGCATATTAAGCAGTAACTTATTCAATTCAGGAATGACTAATGCAGTGTGCCTGCATCATTTGTAATCACCAAAATTCATTGCAGTCTCTGTTCTATTGATTATTGCTGCAGTAGGCCTAAAATGTGCCTTTTAGAGCTTTTCTATCTAATACACTGATATAACAAATGCATGATATAAAATAACATAAACAATTACACAATGGTCCAATAGCAATAGCAAATAATTACAAGTGAGAAAAACAGGCTATACCCACAACATCTATATTAACAATTAGATATGACACATGACCCTTTCTTCACATGGTATACATGTATAATAAAACTCCCCTTTACTAATTAGTTGATCAGATATTGATGCATCGTATAGTACCATACGATATCCCCCCCACTTAGTGGAAATAAAATACGGAAGGTATTTTATTTACAAAGTATTCTGCCTACACCCACAATTGAACTTTGTGATCCCTGTTTCAGAACATACATTTTCTGTGACCCGAACCACTACCTAATCTAGTTCACAATGTCCTCATCACTTCACAACCATCAGTCAAATTAGAAGTGTTGTCGTCCTCATCAGCTAACATACGGTTGATCAGCAGTCCATCTTGAAGTGTGCAGATTTTTCCTCTTCACCGGCAGTTCCTGAGCTTGATGATGTTGTTCCTGTCTGCTGCGTTTGACTGGTGATGGTACGTATTAAACCATTGAGAGTCATTCACAAGTCTGCATGAGGTTTTGTCTTCCTACAGCTGATATCGTTTGTCTTCACTGCTGAGTAGCATCTGCTTCTCCGTCGATAGTTGTAGATCCGCAATGCTGTCGAAAGGACTCCCGACGACGAATCTTACACCACAGTTCTGCCATGTGCACCGCTGTAAGTACCATAAGGCAATCATATGTGATTCACAGTTTATCACAAAGCACAGCATACTTATAAACGGTCAGTAGAAATGTTCATGTTGCTGGATCCAATGTTCATTCGGATGCTTTTCGTATCAGTAATGGGAAGGATGCCTTTATTGCCCTCAAAGGAAGATCCATCATGCGGTCTCTCGGAACTCGTGTTTCGATACTGAAGATGCTGCACTGGAACTCTGCCTGTGTCTGCATGTTCGATAGTTGCGTTCTTGTAGTCGTGCCGGTTGCCCTGGACTTGGTACAGATGTAAAGTGACTTGGACATGTGTTGACCTCCCTAATTAAATGCTATTTTCTACCCATACAGTAAATCCCCAATTACAGTTATATTATAAGATTCTTCATGCATAAATGCATTATTGTCATATGTCATATTCTCACTGCTAAAAGAATTATACCACAATAAATGAATCACACAGTAATCTGGCTTGCAGAATATGAAAGTTCCAGAATCATTGAAATGCATTAAATTCTTTCTTTAGATAACTTTACTTGTGAGATTTTCCCGTAATTTGTGGCCATATTTCATGCGTTTCATCTATTACAGTACTCGAATAACATACACAACATATACATCTTAGAATGATGATTTGTCAAACATTGTTATTGACAGAAGTAGGATAATCCACGTGTCAAAGTTTCATATTTTATATTTATCATAAAATCAAGAATGTAAGATCATTTGACATTAATACTTTTTCTTATACTTGTAATATTTCCGGTATTGTTACATGTAATGGACAAATTATATTGTTATCACTAATTAGTTCTCATTGATCAAAACAACCAAACGAGCTTGCAATGTCTGTCTTGCATATCTTCACATTGTGCATGTTACACATATTTCAACTTTATATACACTGAGACATATTTATCATAAAGAATCAGTGCATCTGTTAACTTGAACCTTTGGTCATTCTTGCAAGCACTTCAATTTCCCGAATGTCTGCAAGCGACTAATAATTTCAGAATGTGTAATTTGGAATATTGATTTTTCCCTGCAAAGCAAATACATGTCATGATTAGCACAATTGCGCAAGTGGTCAAGCAGAATCAATGTGACATTCTTTGGAGCATAGGTCATCTCACAATGTCTTATAATTTTGAATTAGGAAAGACCCATTATCTGTTACATTCTTCATCTCTTCTTATGCTTTTAGTTACTTCTCTGTGTCTGTTCTTTGCATAATAGGTACAAAAACTTTCAATAAAGCCAAAAATGAGATCTGCCTTTCTTCAACCATTCGCATTCATCATAATGAGTGGATAAAAACCCTAAGCTGCATATTGAAAGCACAACATAACAATGTCGGCTCAAGGGACTGGCTATTCCATTATATTTTATGGTGTCTGCGGCAGCCAGTTATTTTGCTCTAATACATACCTGAGATGAATATGCTCTGCCTCCACACCAGACAAGTTTGTTGCATGTGGCACCTTGTTGCCTAAGTCATTCATGTTAGTTTACTTAATTCTTTTTGCTAAATCATGTATAATGAAACAAAAAAAAGGTTTTTCTTTGTTCATGTTAATTCAACTTTCTCTCATGCCAAAACTACACATATTTCATATAATTCAATATCCATTTTTCAGTACACTATCTTTTGTTTTATCTTGTAATTATAACAAAAAGAAACAGACAAGCAACAAGGTCCCAAATGTGACTTACCAACATCTTTGATGTTCAAAACGTGCTGAATTCATCTGAAAATAGACTAATAAAGTCTGTTAGTCCCACAATAATAGGTTATTTTTCCCATAGATAAGGTTCCATATTCTAAGTGGTGACCTCAATGTCTGAGCACCTGCTGCCCTGTGTCTATCCCATTGTGATGTTCTGTTTGCAGCTGCTGATCACACACTGTTACACTGCTGTTGCAGCACAATTCAATCAATAAAACCCAAGCACTGCTGCAGGAGCTGCTGCTGGAAGAAGAGCTGCTGTTTATGTTAATTGATGCAGGGTGCGCAGGTTTCTGAATGCAGATAAAATCAATAATTTCACTGCTGCTGCAGTTCAGACACTCTATTGATCCAAAGCATGGCCTACTTAGCTATTCTGGCCAAACTGCTGCGTCATCTATTGATTGACCTGATGAAAACCCCAATGTTCAAAAAGGGTTGCACGCTCTTCAACGTAATCAATTCACACTAATGTTCTTTTGCCTGGAAAAAACCCATTACTGTCATGCAGAGGCCTCCCTTAATGGTCATGCATGATGAGATTTTGTCATCAGGACAATGCCCAAATGGCTGAACCTGTCATTTCAGGAAATGGATGGTCCATTATCCCACTATTGCGAGGGTCTGCTGCCTTTGTGCATGCGGCATCATGATGATGACTCACAATTCCATCAAGGCACTAAAAAGCCTTGGATGCAGAGCTTGATGCCTGAATATGGTTTTACCAGCAAATTTGAACCCAGCAAAGACAAAGCAAAATAATAATATCTTGACACCTAAAATACTCCAAATCACAATACCTTCCAATTACCTCGTTACTGATCATACCCGGTTCCGGTACCATATCGTATCGCCTCAATAGGGCGATAACTTACTACCAACCTAAGACTATCTACGAAATAAATATGGGAAATATATTGGTCATAACTCGCTTTTTTTCTTAAACTGTTATTATACTCGCAATGCTTGGCTTGGCTGTGAGAAGACCCGAAATCTTGTTTGCATGACCAGTCTTTTGAGCTAATTGGAAAGTATTCATCTCATCTACTCATGTATTTATGGGGAAGGCGAGTAGAGCTCAGTGGTTTTAATATGTCTCTCTGTATTGGAAGTACTGATTTCCTGAACATGGCACACTGGTCATATTCTTGAGACTTACACTGTGTCAAATTACTTATCGGAATCTAACAGACTCTGAGATTCTATTCAAGCTACTGTACTGCTGCTTTCAACTGATTGACTGCTAGAAATAAATGCAAATTCAATCATGCACATTTATTCTATTCAAGACCCAAGAGTTTAATTTGAAGTTTAAACATTTATTACACAAAGCCATGGGATGTAAATTATACATACATATAATTCTATTGGACCCAAAATAACATTATAGCAACATAAATGGCACTGTAAAAGCTATAGAATGAGTTCAATTTAGTACAATATTATAACAATCAGTTTAGATATTTTCATTAACAATCTGGATGAATGTCATGCTACACTCTTGTAGACATCTAGAAAAGACATTAGCACAAAGCACTTCTTCTTAATCGACCAAGTCACTGATTCTCAAACATTTAGGCTTACCCTGACTGATATGATCTCTGAACAGTTCTAACACAGTTCTTTGTGTTTCCTTCATCCTGATCTCACATTTACACTAATTAATTATACCTCAATCTTATGATTAAAGTCATTAATAAATCACTGAACATCCATACATAAAGTCACTGATTATCTCTGATAATCTATATTTCAACCATCCTCTTGCGATGGGTGAAACCACTAACTGTCTCTCTGTCCTTACTCGACAGGAATAACAGCAAACCGCCTTCTCTCGGCGTAACCACATAAAACCCTATTCATCCCCCCTGAACAGATGCGCAGGTCAGTACTCATAAATGTGCAATCAGATCGTAACTGCTTAACTCACATCACCTCAATCAGTCGTACCTTTGTTAAGAATATACAGTCTACTTGCAATCAAGCCCAGATAGCTCTCACCAATATGTCCTCTAGTTCTTCAAGTCTTGCATGATTTTGTTCATTACTAAATATTCTGATACTATTGTTATAAACAAGTTACTAACCTTATACAACACCTGACCAGAGCCATGGCAAGTGGCAAGAGCCACTGCCCTCTGGTCCTCCTGGTTCAAGCTTCTCTCTAAACTCCCACAAAGTGATGATGTGTCCCTGCACTGTAATCCCACTCTCCTTAAATACCTAGTGCCCTAGACCACGCCCAAACCATATCAACCATCTGCATATTAAGCAGTTACTTATTCAATTCAGGAATGACTAATGCAGTATGCCTGCATCATTTGTAATCACCAAAATTCATTGCAGTCTCTGTTCTATTGATTATTGCTGCAGTAGGCCTAAAATGTGCCTTTTAGAGCTTTTCTATCTAATACACTGATATAACAAATGCATGATATAAAATAACATAAACAATTACACAATGGTCCAATAGCAATAGCAAATAATTACAAGTGAGAAAAACAGGCTATACCCACAACATCTATATTAACAATAAGATATGACACATGACCCTTTCTTCACATGGTATACATGTATAATAAAACTCCCCTTTACTAATTAGTTGATCAGATATTGATGTATCGTATAGTACCATACGATAGTGATACCTTGGACACAAGAGTGCCATCCAAGAGCCAAAAAGTTTAGCAAAGAAAGTTACATCATTGTCAACTTCCGACTCTAATCTGTCTGCAGGCTGGCTAGACCTGTTTCCCTAGGGTTCTGCAGTACCCTTTACATGTGAAATCAAACATCTTACTAGTTCACAGCTTAATATCCCATTAGTCCAACCCACTACTTTATCTAACATACAATGTAACATGTAGTTAAAAGTAGAAATGACAAATACCTACAAGCTGCAATTTCACTCACCTGGGTCCTACCCAGTCTCTTTGGCAAACATTACATAGCCAATCAAGCACACTAAAAAGTCCCACTGATATAAAAACAGTTAAAATACTCACATTTCCAAACAGACTAGTATCACTTGGAAGAAATCTGACAGGTCACAACAGCAAATAGTAAAGAGCTGGCCTGTATGCTATAAACAAGCTATCACAGCCAAAGTAAAGATTTAGCACAAGTTATTGGTAAATGCACTAGCTATAAACAAGCACTGGCAAAAGTCAATAACAAGCAAGTTAGAAAATGAGTGAAGTGAAGTGGTACAAAGTGTTCAAGATGCAAAGGCAGAGAGTGATCTGATCAAGCATTGACTCAGAGTCCCTTAAATTAGCTGCTAATCCACGTGACCCTACCAGGAAGTCTCCCCTAATTGGTCAAGTTGACCTTGGCTCAGGTCACCCATGAGGGCACCCCTGACCTCATTGGCTGGGACTGGCACCTAAGGACAAGCCCCCTTGGTAGCCATTACATAACTCACATGTCTTCCCACTTACCCTTTGATACAATCAAATCCCACAGATTATCAGCATCAATCAAGTTGCTATCTGTGTATCTCTTAGACACATGAGTAGACACATGAGTGTCATACTATCCCCTCCCTACCTCAAAAGTAAGCCACTTCTTTGATTAATTAAGGGGGTAATCAATGGAACCATAATGCCCTAATGTGCGTAACTCAATTGTTTTACAACCCCATTGAGTTATGTAACACTTTATTGCACCAGCATGAGCATGCCTGGTGCCCTAATTGCTAATTACCCCTAAAGCAAATATCTAAGAAACAAAGCAATAAAGATATCTGATATACACCTTATGATGTACACAGGGCT
The DNA here is from genome assembly GCA_026936325.1 of Platynereis dumerilii. Classification (NCBI taxonomy): domain Eukaryota; kingdom Metazoa; phylum Annelida; class Polychaeta; order Phyllodocida; family Nereididae; genus Platynereis; species Platynereis dumerilii. The sequence continues at coordinate 53,472,274 of JAPTHN010000009.1, read as the reverse complement.
ACTGTTATCTATCTAACACTTGCACAATAAAGCACACATCAATAGACATGTGATGCCACAAAGGAAACAAATTACATTTTGTGTGACTAAATGAAGTTTTGAAATATAAACTATTTATCTAATCCAAATAAAATAAAATTAGGAAAAAGCTGCTTTTTATAAAATGCAACTTAAACTTTACTAATGCAATAGTGCAATTAATAAAGTAAAATATATTTAGAAAAGACCCCCAATCTCAGATACTTACCATATTGAGTTGCCTTACAGCCTTCTCAATATATATATGGGTCATTTTCACAAAAACGCGCAGTAACGGTAAAGACATAACCAATTTTTTATGTCAGGAAGCTGAGCCAATAATACACAACTACTATTTTTTTCTGTTTACATAATGTAATATGTGGTACTACCACGCTGCATGTAACAGGATAACTAATTTGGGTGAACATTTGACATTTTCAATTATTTGGAAAAATTGTCTTTACCGTGCACAATGAAATCAAAGCAAATTTACTCAGATGTCTTTACCGTGGCGAGCCTTGTCTTTACCGTCTCACAGCATATTTGCATTGATTTGACCACGGTAAAGACAGATTTTGGCCACGGAAAAGACATGTTATGCAGCATTTCTTCCAGAGAAAGTGGACTACATAATTCAGAGTACCACAACTACTTCTGGAACTGCCTCCTGAACCAATGATGTCATTTACATCCTCATACCTTTTGAACTCCCTCCGCTGTTGAGGGTTCGGTAAAGACGAAGTTTAGTTGCGACGAAGTCAAGATAAAACCTATTTCATCGTCTGACCAACAGATGGCTGCTCTTGCTTTCCCAATGATGTGGTAAAAAAGTAGTTATATCCTGGTTCTTTACACCCTAGTGGCATCTGGAGACATCATGCCCTGTTAACTTACTCTGGTGGCAACTTAAACTCTTTGGTCACGGTAAAGACAGTGGTAATTTCAAAACTGGGACACACCTTCCAAACGTCCTGAGATGTGGATAAATTAGTTATATTTCAGAAAAAAAACTTCTAGGTAGTTAATTTAACAAATATCTAGAAATACACACTTTGCATGTCACATTTTATGCAGTAATTTTCAATTTGCACACATTTGAAATTAAGATGTTGAGTTGCGGACATGCCACGGTAAGGACATTTGGACTACTTAATGCGTGATATAGCATGTTCAGCATGGCCGCACCCACGTAAATTTTTGTTTTCTTCTAGGAAAAACGTTATTCTAAATATTTGGCCAAAAATCAATTTCAGTCCTACAAAGGCAGGCACACACGAATGCAGGACATCAAATTGCGCGTTTTCGCAAAAATGACCCATATATTTATCTGATTGATCTTAGGGTCATTTTTTTATAGATGGTTTGATCCAAAAATACAAAGTTAATAAACTAATCATAAAGATAAATGTAAAACATGACTGTAGAAGTGAAAACAAACAAAAACACTTGGAAAACAACAAAAACACGGGAAAAAAAGTATTAAAAAGAAATTTGGCACCATGCCAGCTTCTAAAAATGCCTGACATTGTGACCATATCTGACAGGAGGTTGCCTTGATCTCCTAGGGAAAAAGGCTGGTGCACTAGGATTAAGTGTCTGGGGCTGCTCTTCAAAGAGATTTGTCAAGCCAAGCTCACTGGGGTCTGGATCCTGGTTATCTTGGTCATCATCCAGATCTACCAAAATACCAGTAGGAGGGTCTTTGGGCTCAGGGTCATTCTGCAGTCCATCCAAATCTAAATGACTTGGCAAATCTGGCAGATGTTGCAGATCATTTGGAAGGATCTCAGACAAGTAAGGTTTCAAGTGATTCACATTGACAACCTTCTTTTTGCCTGTGGCATGAGCCACAATTTCATATGAGACCTCATTCACTTTTCTGCTGACCCTATAAGGCCCCAAAAATTTCAACCCCAGCTTTTTCTTAGCCAAAGGAGCATAATATAGGAGGACCCAATCATTGATTTTATAACTGGGATCCCCTGACAGCCTATTGTAATGTCTGGCCTGTCTGATTGCTGCCTTCCCAAGTTCATTCCTTGCCAGTGCATGTGATGTTGCTAGAGCATCTCTGACAAACTCAACATATTCAATTGGGCATGGCCTTTCTTCAGGACATTCATAACCAAAGACAAGGTCAACTGGTAGGTCCAACTCTCGTCCCAGCATCATCCGATTAGGTGTAATGCCTGTTGACTCATGTGGGGTGCTTCTGTAGGCTGACATAACATAGGGCAGTAGATCATCCCAATTGGACCGATCTTCCTCAACTAGCTTTGCTAACATGTCCTGCAGGGATCTGTTCATTCTCTCTGTCATTCCATCAGACTGAGGATGATAAGGAGTGGTCCTTGTTTTACAGATTCCCAGCAGACTACAAACATCACTGAACAACTTGGCCTCAAAGTTGGGCCCCTGGTCTGAGTGCAACTGCAGAGGGACCCCAAATCTCAAAATGAAATTTGTCACCAATGCATCAGCAACTCTCATGGATGTCTGGTCAGGCAAAGCATAGGCTTCAGTGTACTTTGTGAAATAATCCACAATTACCAAAATGTATCTATGCCCAGCCTCAGTCTCTGGTAGAGGCCCCACAATGTCCACTGCAACTCTCTCCAAGGGCATGCCTACTGGCCTTTGCTGGAGAGGTGCCCTTTTCTGGGTGCCCATTTTTCGTTTTTGACACTTCTCACACCATTGGCACCATCTGATAAGATCTTCCCTGTAGCATGGCCAATAAAATCGCCTCCTGAGCTTTGCAATTGTTTTGTTGATGCCCATATGGCCTCCCAACCGGGAGGTATGCAAAAATGTGAAGATCTGCCTCATTAAAGCTGGGGGAACAACTAATTGAGTCACTTCCTCCCCACATGGCAGCTTACATTTACGCACCACCTTCTCATTGCTAAGCTCCAGACAATTAAATTGAGCCCACAAGTTCTTAAGCTCTGAGCTTCCCATGGAGATGACATCAAATAGTGGCCTTTCTCCCTTCTCTAGCCAAGCTTTGACCTGCTGCAGATCAGTATCTTCTGACTGGGCTGACCTTTGATCCTGATCAGACAGGGTCTCCATCCAATTGGAGTCACACTGCTGGTGAACTGCATTTACATGCTGATCTCCAGAGAGTGCTTGCTGTGAACTTTTGGGAGCCAACCTGCCCTCAGATGTCACCACAGGACCTTCTGAAGCAAAATACACATCATGGGTACATGCAGTCTCTGCCTGGCTACCAAAGGGAGAGGCACTGATTTCAGCACTATAGATAAAGCCGTGATGGACATTCCAAGCTTTAACAGCTGCAGAAACTGTCCTATCAATGTGGCCTTTATCAGGGCATTCAGTGCGAGGGCAGGATCTCACAGGTATCCTGGAACATCCATCAGCATTACCATGCTTCCGGCCCTCTCTGTGTTCAATTTGGAAGTCATATTCACTGAGAGATGCTATCCATCTGGCCAGCATGCCTTCAGCATCCTTGAAAGTCTGTAGCCACAACAAAGCCTTGTGATCTGTTCTGACCCTGACATTGGGCTGGCCATATAGATAAGGCCTAAAGATCTTGGCCATTTTGACAACAGCCAATAGCTCCGTGTAAGTGGTACAATACTTTCTTTGGCTTGCACTCAGACTCTTGCTAGCATAAGCAATGACTTTTTCCTGGCCATCAATAACCTGAGAAAGAACTCCTCCAATACTTTTGTCAGAAGCATCTGTGTCCAATATCACCTGACAACCTTCTCTTGGCAGAGCAAGGATTGGCGCAGAGGTCAATGCCTCTTTAAGAGCCTCAAAGGCCTCTTGACACTCAGAAGACCATCTAAAAGACATGTCTCTCTGTGTGAGTTCATTGAGAGGGGAGGCAATCTCAGAGAACCGGGGATGAACTTCCTGTAGTACGAAGCGAACCCGCAATAACTGCGGACTTCATGTACATTTACAGGAACCGGCCAAGCTTTAACAGCCTCGACCTTTTTGGGATCAGGACGCACTCCTTGCCTTCCAACTACATGTCCCAAAAATGCTACCTCCGGCTTAAACAGCTCACATTTGCTTGGTTTAAAGCGCAATCCTGCCGCCTCAAAACGCATCATGACCTCCTTGAGTGTTAGCAAGGTGTCCTCAAAAGTAGGTCCGCTAACAATTACATCATCCATATACATTTTCTGGACATTTTAACAAGCCTTGTGAAATACCAGTGTAAATAGGCCTATTCCAATTGTAATTTAGCCGCATGACGTTGTTAATAAGTATATATACTGTAGGTGGTGTCATAAGCTGATGATGCCACCTGGTGTCTTTATGTCATGTGAATAGTTTAATTATGAAATTATTTTCATTAAACTGGTTATTATCACAGGATTATGATTGATTATGTTATTGTTGAGAGTTCACTTAATAAAGGCTTAGCATAGCACATATCCAGCTGTTATGTCATGGGGAGTATATGGAGATTTGTAGAATTATGAAAAAAACTTACTTTTTTACAGCTGCTTGCAGCTTGTATTACGGGAGGAGTTTCAGGAAAACTTATGACAACTCCCCTGGTCGTGCTGTTTCACCTATGTCATTAAAACTTTGCATACAGTCTAAATAGAATATTATCTTGCGTTGAAAAGCTTTTGGTGCCTTTCCCTGATGGAAAAAATTATTAAAGAAAACAAACAGGCTGACTATCTTGAGGTCAAAGGTCAATCATGGCTATGAAATTAACTGGGTCATGCTGACCTACTTTTGCTGAGGAGCTCTGACAATGTCTGAGCATGACATTTATACCAGCGATCTGGACACTGTCATGGTCTGAGGTGCCTCCTGAAGTATTTGACTGATGACAGGGAGGTGTGAAGGTAAATTGCACTTGAAAATGTGAATAGCACTTTTAAATTGGCTTTGAGATAACTCAGATGAGGCCACGGCTTTCATAGTAAGATACCAGTCAATTGCTCTTTCCTAGCAAATCACCGGGCATATGGTCTCAACATAATTTAATCTTGCTTCCAAAAACACACAAATATAATTATGGAAACACTCACAAGGCATCTTAAAAACGCCACATAAGGAAGAAAAGGAAAGGAAGGAAGGGTTCAAGAAGGAAGGAAGGAAGAGGAGGAAGGAAGGAAAAGACAGCTAGATAGATAGATAGATGGATAGATAGATAGATAGATAGATAGATAGATAGATAGATAGATAGATAGATAGATAGATAGATAGATAGATACTTGCACCTGTCTATAAGCAGCTGTTAAAGTGCTTGCACGTTATTTTAATTACACTGATCTCACTGGTGAATGTTTTAGGCCTACTACTTTGATTGTCTTTGCCTGGGAGGGTTTGAACTCCAGGTGGGGAACCCAAGATTTGGAGAGGACTGTCATGAAAAAAAAAACTATCCGGATGACATTTAGATAGGACCATCATTTGTGGCCCATTTTATAAGCATCTGTGCTGATCTATCTATACGTCTATCACATTTTTGAGGGAATGTACCATTCTGGAAACCATGGACGGGGAAAGGTGCACAAGAATAGGGGGAACTGGGGCACATTGGGACGCGGGGCACTATGGGACGGGGGGGTTTTCTTGGTTCCTGGCAAGGTACTCGTATATGATTTGGTAGTTGCATCATATCTTGTAATTTCACATCCTGACGTTTCTATCGTTTTTATGACAAATTACAGCCACATGCAGAAGAACGGTGAGGAAAAGTTTGTTTTCCTACTACAAAAGTAAACAAGGACGGGTTCAATTCAAACCATTCTGTGGACAAACCATGAACAGTGAGGCTTTCTCAGTGCTTGTATGAATTCGATATATCATAAAGAACAGTTATGAATTGCTATCGTAAAAAACACACTCACTGGTGCCTGAGAAATTAGCATTTTGGTGTAAAAGTCATATCGGGGCTCATTGGGACAGTGAATTCGTGGCACATTGGGACGCACTTTATATGGCAGAATTTAAGCGTCAAAGTCGACTGAGTGACCTGGGACAGCACACAACAGGTATTCAGGCCACAGTGAAAACAGGCATAGTGGATTACCATGCTCTGTGAACAAATTTATCGCAAAGCACTGTGTGTTACTTACATAGATGTCCGCACCCAGGACAGCTTATGTTCAATGTTGAAAACTGCTTAAAGTTATTAACTCTTTGCACTACAAGGTGTTAATGCACTGTATATTGTCTCACGCACTACTTATATGTAATATTTAATGCACATGGCCTGTTAAAGTTATTTTTTAATTGATGTCCCAATGTGACCCGGCTGATGTCCTACCGGGGCACATTGGGACAGTCAGTTTTTTGAGTCTCATTTTTCTCTCTGGCTGCAAAAGGGTAGGAGCAGTCTAGTTTATTATGCCTTGCATTTAAGCTTCTATTAATAGTATATGGGTGATAGTCATGCGAACTTCTGAGTTCTTCAGTGCTTTCAGCATTGAGCAAAATTAGTATACGTTAAAAGAGTCCCAATGTGCCCCGGTTCCCCCTACTACCATCATTTGGGGTTCCAGGAAACTTCACTCACTGTGCCAAATAAGGAAATGAATATTATAATAATTATTGTTATGATGTGCATCTATTTTTGAAAATTGAGCTTGGATACCATTTTGGTCTGCAATTCACCTCAGATATTTTGGAGCAAATTTAGGTACATGTAAATCCCATATCCGGAATAATTATGGTCTCTTCCTGACTTCCTCATCAACTGCTATACAACAGGCTTGCAAGTCCTGGATGATCACTCTACGCTAGGCACCCTTGGTTGAAGCATCCATTCCTGGTTGATTCCACTCCTTCTGGCAATAGTGTCCAGTATCCACAGTCAGACCTCAGTACAACCATTCTTAGTCATGGAGGTGGTCAGCATCAGCGTCATTCTGCTCGTTGTTTTCTTCGCTGCAGGCATCGGAAAGAGTAAGTCATTTTCTGCAATTTCTCAAAACGGTTATCTTACCAAGATTAGATAAGCGTCAGCATTTCACTTCACCACCAGAGTAAGGAAGAATGCCAAGTTGCGCAATTATTACTGGGTCATTCGATGGCAAATAAAGAACTTGTACTGGCTCTCCCATCTCAGAGTTCAACAATGCTTTTCCAAGGTTGAAGGGCAGTGTAAGAAAGGTATATAAACAGTTCAAAAAAGTAAATAAAAATTTGAATATCTGAAAGACCTCTCCTCCGATTTCTGTGAGAATTCGCCAGTTTGTAGGCAGGCCTACAAGAGGTGTTCAACTTATTTTGACAAAATTCAAAACTGCCACTAAATTGAGAATTTTTGCTTCGTTGAACCAAAGTTGCTGTGAGTGATCCGTATGACGCTCATCTTGCATGTCATATCACCTTGATGTCTCAGAAATATAGCAACGGTAATATATTGCATTTTCTTTGGAAGGTGTGATAAAAACACCTTTTGAGGGGTGTTTTCACTACCTCAAGCATACTATCTTGTGTCATGGAGGATGGTTATGGTATCTATTTGAGCTTATGTTGTCAGTGTACCACTACACAAAGAAACAACTGCACCCTCATAAGGGGTTTTAAAATTTAATTTCCCTAGCCATGATTCATGGCCAAATCAGGGGTGACAAACAAAATGAGATCGGTGACAAAGTTCTGTTATCAGCGTATTCATACAAATATGGCATAAGATTCCAGTAACAATACAGGAGGTGGACACAAGTTTTTACTTGATTTCTGAAAGTGTAACTTACAAAAATAAAGCCGAAAGTAAACCAATTTTGAAAAAATGTGTCGAAAAACAAGGAATCTTATATTTTTGCTCCACCTGAAACCTTTAAACATAGGACCATAAAAGGTATACACCAAATAAAGCGAAGCTTCATCTACAAGTCTACACCAATTAGTAAGTGGTTTTCAGCATAAAATAAATTTACAGAGTGCTTTAAAGTTAGAAGATTAAAAAGTTGAGCAATCCAGTATGAAAATTCATGCATAAATTGCTCTGTGATTAAACACAGAAAGAGTCACATTTTCACCTCTAGAAATTCAAATTGGATAGCCCAATACCTGGTAAGCTTAAATCCAAAATCTGATTCAGAAAGAACCTTCCTAAGGTATTTCAACAGAGAGAAAAGAGATAGTATTCATTAGAAGACTGTTCAGGGCCATGACACCCAAAATAGCATTTAATATCTATAAAAAAAAGCAAGCAATATTCCTGTAACTTGGCAGAGAGGTCACCAAAGACCGTCTGATGATGTCTAATCAATTTTAGCAAAATTGGTATTATTGGAAAGAATCTGCAAATACACTTCTAACCACTATCACTGGCCGAAATATGGCTCTCAAAACTGATTAGATGCCTATCTCAGGAAAAGTTTAATAAAATTGTGCAAACTATTCCAAAATATTTCAAACTCATGTCTTATATTGACAAGACATACAGTTAACCGTTTCTGTCATCAGAGAGGAAAAAAGTAGCATTTGGCAGTTTTTGTGTAGTGTTGAACTTGTTGTCAAAATAAGTTGAACACCTCTTGTACATATTGACCCCGACTGACACATACCCCTATTTTCAGATATTTGAAGCTTTGGCTTTTCCAAAAAAAAATTTACCAAAAGGTGTTTAAACTCCACTCAAGTTATTTGTTAATACATCCAAGGAATCTAAACTGTAAAACTGTTACAAACGATGTCCTTAGTTATATTCTGAATACGATTGAGAAAAAAATTTCTCCAGACACAAGATGAAGTTTATCCAGCTGGTGGCTCCTTCGCATGGTGAGATTGTTCATATCCATTGGAAAAGCCTGGGATTTTTGAAAACAGGGGTAGGCTCACTCGAAGACTGCTGCCTCAGCCAGGAATAATGCCACTGAGATACACACATATAAGGTTGATATGCAGGGCTATAATTCAGCCAACTGTCATAAAAATCAGTGAAGGAATCTGGTAAATACACTCTGAGAATCAAGCTCTGACATTTATGTGGGAATAGGGCTGGTTCTAGGCCAATCAGCTTCAGAGGCCCCTGAAATGTGCTATTCACAAACAGCCAACATGCAAATGAGTAGGCTTGACTTTTAAGTGATATGTCTACTCTGATTGGTTCACCTATTCAAACTTACAAGCTCTAACTGGCCATTCCTGACCATATATAGGATGAGGGGGAGGGGGGGTTAATACCAGAGATGCTCACCAGAGTGTACTCCAAGGAGTTGTTGTGCATGCATGCTTGTCTTTGACCCACTGACTGTGACCCACTTTGGGTGCCCCTGACAGTTGAGTGAACTGTGTTGACTTTTGCTTCTGTTGCTTGTTCCACTTCTGATATCTAACATGTGGATTGTGTACATTTCCATGGAATGAGTTAATAAGATGTGAATAAAGGTATGTTTAAATTTGCTCATGACATGTTTGTAACTCAGATTATCCAGTAACCCCTAGAAATTCTCAGTTACTGCCCCAGATGAACGGAATGAACTTATGAGCATGGCATCATGGGGTCAGTCTTTTGAGGTCATGACACTATTTATTTGAAATTGGCAAAACCAGTTTGAAAGGATGCTGTGGATCTTTTATAAACTAGACATGGCCAAATCGCATAGCGATGAGTGATGCACTGCGCTATACTGAGTTTGCGACATGTATGACACAGCCCTTATAATAATCAGAATGATATTGACTTATAAATGTTTATATTAGCTTCTGCATTGCGCTGTACACATAAGACATATTCTATCAAAGTATGCCTAGGATAGTAAATACTACACATTATATATTTTTTACAGGATGCAATATTTTTGAGACAAAATTGGGCTTTCCAGCACCATGTCTCCTAAAAAGCACTCCCACAATTGCCCAAAGGCAGACTTTAACATGGAGGACTTAGACTTGGGTGTGCCTTTTAGCCTTTTAGGTTACAGTGTATCTTTCCTGATTTTTGTTGTGTTTCAAAACCATGGTGCATTTTGGATTTTTTTTTTTCTTAATATTGCACGAATATAAAACAGAAAAAGACATGCTGTATTCTCCGCAAGATCTCCACCACCATTATTGCCAGTACACTAGCTTAAATTCATGGAAGTCTCATAAGAAATGGAGCCATTTTCACCCAGTCCTTGTTTCTGTGCAACTATGCTAAGCAGTATTACAAAATGTGATGAAATAATTCTATAATCAAAGTATTTGAGTTATCATATTATTTAGAACACCCCAAATGTACTAAAAGCTGAAAAAGTAGGGGTGCACCTCTTAGGAGCGGGTTTGTTTTTGGGCCCAATACTTGGAATTTAACATGGCTTGGAATGGATTTCATGAATGTGATTTGAATATGTGCAGTGTACTACATATAGATTCCCTCCCTTCATTTCAATGTTAGCCATGCACCTTTTTTCAAGTACCCATTTTTGTCTGGTGCATTCTATTTAACCGAAGAACCTGGTTGACCTGGTGCATTCACTGTACAGCCCATGCAACCGATTAACCAGTTGAATTGTGCAGCAGTCTGCAGGCCTAGCGCAAAGAACAATGCCGAGTAGTGGACAGTTGTGAAATGTCGGAGGCAGAATAAATGAAATATGACACAATTTAATCTCCTAACATAAGTCTAAACATGTGGGGGAAAAACTACATGATATATACAGGACATACATGTGAAGCAGAACATTGAAAGTCATGTAAGTGAACCAGGAGGTGACACAGAAAATTTGCATCAAATGTTAGTTGACAAATTTTGAAGCCTGCGAAAAGAAGGGCACTGCTATAGCCACCTGGCGGTGGGCTGACGCAGTGCCAATAATAGAACAATTTGCACCTAACTGAGGCAGGGAAATAATATTCTCAGAGTGTTGGGCAGCAGAGACTTTGGTGGGATTTCAAGTAAATTTCAAACTTTCAAAATTCATGTGCAGCAGATCTGCTAACTTCTTGTTGAGGTGGGGGGGGAGGGGGGTAAGGAAGGGGGGCCATGGAGGGGGGAGGCAAGGACTCCCTGGCAGCCAATCAGTTAAGCTGGGCTCTTTGAAAAATTAAATATTCAACTGACTCCACTTCATTATGATAATGTTGCTGCTCCTACAGATGTGCCTGAGGTTACTTTCCCTGAGTGGGTAAATAGGGTCAATCCAGGTAACTACAAGTCAACTAAATAAGGTCAATAATATCTAGAGGTTGCCACTGTGTCACCTGCAGGTAGGCACTACAGGTAGTTCAGGTGAATGCCATCTTAGGCCTCACCTTAGGTTGGCATCTTGACCATAGGCATCTTAGTCAATATCTTAGGCCATTATAAATGCCATTATCCACACCATAATTTAGCATCTTTGAAACTTTGTTGTTAATGGTTTACCTCAGCCAATTCTTCATCAATCACCACCAAATTTCCTCTGCAGCACCTTGCTGTCATTCTTCCTTGAAATAAGGGCTACTATCCTTCTAACATACCTATATCCTTTGAAATCTGTCTTTATTTCACGCTTAACCATCCAATCTCAATGAAACATCCATAATATGCCATTTTGCTTGCAGCTTCCTCTCAGTTACACTAGGTGGCTTCCTGCATAATGCACAATCGCACAACCTGGTGTTTTCTCTTTTTCACACTGCCACTCCACCTACAGCCATTTCATAGAGCCATATTTATGACATTTCTCCTCCAACACATTATGTCTGATAAAACTTTATTCTGCACACTGGCAAATACCTCTCTGACTGCCATTTGAGTTATTATCCTCTATCACGGGTAAATCCTAGTGAAAACATAAACTGCTATTCAGAAACGCATCATGGAAGTTTTTGTAAATATACAAATATACATTTTGGTAATCAATGAACTAAAAATTAAAATTAGCATGAATTTATAGTAGATTTATAGGATAGAGAGATACAGAGAGCCACAAGGGTGATGTTACCTGATGTCACATCTTCAGTGTGATGTCAGTTTGATGTCAGTTTGATGTCAGTTTGATGTCAGTGTGATGTCAGTTTGATGTCAGTGTGATGTCAGTTTGATGTCAGTTTGATGTCATGTCAGTGTGATGTCAGTTTGATGTCAATTTGATGTCAGTGTGATGTCAGTTTGATGTTAGTGTGATGTCAATGTGATGTCAGTGTGATGTCAGTTTGATGTCAATGTGATGTCAGTTTGATGTCAGTGTGATGTCAATGTGATGTCAGTGTGATGTCAGTTTGATGTCAGTTTGATGTCAGTGTAATGTCTGTGTGATGTCAGCGTGATGTCAACTGGTGTGATGCCAGATGCCAATTGGGAAAGACAGAAACAAAGACAGGTATAGATAGAACAATGTTATTATTACAGTGCGAAACACACTCACAGTAAAGTTTATGTTGAAATTTTTTTTTCCTTCCTTGTGAGGCATTTGTCACCATTGGGATTGGCCATTCTAGAGAAAATTTAATATTTTCAGTGAGAGGACCATTAGAAAAAAAAATTCGAAAATATTTTATTCAACACGGTGTTGTCAAATTAGTTAAAAATCTTTTAGGATTTCACACACCAAAATAAATAACTTGTCCTTTTTTAATAGGAAAAACTCCACCCCCCCCCCTGTTTTTCTATCGGATGCCCCTCAGTCAGTAAATCACCTCAAATTTAATACTGAATATAAAATATGCAATTGATGTGATGTGTGATATAATGAGCTTAGGGAAAAACCATTTATTTGATGTCGTGGGGCTTGGACTTTTTTGGGAAAAAAATAATTTCTTGCTCACTTTTGGTGAAATAAATAAGTTCTTTTTAAAATAGATCATTTCAGGAATGGGTATTTCTTAATAAGGCATTACTTGATTTAGGATTGAATATTTGGGTACTTTGCGCGCTTGAAATAAATTATGTTATATACATGATATAAACCGGTATCAAACTGATGTATACTTTTGAGTTTAAGGATATAACATATATGTCACTTGTGATATTAGCAGCACATAATAGAAAGGCCTGATCATGCAGAGGAGGTAAACAATGTGTGCTATTTTATCGATTTTAATTTTTTATGAGGGACCATTTAGAGTTTATGACTGGGGGGGTGGGAGTTTTGCCGGAACTTCCCGTCAATAATTGATACCCCCTCGCTGATTTTTAGTATCCCACACTTAAGTTTCAAGCGGATTTTTTAGTACCCCTCCTTCCCAGACATTCAAAGCTATACACACATAAATACTGTTAATGTTATAAATACATATGCTCTTGGACCGTCACAGACTTTTGTGCATAAAAATGCTTGGATAAATTGGCTGTATGCGCGTTTTACGACATTTTTGTTTTGTTAAAATTTCTTACCCCCCTCGGACATGTTGTCAAAAATTGGTACTCCCCCCCCCTTGATACACGTGTGAGAGATTAGTACTCCTTCAGGCAAAACTCCCACCCTCTCCCCAGTCATAAATTCTGAACGGTCTCTTGCTATTTTATGAAATACCACTCTGACTGCATGCAGCTTAAATATATCCATGTGCTGATGCAAAATCTATTTGAAACTTCCGTGTTTGCTGTTCACCCTTGTAAATGATCATTACTTAATCAGCATATCACTCAGCATTTATGTCTACTATGGGACTGGGCCAATTTAAAGTGACTCGATTTTCTCAGTAATAATATAGTTTCATTTTTCACTTTCAGGAGTTATGGAGACATTATTACTTTTCCCGATATTACACTGTCTTTGCTGGAGTTCTGAAGCTGCTGACCGTAAGTAAAAAAAGTGATCAATTCTGTGATACATACATGTATTGGCAAATACAGCATATTATTATGATGAACATAAGACCATGATTACAATCTCTGTACAGCATCCAGCAAATCATTTTCCTGGTAATTTACAGAATGAAATGCATTGCTATTGATATTATTATGATGATCATAAGACCATAATTACAATCTCTGTACAGCATCCAGCAAATCATTTTCCTGGTAATTTACAGAATGAAATGCATTGCTATTGATATTATTATGATGATCATAAGACCATGATTACAATCTCTGTACAGCATCCAGCAAATCATTTTCCTGGTAATTTACAGAATGAAATGCATTGCTATTGATATAAACAGTCCGTGAGACAACAGTTATATTTTGCGACCGTTTGTTTTCTGTGCTCCGGCATATTTTTGGTGACCGTGCAATGTCTTGGAACAAGAAATTCTTTTAAAAAAAAGAATTGTAGGGACCTTTGTGTGAAATATGAGGTTTCTTTAAAGACATATTTTATTTTCCAAATATGCAATTGATTTCCTATGTATGTATAGTCACATCTATACCTCCAATGTACCTACTGTGATTTGACAAACCTACTGCATGTTACCTCATGATTGGACATGCCTAATTATAGTTGTTATAAATATTCTTAGTCATAAAAAAAAATTCTATAGCACCAAACTAATTCTTGCTTGCTTATTAGGATTATTACACTTTTCATAAGCTTGTGAACATCATAGGAGTAGTGAGAAGTTGAATATCTAATGTTTTCATACAGTGTGTTTGTACACTTCTATTATATGATCCCAAATCTTCATAAACTTAGGTTATATTTGACCAATTTCCTAAAGGAATTATCTATCTATGAGATATGCTTCAGGTGTGCTTTGGAGATGGTCCCCAATCATCCAACCATGACCAGTTGACCCCATTGTCATGGTTGAGTGGCTGCTGCCTCTCTGGTGTAGCTACTGTGTATCAAGAGGGTGCAACATATACTTGATTTGTAAATTGTACTCACAGATACCTCCTCTGTGGCTTGAGTATCCTCCTAATATTGGAGGTCAATTAGGAGGGTACTCCTGCTATAGGGAAAGTATCTCTGCAAGTCCAACTTGCCTGTGGCCCCCTCCAGAAACTTAGAAGCTCCACCACTGCAGTACACAATAACTGATGACAAATTGCACTTGGCTGGGTATTTTTGTCCCTTTAGTTAGGGACCTTCAATGTTAAGTCTTTCATCATTTGGAGCTTGTAACATAGATCTGAGATGGTGCCTACAAAAAAGGGGATTTCCCTGCAAGTATGTTTACAAGCTTGTGGCTCACAGTAGGCTTCATCCTGGCCGTAATGGCATAGTATTTCTTTTGCAAGAGACTATGGTATGGATGAATATAGCCGGATAAAAAGGAGGCTCACAGAGTCAAGCAAAAGTATACCCTTAATATAGTTAATAGGTTCCACCCAAGGATCTAAGATCAGTGCAGGGTGCCCACTGAACATCGCACAAAATATTATAGGAATATAGGAATTTTTTACCGTAAAATATAGGAAAATATAGGAGGTTTTCGCCTGTTTTAATAGGACAATATAGGAAATATTCGACAGCGAAACCATCGGCAAATCACGGGATCGGTTCCACCATAAGCCGATAACTTTATGTCTTGGCAAAAAGTGTCTAAAAATTCATATATCCAGGGGAAAAGACGCTTAAACTTCGTATCCCCACCAAAACACATGTCTAAACACTTGAAATATCTTGAAATCTTGAAATATATAGGAATTTTTCCAAAATATAGGAAATTATAGGAGGCCTAAAAAAATATAGGAATTATAGGAAATATAGGAGGAGTGGGCACCCTGTCAGTGGCCCAATTAAGAGTCTGGAGGGGGTGGGGCTGGGAGCACAACATTTTCTAGAGAGGAGTTACATTGCGATGTTATCTTCATCTTTTAATCCAATTGTCATCAAATTCAAAGAAAACCAAATATAGTTTCAAAATGAATCATATCCTTTAAAACATCACTTTAGGCCAGCCTGTACATGCATTTATATGTTTATTTCATTTAATAAAGGCCTGTTTTAAAAAATCACTGCTGCTTTTTAAATTCACTAAGAAAAAGATGAATGAAATGAGATTTTCTAAAACTTAACTTTGATTTCCTCCAGAGAAAAACACGAGTGCTCAAGTTAATCAAAAGAGTTGGGACCAAGTTTAACCTCCTAGCTACACAACGGATGTTTGGGGGGGGGGGTTTGCTAACTCTCTTTGAAGGGATACTTATGATAGACTCGGTAGCAGGGTATAAAATAAGAAAATTTGATAACTGCACATATTGTCTTGTGCGAACCAATCGGTGACCAATCCGCGACCAATCGGCGACCAATCGGCGTTCTGCAAGTGCGTTCATGCACGGCTCAATTGAAAATGAAATAATATCATCCAACATTATGGAGTGAAATATCAGTACATGTGTCTAAACCACTTGTTGATGGGCTTAAATTTCTATACTTCAAAAATAAATAAAGCAACATAGTATTACTGTCTTTCTTCTGTAGCCAACCAGATGCCAGTCCAAAATTAAACATGACAGGACTTTGGTTGAACAATTTGTACAGAAGTTTATTATCTCCATTTGTACTAGTAAAAATTGAGGAGTTACATGTATTTATGAAACCTTTTGGAAGAAAATAACAACATATACAGGAGCCATTGAAAGACTATGGTAATTCCATGTCATTTCATCAAAACTCAGAAAATTTTCCCACTCAACTGATTCAGAATGTCTTGAAAATTTACCAGAAGCAAGCTTTCTCACAAGAAAGCACAAATCCCTGTGATACAGTGATATCTTGAATAGTTTGTCTGAAAAAAAAAAAATGGATATTCGAGATTTTTGTCAAATTTTTATAATTCCAGAAATTTGAAGGCATGTAACTCAATCAGTGTAAAACCTAGAGATCTGCAATTAGGCAACATGTTTTTAATGTAGCCCAAGTGTTTTAATGCATTGTTTCAGCCACCTCAGTGTATTTACATCCATTTCACAGGTTGTCGAAAAATCTGAAAATTGCAGTTTTTTTTCACATTTTTGTCCTGAAATTTCTGAGACTATTACTGGATTTGTGCCTTCTAGTGAGAAACCTAGATTGTGAATTTTCAAGGCATTCTGAATCAGGCGCCATTTGTTGAATTGACACAGAATTACCCCAATGAAAGAATAGATAGGATCAAATATAAGATGTTGAACTTTTTGCTGAAAGTTAAATTTCGTTTTTAATGCCAGCCAAAAGTTTCATTAAAATGTTGTGTCCCATAGAAAATTAAAATGCAGTGAACATGTCTAGTGATCAAATATGTCAGGGGCAATGTGAGGTCTGTCTCAACATGGCCAAATTTTGTCACAATTTAAATTGATTTGGAATGAAGTGGCCTACCAGGCAACTAACTGGCTATGGTTTGTGAAACCAAAATCTGCTGTCAAAACCAACTTTCAACAAATGCAGAAGACATCACAATTTTGTGTCACATGATGAAGTTGTGTTGTGGGGTCTTCATTGTTTTTGATATTATAGCCTACTGAACCTTTTGATCTGTTTAACTTAGCTTGTCATTTTGCCCCTCAGCAGATCAATAAGAAACAACAACATGGTTGGCTAATGAGTGTTTTAAAATTCATGAACTGGATGGTTTACTCTCAATCGCATAGTTTTTAGGAGTATGGTTTCAAAGCAGTTGCACTTTTGGTACAAGAATCTGATAAAATTATCTAGGGAAAATTTCCTGTCGCCTCTCAGCACAAGCATTCTGATCTTTTGCCAGCCCTTCCGCTCTATGTTGGCATGAGGCTTACCTCCTTCAACAACCTTGGTGAGTCTGTGGTGATGACGAGCACCAGTGGCTGTGGTCTGATGCAGAAGTATAGTGAATAATCGTAATGCCTGTGCTCTGAGGCAGTCTTTCAAGATTTATTATATTTAGCTATCCATGAGCAAGAATATATTCTTCCTACATTGTCTCTGGAAAATGTATTGAACGTCAAACCAGGGACCTCAGGACTGCCTTCGAGTTATCAAGCCGTACAAATTGCCAAAACTATAATCAGGCTGGCAAAAGTAATACGTCTGTTGAACTTACATTGTGGGGATTATGCAGTTCACAGTAATTTAACATAGAAGGGTGAATTTGATCACTGCACAAATTCAGATTGATCACTGCACAATTTGGGATCGTTGGACGCTTATTTTATACCCTAAATATCTGTTTCATCTTAAAAAAAAATACAGGAGAAGGATAATAATCCTGGCGTCCCACGATGTGTATTGACATCTGTGCCAAAACTATTACACCTAAACATATGAAATTTGACACATGAATGGTTCTTATAGTGTTAATGTGCCTTTTGGAATTCATATATATATACAATTACCACAGTTTTTGTAAAATATTGATAATTTGGAAAAAAAAATTTTTTTCGTTACCGGAGCAGAACTCAGAAACGGTTAAACCTACGGGCATGAAAATCTACCATAACATGTATTAAATACCCTAGTTATGCCTTTTGGGGGTCTAAATGCTCTTACTAAAATTTACTACAAACAATTCATCAAAAATGTAAAAAAAATGATTTTTTTTCGACCCTCTGTAATTCCATCAATTGTGGGCTTAGACTTTTGAAATGTAGCAATTAGCTGTCTAAAATATAGCCCTTTCAACTATTGGAATCATTTAGAGGGTCCATCTGAATAGTTTTGCGTAAAAAACCAAAAAACTGAAAAAATGTTCAATTTTTTACATTTTTCTTGAATTTTGGTCTCTCACATCAAAACAGTATCATCTATATTGGTAAAAACCATAAGGTATTATAGTAAAATTTATCATAAAGGAAATTTTATGGCCATTATGTAGTTTATGCAATTTTTTAGGCCGTCAGAACAGGTTAAAAATTCAAAAAATGTGAAAATACCAACTTCCTGACCATTTTGTGTCTAACAAAGTCATGCTATGTTCTTGAATTAGAACAAAATGAATAAACATGAATGAAATACATATTTTTCTGCATATGTCTATTAAACCATCTGATATTTGAAAATGAAAAGACAGAAATTGCTAAAAATATTAGTGGTTTCTTTGCTGGGCAGATAATGATTAGCAGAGCTATAAAGCCTACCAAAGAGCAAAAACAGAGAGTTTTAGCCTCTGATTGAACTTTCACTGGATAATGATTGGGCTTTATGTCCTGTTTTTACGCAGCAGTCGGCCAATTTGAACCGGAAGTGTATGCAGCTGTGTGGCAAATAAAAGTTGAAACTGCTGGGTCAAATTGAATAGAGATTCAGGTGGCCCTACCAAGGTTGGACTCAAACTTGGATCCAAGTGGTTGGCAGCAAAGAGCACTCCAAAGCGAGCTAACTTGAGGAGTCGGGACACCATATTATTTGTGTTATTATATCAGACAAAAAGGACGTTTACATTCGACAGCAGTCAATTTTGGCCTTAGATTGGTCTCCCTCATAATGATTAATGTATTATCTGTAGTTTTTTAAAATAGGTATGCTAAATTATGTATGATTCGATATGTAAATAAACTTCAATGTCTGTCTTTACACCAACAATATCCTTCACCAATGCGACAGAGGTCAGAAACCACTTCCCTTGAAAATAATAATATTTCTATTCTATCAAAGGAGATGGGATGAATTAGATCTGTTTCATTAAAGAGCTTTTTGCAAAACTAACAAAATATTTTTAAATTGGACAAATCTAACTCCTTACAACAATACATACATTTTTGTAAATCTTCGGGATCTCTCATAGAATCATCTTGAATACAGGAGGCCATGCATGTAAGATGTTTATAAAATCAGTCTTAAGTAAATCCTTACCATCCTTCACCACTGGACAAATAGCTGCCCTTAATGGTTTTAAAAATTGCTGTGGTCATTATGTCCCAACTAAAGGAATTATGATCTCATTACTTCGATGGTGTCACCTCCACAATGAATTAATAATTTAGTATGATGCAGCAATATTTATGATTTCACGCCAGCCCACTATTGTTGAGATTATTTCTTAAAAAGCAATGGTGTGAGAAAAATGATGGCCAGGCATATATGTTATCTATGTTTCCCAAGGTCTGTAATTGCTTCTAGGTGGAATCCTTTGATGTCATCTCAAAACTTTAAAATTTTCCATGGGATAACCAAATATCTTGGTCTTTGGACTGGAAATAAATGGCCACAGACCATCCAAGTTGGTATTCAAAATGAAGGTCTCATTTAGCCCTGTTCAATGTGCCTAATTACATTGTTATATGATTTGAAATATCTTAGAACGCGTATCGTATTTCAATGCCCTGGGGGGCACCGCTGAATAATTAAACAATTTCGACGAAAATTTTTACAGTTCATTTTTTTTCCATAATAGGCATGATTTGTGAAGGTCGCCCGAGCGAATTTCAAACTTTTTTTTAGGGCCGTCCTAGCAATGGTGTCTAGAACTTTGACAGTAGCAGAGAAAGGTTATTCGCAATTAGAAAAAGAGGCTCTTAACTTGATATTTGGAGTTAAGAAGTTCCATAAGTAAATCTATGGAAGGCGGGTGACTTCAGTTACTGATCACAAGCCATTAGGGATGATACTTGGTCTAAAGACAGGTATACCTACTTTAGCGGCTGCGAGGTTACAAAGATGGAGTCTGATTTTGTCAGTTTATGATTATGACATAGAGTACAGAAAGGGTTCTGAGTACTCAAACGTCTCGTTTCCCAGATCTAATAAAGTCTCTTCAGATATTTCATGCATTTCAATGGAATTGCACACAAACCTGAAGTTTCAGTACTTCACAGTGTTAACTCGTAAAAGATAAAAATTAGAGGAAATCTAATTGTATTTGTAGACTTTGCAATGTTGACTTGTAAAAGTTAATTGCAGATTCTTTGTACTTTAGTGGATAAAGAAGTTGACTTTTGAAGTTTCTGTATTTTGAAGTTTTGTAGATTCGAAAGTTTTTCTAATCAATTGTATAACAAAAGTAAATTTTGAGTTTGTTAAAAGTAAATTTACAGTTTTGTATAAGTTAAAATTTACAGTTAAAAGTATATAGCAACTATTTGACAATTTGTGAGTGGCAGTGACAAACTTTTGTGAAGGGGAGGAAAAGTAGTGTATTGTCTGTAATGTATTTGACATCGGTCATGATCATTTCGGTGATGATCACTCAAGCCACAAGGAGGCTATGATGTCATAAGTTGTGACGTAACATTTTAAAATAAATATGGATTTCTAACAAGATGCGCTTTCGTGGTCTGTGTTAGACTATCACAAAATGGAAAAGCCTACTGGATAATGCTGTCTGGACATCACAAAAAGATTATTAATAAATGCTGAATAGGGATTCTGTAATTATATTTCTGTTGACTGATCTAAAAGAGGAGTCCAGAGTATGATTCAAGTACTGAGAACCTATTCATAATCATATACTTGTTGTAATACGTTTGTATTCCCTCTCTTTTCATCTAAATGACATCATATTTCTTTTTCAGGAAGACTGCCTCCGGAATTTACAGTGCAACCAAGAGCTGAATATGTCTATAAATCAGGAGACACTCTTATCCTTGAATGCGAAGCTACTGGCATCCCTGACCCTGAGTATGAATATTTTTTTGTTTATATAATATAATTATAATTAAGCGCTTTAACAACATACAGGATCAATACAAATTACAGCAAGGAAATCTGATTTGTTAAAAGAGTGGACTGTTGCATAGTGAAAATGCATTTCAAATTTCCAGGCTGTAAGGCAGTATGCGAAAGCAAGGTCAGTGAAGTTCATTGGATATTGGATATTGGATATTGGATATTCGGCGGGTGAAGTTCATTGGATATTGGATATTGGATATTAGGCGAGTGAAGTTCATTGGATATTGGATGTTGGATATTCAAATCAAAACTTCAAAATTTGCAGTTTTTTGTTAACCAGGGGTGTCAAATATCCAACAGCCATTTGACATTGGATGTTGGATATTCAAAGATACAAAATTTGCAGATTTTGAATATCCAACGGAGTGGTGAAGTTCATTGGATATTGGATATTGGATATTCGGCGAGTGAAGTTCATTGGATATTGGATATTGGATATTCGGTGTGTGAAGTTCATTGGATATTGGATATTGGATATTCGGCGAGTGAAGTTCATTGGATATTGGATGTTGGATATTCAAAGTTGCTGATTTTGTAAATTATGCAAGGTCTCAAGTCTAAAATAGTAAATTGGATGTATTACCTGGTATATTCATAGCCAAAGTTGTAAAATTAGCACATTTCTGTGCTCAAGGGGGGCCCTAGACGAATATCCAACAGAGTAGTGAAGTTCATTGGATCTTGGATATTGGATATTCAAAGTTGCTGATTTTGCAAATTATGCAAGGTCTCAAGTCTAAAAAGGTAAATTGGATGTATTACCTGGTATATTAATAGCCAAAGTTGTAAAATAAGCATATTTCTGTGCTCAAGGGGGGCCCTTGCCGAATATCCAACGGTGAATCTAGTTCATTGGATATTGGATATTGGATATTCAAAGTTGCTGATTTTGCAAATTATGCAAGGTCTCAAGTCTAAAATAGTAAATTGGATGTATTACCTGGTATACAGTAGGTCGAGGCAAGCGGCCCCCCTTAACCTCGAGGTGCGATTTGACCTACTTTTTATGGGCAATTATTTGAATGCTTATGCCGTCAGGAAGGGATCACTTGACTCTACTAATAACTAGTGAAACAAATGTCTACCAATTTTAATAAAGGAGTTACGGCCATTTTTTTAAAAATATTTAAATGGCCTTCTTACCCCGCCAATCGGGCAAGAAGCCCCTCTATTATAATCCTATGGCAATTTTTTTTGCGACCGCATTCAGCCTAAAAGTTATTTCTTAGGGTTCTTCTATCATTTTTAAGGCATTCTATTCACTTTTTCTGAATTTCAGAATTTTTCTGTTCATACTTTTATATTTTAATATTTTTTGCCCTGTTTCAATTTCGGGCCAAATTTTTTTCTATTTTAATTAGCTATTCTATCAAGATTTAAGGTAAATTACACATTATTAAATGGTTCCTGAAGCAGCTTCGACCCCCCAGTGAAGGGGGCCTCATGCCCCATATCATGTGGGGTCTCTCGCCCCAAACCCACATGTTTTAATTTGACCTCTATATTTTGAACTAAAATGCAAAAAACATGATCCAAATTATATTTATATGATGGTCATAAAGTGAAGCAATGCAGATATTCATTATACTTTTTAAAATTTCCAGAGTTATTTCTGGCAACCCCTTGCAAAGAATAAGTCAAAGTTACAAAAACCATGCACATTTTTTTGTTTCTTTAATTTCTACTATTGTTTGGTGCTGTTTGCCCTGAAAATTTGTGACGTCACCTAAAACACCTCTAGCTTCAATCCTATCAATAGATAAACGCACCAAAAATGTAATTTTGGATATAACCCTGGGGGGGCCTCTCACCTAACCCGGGCTTCTTGCCCCGACCTACTCTACTCAAAGCCAAAGTTGTAAAATAAGCATATTTCTGTGCTCAAGGGGGGCTCTGGCCGAATATCCAACAGAGTAGTGAAGTTCATTGGATGTTGGATATTCAAAGTTGCTGATTTTGCAAATTATGCAAGGTCTCAAGTCTGAAATAGTAAATTGGATGTATTACCTGGTATATTCAAAGCCAAAGTTGTAAAATAAGCATATTTCTGTGCTCAAGGGGGGCTCTGGCCGAATATCCAACAGAGTAGTGAAGTTCATTGGATATTGGATGTTGGATATTCAAAGTTGCTGATTTTGCAAATTATGCAAGGACTCAAGTCTAACATAGTAAATTGGATGTATTACCTGGTGTATTCAAAGCAAAAGTTGTAAAATTAGCATATTTCTGTGCTGAAGGGGGGCCCCAGGCGAATATCCAATAGTGAATCCAGTTCATTGGATATTGGATATTGGATATGCAAAGTTGCTGATTTTGCTAATTATGCAAGGTCCCAAGTCTAAAATAGTAAATTGGATGTATTACCTGGTATACTCAAAGCCAAAGTTGTACAATAAGCATATTTCTGTGCTCAAGGGGGGCTGTGGCCGAATATCCAACAGAGTAGTGAAGTTCATTGGATATTGGATGTTGGATATTCAAAGTTGCTGATTTTGCAAATTATGCAAGGTCTCAAGTCTAAAAAGGTAAATTGGATGTATTACCTGGTGTATTCATAGCCAAAATTGTAAAATAAGCATATTTCTGTGCTCAAAGGGGGCCCTAGACGAATATCCAACAGAGTAGTGAAGTTCATTGGATATTGGATGTTGGATAGTCAAAGTTGATGATTTTGCAAATTAAGCAAGGTCTCAAGTCTAAAAAGGTAAATTGGATGTATTACCTGGTATATTCAAACAGGGGCGGACTGGCCCTATGGGCCAGAGGGCAGTGCCCTGGGGCCCACTACCTCAGGGGGCCCACCAGCAACCTTTAAAAAAATCTAAATTATCAAATATGATGTAAAAGAGGTAAAAATCGAATTGTAGGCCAAATAGAAAAACAAAAAATTCTCCTATTAAAACTTGAGAAACATAATAAGCAATTAAGCAAGGGGCCCTTCTCTCAGTTTTATAAACAATTAGGTGAGGGATCCCTCTCTCAGTTTCGGTCATGGCCCACTACGAGGGGCCCTTGGATTTTGACTGGACTTTTGGAGGTACTCCTTGTTTGGGCCCCTCTATCCCCCCTCTGAATCCCCAGTTCACTGCCCCCAATTAACTGTATAAAGGAGAAATATGTTCTTCTGACTTTTGAATCTTTCATTTTTTGTCTGAAGATAATTTTCATGTTATTGATATCACACAAGCAAGGGCACACTCCCAGCTATCGTACAGAAGTTTTTGCTTAATTTCATTCTACATGTATACGTACACTGTATATCGACCTCTGAGCGCGAAAAGGATTCAGTTCCACAAAGACCCTTTTTGAATTGTTGCATTTTTCGAAAGCAGCTCAAGACCTTAGGATTATTATCTGTGAATATTAGAACAAAATGTGTTCAACTAAAAGATATTGCAGGTCAAAGAGTTCAGGGTGACACTATTTGTGGAATAATTTGGAATTTTCAAGTTTTTGTTGTCCTTTTTATAGTCTCTGCCACTAGAAAATTTCACCAATACAATAAGGGACTTAGTTCAGCTAAGCACCTTTTCACCCAATGCAAAAAGGAGCATAGTGCTGTTGTGCACCTTTTAGCACTGAAATTTTCTTAACAACGATAGTAAAAATACTAGCATTAAGCTCCTTTTCGCACCGAAACAAGTTGGCGTAAAAAGGAGCTGAGTGCATCTAAGCTCCTTTTGGTGCCACGGATAATCTTTATTTGATGCAAGAAAGAGCATTGGTCTTCTTTCATGAAAAGTAATCATGTTAGTATCATTATTTTTACATACATTTCTAAAAAATGTCTATATGAATGTACATACCAAAATCATTCAAATCAGACCAGTATTGACGGAGCAAGAACTGAAAACAACTGTTCAAACATAAGAGGTATTTTTCTCAAAATTCCATTTTCCACTAAGCTCCTTTTTTGCGCCGAGCTGTCGATATACTTTTATAACGTCATATCATATCAAGCAGGTAAAAGCAATTTATGTCTGCAATTGCATGGATTTTGATGAGGTAATAATAAATTTAGAAGTAAAGTTGAAAATGCCGCTATTGCGATAATAGGGGCCCACCAGTGATTTCGCCCGGGGGCCACTGTGGGGCCAGTCCGCCCCTGATTTCAAGAAGTACAAAAGTTCCATCAATCAGACCATCAAAGGCATAACTAGACCATACAGGCTACATGTGTACCAAATTTCATCCATGTACATGTAATAGGGGCTGAGTTCTGGCCCGGAAACTGTCTATCCGCCCGCCGCCCGACCGCCTGACTGCCCGCCCGGCGGACGGACAACTTTTGACCAAAGTGATAACAATACCTTCTTCGAACTTCGTTCGCTGAAGGTAAAAACGCCTGTAGCTGCAATTGCAGCTGCAATAAACAGACACAGGCCAGGATGCAGAATGAGTGACATTGTAGCTGTTGTTTGGCTTGTGACAAGTTGTGTCTTTGTTTCCACTTTCAAAACATAGGCTGCGCAGCAGCAAACCTTCAGCGAAAAAGCACTAATAGAAAGGGACTCAATAACGCCATAAAAGTGATGTGAAGCAAATGTAAGTATTTGCAGTAGAGGACCGGTCTTGGCCTGAAGTTATCTATGCTCTCTGCCCTTTCATAAGCCCATCTGCCTGCCAGGGTATGTTGAACCATGGAAAGGCCTAACTAGACTAATTGAAACATATTATGGACCAGTTCCAAGCATAAACAAGAAAGAGGTTGTGAGCTGAGAGTTGGAAACCAAAAGATATTTATTTGCATTTGTCTAAATGTTTGTCAATATTTCAAAAAGAAATTAAAAATAACTATCTATCGGAGCATCAAAAAGCATTATAACATTATATAGGTGATGTGTATCAAATTTCATCTATGGATATACAATAATGGCCAAGATTTTGGCCTGGAAACAGAGATGATAATTTTTGTATGCTTTTTTTTTGTCAATATTTCAAAAGGTATAGAATATCCATGAATCACAACCACAAGAGGCACGACTTTATCACATAGGTGACATGTGTAACAAATTTCATCCTTGTGCATGCAATAATGGCCAAGTTTTGGGCCATAAATGAAAAAAAAATTTTTTAAAACATTTTTCTTAATATTTAAAAAGGTATAGAATATGCATCAGTCAGACCATCAAAAGGCACAACTAGACCATAGAGGCTACATCTGTAAAAGATTTCATCCATGTACGTGTAATAGGGGCTGAGTCCCAGCCCGGAAACCAAAAACATATTTTTTGTATATTTTTCTCAAAGTACCAATGCTTCATCAATCAAACCATCAAAAGGCACAACTAGACCATACAGGCAACATGTGTACCAAATTTCATCCATGTACATGTAATAGGGGCTGAGTTCTGGCCCAGAAACTGTCTATCCGCCCATCGCCCGACCGCCCGACTGCCCGACCGCCCGACTGCCCGCCCGGCGGACGAACAACTTTTGACCAAAGTGATAACAATACCTTCTTCGAATTCATTCGCTGAACGTAAAAATGCACTGTTTCACGAGGAATCATGCTCAAAATAGCACTTATAGAGGGCAAATTTACAAATTTCCTCAGAAAAAATTCTTCCCATCTACAAGCAACAGCACCTGAACTGATGATGTCATGCACATTGCACATCTTATGCAAAAGAGCATTGAGTAGTGCCCATTTCTGTAGGTCAGTGATTACAACATAAGTTCGTAGCAAAAAAATATACTAAGCATATACTGTAGTTCTGCTCTTGGTCTGAGAAGCAAACTACAAAAAGCCCTATTTTGTTTTACATCTCAATTAAAACAGACCTCTCCTTGAGTAATATTAAGTTATCAAGTAAATTTAACTCCCCTAAATACAGAAAACCAAATTCTGTGTATGATATGCCTTAAAAAAAATGTATCAATTTATGATCCATAACTTCAAGGTTAATTTTACAAAGAATCGATGGACTTACAACCTTGAAAAACCTGTCACTTTTGCAACGTTTATTGGATAATGAATGTTTGAAATACATAGAATATTGCCAATTTGGCAAATTCAGTGAGAACCGAGGTCTGAAATCGTAAACTGGATGTAGGCCTACTATGTAGGATTTTTTTAAAAGCCAAAGTAGCATGATTGGTAGATTTTTTATTCAAGCTGAGCCCAAAACAATATCCGAAGTAGAATCTGAATTCATTGGATGTTGGATATTCAAAGTTGCTAATTTTCGGAATGTACACGGTTTAAAATAATTAATGGGATAAATATTAACAAAAATAAGCCCCCCTTTACGAAAACTTGAATATCTCAAAGACCTCTTTTCCGATTTCTGTTAAAGTTCTTATATTTGTAGGCCTGTATATTGACATTATGAGGCAATTATGCCTGTGTAATTGTCGATTGCTTCATTTTTGTCTGAGCCAGCCGACCCCGAGTGCACATACCCCTCTAACTGTAAAAGAGTAAAAGAACATCAATGAAGCTAGGCATGTATTTATTTGCACTTTTCCGATGACATACTACATAGTATTCTTTGCAGTTCCTGTGTGTTTTGCAAGTGAGACAGGGTTGGAAATTTTAAAGTTAATACCGTAACATGGGGTGAATTGGGACAGAATTGGCCGGTTTTTGGTCATAGTATGAACAAAAGTATTGAATCGATGATTGGGGCTTTACGTCCTGTATTTATGCACTTGGTAGGCTAATTAGGACAGGGGGAGGACACGGCAATGAGGCGAAGGATGATTGAAACAGCCGTCCAACATAGGCCCAGGTGACCCAGCAAGAGCTGGATTCGAACCCTGGACCCAGCGATTGGCAGCCCAGTACGCTACCACTAGACCAACCCTCCCCCCAGTATGAACAAAAGTAAACTCAGAATCAAAATATGGTGTCAAATTATGTTCCAGCACAAGGTCAAAATATCCCCAAGAGCTTCCACTGATATGTTAAATTTCCAATGCTCTATACCCATAAAACCACTGTCCCAATTCACCCCACACTTTGGGGTGAATCGGGACACTCCCTTATTTTCACAATCAATACTTAATAGTTTTCTAAAGTGATTGCTACTTGTGAGCAAATATTAGAAAACATATTCAACATGACAAAGACGTATTTTCAGGAAAATCTGAAATCAATTTCATTGTTAATACGAACATTAAAAAAAATTAAATAACAGAAAACTATCAAAAAAGGAGTTTTTTGCAAATTTTGCTAGTGAATGACAATTCTGGACTAAATTGACTATTAATCATACTTAGTTCAATAATATTCATTAAAAAGCAATGCTGATACATTCAAATGAAAATCAGTAGGGTTACTTTTGTTAATTCCGGAACTTTGCCATTGCCCTGGATCTGAACCCATGACCAAATTTAAATAATCCCACATCTAGTCTACTATTCTGGTCCTCCAACTGGCCGAAACTGAGTTTTAAAAGTTTCCTATAAGATTGGTGGCTCTAGTATTAATACTTTTCACAGTGCATGCTAAGTTCTGATCAGCATTTTAGAATTCACTTTCCGCAATGCTAAGTTTAAAGTACTGCAGCTCCTCACTGCTTGCAGTTAGAAATATAAAACTATATGAAAATTTGCTCTGGTATGTCACCTATAAATGTGCCAAAAATCAATTTCCTGAGTTAAGGAGAAATAGGTGTTTTTCGAAAAAATAGAATTCTTCCCTATCCTGTCCCGATTCACCCCAATGCCCTATTCACCCCATATTACGGTACCTCTAAAAACTTACCAAATTTTAGTATTGTGCAATTAGCAGACGTTGCACCTTCCTTGAGTGAGTCCAACTTATCTTAAAATATAAACTTGAAACGGCAATGGTTTCCGCCAAGTTTCACCCACTAACAGTCTGGATTTTGATATTTTCTGTAATACATCCAATTCACTATCCTAGATGTTGTTTCTACTCTATTTGCCATATTGGCAACTTTGAATACCTAAAGTTTATCATCCGACTTCCGTTGGATGTTTATCCAAGAGCAATCCTGGAAACCACAAATTGACAAATTATGCAAATCTAGATATATATAAATCACCAATTGATATTTCATTCAGTTAACTCAATGATTCAATTAACTCAATGATTGTACATTTTGAAGTGGCAAAATAAGCAAATTTGAATATCCAATATCCAATGAGATTTCCATTGGATATTCGGCTGGGGTGCCCCTTGAAAACAAAGATGTGCAAATTACGTCACTCTGGCTTTGAATTACATGCAAATCATCGATTTAACTGTTTTAGATCCTTGGTCTTGCATAGCTTGCAAAATTTGAATATACCAGGTAATACATCCAATTTAATATTTTAGACTTGAAGCCTTGCATAATTTGCAAAATCAGCAAATTTGAATATCCAACATCCAATATCCAATGAACTTCACTACTCTTTTGGATATTCGTCCAGGGCCCCCCTTCAGCACAGAAATATGCTAATTTTACAACTTTGGCTTTGAATATACCAGGTAATACATCCAATTTATTATTTTAGACTTGAGACCTTGCATAATTTGAAAAATCAACAAATTTGAATATCCAATATCCAATATCCAATGAACTTCACTACTCTGTTGGATATTCGGCCAGAGCCCCCCTTGAGCACAGAAATATGCTAATTTTACAACTTTGGCTTTGAATACACCAGGTAATACATCCAATTTACTATGTTAGACTTGAGACCTTGCATAATTTGCAAAATCAGACACTTTGAATATCAAATATGCAATATCCAATGAACTTCACCACTCTGTTGGATATTCGGCCAGAGCCCCCCTTGAGCACAGAAATATGCTAATTTTACAACTTGGCTTTGAATACACCAGGTAATACATCCAATTTACTAAGTTAGACTTGAGACCTTGCATAATTTGCAAAATCAGACACTTTGAATATCAAATATCCAATATCCAATGAACTTCACTACTCTGTTGGATATTCGGCCAGAGCCCCCCTTGAGCACAGAAATATGCTAATTTTACAACTTTGGCTTTGAATATACCAGGTAATACATCCAATTTATTATTTTAGACTTGAGACCTTGCATAATTTGCAAAATCAGCAACTTTGAATATCCAACATCCAATATCCAATGAACTTCACTACTCTGTTGGATATTCGACCAGAGCCCCCCTTGAGCACAGAAATATGCTAATTTTACAACTTTGGCTATGAATATACCAGGTAATACATCCAATTTATTATTTTAGACTTGAGACCTTGCATAATTTGCTAAATCAGCAACTTTGAATATCCAACATCCAATATCCAATAAACTTCACTACTCTGTTGGATATTCGACCAGAGCCCCCCTCGAGCACAGAAATATGCTAATTTTACAACTTTGGCTATGAATATACCAGGTAATACATCCAATTTATTATTTTAGACTTGAGACCTTGCATAATTTGCAAAATAAGCGAATTTGAATATCCAATATCCAATGAACTTCACTACTCTGTTGGAAATTCGTCTAGGGCCCCCCTTCAGCACAGAAATATGCTAATTTTACAACTTTGGCTTTTGATATACCAGGTTATACATCCAATTTACTATTCTAGACTTGAGGCCTTGCATAATTTGCAAAATCAGCAACTTTGAATATCCAATATCCAATATCCAATGAACTTCACTACTCGGTTGGATATTCGACCAGAGCCCCCCTTGAGCACAGAAATATGCTAATTTTACAACTTTGACTTTGAATATACCAGGTAATACATCCAATTTACCTTTTAAGACTTGAGACCTTGCATAATTTGCAAAATCAGCAACTTTGAATATCCAACATCCAATATCCAATGAACTTCACTACTCTGTTGGATATTCGTCTATGGCCCCCCTTCAGCACAGAAATATGCTTATTTTACAACTTTGGCTATGAATAATTGAATATACCAGGTAATACATCCAATTTACCTTTTTAGACTTGAGACCTTGCATAATTTGCAAAATCAGCAACTTTGAATATCCAACATCCAGTATCCAATGAACTTCACTACTATTGAAAGTTTCAATTAGTAATTTTAAACTAGAAAATAACTCTGCTTGTAAAAAAAAAAACAAATTACCCAGTTACATAGATACTTGTAATTCAATTCGTACTGGTATCATTTATTTACTATTGTTATTTCCGTTATTTTTATTATCCATTAATTAATTAATTAATTTAGTTATTATTATTATTATTTATCATTTAAATTCATTTATTTATTTATTTATTTATTTTTTCTTTCTTTAAATTTTTTATGCACTTAAAACCCTAGCGCCAAACCACATATATATATATATTGTGATAGGTCACACATAAGCCCGTGTGGGCTGGAAGATCTGTTATTTCATCTAATCCATGTTTTGCTCCATTTATGTATTTATGTATCTCGTGTGACTATAAAAATAAAGTTTAACTAACTAACTAACTAACTCTGTTGGATATTCGGCCACAGCCCCCCTTGAGCACAGAAATATGCTTATTTTACAACTTTGGCTTTGAGTATACCAGGTTATACTTCCAATTTACTATTTTAGACTTGAGACCTTGCATAATTTACAAAATCAGCAAATTTGGATATCCAATATCCAATATCCAATGAACTGGATTCACCATTGGATATTCGTCTGGGGCCCCCCTTCAGCACAGAAATATGCTAATTTTACAACTTTGGCTTTGAATACACCAGGTAATACATCCAATTTACTATGTTAGACTTGAGACCTTGCATAATTTGCAAAATCAGCAACTTTGAATATCCAATATCCAATATCCAATGAACTTCACTACTCTGTTGGATATTCGGCCAGAGCCCCCCTTGAGCACAGAAATATGCTAATTTTACAACTTTGGCTTTGAATACACCAGGTAATACATCCAATTTATTATTTTAGACTTGAGACCTTGCATAATTAGCAAAATCAGCAACTTTGAATATCCAATATCCAATATCCAATGAACTTCACTACTCTGTTGGATATTCGTCTAAGGCCCCCCCTTCAGCACAGAAATATACTAATTTTATAACTTCGGCTTTGAATACACCAGGTAATACATCCAATTTACTATGTTAGACTTGAGACCTTGCATAATTTGCAAAATCAGCAACTTTGAATATCCAACATCCAATATCCAATGAACTTCACTTCTCTGTTGGATATTCGGCCACAGCCCCCCTTGAACACCGAAATATGCTTATTTTACAACTTTGGCTTTGAGTGTACCAGGTAATACATCCAATTTACTATTTTAGACTTGAGACCTTGCATAATTTGCAAAATCAGCAACTTTGAATATCCAATATCCAATATCCAATGAACTAGATTCACGGTTGGATATTTGGCAAGGGCCCCCCTTGAGCACAGAAATATGCTTATTTTACAGCTTTGGCTTTGAATATACCAGGTAATACATCCAATTAACTATTTCAGACTTGAGACCTTGCATAATTTGCAAAATCAGCAACTTTGAATATCCAACATCCAATATCGAATGAACTTCACTACTCTGTTGGATATTCGGCCACAGCCCGGCTTGAGCACAGAAATAATTATATGCTTATTTTACAACTTTGGCTTGGAATACACCAGGTAATACATCCAATTTACTATTTTAGACTTGAGACCTTGCATAATTTGCAAAATCAGCAACTTTGAATATCCAATATCCAATATCCAATGAACTAGATTCACCGTTGGATATTCGGCAAGGGCCCCCCTTGAGCACAGAAATATGCTTATTTTACAACTTTGGCTATGAATATACCTGGTAATACATCCAATTTACCTTTTTAGACTTGAGACCTTGCATAATTTGCAAAATCAGCAACTTTGAATATCCAATATCCAATATCCAATGAACTTAACTACTCTGTTGGATATTCGTCTAGGGCCCCCCTTGAGCACAGAAATGTGCTAATTTTACAACTTTGGCTATGAATACACCAGGTAATACATCCAATTTACTATTTTAGACTTGAGACCTTGCATCATTTACAAAATCAGCAACTTTGAATATCCAACATCCAATATCCAATGAACTTCACTCGCCGAATATCCAATATCCAATATCCAATGAACTTCAATCGCCCAATATCCAATATCCAATATCCAATGAACTTCACTCGCCGAATATCCAATATCCAATATCCAATGAACTTCACCACTCCGTTGGATATTCAAAATTTGCAAATTTTGTATCTTTGAATATCCAGCATCCAATGTCAAATGGCTGTTGGATATTTGAACCCCCTGGTAAACAAAAAACTGCAAATTTTGAAGTTTGGATTTGAATATCCAACATCCAATATCCAATGAACTTCACTCGCCGAATATG
The DNA here is from genome assembly GCA_026936325.1 of Platynereis dumerilii. Taxonomy (NCBI): domain Eukaryota; kingdom Metazoa; phylum Annelida; class Polychaeta; order Phyllodocida; family Nereididae; genus Platynereis; species Platynereis dumerilii. The sequence goes on along the minus strand of JAPTHN010000009.1, from coordinate 53,438,573 downwards.
CAATATCCAATATCCAATGAACTTCACTCGCCGAATATCCAATATCCAATATCCAATATCCAATGAACTTCACTGACCTGAAAGCACCATGCTATCCCTTGTGGACAATTTCCTTTGAGGAACGTTGCTGTAAGGTAGCATTAAACCTCCCATCCACATCGGATCCAACGTTGCAGAACTACGTATTTTGTCGACAACTGGCTACGAGATTAATACGTACGTTTATATCATAAATAATGCATATTTCTCCAACCTCCCTTCACTACGTACCCCCCACGTTGAAGCAATGGTCGTTATGTACACCTCTGGGGCGTCAGGCGTGGCAGGCCAGCACTACGCCCTGCTTCTTGCGCATGCGCAGAACTCGGAGGAGGGCGCCATTGCTGGGCCAGGCTCGTGTGGATTAGATATATTTCGGTCTATAAACACGCATTTCTTCCACCGTAACAAGTTATTTAACCATGGCCGATTGATCCTAGGATGTATATATCAGTTAAATGACCCATTCGGGTGGACTCTAGCTGCTGTGTATGCTTCCGAAGCACTCGGTCAAGTCGGCGATGTGAAACATGTGGATTCAATGCTAGGGGAGGCGCCGGCCAGGGGCGGAGCGCTCGGTTGGCCCGGGGGGTTGCCGCATTGCTTCAGGCGGACCCAGACGCCCGGCCTGCCCTGCCCCCTCAGAAAATAAATTAAATTAAACTAAATAAAGCCCTTGAATATTGGCCCTCATTCTGGTTGAATAAAGAATGCGCTCACATGATTTACTGCAGGAATTTTTAGGGGGGGGAGTGATTTCAAGGGCTTCAAGATTTTTTTTTTTTTGAGGTCTTGAGGGGATGGGTGGTTGGTCAATTGATTGTTGAGATCTGCAAAGAGAAAACATAAATTAAACAGTGAAGAAGTGAAGAGAAGAGAAAAATAGAGAGAGATAGAGAGAGCAGAGCCAAGCAGCAAGCACTGAAGGTGGCTCCAAAATTAGCAGACTTTTCTTCCTTGTTTTACCAAGCAGTCTGCAGTCCATTTAAGGACTAGAAAAAATAAGGATATTCACTTACCTTGTAAGGGATTAATGCTTCAACTCTGAAGAGTTGGAAAAATCCCAATCCAAATTGGCCTGCTGGATAAGTGGCATTCAGTTGCAAGTAGGCTCAGTTCAACTTTGGTCTTAACTGATTCTCTCTTGCTCGTTTGTGGTTGAGCAGTACTTCAGAATTTTTTTTGGTCAATCTCATCTTGCGCATGTTAAGAGATATATATTTTGAAATTTTGGTGACTGGTTTATCTACTATCTTTCCATGGCTTCATTCAATCATCACCAGCAAGCATCCTGTTGGAGTATTTATAAACTCCAAGTTACAAGATAAATTGGAATAGGTATCGAATAGATGGCGCTACAAGGCCCTCTGAGAATCAGGATCCCAGGTTCTGCAACTTTGTGCAAACCTTCAACAAACCTTTGGCAGATACGTATGATCAGACGTTTGCCCTGAACATTACTTTCAAACGTTGTCTACACATATCAAAAACATGTTGGAGAAACCTTGGAACTTACGTATTGCCAAATGTGCGACCATACCTTTGATAAACCTATGAATCAAAGGTATGGTCATACGACACATACGTAGTAGTCTAAGGTTGTAAAAACCTCTCAAATGAATGTTCGACAAACCTATGAATCAAAGGTACGGTCATACGTAATAGTCAAACGTGCTTCAAACCTCTCAACCAAAGGTATGACTTACGTAATAGTCTGAGGTTTTAAAAACCTCTCAAATGAATGTTCGACAAACCTATGAATCAAAGGTATGGTCATACGTAATAGTAAAGCCTTCTTCAAACCTCTCAACCAAAGGTATGACTTACGTATGACTGACACGTTTAGCCAAACGTTACAACCAAACTGTCTTCCAACCTCTCAACCAAAGGTATGACTTACGTGGGACTCGAACGTTAGGCCAAACTATAAAACAAACTATCTGCCAACCTCTTACTAAGGTTGCGACCTACATTTGGTTTCCCATCTGAGTGCAACGTTTGGAAATTACCTTTGCCCTACCTTCGTCATAGGTTGTTTGGCCCAACGTTTGATTCTAACCAAAATAATTACGTAGGGAAAGGTTTGATTTACGTAGCTGCTCGGGAGGGATATGATATTATATTTTGACACAGGTACTTCAGTACTTGTGTAAACAATACTAGAGATTACAGTTATGGATAAAATTATAAACCCCCTTCCGGATACCCCTTTAATTCCATTTTTCTCCAAAATTGCATGAAAAAGACCTACCATCTTTTCACCAAAACTGTATTTCTATGGTATTTCTATTAGGGACCAAGATATGTGAATTATAAATATAATACTGGATTTTCAACTTACATACAACGTTTCATCTGCAATCTGCAGACTTCATCAGGTGAATGGCAAAATCAAGGATGTTTCATTGTTTGATGTAACTGTTGGTGTCAGTGAAAACTGAGAAATTTGAAGCGCCCGGTCCCAGGTGTGTGGCAGTTTAAACCGCAATCCTCCTGTCTTATTCAGTGTTGGTCTTTCTGTACGCTCGTAGATGGCTTCCTTTACCCCTCTTTTAAACCAATCTTCCTCCCTATCTAGTACCCTGAAGTCTGTGATGTCCACTTTGTGACCGCTTGCTTGGCTGTGGCTGTAGATGGCAGAGTCATACGTATCCCCACTGCTGGGTCTCCTGTGCTGGCTTACTCTTGTCTTCAAAGCCTGTTTCGTTTCCCCAATGTACTTTGCATTGCAGTTGTCTTGTTGGCAGTTGAACTGGTAGATGAGGTTAGACTGTGTGTCTTTTGGGGGCTTGTCCTTTACCTTTACAAGTTTTCCACGCAGGTTGTTGACTGGCTTAAGGGTGATGTTGATTCCCTGTTTCTTAAAAGTCTTTTGTAGTCTCTCCGAGGTTCCTCTTATGTACGGGATAGTGATGTTGGTGAACTTTCCCGTTTTCCGCTGCACTTCTTGTTGTGCTGGTTTGCTAGCTCCACGCCGCTGGACCTTGAGAAAGGCCCATTCAGGGTAGCCATTGTGTTGCAAGGCTTTCTTTATATGATGGTGTTCCTTGTTAAGCTCACTCGGGTCACTGACGATGGAGTTGGCTCTATACTGGAGCGTTCTGATGGCACCTAGCTTGTGTATGAGAGGATGGTTCGATTCAAATGCCAGGTACTGATCAGTGTGAGTGGCTTTGCGATACACCTTGGTGTGTAGTCTGTTCTCCTTGACCTGCACCAGACAATCCAGGAAGGGGAGGGTGTTGTCGTCACTTTCCTCTTGGGTGAATTTTATGTTTGCATCTATGCTGTTGATGCGGTTGAAGAATGAGGGAAGATCTTGTTTCTTGATGATGACGAAGGTATCATCGACATACCTCAGCCAGAGTCTTGGTGGTGTGCCTGAATATGATGTCAGTGCTTTTCTCTCAAAGTCTTCCATGTACAGATTTGCAATAATGATAGCTTGGCCTAAGGCCAAGGTCCATTGGAGCCGGGCGGGGGACCTCGGGTTTGCCGCCGTGCCGTCTATTTATGTTTCTATTTTCGGCGTCTGCTATTTGTGTGAAGGTCCTTTTCTATTCATGTGTTCTCTGCATGTTTCTTGTGGTTTTCTCTGTATTTCTCACCTCTCCTCTATCCTGCTCTCTGGAGTCACAGCTTCTCTCTCCTGTGAAAGCCTTCCTTCTTTCCTATATAAACCCCTTCTTTTCCCGCCTCAGGGTCGCGTCTTCTTCTTGCACTCGTGCACTACACATCACGAGGCCAGGCATTCATTATTCATCATAGCACCAGCACTCTTCATTGCCTTCATCTTCAGGCGCGACGGACTCGCCCCCACTACTTTGCTAGCTAGTAGGCGGCGAGATGGCCAGTTATAGAGCTTTCAAGTTGTCTTTATAACGGACGCCGTGGGTCTCCCCCTGAGTCTCCAGGGCCCCACTATTTCTGCAATTGGTGCTTCATACGTTTCCAGCCTTCTTCTGTCTCGGATACGCATCTCCATCTAGTCCACAGGGCACCGCTCATCTTGACGACTTCGCCCCTCGGATTTCCCGCAGTTTTCTTCCTGGGCGCCGCCATTGGATCTACGCTGGATATCAACTCCCCAGCTAACTCGGTGAGACTGTTCCTTTGTCTACTTACTCTAATGCTATTTAAACCGGCTGGTACAAGCCTCAACGTACGTGTCTGACTGTAACTCCAGCTCTAATCTCTCGTTACAAATTCCACATTTCGTCGACACGACTTTCCACCTACGTATTTTCTCTGTCTTGCCATGCTCGTGTTTATTAGCTTGCATACGGGCCATCGAGCCCCATTATAGTAGACAAAGGTTCTCACTTTATCTAACCGTTTCCAGACACATCCCGGATTCGTCTACAAGCCTCAAACGCCCACTGCACTCTCGTCAACGGACTCTTCAGAGCGCCCGCTCGCCACCTCCCGTAAATCCTCGTCTCCAACGTCAAGCCGCCTGGCTCTTTCGTCTACACGCACGGAGGACTCCATCTGTCGACCCTGATCTTGGTGAGCTCGTTCCTGTATTCCACTACTCTAAATTATAGCTATATTGACGGCCAGTATAGGCCCCCACGTACTCTGCTCGACCCGAGCTAGTCTCAGTGAATTTCTCGTCGACAGTCTCTTCTACGTAAAGAAATTTATTTCTTGCCTCTCCGGCGTCATATATAGCCTCACGCCATGGGCTTATGCCCTATTAGTGGTTCACGTTACTCTCCTTGATCTTTTCGTCCTTCCAGACTCTCTTATGTCGGCGAGGCGGAGGTGTACTGCCTGCCGCCAACCCTGCCTCGGCCACGTCGGTCCAACTGGGAGTAGGTGCTCCAACACCCTATTTCGCTACGGAAATTCCTTCCTCTCAGGACAAGTCTCCTCCATCCAGGACATCGATCGTGACGACTACTCATCCTCCGAGTCCTCTGTCGACCAGTCCCCCGTGCGCCACCATCCCCCGCCTCCAGCTATGGCCACCTCATCAGGCCCTTCGGCCACGACCACCTCGCCCCCATCGCTTGGCTCCACGTCTACTAACCATTCCGGGGCCAGCTCTCTGTCCGTAGGCTCCTCGGGCTCCTCAGGTCACACGTCTACAAGCCATCTTTGAGTGAGCAACCCCCCTGCATTCTCGGCATCCCAGCCTCGGACGGTCGACTCAGTCCGACTCGCCCCCACTCTGGACACCCCCCTTATGTCTAGTCAACTGGGAGCCTCGTCGTTTGGCGCCCACCCACTTCCCGGTCTGGGCCATCAGTACGCCATGCCGCCCACTTCAGCTGGGGCCTTCAGTCATAATCCCTCTAACTATATGCATCAAGTGACCTCCAGCTATATGCCTCAAGTGAACCCCTCGTACTCGGTTCGCCCCGCCCCGCAGGTACCAGTCACTTCGTACGCTCCCCAGTTCCCAGGGGTCGCCCAACCTGCTCGCCCGGCCTACCGTTATGGAGGCAACTGGCCATCTCAACATGACCCCGCTCAAGGCCACATTCCTAACCCTTATGTCAATGGTTATCACGACAGTGCTCACCACGCTGCTTATCAAGTCCCATCGTACACGGCTCGCCCCCCGGCTCAATTCGACTCTGGCCCCACCTTCTCTGGCCCTCGCCCAGCTGGGCACCCCCCCGTCTTCGGCGACACTCTGGGGCTCGGTAGTGCTCTTCCTCGCTACGGCCAATTCGCACACGACCCGTTCGTACATCATGAAAATAACGTCCAGCTAGAAGCAGGCCTCGAATTTGTTGACCGAAGGGTAGCCGCCCAAGCGATACGTGGTGAGTTCATAACCTTAGTCGAATTTTTGAATAACTCTTTGTTAGACTCTGTGGACGAAATTCGCCCCACTATTGACAATATGGGAAATGTCCAGATCAGATCATGTAGATCTAGAAAATCAATCTCTACAATGTTCAAATGGCTAGAGGCCTTTATAGCCTATCAAATGATACTTGTGAAAGTGTATGGATATGATGTGTTTTTTCAGACTGCTCGATATCTGCTTTTCATGTTAAATATGTGTCAAAAATTCAAAACCCCAAATGTTCTCGCCTACGACCTGCGCCACCGTCAGAGACTCGGGCAGGCTAGGTCCCTTGATTTCTCCTCTCTCGACCACGAGCTTTATGTCATGACCTTTGACGCTGCCTCCACGCGTCAGGCCCAAAAGTGCAGTCGCTGCCACTCAGTAGACCATTTCGCCTCAGACTGCCCACGAGCCCCCTTTCGAGGTGGCCGCCCCGCTAGAGGGGCGGGTAATGCCAGTAGTAAATCCTCAGTTAGAGCCCAAGATGTCAAGGGAGAAACTTGCTTTAAATTTCAGTCCGGTAGGTGCCAATGGAAAGAAAGATGCCACAGGCAGCATATCTGCTCAGGGTGTGGAGGGCCAGATCCTCGCCCCAAATGTCCCAATCCCAGCTGTAAATCTGCCCCCTCTTCCAGCGGCTCCTCTGCCAATTCCGGCTCTCAGTCCTGAATTTACTCCTGTTCTCAACTTAGATTATTGGGCCACCTTTCTCCCACAGGTCTACCCCCCGGACCAAGCTGCCCACATTCTCTCTCTCCTAGTTTCAGGTGTCCCAGTGGGCAGGCCTCCAGCGTCTTCCAAGATCATATCCCATAACTGGCCCTCTAGCTTGGATTTCAGGTCCCAGGTCACTGACCTCATCTCCTCTGATCTCGCCGCTGGGCGGCTTCATGGTCCTTTTAGAGATCCCCCTTATGAATCCTTTATTGTTTCCCCCCTTGGGGCCTTCCCCAAGAGGAAGTCTACAAAGATTCGCTTAATTCATGATTTGTCTTACCCCTTCAAAGAGTCAGTCAACGCCCTGATAGACCCTGAGGACTGCACTCTTTCTTACTCCTCAGTCGAGGACGCTACCTCTTGCTGCCGTCGTCTCAGTCCCGGGCCTGTCTTCATGGCCAAACTCGATCTTAGAGACGCCTACAAGCATGTCTTTATTAGGCCCGAGGACTGGCACCTCATGGGTCTATCTTGGCCCGACTCTGCTGGCTGTACTCAATTTTATTTTTCTCGTGTTCTCAATTTCGGGCTCAGATCGGCCCCTTTCTTGTTCGATATTTTCGCTGGGGCTCTTGAAAAATTTATGGCCCATGCGGGCGTCTTTGATTCTGTCATTCGTTATGTCGACGATTTTCTTGTAATTTCTGACTCCCCAGTGAACTGTCAACAGAATCTGGACTCGATGCTCGCCACGTGTGCGGCTTCTGGGTTCTTAGTTCAACCCTCCAAGGTCACTGACCCGAGTCCGGAGGTCGAGTTCCTGGGGATTATCATTGACGCTCGCAGGGGCCAACTTCGTATTTCCGACGAGCGCCTGGAGGACCTTAGGTCCGAGATCCAGGGCTGGTTATCTATTAAGGTTATCTCTAAGCGTCGTCTCCTCAGTGTCGTTGGCAAGTGTTCTTTCGCGGCCAGGGTCGTCCGTCAGGGCAGGGCTTTCTTGGGGCGTCTTATTCATGCAGCCAAGTCCGTTAAAGGCTTGCATCACTCGATCAGGCTTGATCTCGACGCCCGAGCTGACTTATCTTGGTGGGTGCGATGCCTTTCTTCCCACAATGGCATTTCCTACTTCAACCCCCCCTGGGACGACCCTGTCCATATTTTTTTCGACGCCAGCGGCCTGGGGGCCGGCGCTTGCTGCGGGGATGAATGGTTCTCTCTCCCCTACTCGGGCTCTTTTGCCCATCTCGCCTCCCATTCCATCAACTGGCGGGAGTTTCACGCAGCTCTGTCTGCTCTTGTCTGCTGGGGTCATCAGTATCGTTCTCGTTCGATCATTTTCCACATTGACAACACCACTGTCGTACACATTTTAAACCGCTGCTATACCCCAGTCAGGGAACTCATGTGGTTCGTGCGGCAGTGGTGCCTCGTCGTCGAGCTGCACAATCTCACTGTGCAGCCCATCTATATCCCCACCGACGACAATGTGGATGCTGATGACCTCAGCAGACTTCGTATCTCCTCCTTTAGGGCCCGGAACTCCTCCTCCGCCCAAACCATGACATGGCCTGATCAGGCCTTTATGTCCTCTACCATCTAACAACCCCCCCCCCCCCCCCCCCCATCTTCCCTATCTTCCCACTTCTTATACTCCTGTATTTATTTTTCAGAGCTGGACCTGCAGGCCGAGGCCCTGGTGACTGCAGGCTGGGCCCCCAGGAGTCGGGCAGGCTACGCCACTGCAGTCCGTCGCTACCTCGCCTTTTCATCTTCCCACTCCCTACCACCCCTCCCCCTCACAGAGCCCAATATCCTCAGGTTCGTTTCTTTTCTCCACTCCCAGTCCCTCTCTGTTCGGACTATCAGGGCTTATCTTTCAGGGCTTAGGGCTTGGGTCCTATACCTCGGACTCCCGGAACCTACTATTTGGTCCCCTCGGGTCCAACTGGCCACTAGGGCCCTCTCTAGATCCCAGCCCCCCCCTTCCCAGCCCACCCCTGTCACCTTTCCTCTCCTTTCCTCCATGATGTCCTATTTTTCTTTCTCGCGTGACCACCTAGCGGTCAGGGGGGCTCTTGCCCTCCAATTCTTTGCCTGCCTTAGGGCCTCAGAGTTCTGTTCAGATTCTCGTCTTTCTCTCTTTCCTCTTCGATCTTCTCTTGTTTTTGACCCCTCAGCCTCCCCCCCTCTGGTCCGCTACACTGCCCCCTCCTCCAAAACAAGCCCTCATGGCTTTACTGTCTCCGTCGGCTGCTCAGGCCATCCCGTCTGCGCCCCATGTCTCCTTCATCATTTCATTTCTCACTTCCCTGCACCTTCATCTCATCCTCTCTTTCTGATGTCCTCAGGTCTCCCTCTCACCTACTCTCTTTACAATTCATCCCTAAAAACCATCATCGCCTCTCTGGGCCTCGACCCAGCCTCGTATTCTACACACTCTCTTCGTGCCGGCGCGGCCACTCAGGCCGCTCAGGCCGGTTTTTCTTCTTACGAGGTTCAGAGGCTGGGTCGTTGGAGGTCAGATGCCTATACGTCTTACATGAGGCCGGAACCCGATAGCTTCTCTCTCCTAGCTTCTAGGCTGGTTCCCTGAGGTTTTCCTTTTTCATGCCTGGCCTCTTCTTCTTCTCTCCCACTCACCCCCACTGCCCGCTGCTCTTGGACTAGTGGTCTGGCTGGTCCGGAGCAGCAGGCTCCTATCTGTCTTGTCTTCCTCTTCTTATATGTGTGTGTGAATGCTGTGTGACTGTGTCTTTTGTATTGTGATGTTATTTCGCCGAAATTAAAGGCACTGCGGCCAATTTTCTATTATATATTTGTTTGTCCTGTGTCCTCCGCCTGGTGGATTCAATGATAGCTTGGCCTAAGGCCAAGGTCCATTGGAGCCGGGCGGGGGACCTCGGGTTTGCCGCCGTGCCGTCTATTTATGTTTCTATTTTCGGCGTCTGCTATTTGTGTCAAGGTCCTTTTCTATTCATGTGTTCTCTGCATGTTTCTTGTGGTTTTCTCTGTATTTCTCACCTCTCCTCTATCCTGCTCTCTGGAGTCACAGCTTCTCTCTCCTGTGAAAGCCTTCCTTCTTTCCTATATAAACCCCTTCTTTTCCCGCCTCCGGGTCGCGTCTTCTTCTTGCACCCACCCTCTTCTTCAATCTTCTTCCTGTCCTATCCCCATTTTTCTTCCTTCCGGGGACCAAATTTTGACAATTTAAAAATCCAAAATTTTAAAAATTAAAAAATCTTTATTTAGGCCTTTGCCTTCCAAAAAGATATCAGTTCACTTTCAATCCAATTATTGTATCATCCTATACCTTTAATCATCTTGTATATACTCATTTTATGTGCATTTATTCTGATTGTATCTCGATTTTACATTTCGCCTGTGTATTATTTCAATTATATGTCTATTTCAATTTATATTTGACTATTAAGTATTGACCGCATTGTGGCTGGTCCGGAGCAGCAGGCTCCTATCTGTCTTGTCTTCCTCTTCTTATATGTGTGTGTGAATGCTGTGTGACTGTGTCTTTTGTATTGTGATGTTATTTCGCCGAAATTAAAGGCACTGCGGCCAATTTTCTATTATATATTTGTTTGTCCTGTGTCCTCCGCCTGGTGGATTCAACTGGTGACACTGGGGACAATTCAAATTTCTCAGTTTTCACTGACACCAACAGTTACATCAAACAATGAAACATCCTTGATTTTGCAATTCACCTGATGAAGTCTGCAGGTTGCAGATGGAACATTGTATGTAAGTTGAAAATCCAGTATTATATTCATAATTCACATATCTTGGATTACCAACTGGATGAATAATAATATACATCAATCTATTAGGGACCGTTCAGAATTTATGACTGGGGGGGTGGGAGTTTTGGCCGAGGGGGTACTAACTTTTCACAGGTGTTTCAAGGGGGGTATTAATTTTTGGCAACACTTCCAAGGGGGGGTAAGAAATTTTAACAAAGAAAAAATGTTTAAAAAAACACATAAACTCATTTTATTTGGACTTTTTTACGGGCAAAAGTTCGCGAAATGACGCGAATCTGTACGCTTGGCCATGTATAACAGCATATATGTGTGTATTGCTTTGTATGTTGAGGGGGGGTACCAAAAATATGCCTGAAACCTAGGGGTGGGGTACTAAAGATCCACATGAAACTCAAGGGGGGGTATCAATTTTTGACGGGAAGTTCCAGCAAAACTCCCACCCCCCCACACTGTAAAATCGGACTCGCTGATTCAGCTCAATTGATTGAGTGAGATGGTTGCACAAGTTGATTGAGCTAACATAGATTAATGTTTTAAGCTGAGATAACTCAAAATACTGAGCTGAGATAGCTCAAAATACTAAGCTATGTTGACTAAGGTATTCAAGCTGAGAAAACTCAAAACAATGAGCTGTGTTGACTTACAGCTCAAAATATTGAGTTTTGTTGACTTATTGATCCAAGCTGACACAACTCAAAATGTTGAGCTGTGTTGACTTATTTTTAGTTGTTTTTCATTTATATTTGTGTGACCTGTCTTATATAGAGTTATTTATGAATATTGGCTGTAATCCCGAAATATTGTTTGATCTCTCAAGGGGATCCACCTGATCCAGTACGCTTCATTTCAGCACATCAAGGACAGGCCCAAGATGCATTCAACAAAGACCATTGCATCACAAGGAGATTTAAAAATTAATTTCTTGTGAATAAATCCCAATGGCCTGTGGCTCATCTGAGTTGGTATACAGTGCTAGAAGCCTATATTTGAACACACTCTGACTTGGAAATGTTGGTTGACGTATGAAAGCATGCATCTAATTACTCCAACAAATTAATTAAAGAGAGATAAAAATAAAAAAGTAACCAGCTACAGTGGTGTGCTACTCATTTTTTCTCTGGGATAGCGTAATATAAATGTTATTTTTTCTTGTAAGTAAATAATTATTTAAAACTAAATGCAGTCTTATGAGAAGTGCTTGTTATAGATGGCGCTATATGTGGCATGACTGAGATGTCAAGCTATCTGCAACAACTGAAGCTTTCATGTTTTCACAGCTTAATGTTATGATTCGTTAGGACAACTTACAGCATTGAGCTATCATACCTTGACAACTTATAGGATTGAGCTATCATAGCTTGAAAATTATTAACATTCTCAGACAGCTCAAATTATTGCATCAACTCAGTTTTCAAATTTTACAGTGCAGTCATAAATTCTGAACGGTCCCTTATGCAAGATCAGTTTTTCCAAAAATGCCAAAATTAATCGGTACGAGATAAGTATATAAAACAACATTTACTTGCCACAAAATTACCAGTCCCTGAGGCTTTTCACCTATTGGTGTCACCTGCCTGGTTTTAAATGCTTTATAGCACCCCAAGATATCACAGAGAGCTTTCAACATATATCAGAAATTGTATTTGGTGTCCTTTCTTCCATGAAATTCATTGACGGTCCCCAAAATTAATGGTTTCCTGGTATACACCATGGCAGTATGCAGAAACTCACTTTTTTCAAAAAGTATAAGAAGTCGGCAGCCGCGACTAGTTCAAAAAGTTCCACTGACATATTTAGTTGCCCTCCAGTGTAAAAACACAACAAGTATTTGGATTTTTATGGATTTAGAAGTCTTAATCATGACCCCAACTGCTCTTCAGAGTAAATTCTGCTACTTTTCTTGCAAAATATTTAGTTGTTTCTGAGTTATTTTCACATCTGACAAGATTTTGTGTACCGTGAGCACTAATATATCCTAGCTGATCAGGGGGGGGGCAGGGGGGGGGGGGGCAAAGGTTAAAGAAAAAATCACTAGTAGGCCTTATTTTACTAATTTTAGGCACAAATTATTAAGTATATATATTCAAAATTATTAGTAACTGAGCTTAAATTTTGTCACGCGACCTTGGCACGAATATGATTTGCCCTTTTTCATCTGACCGCCCCTGCCACTTGCGATTCCTTCCGACATCCCTGATCCTGATAAGACTGTTTTCACTCCAAAAAAATTGATCAGAACTTTTGGGACACCCCTCGTATGTTGCAGTTAAGTTTAATTGATTCACCATACAAGATCAGTCACTGAATTGTGATAATCGAAATACAAGCGAAAAATGTTTACGATTTTACATGAGTACAATCAAATTTGAGCCAGCAAAACAATGGACAGGAACAAAATTCATTAATTTTAAATCCAATGAAATCTATTCAAGTGTCCCGGGTCTAGTTGAAATTCGTCCAGGCCATCCTGTGCTTCTGAGAAGATCTCAAGGAGAAGTTACTGTAGAGCGCAATACATTGTGTAGGTACATTTTTTATGTAGTCTGTTGTATTGTAGACCCAAGCAAGTACAGGCAAGCTACCACCTGCTGTGGTTATATGGTTCAAGGCTACCAGCATGTTGAAAGAAAATAATTGCAACATTTTTAAAAATTCCAAAGGTACTCTTGGACGAGAGATGGTAGGATTGTGGAAATTTCAAAGCAGATCAGCCGAAGTGGAACAGGTGGATCAATCCAGATCAGCCCTGCTAATCCATATTTTCACGATGGAAACTACATGTATCAGTGCAAGGCTTATAACAAGTACGGTGCTGCATTGAGTCGAACAGCAATGGTTAAGAAAGCAAGTAAGTTTAGAGCAGAGTAACTCATTATTTGGTAGAGTAAGTCGGGGCAAGAAGCCCTCATGAGGTGAAAGTCCTCCTGCCAACTTAAATCGCAAACTTACTTTTCTGATGCTGTTTTTTGTTGATACAGAATGGAAACCAGGCTTTACAGCCAGGAAATTTGATATACAAATAGAGTGGACTGTTGCACTGTGAAAATGGCACTTAGTGACTCATGATAGCTGATGAAGTGTCATCTTCTCTACATTCAACATGAGAAATATAGAGGCTGTTTGATTAGTCATGCCATTTAATTTGTCTTAACTGGTTTTAGAGTAAAAATCAGATACATTATCCTTTTGTTTGCCTGTCACCAACAAGCGTCTCCCTAAATCAAATTAACATGGAATGTATTGGGTATGATCATGACAATCATCAGCATGATGACACACGAAGTGCCATTTTCACAGCACAGCAGTCCACTATTTTTTCATATCAAATTTCAGGGCTGTAACGCAGTGTCTTTAGTTTGCAAAAAAAACTCCTTGGGTCTCCCCAGTTGCTACTCCGTTTCCGACTCACGACTCCTCAGTTCGGAATTTTTGCACACAAGTTTCACACAAAAAACTATTCCACAATGTTTTTATTGTATTTTATACATTTATAGTTTTGTGTGATTGGTCTTTAAAATTTGATGAAGTTCTCATTATTTTATGATGTGTCAGGAGTCACCACATTGATTTTCTACTTCGACTAAGATTCTAACTGAAAACTAAAGTAAGACTCCGTTTCTATCTCAACCCAAAAAACCTCCATCCGTGACTCTGGTTCCTGAATCCAACTCCACAGCCCTGTGTGTTACAGCATGTAGCTGTGTGTTACAGCATAGAAATCTCATCCCAAAGTGGAAAAATAAAACGACATTTGACTCTAAATTCAACATTTCTTTTTAAAAGTGCACCACTTGCCAATTTTGAATTAACATTTTTATGAATATTCCTATATTCACTTCAGAGACACTTTATGTGACACGGAGTGACCCACTTACTAGAAATGCAGATGAAGGGGAACCGTTTCGTTTGGATCCATCGGGAATCCATTACTTCCCTCAACCGATTTACACGTGGAAGACCGTCACTGACTTTGAGACCAATGCTGACCCCCGAGACATTGTGCCGAACAAAAGGATCACTTTGAATGCTGCAGACGGTTAGTGTATTGTTTATGATTGCTTATGGCTGGCCTACTGTCTTTGGATATTAAAACTCCTTACATACAATGTAAAAGTGTCCGAAACAGTTTCAAAATTTAAATTAAACCTGGTTTGGTGATGTCATTGGATTAAAAATGTTTTATCATTTGTTTGTGTCAGTGAGTATTACAAGCAGATCATTCACTACAATCGCATCAAGTCACAAGTGGCATAGGTATCAGTAAACAAACTCATTAACTTTCAAAATTTAAGTGTACACCTTATAAGGGGATGAGGAAACCAACATGTAACTGTTAATGACGTGGCAAAGCCAGTTTGAAAATTAAAAAGAAGAAAATAACTTTTCCAATAAACCGCCAATCTGCAAATAGCTATAAGCACAAGATAATAATAACATACGAATAGGTACAACACTGTTTGATATAATAGTTACCTTAAATATGAAAACCATGGTTCATAATGTATTGCTTTCATGGTTATGTTTCATTGAACTACTTGCCATACAAGCCCTGACGAAACCTCATTATAATTTTGAGCATGTTGACCACATGCCTTGTTTGTTTGGTCAAAAAGGCACGTTTCTTCTTCTCTTATCATACCTGTCCTGATTAGCCAACCAAGTGCATAAATAAAGGACATGAAGCCCCAGTCATTCATCCATCCACCTCTTATCATAGCAGGAATGTTTAGTCGAAATTGATTTCTTGAATTGCTTTTTCTACGTAATAGAATTTCCTGAGAATAGCAGACTCTGAGCAAAAAAGAAATTGGTTTCAGAGTCGAGATTTCATTACGGCAGATTTCAAAAGTACTTTTATTTGTTTTCACTTCTTCAAGTGGTACTTATGGAGTGAAAAGTGATGATATGTTTGTTTGCAAGGGCATCTCTTCCTGAGTGCACTTTCTTGGGCTGCATGGTTTATGAGTATTTTTACAACATTTTATTTCTAGGTGCTCTACTCTTCGCCAACATAGTGCCGGATGATCAGAAGGCAGGCCGTATATACAAATTAGACGTGTATAATACTGTTGATGAATCAACACTTGGAGGCACTCCGTACATGATCACAGTCACCCCCAGACCTGGAGGATCCAACACAAAGCCCACGGTGATGGCACCTGAGCCGGGTGTGGAGGAGTATGAATATATTGGCATCAAAGGAAGAAATGTGACACTCATGTGCTTCTTTGGAGGATTGTAAGTGACATATGTATATACTAGATTTACCCATGATTTGGGGCAGGACTATAATGGGGAATAATTAACCCCCCCCCCCCTCTACCTGCATGGGCATGTGGCGCCATGTTGCATGCTGAGCATTTGAAATAGCATTTGAGTAATAATTGTAATATAAGTAAAGATTGGTGGTAGAGGAATTGAATTTACAAATGCACTGCTATATGTATTGGTGTAAGGTACAGAATGGGCTTGAGAAAGGTGAGAGTGAGTGTGGATGTTTTTGGCGGGAAGGCAGACGGTGGCGCCAGTCCTAAACGTGAGCAATAGCGGAACTACGATGGAGATGCATTCGCCCCTGGTGGGGAAAAACAGTAGAGGCAGAAAACGTAAATAAGGGAGCTGTTTCACTGTTATTTGCTGTTATCAGAAGGACAGGATAGATCAATAAGGATATGTGGACAGTTTAGGAGAGTGGCAGTGCTCGTGTAGGAGTTTTTAGCTGTTGCAGGTGTGAGCATGGCACCCATGATTTTTGCATCTTATACCCGGCAGGGATACTAAGGCTGGGTATGAGCCGTTGGTCAGCACATAGAAAAATTACTTTAACAAAAAAAACATTTACTTGATCTAGCCTTATGCACCATCTTCTGGAAAAATTTGCAAACAACATATGGATTTTTGCAGCAGGACAGCGTTCTGTGGGATTTCTGCACTGGCCGGCAACTGATAGCAACATTTTGATAGTCATGGTGCAAGTCTCTGATTGGCCACTTTGTTGAAAGACTGATATCAGGCAAGACAGGTTATAGCGGCTGCAAGAGAACATTCCACCTTCTTCTGCTATTCTCAAACGTGCATCAAGTTTCATTATAAACCTCCAATTCCTGCTCTGCTCTTAAATCGCAGTTAAAGATTCCACAATGTGATGATGCTCATTGTTTTGAAGATTTTTTCCCTATGTAAAGCCATGTGTCTTGGTGGCTGAGTGGTTCAACTTTATCCTTGTAATTTTGAGGTCCAGGGTTGGATTCCACTGCATGGAAATACTTGACTGCTATATTTAGGTACTGACAGGGAGCCTTCTGGTGATAAGCGTGCTGCAAAGGGGCTCTAGCGAATGGAACTCAATTAGGCTTGAAACAACTACCTCATCTTTCTATGTGGTCAGATTAATTTACAATATATATAGGCCTATATAATTAATACACAATTCTAATGTTTAATACATATCAAACATAATCATTTAATCAATGATACAAAAATAAGTAATTGAAACGCAGGCCCAATGTTAAAACATAGGGAAGGGTGGTTCACTTACTTATCAAAGACTTTGACCCATACCTAACTCCGACTACAGCGAAGAAAATGGGCTGCTATTTTTATCCCACTTGCCTCACACATCGGCCTTTATGACCCACTTTGTTTCCCTTTCATCCGATGAGAATTAATGCCTCCACAAGCAGTTTGGCTGAGGATGTTTAGCATTGATGCATGGCACAATGTCATGCGTTTCACTGACTTACAGGCGGCACTGTAGCCTGTAATCACTCTGTCACCCAGCTGATAAATGACTTTTTTCTTATCTCACAGATTTGCTGATAAATGACTTTTTTATTTTATTTCAAATCTGTGTATGATTGTTTTCATAGTTTTTTTTTATATTCATGTTCCAGCCCAACTCCTGAGCTTGGATGGAAGTTTCCTCCAAACCCCCCTCCTCCATCAAGAATCGATTGCACGAAAGAATCCAACACAAGATGTGAAGTTAAGCACTTGGAATACAGGGACGAGGGACAGTTTGTGTGTACAGGATCAAATGCTGCAGGGTCCACCCAGTTGAAGATCAACCTGAAAATTGAATGTTAGTATAAATTAGATTTTGGCATATTGCTACTTTTTATGTACTACGATTTTCAAATATTTTTTTTTGGTTTAATTACACTGCTCATGTCATATTGGGGAATAAGGTGGAAATCATAGTCACTTCCAGTTATGGCTGTTTCAACTGAATATGAACGAAGTGTCAAAAATAAGAATAATGAACTTGCAAGGATGTCTGTGACAGAAATTGAATGACAAAACAACTCAGGGTCAACATGTCAGATGTGAAAACTGGCCTAGGGTTAGGTTTAGAATTAGGGTTAGGTTTATATTATGGATATGGTTAGGGTTTGAATTTAGGTAGGCCCTGTGTTTTGTCGTTATATGTCTGCAGCCGATCTCCTCACATATCAATTTTCTCTGACATTTCTTGTTTGATATCTCACTAAAACAGCCGTAAATGGCAACAATCATAAAAAAGCCCTTGCTCCCTTAAATTGTATGAACAGTGTACATAGCTACAGATATTCATTTTGATGATTTTTTGTGTTTAGCAATTCCGACCTTCACTAAACTACCAATGAATACTAATGCAACTGAAGGTAGAAGCGCAGTTTTTGAGTGTGAAGCTGATGCTAAGCCCGCAGCAAAAATTGAGTGGTTCTCCAATGGAGTAAAGATTGATCGTAAGTACCATTCATGGTTTTATCCCGCAGATATTTTCAAAACCTATTTGAATTAAAAAGCATTTATAAAGATATTTGCAGCCACTGATTCGGCAATTCTCAGATCAAGATAATAAAAAAGATTATTTGAATGAGTTATATACTTTGTGGAAGTCACTTTTAAAAATATTTATTGCTACTTTTGTAATTGGTTTTGTTTTAATTATCTTCATCATTATTATATTATTTTTATTCTGTTGAATTTTATTTTTTTGGCTTATTTTCATGCAATGAGTGAAGAAAGATATTAATAATACTTAAAAATACTGTCTACTTCTAATGTTAATTATGATTGCATAATTAAAATTAATGGATTGCATACAAAAATTCAATGGATCCAATTTAATTGCTTCCGTAAAGATCTCAAGCCCTGTGAGGGCAAAGGAAGTAAATCGAGCACTAATGCCAACTGTAAATATGTATAGTTATGAACTTATAAGAAGTTCCTGTTCGAGAATATTTACGTTATTCACGGTGATTCTCCGTCCAAGTTTTTCATCAAGTTTTTACAGTCGTCGTTGTTGTTACTGTTCACTTATTACAGTCATCATTACTATTACCGTCCAATTATTATATACTTATTACCGTCCACTTTCTTTGTTGAGGATTCCGTCCACGCTTATCGTATCATTGTATATAATTCACTCATCAATGAGATCTGAACATAGAGGCCCCATCAGGCCTGCGTTCAGTATTTTTCATTACATTACATTACTGTCAATTGGGCCGTATACACTCATTTTGAAAAATTTTCGTCCAACTCAAAATCAGCAGTAAGAATATGACTGCATGTCATGCGGATTTAGGGCAATGAGGGAATTTTTATCCTCAAAAAACTGGGTAATAGATTACTCATTAAACAAAAATGAATACTAACCTTGGTCCTGGGACCTGGGTGCCTGATAATCCCACCTCCATAGCTCTCCATTGAGAAACAATAGGAATGTCTAAAAATGTTCAATTGACTGGAATTTTCTAATTTTGTTCTCCAGCCAAGAGCCCACAGAATAGTCCTATCTTCTGAATACTAGTGAAAAACGACTACAAAGCTCCTGGGTGCCTTATGCTTGTCTCCTTATTGAAATACAATAGGAATATATAGCTCAGAGCCCAGGGAACGGTCTTATATCATTTCGTGCAAAATAATGAAAGTGTATTACTTGGCTCCTGGATGCCTTATGGGTGCCTCCTTTTTGAAATACAATAGGAATGTATGAACATTGTCAATTGACTGAAATTTTCTAATTTTCTTCTTCTATAGCTCAGAGCCCAGGGAACGGTCTTATATCATCTTATGCAAAATAAAGAAAGTCTACTACTTGGCTCCTGGATGCCTTATGGGTGCCTCCTTATTGAAATACAATGGGAATGTCTAAAAATTGTCAATTGACTGGAATTTTCTAATTTTCTTCTTCTTCTATAGCTCAGAGCCCAGGGAACGGTCTTATATCATTTCGTGCAAAATAATGAAAGTCTACTACTTGGCTCCTGGATGCCTTATGCTTGCCTCCTTATTGAAATACAATAGGAATGTATGAACATTGTCAATTGACGGGAATTTTCTAGTTTTCTTCTTCTTCTATAGCTCAGAGCCCAGGGAACGGTCTTATATCATCTTGTGCACACTAATGAAAAATTACTACAAAGCTCCTGGATGCCTTATTGTTGCCTCCTTATTGAAATACAATGGGAATGTCTGCAAATTTTCAATTGACTCTAATTTTCTAATTTTGTTCCACTCCAGCTCAGAGCCCGTGGAACAGTCGCATGATAGTGAACAACAGCAAACTGATTGTTCAACGAGTGTGCAAGGATTGTGATGGAACTCCAGCCACTGATCTTCAAGTGTTCCAGTGCAGAATAAGCAACAGGCATGGCGAGGCCTTTGCTTCTGCTTATCTTAATGTATTGCGTGAGTATCTGTTTAGGCCGAAGAATCACTTTTTAATCAGAAAAGTTGTTACGGTCAAAGAATAACAATTGCTTACAGTAATGCATTGGAATTTTCACTATGGGGTCATGTCCCTAAACTCCCTATTCTTGCCATGAACATTCTTCTTATTTACACGTGTAATTGTCGATGTGAAGGATAGGGCTTGTTGTGACATCACTGAATGTCACTTCAGCAAAGATTCTCTGGGTGCTAAATGTAAGCACTCAAAATTCATTAACTGTAACTGTTTCTAATTTTGAATGATGGGAATCATTTTTCCGCTCCAGTTGGTACCAAGATCTATGAAAATTCTCCTTTGAATGTTATCTTGGATCCAAATGACAAGTGCGAAGAAGGGATGAAAACAATCTTCACCTGTCGAGCAAGAACTGATCCATTGATCGAGTACAACCTGGATATCCAATGGTGGCACGATGTGAGTGCATTGATATTCAATCTTTAGTTATGTTGATATTGCAGAGAAAACTGTTTCCGCTATAATGATATCCCTAATGTGTAATTTATGTAGACCACGCCATTTGTAAGTAAGTATATATTGACAATAATTTGAACATATATGCAATTATATTTACATTTTCAATTTAAAACAACACAAATCAGGTAGTTTTTTTATATAGCCAATGAGGTAATGAACTTACATTATAATATTATTGATCATTACTGATAAATTAAATGTGGCACGGAGACTTCACAAAGATAAACATTTTATCACTATCGAATCTATCATAGGATGATGCCAACACTCTAAATATTTTGGACAAAAGCGGTTTTTAAAAATATCAAGTTGTTTTATGAGACAACCATGGTGGTTTTTGCTTTGAAATTTGGTTTATCAGGCCATTTTTGGTTTTTGTCTTTGGAATTGGTCTCCTCCTCAGGTAAAATGGTTTTTAAAAAAAACCAAGGCCTCTTGACGGAATGAGTCTACCCTGGTATTAGAGTTGTTCATGGCATGATAAATATTGGTCCATGTGTCAATATGACAACATTTGTGGATGATCAACCAGATTTCCATACACAAATAATTTTCCTGGAGACAATCGGTTTTCATTTATCTAGTGATATTTATTAACCTAGATCTAGTTTCAATGTATAAGGAACTTCATGGACCTCATAGACAGCCTTGATACTATGCTTGCTGAGACAGATCAGCTCCCCAGAGAACAAAGCCTCCTTCTGTACCACACGTAACGCCTTCTATACTGGCATGCATTTGGCAAACAGAAGTTCCAATTTAACAAGGAACAAGTGATTAATAAAAACACAGCAAGGAATCATTGCACCTGTCAACACTGAAAGCATAACTGAGCTGTAACAAACAAACAGTGCATTATCTCAAAATGTGTTTCTATCCTATCTTACATATATCACAGTTGACTTAAAAAGTAGATTGAGTCTCATGTTTGTCAAAGAATCATGAATGAGCAATGGTGAGCCGAGTGGTGCCATTTATAACTATACGTTATAAAATTTACTTTGTAACTTTGAAGTTATAAAGACCATGCTTGATGCACGGGCATGTTGATTAGTTGTTACAAAATTGTAGATACACCCTTTGAAAGAAATCATAATTGAATATCCATGTGGAAGAGTAGGTAGGCTAAACATTTCATAGAACTATCATTACACCCAACAACTCCAACATGAGAATGATTCAAGACCAAACTTCAGACAATCATAGGCAACTGATCGGGGAATGTCCCATTGGTAATATACAGTACAACCCAAAATAAAGTAAGACTGCCCCAGGAGGAAGGAAGAATCAGCCACTACTTTGCCCTTTCACACCTTTGGGCTCCCCCAGAATCACTTCCTACTTTTACCTACTTTTGACAACCTTTTCATAGTACAGCTGCTGCCACCTAGAGATAATAAGGGTAATTACAGTCTTTGTTTGAACAGTGAAGGGGGTTAAATTCCATTGTTGATAATCCTTTGAGCATACAATACATGAGCCTAATGTCTGAAAATGCAGCTTTTAAATATTATGATGAAGTTTTAGAATACAATATAGGCAATTGCTGTCACAAATATTTAGATTACATTTTGAGTTATAATTCTGTTGTTTACTTTATGCATTTTATCTATATATGCAGTAAATTAATCAAATCACTTTGTTAGGTTGTTTGTTTCTGTAAAATTTATGATTAAACTATCTGTGTATCTATCTATCTATCTATCTATCTATCTATCTATCTATCTATCTATCTATCTATTTATCAATCTATCTATTTATCAATCTGTCATTATCCTTCAATTGCTATTAACAAGGCAAATTGTTTCAATAAGTATTGTCTGACAAAATTTAAGTCTCTTTTTTTTCAGTGATGATTTATGATTTAGTTTTTCTTTAAGTTTATTGTTGTTTTTTCGTTGTTTTTTTTTCATAAGTAATGTATTCGTTATTTTCCATTTATTTTAAAGACATATGTACACAACAAATAAACCACAGGAAGAATTGCACCTGTGTGCTTTTTGCTAGTCCAATGCTATGTATCATTGTAATTGTGACCTTATTATTAGGTAATTGTAATTAGGTCACACCTTACAGGTGTGCAATTTTACCCCAGAGATGCTCTGCTATCTCATTTGACATTGGAGTACATGGGCAATGATTTACATTGGCTAAAGCAATTCACACCATAGTCCAACAGGCCAATGAAAAAAATTATTGATTAAATGAAAAGCTCAGATAGTCTAAAAAACTCAGTAAAGTTCTACAAAGTTATGTAAATAGTCCACTTTTTTATTCATACTTTTATCATAAAAACACATCATTTTATAAACCAAAAATTATTTATTCAAGATACATTTTGCAATTCAGGAATCATGCAGTTGACTGAATTATCTAGTTGAGCTACTTGGCTTTTTAAAAAGAATGATTTACTTTTCTGTTCATGCAAAGTTCTGATTAATTATGTGTGAACTCATTTCTGAAGTGTGAAGTGCAATTATGACAATGTTCATGAATGCCAGTGCATTTCTTAATTGCAATTGTTGGTTCACTCTTATTTGCCATTTTCTTTGATTTCTAAGGTAATATAAAAGAAACTTTTAGATAGCAAAATATCCTATAAAAGAGAAATGTGGAGAGGGTTTTTTTTTTCATTAAAAAGTGATTTCTTTACTGCTGATGACTTCAAAAGCACAAATCTAAGAAAATAAACAAAATCATGAATTGTTGATGAAACATGTACACCTAATATGCTCAATACAGTATCAGATTTAGAGATACATTGTAAACAGAATGGTTCATTTTAGCAGTACATGTATATTATACCAAAAGGGTAAATATCAATTAAGTTGTGTTCTTCAACTGCAGATCACGGAGCTGTTCAATAATAAGTGGTCCATTGATTCTATTGTGTGCAAGACAAAGCAACTGGGTCAGTGACCTTGAAGGGGTTATGCAAATTTACAGGTGCAATTATCAGTTTATATTGTACACATTGTTTTGCAATTCTAAATGAAACACAAAAAGAATTATTATTAAATTTGTTAATGAAAATGAACTGCCTGTAATAAATGTATGGAAGAGCTTAGGCTTTATGACAAAAACATGTTATTTTGTAACAATATCTTAATTATAGCATTATCTCCCAAAAATGCATTTAAAAATGTTAATTTGCATTTTGAAAATAAAAAAAGTCATTGTGTGCTTAATTATAAACATATTTTATTGTAACAACAACTTAATTAGTGATTTATTACATAGACTTCATAGTTAATTAATTGTAAAGGAATATTTTTATATTCTAATGAATATAGATATAATTGATTACAATTCAGTCAGGTCAGGATATGTCCTTTAAAATCTGAAAACTGAAACACAAATGATTATGAGCTAAACAAACAAAGGATTTTAACCCCCTTTCCCTCAATAGCAATAAACCCTTTTGATGTTTTGGCCACTGACTAATTGCAATTATACTGTCAGGTTTTCTCAACAGAGGGCTCCCTAGGCTGGGGTAAGGATAAGGTAGTCTAACGAGCCAAAGGGATCTGTGTGGAGATCTGTGGCGAGGAAGGGTAAAAAGGAAAAAGTAGGCAAACAAAGGACTTCTGACTGAAAAAAATCTTACTTTATTTTGGGTTGTACTGTAGCTTTGCAGTGGCATTTCTCTGTGAGGTAAGTTTATTTTATTATTTTGGTAGTCCATAAATGGACTGTAGACTGCTTGGTAAAACAAGGAAGAAAAGTCTACTGATTTTAGAGCTATCTCCAGTGCTTGCTGGGTGTGTAGCTTCACTCTCTCTGCCCTGTGTTTCTTTATTACTCTATATAACTGTCTGTTTTCACTATCACAATTTGTCTTTTCTCTTTGCAGATCTAAACAAAAATCAAAGTACCTCCCCCCCCCCCAATAGATATCACCTCCCCCCACAGATAAAAAAATAAAACCCCCCCGATGAAATACAGTCTATGTTGGACAATGGACAGCTGTTTCAATCATGCAGCGCCAGATTTCTGTGTCCTCCTGTCCTAATCAACCTACCAAGTGCATAAATCCTTGACGTAAAGGCCCACTTGATAGGCTAATCAGGCCACCCATGAACCAATTATATATGAGATAACATACCACCACTACTGATTCTCAGATATCCAAACAGCCCCTTATCTGTTTGGTTTATGAAGAAACCAGTTTTATTTAGTTTTTGTTAAAACCAAACAATTTGGTATTTCCACAAACCCTGGTTGGTTTACAGCTCTAGCAATTGATCTGAAGAAATCAGTTTTTTTTTCAGTGCCATAGTGGACCTATGATGTCATAGGGGGATGCTCCATTGCTCAGCACTAGCGGATATGCAAAATTGGTGCTATCAATGATGCCGTAGGTCAATTTGGCCAATAGCGTTCGTTTTGGACAGTTTCATCATAGCCTTACAGTTACATCATCACTATAGTGGCCATAACACAACAACTTAGGTGCAAAGTTGGACTACACCTGGGGAGGGGGAACTCCACTCAAAAGCTGTCAATTGGCCTTATGTTTGCATACTCACATCAGGTACTTTGGTAACCAACAATGCCATACAGGATTAAAGTAGTTGTTTGTTTAACACTGAAAGAGACAGCCAACAAAACTGCATGCAAACAGTAGACAAAATTCTTGAACTTGACAGCTCCATATCCATTCCAATTGAGACCAGACGCTTGTAAACAACTGTGATTATATGCATGCCTATTAACCATGCTTGGTTGAATTTCAGGTACTTTAAGTGTCACCAAATAAACAACCCCCTCCCCCTACTTAACAACTGAGTTTTTGCAGTTGTATTATTTGCTAATCTGGCCATGACATAATTGCAAGGCTATGATGAAGTTGTTCACATGAACTACTATTGGCCAGTTTCACCTGTGACATCGTAGCTAGCACCAAAGTTACATAGGTTCCAATGGAGTCTCAAGCTATGATATCATAAATCCACACTATGAAAAAAGACGATTTCTTCAGAGCAATTGCTAGCTGTAATATGCGGGACAAGCTCAAAAACCAAATTTGGTTTTTTGGAGGCTGTTTTTTTTTTCAGAGTGAATGCAGGCCTTTTATCAACTTTACAATTCAAAATATAAAAAATAACATTTTTGGAAAACCGTGAAGCATCATCCAAAAAGTAATAGCCCTGTCTGTCATATCATATTTCTTTTATTATATAAGCATGAGTTGTTTTTTTTCAGATTGAAGTTTCAACCCACCTATGACATCATAGGTGCACTCTGGCACTGAAAGAAATATCTGATTTCTTCAGATCATTTGCGAGGGCTGCGAATTAATCTGAAACTTCAATCTGAAAAAAAACTCATGCTTATATAAACCGTTGTGATAGAAAATGACGTGGGTACTCCATTGTCTAGCACTGGAGGATATATGCAAAATTGGTGCAATCATTGATACAAACTGGCTAGTAGTGTTCGTTTGGACAGGTTCATCGCAGCCTTGCAGTTACTTTATTACCAGAGTGGCCAATAATACCTCAACAACATTTAGGTGCAAAGTTGGACTACTCCTTGGGAGGGCGCACTCTGCTCAAATGCTATCAAATTGCATATTCATGCCAGGTACTTTGGCAACAAACAAATATATGTATACATACAGGATGAAAGTAACTGTTTGTAGTTTTACCCTAGAAGGGACAGCTAACAGAACTACAAACATTACACAAAATGCTTGAACTTTACAGCGCCATATCAAATCCAATTTATACCAAAAGCAAACAACTCTGATTGATTGCCAGTTATCCTATTAAGCGTGCTTGGTTAAATTTCAGTAACTTTTAGTGTCATTTAATAAACAACCCTCCCCCCTCCAACTTATATCGACCGCTCGGCGCAAAAAGGAGCTGAGTTGAAAATTGTGATTTTGAGAAAAAGGTCCTTTTCTTTTGAACAGTTGTTTTCAGTTCTGGCTCAGTGACTACTAGTCCGTTTTGAATGATTTGTGGTACATAAATGAATATAGCCCTTTTCTACAACTATAGGCAAAAATAATAATATTAATATGATTATTTATCATGAAATAAGACCAATGCTCCTTCTTGCATCAAAGGAAGCATTATCTTTGTTCTAATATTCACAGACATTAATCTTGAGATCTTGAACTTTCAAAAAATGCAATAATTCAAAAAGGGACTTAGTGGCACTTAGTCCCTTTTTGCACTCAGCCATTGATATGTAGCACCTGAGTTAATGCCGGGGTATAATTGGCTGATCTGCTGAGTTACTCCGTGGCCTAATGGTTAAGAGTGCTTGTTTGCACAACCACTGGCTCTGAGGGCGTGGGTTCGAATCCCACCCTGGAACTCAATTTCGTCCGAGCCCACGGGACGTTAAATGGAGGCGGGTTGTATCCAGTGTTCTATGCTGGGGCAACTGAAAGACCCTGGGCATCCCTGAATTGATAGGGTATGTACCAGACTCACTGTCTTCTCATCTCATCATCATACGGCGATCGCCTGCCTCGATATAGCCCACTAAGGTGCTGCAGAGGCGTAAAACACAAACAAACAAACAAACAATTGGCTGATCTGCCCATGACATAATTGCAAGGCTATGATGAAGTTTTCCACATAAAATGCTATTGGCCAGTTTCACCTATGACATCATGGCTAGCACCATAGTTTTACAGGTTCCAGTGGAGTCTCCCGCTATAGTATAGGACATAACAGGTCCACACTAAAAAAGTATTTCTTCAGAGCAATTGCGAGAGCTGTAAAATATTAAATATAGCACTATGAAAGGAAAATGTTGCACATTAAAACTGTTGTAATAACACCGCTATTAATTTGCTAATTTTCATTGTGTCAATTCCAGGAAAAAAGAATCTACCATGAACAGGGGCCATACCGCTTGAGTCAGAAAGATGAAGTTTTGGAAATCAGTTTGAAAAACACAGCTGCAGAAAGTCTCAAATTGACCATCGGGGAATACAAATGTATTGCGCGGACCTACCAGAACAATGAAGAAGATACAAAAGTTTTCTCATTGGCTATCAAGGGAGTCACCCGAGGTATAGTATGGAGTTTCAAGTACTATTTTAAGGAATTCGACCAACTATACCAGTTGCGAATTTAGGACAGGCTTTAAAGTTAATCACCCTAAAGTCCTAAAGTATTACCATATTTCTGAAATTGCAGTATGATGTTACTGGGCCTAAATGCTACAAAATCCAGCCAAAAAAAAGTGTTTTCAGTAGGGCCAATTGAAGTTACAGGAAAATGTTAATAAATATACCCAAATTATTAGTTTTTATGGATAAAAAAATAGCTAGAGTACCACCATGTTTTTTAAATTCTAACCAGATGATCCTTGCTTTATTAACTGTAAATTGTTAAAAAAAATGAAGCGCTCCATCCGCAACTGTTTTTGAGCTGTGGCCAGTCAAAGCATAGACACAACAGGCAAATTTAGCTGTTCTGTCTCTAATCCACCAGGGGCATGACGTCACAATTGGAGCTTGGCTAATGTGACCTCATCAGCTTTGGCAAAAATTATTTGGTGACGTCACAATTGAACAACAGACAGTCATGTGATTCTGTAGGCTTTGTTTATAGCAACCAGGCAAGCTCAAACAAACAATAGGTGTCTCTGGTGTACTTCAGGGTGATTAACATTAAGATCTTGGTCAAAAATTACTGCCAAACTCACCACTTTCCAACTTGCACGAAATTAATTTTAATTTCGGCCTTTCTAGTGCAAAATTTGAAGAAAAAAAATGCACCCACTTTTCTATTTTGGAAGTTACACCCCTATTCATAAAGCCTCCTCAGTGGGGCGTGTCAGATACCCCAAAATATAATAAATTTGTTTGTCAATGGCTTCAGTAATAAAGTTTCTCTAATACCACTTAAAAATATCCTTGAACTCTAAGATGGTCCATCCATGAAAAACTACGATGACTACGAGGGTATGAACAATTTCTTGAAATGACAAACATTTTTTGGTGCAAGGTCGCGGTTTATTATATTTTGCTTAATCTTCAATACACACACATGATTTTTATATCATCATCTTCAGCAGAAAATAAGATTCAATTTGAGTACCAACAACCTATATTTCCAATATGTTTAACCCGAACCAAGGAGCTGCTACTTTCAGCAATGATATTCTAAATAACTTGCATTTTTTATTTAGGCAGGTATTGAAAAACTAACACAAACTCGTTTTAGTATAACTATCAGGGCATAACGAGTTTGACTTTCAGACCTGAATGACAAAAAAATTGACAAATTTAGAAAAATGGCATAATTTTTTCACACATCCTGAAGTGAAAAGCAGCAGTTTCATGTTTTGTGTGTGTGATCCTAAATATGCAAAGCAAGGAAATTTTTATGTAATCAATTGCGTTTGTCTGGTCCTTCTGAACACTTTGATATGTAATTCATGTCCATAAGTATCTCAGATGACGTTGAAAAAAATAAAATAGGAACCTCATGCCATTTTTATAAATTGTTTTTACTTTTGTCACTTGACTTTATTCCCATATTCTGGTCACAGAGCAGCATGCATTGGTGCAAATATCACAGCTTGGTGACATTTTAAACTTTGGACCATAGGGAATGTCATGGTACCTTCAATTAATATGAATCCTTGATATATTTCAAGAAAGAGACTGTCAAACTCTGATGTCTAAAAATGTTGTCACCAAAAATTAGCATTTTTCGCATGTTTTTTCATGTAATAGTCCGGTTGCTGAGGCCCAAAAATGGACCCGAGCGGTAACCGGCTGGAATACATTCATTCCAAAGCAGAATTTTCTGAATTTTTCAGAAATGGTATTTTTATTGTTCTATCTGGGGGCTATCTTGGTCAGAAATGGTTGCCATGGCAACCAAAATATTAAAAAATGCTTAGATAATGAAATCTCGAAATTTACATATCTCTGTGTCTTTTTATCCGATAGACAAAATTTTAGTGTCGATATATATGTTATCAAACATGCCCGTGTCATTGGTGCTATTGGGGTTAAGGTCAAAGGTCAACTTCATTTGCATATGGAATATTTCTACACGAAATGTGCCCATTAAAAGAAGGTGGTTTGTTATATTTTATGTTTCACTTACTCAGACTTGTGAAATCCAAACATAAATTTATTTCAGCATCCATCCACAAAGAGATGAGACCCAAATTGCTATATTTGATTCAGTTATAATGCGAAAAATGTCCATAGAAACAGGAAAGTTGATCTACCTTGCAATTTCTCGGTCATTGAAAAATTGACACTCATCTTTCACGCACCACGTATACATCACTTAAGTTCGATTTTATACATACACAGATGTAACTTTCCTTTGTAAGAATGTACAAATATGTTGTAGAACTTGCTTTTTATAAAATTTACATAATGCTATCTTTTATGTTGCCATGGAAACAGTTTTAAAATGAAACAGAATCACAAAATATGTTCTTCCTGGCATGTGTATTTGATCTTGGTGATAATCAGCCAGAAAAGATTGATTCTAATGCAGATTTTTCTGAATTTTTCAGAAATAGCATTTTTAGTGTTCTATCTGAATGCTATATAGGTCAAATATGGTTTTCGTGGCAACCAAATTATAAATAAATGTTTATTTTATGAAATCTAGTAATTTCCATATCTCAGTGTCTTTTTATCCTATCAAATAAATTTAAATGTCCATATATATATTATCAAACATGCCCGTGCCATTGGTACCACTGGGGTTAAGGTCAAAGGTCAACTTCATTTGCTTATGGAATGTTTTTTCATAAAATTTACCATTTAAAACATGAAAGTTTGTCATATTTTGTGTTTCACCAAGCCAGATTTGGAAATCATAGTGAAATCCAAGCACTAATTTATTTCAGCATCCATCTACAAGAAGAAAGGACCAAAACTGTGATGCTCAATTTTGTTATCATGCAAGACATTGCCATAGAAACAGGACAGTTGATTTTCCTTGCGATTCATTGCAGCTTCAGTGCACCACAGATACTTAACTTCAGTTCTTAAACATATTAAAATGTAACATATCTTCATAAGAATGAATATTATGTAGAACTTGTCTTTTATTTAAGGTTACATAATGTCATCTATTCTGTTGCCATGGAAACAGTTTTGCTAAATAACAGAATTATCAAATATGTTCTTCCCAGCGTAATATTTAATCTGAGTGGTAAGACGCTAGATTAGGTTGATTCTGAAACCGAATTTTGTGAATTGTTTTTTTTTTTTGCTCAAACTTGGTCAAAATTGTTTGCCATGGTAACAGAAACATGACTAATTGCAACATAAGTTTATCAGTCTGGGAAATTACCACGTACATGTATTGAGGACTCCAATGTCTTCAGGCCTGGAGGTCTCGCACTCCAGTAGGTACTGTCCTCACTGTGCTGTGAAACTGTTGAGGGTCTTAGCCTGAGTAGGACTCTGTTAGTGTTTAGCATCATCTTTCATAGGCAATTTAAAGATAACTGTTGTTGTTATCACTGCCCAACTTGGCATGGAGGTGTATCAGGTTCTCAACTTTCTCTGTACATTTCGTCAGGCCTTTCAATTACATAACCAGGAAAAGAACACAATAATTCCAGAGAAAACAAGGGTACTGTCATAGGGGCTAATGAATTAGCAAAATTTTCTGCTGAGACCATGCTGGTCAACCCCAAAGACTAATTTTGTTCAAATGATGTTGAAATTATCTAAAGTAGCCTCTATCATAGGCCCCTAACCTGTAAGTACAGGGGCACCCCATGATCTGTTATGCCAAATATCTGTTATGAAGCAGGCGCCCGGCTGGTTGGCAGACTGTCAGCTGAGATTTTTCCAGCTGGCAAAGTTGTCAACTGGGAGTCAATTTTTGGCATGATCAACTTAGTCAAATGATGAAATATGCAACCGGGTAACAAGACAGCAGTTGAGATGGCCAGCGGAACAATTTTCGTATCAGCTGGGTGGGAGGTGCTGACTGGCGCTTGGGCTGGCTGGCAACCCAGCTGGCAGCATAACAGATATTTTCGCCCTGTTGCATAAAAAATGCACAAACCAGTTGCATAAAAACTGAATCTAAGTGTCACAAAATATGTGCAACCAGGAGCTTACACTGATATAGGCATTATTGTAACAATGTAACAGGCTGTCATGAGGATATTCTAGTTATGCATGGCAATTACAATTTTGGCAAAAACATTTTTATCTGTTTGTAACTTATGCATGGCATGGCATACAAAATAACTTGCAACTCATCTCACACTTTAATATTTTGGTCTATAGATATCTGTAGTAAAGCAAATATCTTTTATTTGTGTTCTTTCAGTATTAAATAATAGAAAAGTAGAAAAATAATTTACAAATTTATGCCTTTTTAGCTCCTTTGGCAGCTGTGTGGCTTAGTGGTCATGGTCCAGGTCTGATCTGATGGGTTTGAACAATGTGAGGAAAATCTAAATATATTCAGTAGACCTTCACTAGCAAAATCCCAGATGTATGTCATTTGGATGTTAAATAGGCAGATCCTTCATCTCTATCTGTACTGGGCAAGTTAAAGATCCTTCACATGCAACATGTCGTGGACTCCCATCTTGTCAACAAACCCTCATGAGCACTCAGAAGTGACTTAGATGGCTGCATTTACAACTATATAGCCATGTACATATTTTGACATGGAGAATTGGAGATGGGAGCCAGGTAAGTTGGTAGGATATGAACCATCATGTCAGTGGAAGGAGAACTTCCCTAACCCTCCCAGGCCTCCCTTCATAAAAACTGGTACAATCTTATGATACCTGATCTTCAAGGTTATGGTAATTAACAGGCTGCTGTGGAGAGAGTGTCTGCAGAGGGTATCTGGATGGAATTGGGATCTCCTACTGTCATTTTATGAGCCTTCTTGTGACAATGGGATCTGTTAATGTTGTGTTGTTCCAGTTGGATACTTCTTTTTGATAGAACATGAGGCTGAGGTCATGGGCATCCTGCCACAGCAAAACAGTACTGTCAATGCCAGAGTTCTGGTCCCCGAGTCTTCTTGACTCTGGGAAGGATACTGCTGAAGCTGCCTGCAGCGTCAGAATTAATTTTTCCTTAATTCATTGCTTATAAGTTCTTCCATATTATTGATGAGCATCATAATAATTTAAATAATAGGAGGGGCCAAGCATGGCTGTTCTCTTGATTGTGTGTGGTCCTGGGAGCCGCAGCGCCCACTAACGTCTAGTCATCTTGTCATGAACACCATTTACTATGTGTCTGAAATGCTGAAATTTATGGAAGCATCTAGGATAAGAGATATTGGGGTTCTTAACTGTTCCCATGTTTGGTGAGTGTTGAGGCTCAACAGATACACTGGTTTCTGCAGTATTTTTTAGCTAAAGAATTTTTTTTTTTACATTCCTTGTCTTGACAAGGATGGTTCCATCTCGTTGTTGGCTCATTTCTTCAGGTTTCTTTATCATATCGAGTAATAGTTTGTTGTTCTTAGAAGGAGGATTAAATTATTCTGATTGCCTTGTTGCCATTGAGCTGGCCAGGTTGATGTAGTCATCTGATGATAACTGCTGCCATTTCCCTTGAGATTCTTGCGAGTTTTGCAAAGAAAATGCCTTTTTTCTAATTCGTCCTCCAAGCTCCTCTCCCACTATGGAGCCCAGCGACAGGAAACTATATTATGGTTCTGCCCAGTGCCCTAGTCCCAGAAAAACATGGCAAATAAAATACTCTTTAAGAAAGCTTGACCATTAATCCAGCAGCAATCATAGTGAGAAACATGTCAGCATGTACACACATTGTCAAAACCTTCCTTGGTTGACCCATCAGCCATGGTCAAATAGGACATGCTCTAATGGAAACATGACAAGCCGATTGACTGGATCAGGCAAATCCAGCCTCCCATCTAGGTGAAACCAGGGCTGAGTAATGTATATTATGGACAGGACAAACTTTGTCCTACAAACTCAGGACCCATTCAACAGGCATTCATCCTTCATGTAACCCACGGCAAAGAGGTAAGCTTGATAACATATATATCAATATATCGACACAAAAATCTTGCCTATGGGACAAAAAGACACTGGAATATGGAAATTACTAGATTGCATTGAACTAAGTACTTATTTTTATTTTGGTTGCCATGGAAACCATTTTTGACCAATTTATCATTCAGACAGAACAATAAATATGCCGTTTCTGATAAATTCTGCTTCAAATCAATCTTTTTCATCTGCTTACCCCCCAGGTCAAAATATACATGCTGGGAATAACATATTTTGTAATTCTGTATAATATTGTAACTATTTCCATGGCAACAGAATAGCAAGCATTTCGTAAATTAAAAACAAAGCAAGTTCTACAAGATATGTTGGTACATTCAAGAAAAGTTACATTTGTGTATGTATAAAAATGAACTAAAGTGATGTTAATGTGGTCCATGAAAGATGCGTGTCCATTTTGCAATGACCCAGAAATCTCAAGGTAGATAAACTTTCCTGTTTCTATGGCAATTTTTTGTGTTATCAAGCATCGCCATTTGTATGATTTGGGCATCTTCTTTTTTTTGGATGCTATAGATAACTGAAATAAATTGGTGCTTGGATTTCACTATGATTTCCAAATCTGGCTTGGTGAAACACAAAATATAACAAACTTTCATGTTTCAAATGGTAAATATTATGAAAAAACATTCCATATGCAAATGGAGTTGACCTTTGACCTTAACCCCAGTGGTACCAATGACACAGGCATGTTTGATAACATATATATGGACATTTAAATTTATTTGATAGGATAAAAAGACACTGAGATATGGAAATTACCTGATTTCATAAAACAAACATTTATTTATAATTTGGTTGCCATGGAAACCATTTTTGACCAATATAGCATTCAGATAGAACACCAAAAAAGCCATTTCAGAAAAAGTCAGAAAATTCTGCTTCAGAATCAATCTTTTCTGGCTGCTTACCATCCGGAGCATATACATGCTGGGAAGAACATATTTTGTAATTCTGTTTCGTATTAAAACTGTTTCCATGGCAACATAACAGATAGCATTATGTAAATTTTGAAAAAATGCAGGTTCTGCAACATATTTGTACATTCTTACAGAGGAAAGTTACATTTGTGTATGTATAAAAACGGACTAAAGTGATGTATACGTGGTGCATGAAAGATGAGTGTCAATTTTTCAATGACCGAAAAATTGCAAGGTAGATCAACTTTTCTGTTTCTATGGAAATTTTTCGAATTATAACTGAATCAAGCATCGCTATTTGGGTCTCATCTCTTTGTGGATGGATGCTGAAATAAATTTGTGTTTTGATTTCACAATAATATCCAGGACTGAGTAAGTGAAACATAAAATATGACAAACCATCTTCTTTTAATGGGTACATTTAATGAAAAAACATTCCATATGCAAATGAAGTTGACCTTTGACCTTAACCTCAATAGCACCAATGACATGGGCATGTTTGATAATATATATATCGACACTAAAATTTTGTTTATCGGATAAAAAGACACAGAGATATGGAAATTACTAGATTTCATTATTTAATTATTTTTTTATATTTTGGTTGCCATGGTAACCATTTTTACCAAGATAGCCCCCAGATAGAACAATAAAAATACCATTTCTGGAAAATTCAGAAAATTCTGCTTTGGAATGAATGTATTCCAGCCGGTTACCGCTCGGGTCCATTTTTGGGCCTCAGCAACCGGACTATAAATGGAAACTGGTAAGATAGCGACTTCAGATCATTATGAAGACACTTAAAAGGTCACCAACAGAAAGAGCACAATTTTTTACACAAGATAGAATCTCTGACACGTTTCTGTGGCATCAAGAATTTTTTCACACTTGTGGCAGTAACTCATGACTAAGATCTTGAAGCCTGCCATGCCCCCCCCCCCATCCTCAGGCCCAAAATTAACATGGGAGTGATAGGAAAAGCCGTAAATCGTCCCGCATTTACTTCATGTAATGGTCCACCCCTCAGGCCATTTATAGAGACGCCCCTGAATTATTCAAAGTATTTTTTACATGTAATGTGATATGTTCCTCTACTATGGATTGAATTATTTATTTTTTTGGTCCGCATCTGGTGATGTTAAGTGACAATGAAAAACTTTATAATCCCTAAAGAACTATCTGATTTCCCAGATACAATGTCATTGAATGGAAGAAAAAAAACAAGATAAAATACTTTGCATGTCACTTCAGCTCTTAATAGATGGTGCTGCAAGGCTCTCTGAGACCCAGGTTCCTACGTTTATGAAACTTTGAACAAACCTTCCAACAAACTTTTGGCAGATACATTCGATCAGACGTTTGCCCTGAACATTACGTTCAAACGTTGTCCATACATATCAAAGACAGGTTGGAGACACCTTGGAACCTACGTATGGCCAAACGTGTGAACGTACCTTTGATAAATCTATGAATCAAAGGTATGGCCATACTTAATAGTCTAACGTTGTAAAAACCTCTCAAATGAATGTTCGTTAAACCTATGAATCAAAGGTATGGTCAAACATAATAGTCAAACTTTCTTCAAACTTCTCAACCAAAGGCATGGCTTACCTGTGACTAGAACGTTAGGCCAAACTATAACAAACTATCTACCAACCTCTTACTAAGGTTACGACTTACGTTTGCTTTTACGTCTGAGTACAATGTTTGGAAATTATATCAGTTTACTGAACAAGAATCGGATACAAATGTCTGGGGAAAAATTCATCAGCCTCTCAGGCACAGGCATTCCGATCATTTTTGAGCCCTCCCACTCTATATGAACTGCATGATGCTTATCCCCAAAACAGTGAAACGATTTCGTACAACATTACTATTGAGAGGACTTGCCAACCTTGCTGTGTCTGTAGTGGTCATGAGCAACAATGGCTGAAGTCTAATGCAGGAGTATTTTGAATAATTGTAATGCCTCTGTTCTCAGGGGGTGTTTCAAGATTAATATGATCAGCTATCAAAAAACAAGAACATATTCTTCCAATCTGGAAAATCTAAAGAACGACAAACCAGTGACTTAGGACTGTCTTTGTAAAATGAAGCAGTACAAATTGCCAAAAGATGACTCATCAGGCAGGCAGAAGTATTACATTTGTTGAACAGATATTACGGGGGATTACGTTCACCATAATTTAGCATGAAAGGGTGAATTTGATCGCTGCACAAATTCAGATTGATCACTGCACATTTCCGATTGATCACTGCACATTTTGGGATCGTTTAATGCTTATTTTATAACATGGTGTCTTATGCTGCAGGACAACTGTACAGTCCCCTAATTATGCCCAACTGAGGGGGGGGGCGGGGTATGCAGCAGCAATCTTGGCCTGAAATGTGCGCAAGTTCGAAATACATCACACTACACCTTATACATGCTGCTCATTACAAGTTTGATTTCATTAAAAAAATCAGAAACAACAACATGGAATATTAAAATCGCCAATAATTTACCTGTTTCATTATATCGACATTTGCTTATACTTACTAATAGACAGTGAAAACAGTGCACTGCTGCAAATGAGTGCACTTTAAAACCGATACTGGCTAGATTTAGTTGCTGAATCATGGGTCCTTTGCCTGGTGTAGTGGAGACCGGGGCTGG
This sequence comes from Platynereis dumerilii, assembly GCA_026936325.1. Taxonomy (NCBI): domain Eukaryota; kingdom Metazoa; phylum Annelida; class Polychaeta; order Phyllodocida; family Nereididae; genus Platynereis; species Platynereis dumerilii. The sequence continues at coordinate 53,401,498 of JAPTHN010000009.1, read as the reverse complement.
TTGTCACAGGGGCAGGTTGTCACACTTTTTATTGCTCTGAACTACTACAAAGCTCAACCAACTATTGTTTACTGCTTTTATAACTCTCTGGAGTCTTCCTGAAAAATCTTTAGCCCTGGAAGGGAGTTTGGTAGGCACACGGTTTATTAAAAATTTCCGGTCATAAAAAGTTAATTTTTACCTGCAACTTGCATGTCATCCTACTCTTTAACAAATAGTTGTTGAAAAAGGTACAGTTTATACACTTACCATGTTAACATTTCTTTAAATAATGATAGGAAGAAATAGTGAAAAATATGATAAGAACAGGCGTGGTCGCCCTTTTTTTGCATTTTCATCAGTCGGGGCAGGTTGTCACAAAAAAACAGGGCAGGTTTTCACAATTTTTGGAGCTGGTTGTTACCCTTTAGAACAAGTATTTCAATCCAAAAAACTATCACAAATATAAATTGTTGATTTATACATGCTATCGTTGACCAAAGATGTATGCAGATGTGGCATAGTGACAAAGTAAATCTATTTCAAATTTATAAAGACATTTTCTAAAAAAATTGGTAATTTTCCTTCTCCTGATCAGAATGCTTTTCTGCTGCTTCTTAAGCCTCCATTTGTAGCAACCTTGTACACAGTATCATGTTCGTTGAGGTCTTCACTCAGCTAGCAGAGGATTCCTCATATGTCCAAAATAACTTGTTTTAATCAAGATCTGCCTTACGGAGTCCCACTTCCTGCGTCAGAGCTCTTAACCAAAAGTGTGACAACCTGCCCAGAGTGTGTGACAACCTGCCCCGAAAGTGTGACAACCTGCCCCGAGTGCTGAATTTTGAAAAATGTCCCATGGGATGTCAAGATTTCGAATGATATAGGTATATATTGGTCAGATAGGTTTAAGTCACTCCCCTTCTAACATTCATATAGATTGGCAGTGCTCCTGCATGTTTTAAATAGAAATAGTAGCATATTTATACAGTGTGACAACCTGCCCCTGTGACAACCAGCCCCGGTCTCCCCTACTCTCAGAATTTTTGAAGGTGATTTGGGGTATTATGGGTTTTATATAAACTCCTGTAGACCTAAAGTTTATGTTCATCGCTATTACTTTTTCTTTCCACCATGATGTCTCTGAAATTAGGAAGACATTTGTTTGCTATTTTTTGCTGTATGCTGCAATTCACAAAAAAGTCGCCTTGAGTCAGACACTTTTAGTAGGGCTGACCTGGCTTATTGAGATCTGCTATACCATAACCTATGTGTAGCCTAAGACGTCGTTAAGCTCCCCTCCCGAGCAGCAACGTAAATCAAACCTTTCGCTATGTAATTACTTTGGTTAGAATCAGACATTGGGCCAAACAACGTATGACAAAGGTAGGGGAAAGGTAATTTCCAAATGTTGCACTCAGATGGAAAACCAAACGTAGGTAGCAACCTTAGTAAGAGGTTGGCAGATAGTTTGTTTTATAGTTCGGCCTAACGTTCGAGTCACACGTAAGTCATACCTTTGATTGAGAGGTTGGAAAAACGTTTGGTCGTAACGTTTTGCTAAACGTGTCAGTCATACGTAAGACATACCTTGTGTTGAGAGGTTTGAAGAATGTTTGACTATTACGTATGACCATACCTTTGATTCAAAGGTTTGTAGAACAGTCATTTGAGAGGTTTTTAAAACCTTAGACTATTACATAAGTTATACCTTTGGTTGAGAGGTTTGAAGGACGTTTGACTACTACGTATGACCGTATCTATGATTCATAGGTTTGTCGAACATTCATTTGAGAGGTTTTTACAACCTTAGACTGTTACGTGTTACCATACCTTTGATTCATAGGTTTATCAAAGGCATGGTCGAACATTTGGCAATACGTAAGTTTCAAGGTTTCTCCAACGTGTTTTTGATATGTGAGGACAACGTTTGAAAGTAATGTTCAGGGCAAACGTCTGATCATACGTATCTGCCAAAGGTTTGTTGAAGGTTTGCAGAACCTAGGATCCTGATTCACAGAGCGCCTTGTAGCGCCATCTATTCCATACCTATTCCAATCTATCTGGTCCCTTTGAGGATATAAAAACTCCAACAGGATGCTTGCTGTTGACGATAAGATGAAGTCATAAAGAGATAGTTGATACAACAGTTACAAAAATTACCAAATAAGTACTTGTTAAAATGTGAAAGATGATCTAGGTTAAAAAAAATTAAAAATTTTTCCATGACCGCAAAGATGCATATGAGAATTGTATAAGACCCAAGTTTAATGGTACCTCATTGCAACTGTCCTAGATGCAGAGAATGTTCCAATTTTATCACGGTAAAATTGCAGTAACATTTTCAATTTCACCAGTCAAGGTAAGTGTTTTTTATATAATTTTATGTTATAGTCCCAAAGTGGACTTGTAGACTGCTCAGTAAAATGAGGAAGAAAAGTCTATTAATTTTGGGAGCCATCCTTTTTGGATAGCTCTGTTTGTACTGCTTTAATTTTTACCTTCAGCGAACGAAGTTCGAAGAAGGTATTGTAATCACTTGGGTAAAAATGCTGTCCGTCCGCCGGGCGGGCGGGCGGGTGGGCGGGCGGTCGGGCGGCGGGCGGATAGATCGTTTCCGGCCAAGCACTCAGCCTCTATTGAATGTATGTGGATGAAATTTGGTACACATCTAGCCTGTATGGTCTAGTTGTGCCTTTTGATGGTCTGATGAATAGATCTTAAATATTTTTTGAAATAATTAACCAAATATAAAAATTATTTTTTTTCGTTTCCGGGCCAAGGCTCGGTCATTATTGCATGTGCATGGATGAAATTTGGTACACATGTGGCCTATATGGTCTAGTTGTGCCTTTTGATGGTCCCATTGACAGATATTCTATACTTTTTGAAAAAATTAGAAAAAATTTAAAAACCAATTTTTTTTGTTATTTGGGCTAAGACTCGGTGACTCTTGCATGTACATCGATAAAATTTGGTACACATATGGTCAATATGGTCCAGTTATGCCTTTTGAAAGATCTGATGGAAAATATTATATACTTTTTGAAATATAGAAAAATAAATAAAAATTTATTTTTTGTTTCTGGCCCAACATCCGGTCACTATTCCATATATATGGATGAAGTTTGGTACACTTGTGGCTTATATGGTCTATTTGTGCCTTTTCATGGTCTGACAGATGGATATTCAATAGTGTAATATTGAGAAAAAATATTTAAAATAATTTTTTATATATCAGAGCCAAAACTTGCCCACAATTGCATATACAGTAATGCAATTTTCTAAACAAGTCACCTATACAATGTAGCAGTACTTTTTGATGCGTATAACACTTATGAATCATTGGAAAAACTTCAGAAAATTACAACAGAGTTATATTTTTTGGTTTTCAACCGATACCTCATAACCTATACTTTGTGCATGCATGAAACTATACCATAATATGCGTAAATTAGTCTAATAAGGCCTTTTCCAGACTTTACAAATCCTGGCAAGCAGATGGGAAGATGGCAGGGCAGCGGGCAAATAGAGATAATTGAAGGCCACTTAACTACTCAACCGCTATTGCATACCTATAAGCAATTTCGTAAACACACCAATTTTATGATATTATTGTAATCTTCTAAAGGTGTTATTCGCTGAAGGTTTGCTGCTGCGCAGCCTATGTTTTGTTTTATATTTGCAGATTTTATATTTGCAGATCTCAATCAAAATAATTAAATCCTCCCACCTGGCTGGGATGCTCTCTCCCCACCCCACCCTACCTGGACAATGATCCCAAACACGCCATATATATATAAATCAAACCTGAAAACAAGAAACCTGAACTGAACTAAAACAACTTAAAAGCTACTAAACAGAACAGAATTGAACATAAACCTCCCCCCTCCCATCAGACGATCCGCCCCTGAAAAAAAATCTACATCTTGAAGAGACTTACCTGTGAGTCCCGCGCTGGTGTCCAATGACGAATTCTGGCCGTATCCACGTCCATGCGTCCCCCCGGGTTTGGTAACCGGGTATATCCATCCAGAACGGGGTATATATGTCCAATATTGTTCATAATTGAATCACAAATACTAAAAAAACTGATCGAGTCATTTCTGGGCCGGGGCGCTCCGACCATGCCGTTCGATTTTGCACATTTGCCTGGCCTTAATCTTTCACAATAAAGGATTCCGACCGTCCAAACCCTGCTCACGTCGTAGCCAAGCAGTTAATGTATGGAGCACACCAGATTATGAGGCTTGTCAATGCGTTAAATCCTTCGTTATTAGCAAAAACACCATCCGAAATTTCACAGATTCGAGTCAGCCCGCCATTTTGGCTTGTTGTATGCGAGTGAGCATGCGCAAGAGGGGGCCGGTCATCTGAAACGCTGGATCCAAGAAGGACCAATGTTAAGATGCTTCGTAGAGTGAGATACGGCTTGTATCACCTCATATCAACGTCTAAAAATACGTATTAACGTCTGAGAAATGTGTGGACAAATTACGCAGTTTCGTCACGTTGGGTCCGATGCCGGTAGGAGGTTAAATGCTACGTTAGACCAACATTAGATCTACCTCAATGTCCACGAGGGTCAGTTGGTTAGGACGTCAGGCTCCGCTGGAAGTGCTCTGCCTGCGTTGGTTCGAGCCCCACAGTGGGCAGCTGCAGCATACTAGAGCTCTTTGTACTATATAATAAATAGCTCCCATGGGACCTACCAAAAGTGGAGGGGGTTGTAGGCCTATCCAGTGTTCTATGCTGGGGCAACTGAAAGACCCTGCACATTCCTGAATTAATGGGGTATGTGGCAGAGTCACAGACTTACCATCACTCATCCATCATACGGTGGTCTCCATGCTTATATATTATAGTAATTTTTTTCAGATTTGAAGGATGGTTTGCTGGCCTATGATCTGTTGCTGATTGCTCTATCGGTTGTCTCGGTGCTTCTTGTTGCAGTCTCGGCATGTCTCTGCTTCTTCTGCATTAAGAGGTCTGTCCATTGCTTCTATTTTTAGCTTTTTCAGCTTGTTAATCATCATGTCGCTAACAGTATACAAAGGTGATTCATAGTTCTAGACCCCTAACCCCTTTAGATAAAAAACAAAAGAAAGTAAAATGCGCTGTTTTTAGGTATTATTTCATTCTAAACCCCCTTTTCCCAATACCAAAATTCCCTGGATCCGCTCCAGCAAGTCAATTTTGTATTGTATATAACAAACATACATTGTATATAACTACACTGTACAATCATTTCAACTATGCCAATAAATACCGTCAATGTTGACAATGATAATAGGAATAAAGAAGCCTAATAGTAACAAGAGATTCATCATGCTTTAATGTAGTGGGCAAACAGAATGAAGTTATTTTAATCATTTCAGTGGAAAATGTGGAAAATGCAGCCAGCGTGAAAGAAACACGACTGAGGGCCAGCAGGATGCTAACAGTATGTAGTTGATAAAAGCATTAAATATATTTCTGTTTATGATGCTTCTCTCCATTTTGATGCTTCATAATGATTGTCAACTCATTCCTTTCACAATCATTTTTTACTTTTTATTTGTTTGCCTTATTTTCAACCATACAGTTACTTTACTTTGTCTTGTTTGTCTCCAGGCCTATCTGATACTGCAAGTTAGAACATAGACATAAAGATAATGTATATAAACATGCTAATAGATGCTTATGTAAATTTATTATGAACTCATGCCTGGGACTGACATCACTTATCAACATGTTAAAAGATGCCCATGTCATTTTAAGCCACAGCGAGCCCGAACCAAATTTGGGGTTAAAAAAATGCCCCAGCATAACGATAGGCACCGTTACGAAGCTGAAGATGAGACGGACAAGCAGATGTAAAAAACAAAAAATTCTGTTGAAAATTTTTTGAGATATTGCAATTTTTCCATTTCTGGTTTGTCACATTCCTTTGTTTGGGTGATATTCCATCTAACTGGGGTGCAAGTTACAAATTCATGTGAGCAAGCTTCAAAACAATATGTTTGTGTGTTTTAGATGATATTTTAGAATTAAACAGAATGTTATCTTTATTGGGAAACGTCCCGTATTGACGTAGTATGTGACAAACTTCTTTTTGTGTATTTATAAGAATTTTGTCCCAAGAAATAGAGAATTATTTGCTGTCTTTACCAAGGAAATACCACAATTTCTTGATTATTGACACAAAACGAATTATATAATAGTTGTTGTTTAATGAAATTGAAAATTATAGTAATAAAACGATATGGCTATTCTGGAAAGGTATAATTAATTCTTCATGAAATGTATGGTTATAAATACTTAGATGTCTGCCTGTGTGCTTGCCTTTGGCAGTTTGGTATTTAAAAATAGAAGAAGTGTGCAATTGGTTTTATGAACTTTGGTATCTTAATTTTAATCAGTTGGTTTCATATTCATTTTAAAAATAAAATCACAGAACTATGAAATAGGGTGAATGGATTGGATGTCAGGCAGTGCACAGGTTTGGAAACTCAAATAGACATTTAATATACAGTGTTTTAGCTATTCATAACGCTATGGTTTATCAATTTGTTATTTCATTCCTGAAATGAGTTGAAGTTAATGACAGAAGACCATGGATGTTCTTCTACTGAAAACCTTTTATCATTCAATTGGATTGTAGTCAAACAGTATTAAACAGGTCAAGTAATGTTAGATTATTCAGTATTGTGGTTTGTTTCATAGAATCAAAATAAAGTGAAGTGTTTCCTCCTTACTCTCCCTAATTGACAGGATAAGAATACTAATAATAATGTATATCAGTACAAAAGCTCTGTCAAATATGTACTCACATACGTTTCATAATACTACTTGCTAATGCCCAGGGAATAGTTGAGCATGCAAATTTTTGCAATTCTTATGAAAAATGTACACTTTACTTGGAATTACGCATGCATGAGTTTGTCACACCTTTTTTGCATTAAATGCAACAGCATAATTTTTAAAAAAAGAAAAAAGATTACTATGTCTTTTGAATGATATTTTGTATCATTGAAACTGGTTTTGCAAAGGTGGTGCTCATTTAACAGGCTCTCCACATGACTTATGATGTTAAAGATGGGGTGTGATAAATCAGAAAGTGAACAAATTCAATATCTCAAAAAGTTTTCAACAGATTTTTTTGTTTTTTACATCTGCTTGTTCGTCTCATCTTCAGCTTCGTAACGGTGCCTATCGTTATGCTGGGGCATTTTTTTAACCCCAAATTTGGTTCGGGCTCGCTGTGAAGCCATTTATGAACTCAGGCCTGGGATTGATATCCATCTCAATACACTAAGAGATGCTCATTTTACTTTCAGCTTGTTATGAACTGATGCCAGGGCTGGACTTCCCTTATACAGGAGGTCAACCAGTCAGCAGGACAATAGTTCCTCCGCCGAGGCCACACACCCAAGCTCAGAGTGGCCCCGGTACTACGTCAGAGGCTGATTTTCAGTACAGCTATGCCAGTGCCAGTGCAGCTGCACCAAGTCAAGACACTGTTCTTGACTCAGGTGAATATCTTACTCCACAAACATCTAACCCTCCCCCGGAGTCTGAGTGTGGCCAATCAGAACAAGGGTCTCATCTCTACAGTTACGCCACTACCACTTCAAATCAACCAAGACATCTTGGACCTATGAACAGTGCAGGGTATTTAATGATGGAAGGCCCTCTTGCTTCATCAAGACCTAACCTTCCCCCAGGATGTGGAACATATCTTACTGCGCCAAAAGGTAACACTTCACAACCAGAGATTGGTCTAGCAGAAGCAGAGTCTCAAATCTACAGTTACGCCACTGCTACTTCAAATCAACCAGGACATATCACTAAACCTAAGAGCAGTGCACCGTATTTAATACTAGAAGGCCCTCTTGCATCCCCTAGACCTGACCTTCCCCCAGGATGTGGAACATATCTTACTCCGCCAAAAGGTAACACTTCACAGCCAGCAGAAGCAGAGTCTCAAGTCTACAGTTACGCCACTGCTACTTCAAGTCAACCTTGACATCTTGCTAAACCTGGGACCAGTGCGGCAAATCTGGCTCTTCAAGACCCTCCTGCCAAATCTGAAAGTGATGCAGGGCGTTTAACTGCCAAGGTACATTTACAGATGTAACTAAATTCTCTCTTAGTTCCTCTCCTGTCAAAGCAAATCCATGGTATCAAATTGAGTGATTATATTGATAGTTATTTTGACATGATGACTTTACTTCCAGTCTCTTGTCATGAGATTCGCACCTACTAAGGGTGGTTTTATGACACTCTGCTAAAAAAATTATCATTCAACTGTCCATTTCTCGAAGATGAAAATTCCGTCTACCAGTGAACTATTTATTGGAACAGGCGCTGTATAACTTGCTACAATTATTTATTACGGTATGGTGACGGTCAAAGAGTGGTGGAAAGAGCACATCTACGTAACTTAAGTGAATTCATGGGTATGAATGTGTTGTGTAACTTGTATATAGGTTTGGTTTTGTACAGTGTACATTCACTCTTGCTCGTAAATATGGAATATAGGCACATGTGAAAAAGTGAGTAGAAATTTGGTAACACCATTTCATGATGACAGCTGCAAATAGACTTCAAGTTTTTTTTCTAGATAAGTATAGGTCCTTTCGACATCACGAAGTGCATGAAAATGTTATGAAATTGAAGAAAATATTGAAAACTGGGCTCAATGATAGAAATACTGAAAAGTACATCCGTGAACAGTTTTTTCCCAATGGTACCATGGCTTCCAGTGACAAAAATTTTGATCGCTCACTACTGACTGTTTGTCACAACACAACGGAATCAATACAAAGGTTGGAGGCTTTTGATCAGAGGTCGTACAGTCTGATGAAAAGCTATACTCTTAGTATTCATTTATGATTTTTTTTAAACAGTTTCAGTATCATTGATAGAAATAGAAATTCAATTATATTATTATTGAAACAGTTATCAAATAAGGAAATTAAATTTAGCAGCTAATTTTTGCCTGTTTGATTAGGACAATTCTCAAATAAGGAAAGCAACATGATTTATAACTACTAATTTAGCCTTTGTTGGTTTTTTTTGGTTGAACATATCCTGTTGTTTATTTTGCTACACATGTACATTTCATACTGTGTAGCACACCCGGTTCTGATTCTGGGAGTCTATTGTAAAAGTAAAGCAACTTTTGATTTCTAGAAGTATAGAACGGAAAATAGTTTATGACTCATGAGTGTTATAATGACTTTCTTCACACATTTACTCTAAATATTTTTGAGAATGTTGAGGCCACTGAATCAGTGCATGAACAGAAATTAGACAATTATCAATGAGATGACATTTCATGTGAGACTCTAATTCACTGTATATAACATCGTAATCATCAATTTTGAAAATCTATCAAAATTAATGCGAATTGTTTTGCATTGAGTTTCGAAACTTTTAATTGATTCTTTGTGTTGTTGTCTCATTTAGCACTTCTATGGCGAAAGTACAAAACCTTGTACGTCAAAATTTTGCCATTTTTAGATTTTGGGTGGAATGACTATTTGAATATCCAATACATGTTGTCAATTGGTCACCTTGCCAGTTTGCTATTTTTGGAAGCTGTAACAGAATGATTTCACCAAACCTTGTATGTTGATTTGTTCAAAAAAGTGAAAGTGCCAAACCTTGTAACTCAAATCAGAACTTTGAAGCACATATTTCGGATAGGTCAACTTTTATCGTTGTGGTACGTTTTTTATGGCTCAAAGGAAATTTCCTTATTGAAAATGTTTTACCTCCCTATATTTGTTTTAGTGATATTGGCTATTGAAAAAGAGCCTGCACGAAAATTTTAAAAAAGTGTCATTTTCCTAATTTTTGCTATTGTAGCCACTAATTACAATTAGCTGTTGTTATTTATCAAGGTCAAATTATAATTTTCATTGTTTACGTGTAGATTGGAAGTACATTCAATGCTGCAAGTTGCTTTAAAATGTCACTAATGGTCGAGTTACTAGGTTTTGCACTTTACTAACTTGTAAGAAAGTGAAAGTGCAAAACCTTGTAACTCAACATTTTCAATCATATCTGATGATAACGTCTATGCTGGCCCATTGCTGGGGTCAACAACCACTGACAAAAAATTATGCTAAAACAGGGTGTCAGTTTCTGTAGATCAAGTTCAGCTTCACACTCATATTAATAAACAGTACCATAAAAAAATATCCAATTTCTGAAAAATAGCTTTTTTTGACTTACGAGGTTTTGCACTTTCACCATCGATATATATTATATAATTTATTCATATCTGGTGTTTTCCAAAAATGTTATAGGTAAATTTTGGAAAAAAAGTTAGAACCTGAAATTATAGTGCCCTTTCTTTTGCGCAGGTTGGACTTTCAGAGTTCATGATTTAAAACACTATCATTATCATGTATGATAAAATATCATTTACTGAGACAGTCATTAAGGAAGTTAACATTTTATTAGCATATATTTGTGGAATATAGCATCTCATAACACTATCATTACATGTAAGAGAGAGGATATGTGTAAATTGAAGGATAATATAATTGAGCACATTAAGGGGAGGCATGCGTGAAAAATGGCAAAAGGTGACTTGATATGATAAGATAATGACAGCTACGGAAACTAGATCTGTCAGGGCAGCAAATTCCATCAACATTTTACCAGAATTTCAATTCTAACGTCATAAATAACCATGCCAAACTTGATGTGACACACCAAATTTTGGCACTTTTTCGTAAAAAAGAGTGTCTCCGTGCATTACAGGAATTCGCACTGAAGTAGATTTTTGGACTTGTGGATCAAGCAGTTTTACTCTACGTGATGTATGGTAGAAAACCTCTCATTTGTGACCGATTTCCATTCAGTTTTATGTCCACAAAGCAGCTGTGAATTAAAAACATTGCACTATCAGTTTGTCCTCTGTACACAGACCAAAACTGTCCCGATAGCATACTTCTACACAAATGCACTGCTCGTGTATATGTTTGATTGGTGGGCATTCAATTATTATTCATGAATAACTTTAGAAAATATATTGGCATGGACTGAAGAAATCTAAAAAACGTTTTGGAGACATACCAATAGACAGATAGATAGACAGGTAGATAGATAGACCGATAGATAGGTAGATAGATAGATAGATAGATAGATAGATAGATAGATAGATAGATAGATAGATAGATAGATAGATAGATAGATAGACATATAGATAGACATATAGATAGATAGATAAATAGATAGATAGATTGATGAATAGATAGATAGATGGATAGATAGATAGATTGATCGATTGATTGATGATTGGTAGTCTAAGACAGACACATAGAGTAGCGTGGGGCATGCAGCCCGGCTAGGGTGGTCCAAAAACACTTTCTCCTGAATTTCTTTGATTTGAATCTTGAATTGTGGTGTCATATGGATAGAAGGTATATTGTGTAAAAATTTCAGCAAAATCAATTAATATTTAGAGGTGGCACAAAGCCGTTGAAGTTTAGCATGGGATTGCCCATCGGCAGACCTCAAAATCATCGGTATTTGCAAATCTTGCTATAACAGCGTATTACTTTTAGTTTATTTTTTTTTAGTATGTACAGGATGCCCACTGCTTTCCTGATATTCTCTCTGACTTATAATGCTTCATAGCAGGTAAGCACAGATTTACATAGGTTGATTATCAAGCCTTTTTTCATAAAAACAGGCAAATATTTCACTTACTACAAATAATAGATAAAAGATAACCCCCAGATATTACTTTGCCATGCCAATTATATCATGTACTAAAAAATCAGGAAAAAATATTCACTTCTGAGAAAGATCTGGGAAAAAGACCAATTTTTCAGTCGCGGGAATGAGGAATTACATTATAAAATTCGAGGGCTTTGTGCCACCTCTAAACATTAACCGATTTGGTTGAAATTTTGCATGTGTTTGTTTTACATATGTGGTCATCAATTTCCACTTTCAAATTGGGGGTTTTATGAGATTTGATTTTTCCCATTGGAATGTGGACCACCCTATGCAGCCCCCCTTAACTTCGAGGTGCGATTTGACCTACTTTTTTTGGTTGACAATTTGAATGCTTATGCTGTCAGGAAGGGATCACTTGACTCTACTTAAAGCTAGTGAAACAAATGTCTAGCAATTTTGATAAAGGAGTTACGGCCCTTTTTGTAAAAAAATTTAAATGGCCTTCTTACCTCACCCATCGGGCAAGAAGCCCCCCTATTATAATCCTATGGCAAATTTTTTTTTGCGAGCGCATTCAGCTTAAAAGTTATTTCTTGGGGTTCTTCTATCATTTTTAAGGCATTCTATTCACTTTTTCTGAATTTCAGAATTTTTTCGGTTCATACATTTATTTTTTAATATTTTTTGCCCTGTTTCAATTTCGGCCAATTTTTTTTCCATTTCAATTAGCTATTCGATCAAGATTTAAGGTAAAGTACACATTATTAAATGGTTCCTGAAGCAGCTTCGAGGCCTCAGTCAAGGGGGCATCATGCCCCATACCATGTGGGGCCTCTTGCCCCAAACCCACATATTTTAATTTGACCTCTATATTTTTAGCAAAAATGCATATAGTGAAGCAATGCAGATGTCCATAATACTTTCAAAAATTTCCAAAGTTATTTCTGTCAACCACTCTCAAAGAATTAATCAAAGTTACATAAACCATGCACCTTTTTTTGTTTCTTTAATTACTACTATGGTTTGGTGCTGTTTGCCCTGAAAATTGGTGACGTCACCTAAAAAGCCTCCAGCTTCAATCATATTATATAAGAAAAAGCACCAAAAATGTAAGTTTAGATATAACCCTGGGGGGGGGGCCTCTCACCTAACCCGGGCTTCTTGCCCAGACCCACTCTAGATAGTTTTTTTCGGCCCTAATTTTCAGTTTTTGCCTTTTTCTGAGAAACGCCAAAATCACTTGATTTGTAATGCACCTACAGGTTTATCTCAGTAGTGACCGTTCTGAATTCAATGAAACTTGCAAGATTGCTTACTAGATATATAGATATATATCTGCGGTAATTGGTATAGATCTGTTTTGATGTCGCTTCAAGTGTCATGGAGATCTTGTGTCTCTAAGTTAAAAAAAAGTTGTTTTTTTCAAAAAAGTCACTTAAATTGTCAGGGAAACTTTAGAAACAAGGTTCTTTGTGAATCTTTGTTAAAATGGTGGTCAGTATTTCGATGTCAAAATTCATGAAGTATGTACGTGTTAATACCTTAAGCTTGAATTATAATGTCCTTTTTTGTTATACATGTGTTGGGCTCGTAAGTGTGACGTGAAAAAATGCTCCCTGATATTGTGAGTGTAGGCTACCCTCTTTTTTTTAAGACTATAAAAAGTCTTGAATGATTGTAAATCAGCTGTAACCTCAAAAAGACCTATGGCCATTTAAAATTCAGTTGTAATTAAATAACCCAGACTATAAAAAATCAAATTAAGTGCTTTTGAAGATACAACAATAATCTGTATAGGGTATCCGTCAATTACTTATATCAGTTAATGATAACAATTTTTCATTTTAACAGGGAAGTTCAGATGGTTCATATCAAAATTGGGATAGATCTCTCAATTCACATGATAACGATAATTAATGAACATTTGTTTTATCTCATTGAATTAATGACTGTTAGTGTAAGTTCTGTTGATCAATTTTCACAACGATGGGGTTTTCCAAAGGGGATATACATAAGTCAACTCTGTATTGATAACTTCATTACAATTTTGTTTAATTGAAATTCTGCCTTATCTTAAAATCAATTTTTTCCCCTCTATCGCTTTAGTTGATTGATAGGAACAATATATTAATTACGTAAATCATGCAAAAAGGAAAACATAAAGTGGCTTTGCAATTTGACAAAGTGGTTTTGCAAGTTTATTATGATGATTTCTTGTCATTCATCAGTGTCTAAATTGGAACAATTACATTCACCAAATGTGACCCCTGTGCCAGATTGTATCAATGCTCAACACACATTATCCTAAAGTGGTTAACTCCTATAACTTTACTTTTAACAGATTACGGGAAATTTTTTTTTTTTAAGCTGACCTCATTCTATATAATGACTAAATTATTTTCCCAGTGACCCAGTTAAAAGATAAGTTATAGGAATTAACCACTTTAGGATAACGTGTGTTTAAAAGCATTGATACAATCTGGCACTGGTGGCAGGAAAACAGGTTGCACAGCAATGATGGATTGTATATTTCACTGTAATGTTGGTGAATTTGTCTCGAATGAATAAAATGTTTGTTTAACAAACCACGATATCAGTTATTAATTTTTTTATGAACACAATATGATATTATTTGATATGATATGATAGTTTGATTGTCAAATCCCACTCTTCTAAGGGTGTGGCCCAATGTGTTGAAACTGTGACGCTCAGTTGTCACCCAACCTGCAGGTCAATTTGGATTTCATGGTCCTGTGACAACCATTATAATTGTGATAACTAGTCCAATGAACACGAACTGGCCTTACCTCTTTGGCCCAGGTTCAAAGAAAAGCTTGGTTATTCTTCCTGATTGACATTTAATTTCTTGTAACAAGAAAACCTAACCTCATTCCCATCAGTGCATAAATACAGGACCTGAACGCTGAAACTCTATCACCCACAAACCCTCAGGTTGCTAACTGTGGGAAAGGAATACTCAAAGAAAAATGTGGAAATATGAATTTCCAACAGGGGCAGCACCTTCTAATAAAAATCTTCAGTCGATCCCCCTTGTGGTCATTGTTTATTGGTAATTTGCAGAAGACATGCAGTGAAAATATCACACAAAAAATGAATAATTATGCCTGTGGGTATTTCTATCATCATTTTGATCTGGAAAGACTCCTTTATATAGGTCAAACTGATAATGTGTGAACCATGCCATTCACATTTAAGAAGATAAGGAAGTGGGTCACAATTTATTGATTTGAAAAATCCATGTACATGTCTCTCATATTTGAAGAATGGATCCTGTAAAGAGCAACCAAAATCAGTTGTTTCTTGCTATGCGGCAAAATTACAGAGACAAAGGTGATGAAGTGAAGCGCATTTTGTCAGATCATCCAGAACTGATCAATCTCAAAAGGACGGATGACTCTCTGCAAGAAGTATCAACACCTCTGATAGAGGCCAGCAGACGAGGTGGGTGTCAATAGGCACGGGCACCCCATGATCTGTTATACCGATTATCTGTGATGAAGCAGGTGCCCGGCTGGACGGCAGCCTGTCAGCTAGGATTCTCCCAGCTGACAAAGTTGTAAGCTGGGAGTACATTTGGGCGTTCAACCTATTAAAATTCCAGTAATTAATTCATAACAGCTAGCTGGGAGGTGCTGGATGATGATTGGGCTGGCTGGCAACTGATATTTTCTCCCAAGTGCTTAAAAAATTGAATCCAAGTGTCACAAAAGATGTGCACCAAGACCTTGCACTGAATGGGCATTATAAAAACACATTGTCATGAGGTGCCCCTGAATAGGCCTATCCTTCGAGGTCAAACAAAGAGAAATGGAGAAACTTGAAATTATAGGATAGAATACCAAAATTAGAAGTATTTTAAAGTATATATAGAGTAAAGAGAAATTTTCAAGAAACCTGAAATTAATGGATAGGATATCAAAAATAGAAGTAGTAAAAAATTCATCCACATGCCAATTATGTTATTGATTTATGTACAATTATCAACAATCTAACATAGACAGACAATTGGAGAACTTGAATAATATGGAGATGATTTCCGTCAATTGTTAAGGCAATAATTCTTAGCCAGAGAACAGATAGGCAGAAAAAATCACATTAATGTTGTAATTGCAAAACTAGCACAAAGCCACAAGTATAGCCACAATTCCACGATGTAGGAAAATCCATCATTAATTTCAACAGATTCATGTATATGTTTAATACAATGTACATCAAGAAAAAGCACCACAAATAGTGCAAAGTTTTTTTATTGCTAGTCTTTTAAAAATTTTTCACAGGTTTTTATGAAGTTGTGAAAATTCTCTTGAAGAAAGGAGCAGATGTTTCAGCCACAGGATGCCTCCACACATTATGTCATCCACGTGGAGTGATAAAACGGTTGGATATGCTGTCTTCTGGAGCACAGTTTGGTGCTTTGGATGATGTCTTTCCTCTTTTTGCTGCAGCTGCTTTTGGGTCTCGTACAGTGGCAGACATCATGAAGGCGTTGTTATCAGCAGGTGCAGATGTGAATCAGAGAACAGCAATAGGACAAACAGCACTGCATATCGTTTGTGCATATCCTGACTTGGGTGACCAAGCTACAGAATTCTCTCTTGATGATGATGATTATAGTCTGACTGTAGAATTCTCTGAAGGCTTCAATAATGATGATTTTAGTCTGGTTAAAAGGTATCCAATAATGGGACCAATACAGACTCTATTAGATCATGGAGCAGATGTAAACATATGCGATCACCATGGCAAATCTCCTTTACACTATGCGGCCCAAAATGGAAATAAATACTTTGTGAAGATCCTGCTTAAAAAAGGAGCAAATGTTCATCTCAAGGATAATGCCGGTTTGACTGCACTGGACTATGCTGCGACTGAAGATAAACTGTTAACAATAGCTCTCATTGACAAATTCAATTTTCCAGTGGAGCAGTGCATTAAAGCATATGAATGTGTTGCACTGAATGCCCCCTATTGGTATTCAATAGATTCTGAGATGCTGCGAAAGGCCACGCTCCTCCGAGAACTTCACGGAATTCCAAAAACAGTTCTACCACCTCTTGAATGTTATGGCTATGAAAGAGAATGGCAGACAATTGAAGAACTTGAGGAATATGGAAATGATTTCAGTCAACTGCTAAGGCAATGTCTATTAGCCAGAGAAAGGATAGGCAGAGAAAATCACTTTGATGTTGCACCTGCAAAACAAGCAAGAAACCGTGAGTATAGCCACACTTCCTGAATGTATAGGGATAATCTAATTTCAATTAGCTCATAGTTATGAACTTTTACAATGGTAAAATGTTTAATTATCTTTTTTTGAATGGCAGATAGTCTGTACTTGGTCAGCTGATAACGTCTATATTAAGGTAGTTCTTCGTATTGTCGGAAAAGCACACCAAAGCTGTTGGTCTCTACTACGATTGAGTAAGGCTTGTTGTGAGGTAGCTGTTCCTAAAACAACATGAATGATTATAATTTTTGGTGATGCTTCTTCAGGGAGAGGTAGCACTTCTTGCCACTTAGACATCACCAAGACACTCATTCCATTGGAAAAGCCGGTATCCAACTGACAATATAGCATGTTAGCGCCCTGCCAAGGATTAACACTATTAACAACAGCAAACAAACACTCAGATTATTGTTTATTTTGCAAAATTTATGAGTTAAAATGTATAATAGAAGAAGCGTATGATGTCTAAATCAGTTAGATTTAACTGACAAAAACGCATGTTAGAACCCTCAAAATCGGTGTCTAACTAATACTTAAAAACATGGTTGAATTTACCTGATGGCATTCAGCGTGTACTTGTATACTTTTACACGTCATGAAAACATTCTGGTTGGCTTTTCAAAACAACTATATTTTCTTTTTGTCTATTTTCAGTTGATTCAAGAGGTGGAATTCTTCAGAACAAAAAGCTGCTGAATTCACGGATGAGGTACTGGCTCGACCGTATTTCATATTATGGAAACCATTTGTACTTTGCTGACTCGATGATCATGGGAGATATCTCTTTGAAGTGTGCAATAGATTATGAGTGGTCTCTGTCAAATGATGTCCTGGTGAAGTTTGTGCTGGTTGCGATAGACAGTTGTTGTGTTATTCAGAACAGGCTGAGCAGTGAAACAAAACCAGGATGTATACAAGAATTGGTCAGCACCATGGAACAAATTTTAGTCATCGTTGGTGGAGTCATCTTGCATTTGATGAAGAGAAATAACAGAAATTCTCACCACAAGCAAGATCGAGAGAGCAATGCTGAGTTGAAAAAATATGTGAATCACAGAATTGCCAAGATCCTCTTGGACGAACTCTTACATCGGTGTCCAATGGTTTCATCGCCCTTAAATGGTTACACTTCCCCAGTGAGTAGCATACTTTTTAAAGCAAAATACAAAGAAATTCTATGTTTTCGTTTAACTGAACAATGCTTCCAGTATAACTTCCAACTTGCAAAAATGTTTACTGAATCATGTCAGTGTGACTTAAACGCCATGGACAGCAATGGAAACACTCTTCTGCACATTGCAATTCTGGATTCTTTGCAGGAAATTGACTCGAAAGGGGGGTTTTGTTACATTCCTGACATCATTGAACAATTGAAGACCACTGCACTAAAAATGACCCAACTTTTGCTTGAGAGGGGAGCATACCCTCATGCCAGGAATAAACAAGGCTTATGTCCTGGTGAAATACCAAAGGATACTAAGTTTAGCAATATATCACCAGAAAATTACATGACCCCCTTCAAAGACATGCTGGAGAAGCATGACCTCAGATTAACATTGAAATACTTGGCCTCAAGGCAGATTGTTGATGCTAAAATCCCTTACAGGAACCTGTTGCCCAAAGATTTGGTAAAATTTGTCGATTTACATTGATTAGCACTGAGGTTAATCTTCATGCATTTTAGAAGTCCCGCTGCTAATCTTCAGATGTCACTGCTTCTCCAGTCCTCCATATTTCTTTCGTTAGGTTATGCCATTCTTGTTGATTCTGTGCTATTCTTCTGATTTCCTCTATATCTTCTTTCTTGTGTAATTCAAGTTGACGGCTATAGTGATGATCTCTTGACATGAAATTTCTGTGGTATCAATTGTTTAAGTCATTTTTTTAAACTTTGGGTAAATTAGTTCTTGGTTTTCCTCTAAATCCATTGCTTACCTCGATTTAAAACACAATTCTGTTGGTTTAAGCTTCATGCTTTTAAATATAGATTTGCAGCACTAAGTGAATCACTGTGATTCCTATATACTATCAATTTGTTTTTGGAGTTACAATGATTGACAATGTCTTTAAAATTCATGTGCACTTTGAAATAAAAATTATATATATATATGATAGTCCTTTCTCAGTTGATGACAAATGTCTCAAGAAAATAACTATGGCCATCGTCAGCGTAACTCATTTCGACTTCTACCAAGGATGATTTCTGTCACAGCGGCTCATGAAGCCCATATCATTTTAATCTTGCATCTATCACACAGGAAACTTTTGGAGAATGATTAGTTTGTCGGCTCATACTAATTTGCACTGTGAGAGGAGAATGACCCAGGACGATGTCTGTCACAATTGCACATCACCAGTTTCAGTTCTTGATGCAATAGTGAACCGCTGATAAAGAGCAAGTAATACATCACGGCATTATTGAAATTACGAAAGAATATTCCAAACTGTAAGATAGAATTCAGAAGCTTTTGGAAGTCAACATACCGTACAACCCAAAATAAAGTACGACTACCTCAGCACGAAGGAAGAATCAGTCACTACTTCACCCTTTCACATCTTTTAGGTCCCTCCAAATCACTTGCTATCATTACCTACTTTAAACCACCCCTAAAAATTGCATTAAACTCACTCACACTATGTTTCATTTCTTTGATATTATCCCCCTTGCTAATTGCAATTACTCTGCTTGTCTTAATGGAGTTCTTGATACAGGATAAGGTTGTGGTCAGGAGTCAAAGGTAGTTGTAGGGAGAATTGGGGCGGAGAGGTGAAAGGAGGGCAAAATAGGTAAATCGAGGACTTCTGACGGAAAAAATTCTACTTTAATTTTGGGTTGTAGGGGAGAGTGGGGACCGATGGGCCGCTTGACAAATTGTTGACCATGGAGGCAAATCTGCTTCAGATAAAGGATTCATACTGTGCACCCTATTAGCCGATGTAATTCACTTTAAAATGATATAAGATTCACAAAGATCAACCTGGGAAGAAAGATTAGAAAACACATTTTCTGTCAAGAAAGATGGTGGCCCAACCATGGACCTTCCAACCATGGGGACCGATGGGCCATCCCATGGGGTCCGATGGACCACCCTCGCGGACATTGAGGTAGATCTAATGTTGGTCTAACGAAGCATTAAACCTCCAAACCACATCGAACCCAATGTTACGAAAGTACGTAATTTGTCGACACATTTCTCAGACATTAATACGTACTTTTAGACGTTGATACGAGTGATACAAGCCCTATCTGACTCTACGAAGCATTTTTACGTTGGTCTGACGGTTCCTGCCTTCCTGGATCCAGTGTTTCGACGCACCTGCCCCCACTTGCACATGCGCACTCGCGTACAAGAAGCCAAAATGGCGGACTGACTCGAATTTGTGAAATCTCGGATTGTGTTTTCGCTAATAACGAAGGATTAAACGCATTAACAAGCCTGGTAACCTTCGGAGCTCAATAGGGTAACTGCTTGGCTATGGATTAAGCCGTTTTTGGACGCTCGGAATTCAATACTGTGAAAGATTTTGACCGCAGGAATGTGCCAGGTTGAACTGCATGATCTAGCGCCCCGATTCAAGAATAGCCCGATCAGCTGTTTCAGTATTTGTGATCAATTATGGATGAATAGTGGATACATATACTCCGTTCTGGATGGATATACCCGGTTACCAAACCCGGGAGGACCCATGGACATGGATACAGCAAAATTCGTCGTTGGACACCAGTGCTGGACTCACAGGCAAGTCGCTTCAAGATGTCAATTTTTTTCAGGGGCGGATCATCTGATGGGAGGGGGGGTTTTATGTTCAATTCTGTTCTGTTCAATTCTGTTTAATTCAGTTCTGTTCTGTTCTGTCTTGTTTTCAGGGTTTGATATGTATAGCGTGTTCGGGATCATTGTCCAGGTAGGGTGGGGTGGGGGAGGGGGGTCTGGCAGGGGCAGCGCAGCCAC
Organism: Platynereis dumerilii; assembly: GCA_026936325.1. NCBI lineage: Eukaryota > Metazoa > Annelida > Polychaeta > Phyllodocida > Nereididae > Platynereis > Platynereis dumerilii. The sequence continues at coordinate 53,380,636 of JAPTHN010000009.1, read as the reverse complement.
TGGGAGGGTGGGGGGGAATTTTGATGTTTTTTGGTTGAGGTCTGCAAATATAAAGCAAACAATTAAAGCAGTACAAACAGAGCTATCCAAGAAGGATGCTCCCAAAATTAATAGACTTTTCTTCCTCATTTTACTGAGCAGTCTACAAGTCCACCTTGGGACTATAAGATAAAATTATATAAAAAACACTTAGGGGAGAGTGGGGACCGATGGGCCGCTTGACAAATTATTGACCAAGGAGGCAAATCTGCTTCAGATAAAGGATTCATACTGTGCACCCTATTAGCCGGTGTAATTCTCTTTAAAATGATATAAGATTCTCATAAATCAACCTAGGAAGAAAGATTAGAAAACACATTTTCTGTCAAGAAAGATTGTGGCCCATCGGTCCCCAACCATGGGGACCGATGGGCCATCGCATGGGGTCCGATGGACCATGTTAATAACTTGCCAAAGGTTGGATAAAGAATTCAAAATTTGTTTCCAATATGTTTTTGTTGATCCATCTGAGTGTATAGGACAATAAGTGATCCAAAAAATATATATGCCCAGATTTTACACTTTGAAAAAAAGCTTAATTTTCACAAATGTCATGGGTTACTTTTTTGTAGTTATAGTCAATCTATTGAGATGATATTTTAGCAGTGCATGAACAGATGCATTAAAAACTATATTGGAGAATTCCAAAATGATTGGTTCATTGGTCACTAAGAAAAAAAAAATTGATATTTGGTCGATACAGAAGTTTGGCTACCACCGTGACCATCAAAATCTTGCCTAATACCTCAAATTTGTTGATGAATATTAAAAAATGTAAACATTTCAATTTTTTCTCCATCAATGAATCATTTCTGTCAATAATTTTGATTTTTGGGGGAAAAGTAAAATTTTCCAATGATACTGTACTAGTATGCCACCTGTAGTAGAAATCTTGAATCAAAACAATAAAATTCATCAATAACGCTCCATTAGCTTATATTTTGGTAAAAATTCAACTTACACTCAATATTGCATCAATGTCTAACGAGGTCCTTATGTTTATTATGTCCAAAATACTACCGAGATTGAAAATTTGTGATTATGGATATTTTAAATTTCCACCATTTTGTGTTTGAAGCCATTACTAAGGCAAATCTATCACTGTAAATTAGAGGGCATTCATTTAAGTCAAAACTTATCATTTAAAGATGCAAGCTGAAGTTCTATTGTGCTTTTTCCCATAAAAGAGTTTAATATCCAGCCCCATGCCAATACGCCACCTATAGAAAATCTCAAGAAATAGTGGCCCATGGGTCCCCATGTTTGGTGGCCTATCGGTCCCAAAAAGCTTTCTGAACAGTTAAACCTCTCTTTTTTGGTGAAATATGGTTCTTGTTCCTAAAATTCAATGTGTAAATTGTCACCAATATATAGGACAAATCATCATAGAAAATATATTGAGTCAAGCCTACACACTTTTGAGATATTAAACTTTTTCTGAGTCAGAAAAAAAATTTTTAGATGTTGAAAATTTCATTTTGCCTCCTACATGCTTGTGCTACCACTTATTGATCAGTGGTCGATATAGTATTCATAGATGTGATAAGCAATACCAAAAATGCAAATTAGATGTTAATAAACGTTTTTGATGTGGAGTTACGAGGATGGCCCATCGGTCCCCATGGCCCGTCGGTCCCCATGTTCCCCTACCTTGCATGGTGAAATTGAAAATGTTACTGCAATTTTACCGTGACAAAATTGGAACATTCTCGGCATCTAGGACAGTTGCAATGAGGCACCATTAAACTTCGGTCTTATACAATTCTCATATGCATCTTTGTGGTTGTGGAAAAAATTTTAATTTTTTTAAAACCAGGATAGGCTTTCACATTTTTAAAAGTACATAAGTGGATTTTTTTGTAACTGGTGTGTCAACCTTTCTTCATGGCTTCATCTAATCGTCAACAGCAAGCATCCTGTTGGAATTTTTATAATTACAAAGTTACCAGATAGATTGAAATAGGTATGGAATAGATGGCGCTACAAGGCTCTCTGAGAATCAGGATCCTAGGTTCTGCAACTTTGTGCAAACCTTCAACAAACCTTTGGCAGATACGTATGATCAGACGTTTGCCCTGAACATTACTTCCAAACGTTGTCCATACATATCAAAAACACGTTGGAGAAACCTAGGAACCTCTGATTGCCAAATGTGCGACCATACCTTTGATAAACCTATGAATCAAAGGTATGGTCATACGTAACAGTCTAAGGTTGAAAAAACCTCTCAAATGAATGTTCAACAAACCTATGAATCAAAGGTACGGTCATACGTAGTAGTCAAACGTCCTTTAAACCTCTCAATCAAATGTAAGACTTACGTAATAGTCTAAGGTTTTAAAAACCTCTCAAGTGAATGTTCGACATACCTTTGAATCAAAGGTATGGTCATACATAATAGTCAAACGTTCTTCACACCTCTCAACCAAAGGTATGACTTACGTATGACTGACACGTTTAGCCAAACGTTATGACCAAACGTTCTTCCAACCTCTCAACCAAAGGTATGACTTACGAGTGACTCTAACGTTAGGCCAAACTATAAAACAAACTATTTGGCAACCTCTTACTAAGGTTGCGACTTACGTTTGGTTTTCCATCTGAGTGCAACGTTTGGAAATTACCTTTGTCCTACCTTTGTCATACGTTGTTTGGCCCAACTTTTGATTGTAACCAAAATAATTACGTAGTGAAAGGTTTGATTTACGTTGCTGCTCGGGGGGCATGTTAATAACTTGCCAAAGGGTGGATAAAGAATTCAAAATTTGTTTCCAGTATGTTTTTGTTGATCCATCTGAGTGTATAGGACAATAAGAGATCCAAAAAATATAGATATGCCCAGATAGTACACTTTGAAAAAAAGCTTAATTTTCACAAATGTCATGGGTTACTTTTTTGTAGTTATAGTCAATCTATTGAGATGGTATTTTAGCAGTGCATGAACAGATGCATTAAAAACTATATTGGAGAATTCCAAAATGATTGGTTCATTGGTCACTAAGGAAAAAATAATTGATATTTGGTCGATACAGAAGTTTGGCTACCACCGTGACCATCAAAATCTTGCCTAATACCTCAAATTTGTTGATGAATATTAAAAAATGTAAACTTTCAATTTTTTCTCCATCAATGAATCATTTCTGTCAATAATTTACATTTTTAGGGGAAAAGTAAAATTTTCCAATGATACTGTACTAGTATGCCACCTGCAGGAGAAATCTTGATTCAAAACAATAACATTCATCAATAACCCTCCATTAGCTTATATTTTGGTGAAAATTCAACTTACACTCAGTATATTGCATCAATGTCTAACGGGGTCCTTATGTTTATTATGTCCCAAATACTACCGAGATTGAAAATTTGTGATTATGGATATTTTAAATTTCCACCATTTTGTGTTTGAAGCCATTACTAAGGCAAATCTATCACTATAAATTAGAGGGCATTCATTTAAGTCACAACTTATCATTTAAAGATGCAAGCTGAAGTTCTATTGTGTTTTTTCCCATAAAGACTTTAATATCCAGCCCCATGCCAATACGCAACCTGTAGAAAATCTCAAGAAATAGTGGCCCACGGGTCCCCATGTTGGGTGGCCCATCGGTCCCCAAAAGCTTTCTGAACAGTTAAACCCCTCTTTTTTGGTGAAATATGGTTCTTGTTCCTAAAATTCAATGTGTAAATTGTCACCAATATATAGGACAAATCATCATAGAAAATATATTGGGTCAAGTCTACACACTTTTGAGATATTAAACTTTTTCTGAGTCAGAAAAAAAATTTTCAGATGTTGAAAATTTCATTTTGCCTCCTACACGCTTGTGCTATCACTTATTGATCAGTGGTCGATATAGTATTCATAGATGAGATAAGCAATACCAAAAATGCAACTTAGATGTTACAGGAATTCTCGTTGAAGTAGACTTATTTGACTTGAGAACATTGGAATTCTCATCAATGATCCATCCTTCTGTTTACATATGGAACAGGGATTGTAGCTCCTGACAACCTCTAACTAAATGCCAAAAATTTGCAATGATAGTTGACCGATAAAAAAGATGCACTAATGCATGCTTTAGTTAACAACTTACCTCAACTGTGAGAAGTGTCGAAACTATATTCTGGGGTTTTTCTGTGAAGATATCAAGCGAAATAACTGATCAGGAAATCTGGACAAGTCGTGTCTGACAGAGCCTAGAGGAAGTGGTTGGCCAATGTCAAGGTAATCCTTTGACCCATGTACTGTCTAAATTATAAATTGTCACCTCAAGAGGACTAGATCACTTCAACCTGAGGATTTAGTGAAGCTGTGAATAACATGCTCAACAGTTTGGTGATCAATGTGCATGACAACCAACTGTGTTCCAAACATTCTAACTGACTGAGTGGAATAAAACTGTGACTAACTCATTGAAATAAAATAACCTTCTCAGAACAATATTGCTCTGTCCAAAAAAAAAAAATATATATATATATGTCATACACTTAACTGTGGACTGTCAGAAGTATTTGTAGGCCAAAAGTAGAATTAAATAATTAGATAGGTAAAAAGGTTATCAATGGTTTGATAATGGGAATGTAATATCAAAGAAGCTGCCATGAGTAGGGTCACCAGGAGGTGGTGCTCCCTACTTTAGGATAGTTGAATCATTACAAGTACTGAAAAATGCAATATAAGCTATGATAAAATATAAGGACAGGCTATACATTTCTATCAATTTTTTTTTGTCTCAATATCACAACATGTAAAGGTGTAAAAGAAGGACCTGGATATTCTCCTCTAAAACATGATATGATAATTATATTAATAAAATACGCAGTACATCAATATCACATGTTATCGAATTTGCAGATAAGATTGATGGAAAAGTGATTTCAGGCAAGTGGGTAAATAGTTCAACAAATATTGAATGCAATAATTGGGATTTTTTCCTTAAATTGTAGCTAGAAAGCCTGTATATATTAATTTTAAAAGAAATATATTCTGTGACCTGACTCTCTATCAGATCAGTATTATTGTGATGATTGGATAGTTTTTAATGGTTTGATGGTTGTTTGTGGCTGTTTCTGTTTTGCACAGCCAACAATCACAATAGGATCAGCAAATGCCTCATCAGTGATACCAACTGAATGCTTTGTCAAAGCAGTCAGTGGAGCATGACATGCACAGTAATGTGGACAATGTTTTCATGATATTTGACCCAGTAAGGGCTCAATCATTTATGAAATAATCAGTTGGAAATAAGTAGTTAACCAGGATTATTGGAGCAAATCTTCAAATCCCCCAGGATTCAAATACACAAATGGACCAGATGAAGCTGAAACTGGATTTTTTTTGGCAGATATTGAATATATCTAGTTTTCTGTGCCTGGGAATTTTCTGCAGGCCACTTCTGATCTTGCAAGTCTGTTCTTGATGGCTTACCTAGCAATGGATTCAAAATGGACTTAAGAATTTATGACCTTTACAGACAGCAGTCAGGGCTGCAAGTCACACAACTAACAAAAGGTGAGGTAAACTTTATTTAGAACAAAAAATTACAGAATTTATTGAGGCTAAGTGTATTATTTTGACTCTTTCTTAGCCATGGTCAATGAAGCATGGCATTCTAGCTTCATTCCCCTGGTATTATATGAGTAAGTCCTCAGCTGCCCTGATCATCAGAATGCTGGGAAGCCCTTGCTTGAGAACCTCTCAGTTTGGCTGTACATGACATATGGTAGAAAACTGCTCAAGGATGCAAAATCCCCATTCAGTTCTGTGCACATGGAGAAGCTGTTAGGTTCAAATCCATTTTGTCAGTTTTTATGTTTATTTCAGTAGATTCTGAACCAAAATAAACTTATGGAGTGTGGAGTTTTGTATGCGAATCTCTTATAATCCCATGTCAATCATTAGGAGTGTGTTTGTGTGATTGGTTGGGAATCATTGGTGGGCAGTCTTATCTTGTGTGCTCACTGATTCACTTGGGTCATGTTTGACCACACCAGACCGCAATTTTAAATTAATTTCTGTAGCATTGTAATTCAATCTCAAATAGATAGATAGATAGATAGATAGATAGATAGATAGATAGATAGATAGATAGATAAATAGATAGATAGATAGACTGACTGACTGACTTCGGGTCTCGGGATATACTGGATCTTGGGTGACTATACCAGGGATATACTGCCTCCACCCATGGTATAACCTCATAACATACATACATACATACATACATGTAGATAGATAGATAGAAATGCAAGTCAAGTGCAAGTCCAGGTTTTTATGTGGATGTATGTATGTATGTATGTATGTATCAATCAATCAATCAGTCAGTCAATCAATCAGTCAGTCAGTCAGTCAGTCAGTCAGTCAGTCAGACTGACTGTATCTATCTATCTATCTATCTATCTATCTATCTATCTATCTATCTATCTATCTATCTATCTATCTATCTATCTATCTATCCATCTATCTATACATATTTTCCTTTTTTTCTATCGTCATTGTTCTATTTATCTTTTATATTATCCATGGCTAACTGTCTGTTGGATCCAATTGAAACGCTTTTTTAAGAAGCTGATCCAAATGCGGTCTGGGATGTTCAAAAATGGACACACTATCAAGGGCTTCCCAGCATTTTGATGCTCAGGTCAGCTGAGGACTTACTCATATAATACCAGGGGACTGAAGCTAGAATGCCATGCTTCATTGACCATGGCTAATAAAGAGTCAAAATAATATGCTCAGCCTCTATGAATTCTGTCAAATGTTTGCTCTGAATAAAGTTTACCTCACCTTTGGTTAGTTGTGTGGCTTGCAGGCCAGTCTGCTATCTGTAAGAGTCATAAATACTTGAAGTCCATTTTGAATCCATTGCTAGGTAAGCCTTCAAGAACAGACTTGCAAGATTAGAAGTGGTCTGCAGAAAATTCCCAGGCACAGAAAAATAGATATATTCAAAAGCTGCCAAAAAAATCCAGTTTCAACTTCATCTGGTCCATTTGTGCATTTGAATCCTGGGGGATTTGAAGATTTGTTGCAATAATCCTGGTTAACTACTTATTTCCAATTGATTCTTTCATAAATGATTGAGCCTTTTCTGGGTCAAATATCATGAAAACATTGTCCATATAACTGTGGATGTCATGCTCAACTGACTGCTTTGACAAAGCATTCAATTGGTATCACTGATGAGGCATTTGCTGATCCTATTGTGATTGTTGTCTGTGCAAAACAGAAACAGCCACAAACAACTATCAAACCATTAAAAACTATCCAATTTCCACAATAATACTCATCTGAAAGAGAGTTAGGCCCACAGAATAGATTTCTTTTAACACATATATAGGCTTCTAACTAAAATTGGAAAAAAAATCCAAATAAATGAATTCAACATTTGATTAACTATTTACCCACTTGCCTGAAATCACTTTTCCATCAATCTTATTTGCAAATTCGATAACATGTAGTACAGATGTACTGTGTATTTTATTCATATGTCACATCATTTTTAAGAGGAGAATGTCCAGGTCCTTCTGTTAAACCTTCTCATGTTATGATATTGTGACAAAAAATGTTTTTGATAGAAATTTATAGCCTGTCCTTATTTTTTATAACTTGTATTGCATTACTGAGTACTTGTAATGATTCAACTATCCTAATGTAGGTGGCACCACCTCCTGGTGACCCTACTCAACAGTAGCTTCTTTGATCACATAATATTGCAGGGCGCTTTGATGGACTGAAAGAAATTATATAATATTTTAATATGTGATCTTGCAGCATGATGGTACTGCCCTGCTGTTTTCCCCAAGATAGTGAAAATTTTGACCCAGGCATGTATTTTTATGCAAAAGAATTAGCAATTATCAAACCATTGATAACCTTTTTCCTATTTAATTCTACTTTTGGCCTACAAATATTTCTGATTGTCCTACAGTTAAGTGATATGTATGACAAATACAGTTTTGTATTTCATTTTTATTTGGACAGAGCAATATTGTTTTGAGAAGGTTATTTTATTTCATGAGTTTCTAACAGTTTCACTCCACTCAGTCAGTCAGAATGTTTAGAAAACAATGGCATATTGATTAACAAACTGTTGAGCATGTCATTCACAGCTTCACAAATTCCTCAGGTAGAAACAACTTGATCCTCTTGAGGTGACAATTTATAATTTAGACAACAAACTGGGTCAATTAGCAAAAGTGAAAGTATATCTTGACATAATTTCTGGCATCAAGCTCATAACATTATTTATTAATTCTTTAAAACTACTTATGGAACTTTCTTGTGTTATAAAATGCCTCAGAAGCCCCAGTCTATGGAATTTTATTATCCTTAAAAAAATATATATATAATTGCCTTGACCTTGGGTCAACTACTTCCTTTTGTTGTGTCACCCACCAGCTGCTAATTTTTCTGGCTCAGTTACTTGGCTTGATATCTCAACGGAAACATCCCAGAACATAGTTTTGACACTTCTCAGAGTGAAGGTGAGTAAGTAACTTAAGCATGCATTAATGCATATTTTTTAGCATATTCATATCATTGCAAATTGTGCCATTTAGTTAGAGGTTGCATTCTATTTGCATTCCCCGATATCTAATGGTAACGGACTCAAATATGATGGGAAGCCCTTGCACACTATGCAGTTGCCAGTAAGAAGCTGAATGATTTACAGCTTCAAAATGACTTAATTTTACATTTATTGTTTGTCTTCGACACTTGGTTTGTCAGTTTCATTGACAGCTTGGTATGCTGATATCTGTGTACTACTGTTGAGATTAATCTTTGGAATGGACAGAGTGGCTACCATACGTCATGTAGGCTTCCATACGTCATGCTATGTATTTTTAAATGTGCAATTACTCATTTATTTTCTATTTCTTGATTTGGCGCTGAGGTGGTTTTGTTTCTAAATTATTGCGCCCTCTTGCTAAGGCAAAAAGTGTAAAATTTTTCTTTGTAGTTTTAACTCAATATTGAAAATACCAATTTTGCTTGAAAACACCACAGTGAAATCTGACAAGTCTACTTCAATGCGAATTCCTGTAATAAACGTTTTTGATGTGGAGTTACGAGGATGGCCCATCGGTCCCCATGGCCCGTCGGTCCCCATGTTCCACTACTGTGTACTAGGTCAGTGAAGAAATTGCGGAAGTAAAGAAGAGAAACTGGGAATGTTAGCACCAGTAACGCAACGAAATTGCCAATCAGCAAAGATTTGATGTTCACATTTTGGTTCGTTGCAGAGTTTTGTCTCGATTAAGTTGTTTTTTCTTTTGTGTTGATTGTGAGTTTCTTTGATGCTAAATAAACTAGTGATATTTAGTATAGCAAAAGGAAATAATGAATATCATGCTAGATCCATCCAGGGTAACACCCTCTCCGTGAAAATATCATGGTCAGGGTTGAGGCGGATACATGTGTTAGTTTTCCAAGGACTGGATCGAAGTAGATTGTGGATGTTCTCAAAGTGTAGGCTACAACCCCGGACAATAACAAACAAATGTCTCTCAATGCATAAAAATTAGACAGATTTTTGACTCGTCTGAAAGAAAACATTTCTTTGTAGAACAGCGGTTTTGTAAACTCCCAAGGTGTCTGCAGCTTTTTTGAAACCAGATTCCAGGCTTTTCCAGGCCAATTTTTTCGAAATTCCAGGCCAATTTGTTGATTGACTGACCAATTAATGACACAATACACACATTTTTTTCTGAACACGACATTTTTACTTTGGTCCTATCACCGCCAAAAATTTAGCAGTGGACTATTTTTATTTCATACAAACTAAATTTCCATGCTTTTCCAGGCCCATTTTTCAAATTGCTGGTTTTGCCAGGCTTTTTTCTATGATTGCCCGACACACTGAGTCTCCTTTAGCTCGGCCTATTGCCAAACAACATGGGTGCAACTGTATATTGCCAACAGACTTTAGTTCACATATACGTACACCCTACACACAATCACAAATATCCGTGAACAAATTTTTGATACATGGATTACTTACATATAATTATATAGGAAGTCTCTTCTTTTGTATTCAGCTAGGGGACTGGTCAGAATTTACGACTGGGGGGGTGGGAGTTTTGGCCGAGGGGGTACTAACTTTTTTGCACGTGTTTAAAGGGGGGTATTAATTTTTGACAACACTTCCAAGGGGGGGTAAGAAATTTTAACAGAAAAAAAATGTTTAAAAACGCGCATAAACTCATTTTACTTGGACTTTTTTAGGCACAAAAGTACGTGAAATGACGCAAATCTATACGCTAGGCCATGTATAACAGTATGTATGTGTTTGTTGCTTTGGATGTTGAGGGGGGGGGTACTAAAAATATGCGTGAACCTCAAGGGGGGTATCAATTTTTGACGGGAAGTTCCAACAAAACTCCTACCCCCTCCCAGTCATAAATTCCAAACGGTCCCTAGCAACGTTATGACGCCAAGCTTTGTAGTCACATCTTCGACCTTTTCAGCTGTGGCCATGGCCAAAATAGATTGTTTGGTTGCATCTTAACTTCTACAACAGAAAAAAAGAGACTAAAGGGATTTTAAAGATGATTTGAAGAGACAATTTCTGTATTAAATCTTCTTCTTACGAAGTTTTTTCACATGATAAAAAATCACATGATATGGGGAAAAACAAGGGCATGAATGAATGAATAATGAATGAATGAATTGATAAGTAATGAATGAACAAATTATTTAATGATGAATGAATTATTTAAACAATGAATGAATGACTAGACAGGCAAATATCAATTAAATCAAAAGATAAAGTTGAAAATGGATGAGGTTCCCTCCTGAAAAATTGTCTTCCCTTATCTAACCAATTTGGTCTAGTGCCAATAGTACTTCGAAAGGTTGGCTGTTTTGTCACCCAACCTGCAGGTCAATTTGGATTTCATGGTCCTGTGACACCCTTTATAATTGTGATAACTAGTCCAATGAACACGAATTGGCTTGATCTCTTTGACCCAGGTTCAAAGAAAAGCTTGGTTATTCTTCCTGATTGACATTTAATTTCTTGTAACAAGAAAACCTAACCTCATTCCCATCAGTGCATAAATACAGGACCTGAACGCTGAAACTCTATCACCCACAAACCCTCAGGTTGCTAACTGCGGGAAAGGAATACTCAAAGAAAAATGTGGAAATATGAATTTCCAACAGGGGCAGCACCTTCTAATAAAAATCTTCAGTCGATCCCCCTTGTGGTCATTGTTTATTGGTAATTTGCAGAAGACATGCAGTGAAAATATCACTAAAAAAATGAATAATTATGCCTGTGGGTATTTCTATCATCATTTTGATCTGGAAAGACTCCTTTATATAGGTCAAACTGATAATGTGTGAACCATGCCATTCACATTTAAGAAGATAAGGAAGTGGGTCACAATTTATTGATTTGAAAAATCCATGTACATGTCTCTCATATTTGAAGAATGGATCCTGTAAAGAGCAACCAAAATCAGTTGTTTCTTGCTATGCGGCAAAATTACAGAGACAAAGGTGATGAAGTGAAGCGCATTTTGTCAGATCATCCAGAACTGATCAATCTCAAAAGGACGGATGACTCTCTGCAAGAAGTATCAACACCTCTGATAGAGGCCAGCAGACGAGGTGGGTGTCAATAGGCACGGGCACCCCATGATCTGTTATACCGATTATCTGTGATGAAGCAGGTGCCCGGCTGGACGGCAGCCTGTCAGCTAGGATTCTCCCAGCTGACAAAGTTGTAAGCTGGGAGTACATTTGGGCGTTCAACCTATTAAAATTCCAGTAATTAATTCATAACAGCTAGCTGGGAGGTGCTGGATGATGATTGGGCTGGCTGGCAACTGATATTTTCTCCCAAGTGCTTAAAAAATTGAATCCAAGTGTCACAAAAGATGTGCACCAAGACCTTGCACTGAATGGGCATTATAAAAACACATTGTCATGAGGTGCCCCTGAATAGGCCTATCCTTCGAGGTCAAACAAAGAGAAATGGAGAAACTTGAAATTATAGGATAGAATACCAAAATTAGAAGTATTTTAAAGTATATATAGAGTAAAGAGAAATTTTCAAGAAACCTGAAATTAATGGATAGGATATCAAAAATAGAAGTAGTAAAAAATTCATCCACATGCCAATTATGTTATTGATTTATGTACAATTATCAACAATCTAACATAGACAGACAATTGGAGAACTTGAATAATATGGAGATGATTTCCGTCAATTGTTAAGGCAATAATTCTTAGCCAGAGAACAGATAGGCAGAAAAAATCACATTAATGTTGTAATTGCAAAACTAGCACAAAGCCACAAGTATAGCCACAATTCCACGATGTAGGAAAATCCATCATTAATTTCAACAGATTCATGTATATGTTTAATACAATGTACATCAAGAAAAAGCACCACAAATAGTGCAAAGTTTTTTTATTGCTAGTCTTTTAAAATTTTTTCACAGGTTATTATGAAGTTGTGAAAATTCTCTTGAAGAAAGGAGCAGATGTTTCAGCCACAGGATGCCTCCACACATTATGTCATCCACGTGGAGTGATAAAACGGTTGGATATGCTGTCTTCTGGAGCACAGTTTGGTGCTTTGGATGATGTCTTTCCTCTTTTTGCTGCAGCTGCTTTTGGGTCTCGTACAGTGGCAGACATCATGAAGGCGTTGTTATCAGCAGGTGCAGATGTGAATCAGAGAACAGCAATAGGACAAACAGCACTGCATATTGTTTGTGCATATCCTGACTTGGGTGACCAAGCTACAGAATTCTCTCTTGATGATGATGATTATAGTCTGACTGTAGAATTCTCTGAAGGCTTCAATAATGATGATTTTAGTCTGGTTAAAAGGTATCCAATAATGGGACCAATACAGACTCTATTAGATCATGGAGCAGATGTAAACATATGCGATCACCATGGCAAATCTCCTTTACACTATGCGGCCCAAAATGGAAATAAATACTTTGTGAAGATCCTGCTTAAAAAAGGAGCAAATGTTCATCTCAAGGATAATGCCGGTTTGACTGCACTGGACTATGCTGCGACTGAAGATAAACTGTTAACAATAGCTCTCATTGACAAATTCAATTTTCCAGTGGAGCAGTGCATTAAAGCATATGAATGTGTTGCACTGAATGCCCCCTATTGGTATTCAATAGATTCTGAGATGCTGCGAAAGGCCACGCTCCTCCGAGAACTTCACGGAATTCCAAAAACAGTTCTACCACCTCTTGAATGTTATGGCTATGAAAGAGAATGGCAGACAATTGAAGAACTTGAGGAATATGGAAATGATTTCAGTCAACTGCTAAGGCAATGTCTATTAGCCAGAGAAAGGATAGGCAGAGAAAATCACTTTGATGTTGCACCTGCAAAACAAGCAAGAAACCGTGAGTATAGCCACACTTCCTGAATGTATAGGGATAATCTAATTTCAATTAGCTCATAGTTATGAACTTTTACAATGGTAAAATGTTTAATTATCTTTTTTTGAATGGCAGATAGTCTGTACTTGGTCAGCTGATAACGTCTATATTAAGGTAGTTCTTCGTATTGTCGGAAAAGCACACCAAAGCTGTTGGTCTCTACTACGATTGAGTAAGGCTTGTTGTGAGGTAGCTGTTCCTAAAACAACATGAATGATTATAATTTTTGGTGATGCTTCTTCAGGGAGAGGTAGCACTTCTTGCCACTTAGACATCACCAAGACACTCATTCCATTGGAAAAGCCGGTATCCAACTGACAATATAGCATGTTAGCGCCCTGCCAAGGATTAACACTATTAACAACAGCAAACAAACACTCAGATTATTGTTTTTTTTGCAAAATTTATGAGTTAAAATGTATAATAGAAGAAGCGTATGATGTCTAAATCAGTTAGATTTAACTGACAAAAACGCATGTTAGAACCCTCAAAATCGGTGTCTAACTAATACTTAAAAACATGGTTGAATTTACCTGATGGCATTCAGCGTGTACTTGTATACTTTTACACGTCATGAAAACATTCTGGTTGGCTTTTCAAAACAACTATATTTTCTTTTTGTCTATTTTCAGTTGATTCAAGAGGTGGAATTCTTCAGAACAAAAAGCTGCTGAATTCACGGATGAGGTACTGGCTCGACCGTATTTCATATTATGGAAACCATTTGTACTTTGCTGACTCGATGATCATGGGAGATATCTCTTTGAAGTGTGCAATAGATTATGAGTGGTCTCTGTCAAATGATGTCCTGGTGAAGTTTGTGCTGGTTGCGATAGACAGTTGTTGTGTTATTCAGAACAGGCTGAGCAGTGAAACAAAACCAGGATGTATACAAGAATTGGTCAGCACCATGGAACAAATTTTAGTCATCGTTGGTGGAGTCATCTTGCATTTGATGAAGAGAAATAACAGAAATTCTCACCACAAGCAAGATCGAGAGAGCAATGCTGAGTTGAAAAAATATGTGAATCACAGAATTGCCAAGATCCTCTTGGACGAACTCTTACATCGGTGTCCAATGGTTTCATCGCCCTTAAATGGTTACACTTCCCCAGTGAGTAGCATACTTTTTAAAGCAAAATACAAAGAAATTCTATGTTTTCGTTTAACTGAACAATGCTTCCAGTATAACTTCCAACTTGCAAAAATGTTTACTGAATCATGTCAGTGTGACTTAAACGCCATGGACAGCAATGGAAACACTCTTCTGCACATTGCAATTCTGGATTCTTTGCAGGAAATTGACTCGAAAGGGGGGTTTTGTTACATTCCTGACATCATTGAACAATTGAAGACCACTGCACTAAAAATGACCCAACTTTTGCTTGAGAGGGGAGCATACCCTCATGCCAGGAATAAACAAGGCTTATGTCCTGGTGAAATACCAAAGGATACTAAGTTTAGCAATATATCACCAGAAAATTACATGACCCCCTTCAAAGACATGCTGGAGAAGCATGACCTCAGATTAACATTGAAATACTTGGCCTCAAGGCAGATTGTTGATGCTAAAATCCCTTACAGGAACCTGTTGCCCAAAGATTTGGTAAAATTTGTCGATTTACATTGATTAGCACTGAGGTTAATCTTCATGCATTTTAGAAGTCCCGCTGCTAATCTTCAGATGTCACTGCTTCTCCAGTCCTCCATATTTCTTTCGTTAGGTTATGCCATTCTTGTTGATTCTGTGCTATTCTTCTGATTTCCTCTATATCTTCTTTCTTGTGTAATTCAAGTTGACGGCTATAGTGATGATCTCTTGACATGAAATTTCTGTGGTATCAATTGTTTAAGTCATTTTTTAAAACTTTGGGTAAATTAGTTCTTGGTTTTCCTCTAAATCCATTGCTTACCTCGATTTAAAACACAATTCTGTTGGTTTAAGCTTCATGCTTTTAAATATAGATTTGCAGCACTAAGTGAATCACTGTGATTCCTATATACTATCAATTTGTTTTTGGAGTTACAATGATTGACAATGTCTTTAAAATTCATGTGCACTTTGAAATAAAAATTATATATATATATGATAGTCCTTTCTCAGTTGATGACAAATGTCTCAAGAAAATAACTATGGCCATCGTCAGCGTAACTCATTTCGACTTCTACCAAGGATGATTTCTGTCACAGCGGCTCATGAAGCCCATATCATTTTAATCTTGCATCTATCACACAGGAAACTTTTGGAGAATGATTAGTTTGTCGGCTCATACTAATTTGCACTGTGAGAGGAGAATGACCCAGGACGATGTCTGTCACAATTGCACATCACCAGTTTCAGTTCTTGATGCAATAGTGAACCGCTGATAAAGAGCAAGTAATACATCACGGCATTATTGAAATTACGAAAGAATATTCCAAACTGTAAGATAGAATTCAGAAGCTTTTGGAAGTCAACATACCGTACAACCCAAAATAAAGTACGACTACCTCAGCACGAAGGAAGAATCAGTCACTACTTCACCCTTTCACACCTTTTAGGTCCCTCCAAATCACTTGCTATCATTACCTACTTTAAACCACCCCTAAAAATTGCATTAAACTCACTCACACTATGTTTCATTTCTTTGATATTATCCCCCTTGCTAATTGCAATTACTCTGCTTGTCTTAATGGAGTTCTTGATACAGGATAAGGTTGTGGTCAGGAGTCAAAGGTAGTTGTAGGGAGAATTGGGGCGGAGAGGTGAAAGGAGGGCAAAATAGGTAAATCGAGGACTTCTGACGGAAAAAATTCTACTTTAATTTTGGGTTGTAGGGGAGAGTGGGGACCGATGGGCCGCTTGACAAATTGTTGACCATGGAGGCAAATCTGCTTCAGATAAAGGATTCATACTGTGCACCCTATTAGCCGATGTAATTCACTTTAAAATGATATAAGATTCACAAAGATCAACCTGGGAAGAAAGATTAGAAAACACATTTTCTGTCAAGAAAGATGGTGGCCCAACCATGGACCTTCCAACCATGGGGACCGATGGGCCATCCCATGGGGTCCGATGGACCACCCTCGCGGACATTGAGGTAGATCTAATGTTGGTCTAACGAAGCATTAAACCTCCAAACCACATCGAACCCAATGTTACGAAAGTACGTAATTTGTCGACACATTTCTCAGACATTAATACGTACTTTTAGACGTTGATACGAGTGATACAAGCCCTATCTGACTCTACGAAGCATTTTTACGTTGGTCTGACGGTTCCTGCCTTCCTGGATCCAGTGTTTCGACGCACCTGCCCCCACTTGCACATGCGCACTCGCGTACAAGAAGCCAAAATGGCGGACTGACTCGAATTTGTGAAATCTCGGATTGTGTTTTCGCTAATAACGAAGGATTAAACGCATTAACAAGCCTGGTAACCTTCGGAGCTCAATAGGGTAACTGCTTGGCTATGGATTAAGCCGTTTTTGGACGCTCGGAATTCAATACTGTGAAAGATTTTGACCGCAGGAATGTGCCAGGTTGAACTGCATGATCTAGCGCCCCGATTCAAGAATAGCCCGATCAGCTGTTTCAGTATTTGTGATCAATTATGGATGAATAGTGGATACATATACTCCGTTCTGGATGGATATACCCGGTTACCAAACCCGGGAGGACCCATGGACATGGATACAGCAAAATTCGTCGTTGGACACCAGTGCTGGACTCACAGGCAAGTCGCTTCAAGATGTCAATTTTTTTCAGGGGCGGATCATCTGATGGGAGGGGGGGTTTTATGTTCAATTCTGTTCTGTTCAATTCTGTTTAATTCAGTTCTGTTCTGTTCTGTCTTGTTTTCAGGGTTTGATATGTATAGCGTGTTCGGGATCATTGTCCAGGTAGGGTGGGGTGGGGGAGGGGGGTCTGGCAGGGGCAGCGCAGCCACTGGGAGGGTGGGGGGGAATTTTGATGTTTTTTGGTTGAGGTCTGCAAATATAAAGCAAACAATTAAAGCAGTACAAACAGAGCTATCCAAGAAGGATGCTCCCAAAATTAATAGACTTTTCTTCCTCATTTTACTGAGCAGTCTACAAGTCCACCTTGGGACTATAAGATAAAATTATATAAAAAACACTTAGGGGAGAGTGGGGACCGATGGGCCGCTTGACAAATTATTGACCAAGGAGGCAAATCTGCTTCAGATAAAGGATTCATACTGTGCACCCTATTAGCCGGTGTAATTCTCTTTAAAATGATATAAGATTCTCATAAATCAACCTAGGAAGAAAGATTAGAAAACACATTTTCTGTCAAGAAAGATTGTGGCCCATCGGTCCCCAACCATGGGGACCGATGGGCCATCGCATGGGGTCCGATGGACCATGTTAATAACTTGCCAAAGGTTGGATAAAGAATTCAAAATTTGTTTCCAATATGTTTTTGTTGATCCATCTGAGTGTATAGGACAATAAGTGATCCAAAAAATATATATGCCCAGATTTTACACTTTGAAAAAAAGCTTAATTTTCACAAATGTCATGGGTTACTTTTTTGTAGTTATAGTCAATCTATTGAGATGATATTTTAGCAGTGCATGAACAGATGCATTAAAAACTATATTGGAGAATTCCAAAATGATTGGTTCATTGGTCACTAAGAAAAAAAAAATTGATATTTGGTCGATACAGAAGTTTGGCTACCACCGTGACCATCAAAATCTTGCCTAATACCTCAAATTTGTTGATGAATATTAAAAAATGTAAACATTTCAATTTTTTCTCCATCAATGAATCATTTCTGTCAATAATTTTGATTTTTGGGGGAAAAGTAAAATTTTCCAATGATACTGTACTAGTATGCCACCTGTAGTAGAAATCTTGAATCAAAACAATAAAATTCATCAATAACGCTCCATTAGCTTATATTTTGGTAAAAATTCAACTTACACTCAATATTGCATCAATGTCTAACGAGGTCCTTATGTTTATTATGTCCAAAATACTACCGAGATTGAAAATTTGTGATTATGGATATTTTAAATTTCCACCATTTTGTGTTTGAAGCCATTACTAAGGCAAATCTATCACTGTAAATTAGAGGGCATTCATTTAAGTCAAAACTTATCATTTAAAGATGCAAGCTGAAGTTCTATTGTGCTTTTTCCCATAAAAGAGTTTAATATCCAGCCCCATGCCAATACGCCACCTATAGAAAATCTCAAGAAATAGTGGCCCATGGGTCCCCATGTTTGGTGGCCTATCGGTCCCAAAAAGCTTTCTGAACAGTTAAACCTCTCTTTTTTGGTGAAATATGGTTCTTGTTCCTAAAATTCAATGTGTAAATTGTCACCAATATATAGGACAAATCATCATAGAAAATATATTGAGTCAAGCCTACACACTTTTGAGATATTAAACTTTTTCTGAGTCAGAAAAAAAATTTTTAGATGTTGAAAATTTCATTTTGCCTCCTACATGCTTGTGCTACCACTTATTGATCAGTGGTCAATATAGTATTCATAGATGTGATAAGCAATACCAAAAATGCAAATTAGATGTTAATAAACGTTTTTGATGTGGAGTTACGAGGATGGCCCATCGGTCCCCATGGCCCGTCGGTCCCCATGTTCCCCTACCTTGCATGGTGAAATTGAAAATGTTACTGCAATTTTACCGTGACAAAATTGGAACATTCTCGGCATCTAGGACAGTTGCAATGAGGCACCATTAAACTTCGGTCTTATACAATTCTCATATGCATCTTTGTGGTTGTGGAAAAAATTTTAATTTTTTTAAAACCAGGATAGGCTTTCACATTTTTAAAAGTACATAAGTGGATTTTTTTGTAACTGGTGTGTCAACCTTTCTTCATGGCTTCATCTAATCGTCAACAGCAAGCATCCTGTTGGAATTTTTATAATTACAAAGTTACCAGATAGATTGAAATAGGTATGGAATAGATGGCGCTACAAGGCTCTCTGAGAATCAGGATCCTAGGTTCTGCAACTTTGTGCAAACCTTCAACAAACCTTTGGCAGATACGTATGATCAGACGTTTGCCCTGAACATTACTTCCAAACGTTGTCCATACATATCAAAAACACGTTGGAGAAACCTAGGAACCTCTGATTGCCAAATGTGCGACCATACCTTTGATAAACCTATGAATCAAAGGTATGGTCATACGTAACAGTCTAAGGTTGAAAAAACCTCTCAAATGAATGTTCAACAAACCTATGAATCAAAGGTACGGTCATACGTAGTAGTCAAACGTCCTTTAAACCTCTCAATCAAATGTAAGACTTACGTAATAGTCTAAGGTTTTAAAAACCTCTCAAGTGAATGTTCGACATACCTTTGAATCAAAGGTATGGTCATACATAATAGTCAAACGTTCTTCACACCTCTCAACCAAAGGTATGACTTACGTATGACTGACACGTTTAGCCAAACGTTATGACCAAACGTTCTTCCAACCTCTCAACCAAAGGTATGACTTACGAGTGACTCTAACGTTAGGCCAAACTATAAAACAAACTATTTGGCAACCTCTTACTAAGGTTGCGACTTACGTTTGGTTTTCCATCTGAGTGCAACGTTTGGAAATTACCTTTGTCCTACCTTTGTCATACGTTGTTTGGCCCAACTTTTGATTGTAACCAAAATAATTACGTAGTGAAAGGTTTGATTTACGTTGCTGCTCGGGGGGCATGTTAATAACTTGCCAAAGGGTGGATAAAGAATTCAAAATTTGTTTCCAGTATGTTTTTGTTGATCCATCTGAGTGTATAGGACAATAAGAGATCCAAAAAATATAGATATGCCCAGATAGTACACTTTGAAAAAAAGCTTAATTTTCACAAATGTCATGGGTTACTTTTTTGTAGTTATAGTCAATCTATTGAGATGGTATTTTAGCAGTGCATGAACAGATGCATTAAAAACTATATTGGAGAATTCCAAAATGATTGGTTCATTGGTCACTAAGGAAAAAATAATTGATATTTGGTCGATACAGAAGTTTGGCTACCACCGTGACCATCAAAATCTTGCCTAATACCTCAAATTTGTTGATGAATATTAAAAAATGTAAACTTTCAATTTTTTCTCCATCAATGAATCATTTCTGTCAATAATTTACATTTTTAGGGGAAAAGTAAAATTTTCCAATGATACTGTACTAGTATGCCACCTGCAGGAGAAATCTTGATTCAAAACAATAAAATTCATCAATAACCCTCCATTAGCTTATATTTTGGTGAAAATTCAACTTACACTCAGTATATTGCATCAATGTCTAACGGGGTCCTTATGTTTATTATGTCCCAAATACTACCGAGATTGAAAATTTGTGATTATGGATATTTTAAATTTCCACCATTTTGTGTTTGAAGCCATTACTAAGGCAAATCTATCACTATAAATTAGAGGGCATTCATTTAAGTCACAACTTATCATTTAAAGATGCAAGCTGAAGTTCTATTGTGTTTTTTCCCATAAAGACTTTAATATCCAGCCCCATGCCAATACGCAACCTGTAGAAAATCTCAAGAAATAGTGGCCCACGGGTCCCCATGTTGGGTGGCCCATCGGTCCCCAAAAGCTTTCTGAACAGTTAAACCCCTCTTTTTTGGTGAAATATGGTTCTTGTTCCTAAAATTCAATGTGTAAATTGTCACCAATATATAGGACAAATCATCATAGAAAATATATTGGGTCAAGTCTACACACTTTTGAGATATTAAACTTTTTCTGAGTCAGAAAAAAAATTTTCAGATGTTGAAAATTTCATTTTGCCTCCTACACGCTTGTGCTATCACTTATTGATCAGTGGTCGATATAGTATTCATAGATGAGATAAGCAATACCAAAAATGCAACTTAGATGTTACAGGAATTCTCGTTGAAGTAGACTTATTTGACTTGAGAACATTGGAATTCTCATCAATGATCCATCCTTCTGTTTACATATGGAACAGGGATTGTAGCTCCTGACAACCTCTAACTAAATGCCAAAAATTTGCAATGATAGTTGACCGATAAAAAAGATGCACTAATGCATGCTTTAGTTAACAACTTACCTCAACTGTGAGAAGTGTCAAAACTATATTCTGGGGTTTTTCTGTGAAGATATCAAGCGAAATAACTGATCAGGAAATCTGGACAAGTCGTGTCTGACAGAGCCTAGAGGAAGTGGTTGGCCAATGTCAAGGTAATCCTTTGACCCATGTACTGTCTAAATTATAAATTGTCACCTCAAGAGGACTAGATCACTTCAACCTGAGGATTTAGTGAAGCTGTGAATAACATGCTCAACAGTTTGGTGATCAATGTGCATGACAACCAACTGTGTTCCAAACATTCTAACTGACTGAGTGGAATAAAACTGTGACTAACTCATTGAAATAAAATAACCTTCTCAGAACAATATTGCTCTGTCCAAAAAAAAAATATATATATATATATGTCATACACTTAACTGTGGACTGTCAGAAGTATTTGTAGGCCAAAAGTAGAATTAAATAATTAGATAGGTAAAAAGGTTATCAATGGTTTGATAATGGGAATGTAATATCAAAGAAGCTGCCATGAGTAGGGTCACCAGGAGGTGGTGCTCCCTACTTTAGGATAGTTGAATCATTACAAGTACTGAAAAATGCAATATAAGCTATGATAAAATATAAGGACAGGCTATACATTTCTATCAATTTTTTTTTGTCTCAATATCACAACATGTAAAGGTGTAAAAGAAGGACCTGGATATTCTCCTCTAAAACATGATATGATAATTATATTAATAAAATACGCAGTACATCAATATCACATGTTATCGAATTTGCAGATAAGATTGATGGAAAAGTGATTTCAGGCAAGTGGGTAAATAGTTCAACAAATATTGAATGCAATAATTGGGATTTTTTCCTTAAATTGTAGCTAGAAAGCCTGTATATATTAATTTTAAAAGAAATATATTCTGTGACCTGACTCTCTATCAGATCAGTATTATTGTGATGATTGGATAGTTTTTAATGGTTTGATGGTTGTTTGTGGCTGTTTCTGTTTTGCACAGCCAACAATCACAATAGGATCAGCAAATGCCTCATCAGTGATACCAACTGAATGCTTTGTCAAAGCAGTCAGTGGAGCATGACATGCACAGTAATGTGGACAATGTTTTCATGATATTTGACCCAGTAAGGGCTCAATCATTTATGAAATAATCAGTTGGAAATAAGTAGTTAACCAGGATTATTGGAGCAAATCTTCAAATCCCCCAGGATTCAAATACACAAATGGACCAGATGAAGCTGAAACTGGATTTTTTTTGGCAGATATTGAATATATCTAGTTTTCTGTGCCTGGGAATTTTCTGCAGGCCACTTCTGATCTTGCAAGTCTGTTCTTGATGGCTTACCTAGCAATGGATTCAAAATGGACTTAAGAATTTATGACCTTTACAGACAGCAGTCAGGGCTGCAAGTCACACAACTAACAAAAGGTGAGGTAAACTTTATTTAGAACAAAAAATTACAGAATTTATTGAGGCTAAGTGTATTATTTTGACTCTTTCTTAGCCATGGTCAATGAAGCATGGCATTCTAGCTTCATTCCCCTGGTATTATATGAGTAAGTCCTCAGCTGCCCTGATCATCAGAATGCTGGGAAGCCCTTGCTTGAGAACCTCTCAGTTTGGCTGTACATGACATATGGTAGAAAACTGCTCAAGGATGCAAAATCCCCATTCAGTTCTGTGCACATGGAGAAGCTGTTAGGTTCAAATCCATTTTGTCAGTTTTTATGTTTATTTCAGTAGATTCTGAACCAAAATAAACTTATGGAGTGTGGAGTTTTGTATGCGAATCTCTTATAATCCCATGTCAATCATTAGGAGTGTGTTTGTGTGATTGGTTGGGAATCATTGGTGGGCAGTCTTATCTTGTGTGCTCACTGATTCACTTGGGTCATGTTTGACCACACCAGACCGCAATTTTAAATTAATTTCTGTAGCATTGTAATTCAATCTCAAATAGATAGATAGATAGATAGATAGATAGATAGATAGATAGATAGATAGATAGATAGATAAATAGATAGATAGATAGACTGACTGACTGACTTCGGGTCTCGGGATATACTGGATCTTGGGTGACTATACCAGGGATATACTGCCTCCACCCATGGTATAACCTCATAACATACATACATACATACATACATGTAGATAGATAGATAGAAATGCAAGTCAAGTGCAAGTCCAGGTTTTTATGTGGATGTATGTATGTATGTATGTATGTATCAATCAATCAATCAGTCAGTCAATCAATCAGTCAGTCAGTCAGTCAGTCAGTCAGTCAGTCAGACTGACTGTATCTATCTATCTATCTATCTATCTATCTATCTATCTATCTATCTATCTATCTATCTATCTATCTATCTATCTATCTATACATATTTTCCTTTTTTTCTATCGTCATTGTTCTATTTATCTTTTATATTATCCATGGCTAACTGTCTGTTGGATCCAATTGAAACGCTTTTTTAAGAAGCTGATCCAAATGCGGTCTGGGATGTTCAAAAATGGACACACTATCAAGGGCTTCCCAGCATTTTGATGCTCAGGTCAGCTGAGGACTTACTCATATAATACCAGGGGACTGAAGCTAGAATGCCATGCTTCATTGACCATGGCTAATAAAGAGTCAAAATAATATGCTCAGCCTCTATGAATTCTGTCAAATGTTTGCTCTGAATAAAGTTTACCTCACCTTTGGTTAGTTGTGTGGCTTGCAGGCCAGTCTGCTATCTGTAAGAGTCATAAATACTTGAAGTCCATTTTGAATCCATTGCTAGGTAAGCCTTCAAGAACAGACTTGCAAGATTAGAAGTGGTCTGCAGAAAATTCCCAGGCACAGAAAAATAGATATATTCAAAAGCTGCCAAAAAAATCCAGTTTCAACTTCATCTGGTCCATTTGTGCATTTGAATCCTGGGGGATTTGAAGATTTGTTGCAATAATCCTGGTTAACTACTTATTTCCAATTGATTCTTTCATAAATGATTGAGCCTTTTCTGGGTCAAATATCATGAAAACATTGTCCATATAACTGTGGATGTCATGCTCAACTGACTGCTTTGACAAAGCATTCAATTGGTATCACTGATGAGGCATTTGCTGATCCTATTGTGATTGTTGTCTGTGCAAAACAGAAACAGCCACAAACAACTATCAAACCATTAAAAACTATCCAATTTCCACAATAATACTCATCTGAAAGAGAGTTAGGCCCACAGAATAGATTTCTTTTAACACATATATAGGCTTCTAACTAAAATTGGAAAAAAAATCCAAATAAATGAATTCAACATTTGATTAACTATTTACCCACTTGCCTGAAATCACTTTTCCATCAATCTTATTTGCAAATTCGATAACATGTAGTACAGATGTACTGTGTATTTTATTCATATGTCACATCATTTTTAAGAGGAGAATGTCCAGGTCCTTCTGTTAAACCTTCTCATGTTATGATATTGTGACAAAAAATGTTTTTGATAGAAATTTATAGCCTGTCCTTATTTTTTATAACTTGTATTGCATTACTGAGTACTTGTAATGATTCAACTATCCTAATGTAGGTGGCACCACCTCCTGGTGACCCTACTCAACAGTAGCTTCTTTGATCACATAATATTGCAGGGCGCTTTGATGGACTGAAAGAAATTATATAATATTTTAATATGTGATCTTGCAGCATGATGGTACTGCCCTGCTGTTTTCCCCAAGATAGTGAAAATTTTGACCCAGGCATGTATTTTTATGCAAAAGAATTAGCAATTATCAAACCATTGATAACCTTTTTCCTATTTAATTCTACTTTTGGCCTACAAATATTTCTGATTGTCCTACAGTTAAGTGATATGTATGACAAATACAGTTTTGTATTTCATTTTTATTTGGACAGAGCAATATTGTTTTGAGAAGGTTATTTTATTTCATGAGTTTCTAACAGTTTCACTCCACTCAGTCAGTCAGAATGTTTAGAAAACAATGGCATATTGATTAACAAACTGTTGAGCATGTCATTCACAGCTTCACAAATTCCTCAGGTAGAAACAACTTGATCCTCTTGAGGTGACAATTTATAATTTAGACAACAAACTGGGTCAATTAGCAAAAGTGAAAGTATATCTTGACATAATTTCTGGCATCAAGCTCATAACATTATTTATTAATTCTTTAAAACTACTTATGGAACTTTCTTGTGTTATAAAATGCCTCAGAAGCCCCAGTCTATGGAATTTTATTATCCTTAAAAAAATATATATATAATTGCCTTGACCTTGGGTCAACTACTTCCTTTTGTTGTGTCACCCACCAGCTGCTAATTTTTCTGGCTCAGTTACTTGGCTTGATATCTCAACGGAAACATCCCAGAACATAGTTTTGACACTTCTCAGAGTGAAGGTGAGTAAGTAACTTAAGCATGCATTAATGCATATTTTTTAGCATATTCATATCATTGCAAATTGTGCCATTTAGTTAGAGGTTGCATTCTATTTGCATTCCCCGATATCTAATGGTAACGGACTCAAATATGATGGGAAGCCCTTGCACACTATGCAGTTGCCAGTAAGAAGCTGAATGATTTACAGCTTCAAAATGACTTAATTTTACATTTATTGTTTGTCTTCGACACTTGGTTTGTCAGTTTCATTGACAGCTTGGTATGCTGATATCTGTGTACTACTGTTGAGATTAATCTTTGGAATGGACAGAGTGGCTACCATACGTCATGTAGGCTTCCATACGTCATGCTATGTATTTTTAAATGTGCAATTACTCATTTATTTTCTATTTCTTGATTTGGCGCTGAGGTGGTTTTGTTTCTAAATTATTGCGCCCTCTTGCTAAGGCAAAAAGTGTAAAATTTTTCTTTGTAGTTTTAACTCAATATTGAAAATACCAATTTTGCTTGAAAACACCACAGTGAAATCTGACAAGTCTACTTCAATGCGAATTCCTGTAATAAACGTTTTTGATGTGGAGTTACGAGGATGGCCCATCGGTCCCCATGGCCCGTCGGTCCCCATGTTCCACTACTGTGTACTAGGTCAGTGAAGAAATTGCGGAAGTAAAGAAGAGAAACTGGGAATGTTAGCACCAGTAACGCAACGAAATTGCCAATCAGCAAAGATTTGATGTTCACATTTTGGTTCGTTGCAGAGTTTTGTCTCGATTAAGTTGTTTTTTCTTTTGTGTTGATTGTGAGTTTCTTTGATGCTAAATAAACTAGTGATATTTAGTATAGCAAAAGGAAATAATGAATATCATGCTAGATCCATCCAGGGTAACACCCTCTCCGTGAAAATATCATGGTCAGGGTTGAGGCGGATACATGTGTTAGTTTTCCAAGGACTGGATCGAAGTAGATTGTGGATGTTCTCAAAGTGTAGGCTACAACCCCGGACAATAACAAACAAATGTCTCTCAATGCATAAAAATTAGACAGATTTTTGACTCGTCTGAAAGAAAACATTTCTTTGTAGAACAGCGGTTTTGTAAACTCCCAAGGTGTCTGCAGCTTTTTTGAAACCAGATTCCAGGCTTTTCCAGGCCAATTTTTTCGAAATTCCAGGCCAATTTGTTGATTGACTGACCAATTAATGACACAATACACACATTTTTTTCTGAACACGACATTTTTACTTTGGTCCTATCACCGCCAAAAATTTAGCAGTGGACTATTTTTATTTCATACAAACTAAATTTCCATGCTTTTCCAGGCCCATTTTTCAAATTGCTGGTTTTGCCAGGCTTTTTTCTATGATTGCCCGACACACTGAGTCTCCTTTAGCTCGGCCTATTGCCAAACAACATGGGTGCAACTGTATATTGCCAACAGACTTTAGTTCACATATACGTACACCCTACACACAATCACAAATATCCGTGAACAAATTTTTGATACATGGATTACTTACATATAATTATATAGGAAGTCTCTTCTTTTGTATTCAGCTAGGGGACTGGTCAGAATTTACGACTGGGGGGGTGGGAGTTTTGGCCGAGGGGGTACTAACTTTTTTGCACGTGTTTAAAGGGGGGTATTAATTTTTGACAACACTTCCAAGGGGGGGTAAGAAATTTTAACAGAAAAAAAATGTTTAAAAACGCGCATAAACTCATTTTACTTGGACTTTTTTAGGCACAAAAGTACGTGAAATGACGCAAATCTATACGCTAGGCCATGTATAACAGTATGTATGTGTTTGTTGCTTTGGATGTTGAGGGGGGGGTACTAAAAATATGCGTGAACCTCAAGGGGGGTATCAATTTTTGACGGGAAGTTCCAACAAAACTCCTACCCCCTCCCAGTCATAAATTCCAAACGGTCCCTAGCAACGTTATGACGCCAAGCTTTGTAGTCACATCTTCGACCTTTTCAGCTGTGGCCATGGCCAAAATAGATTGTTTGGTTGCATCTTAACTTCTACAACAGAAAAAAAGAGACTAAAGGGATTTTAAAGATGATTTGAAGAGACAATTTCTGTATTAAATCTTCTTCTTACGAAGTTTTTTCACATGATAAAAAATCACATGATATGGGGAAAAACAAGGGCATGAATGAATGAATAATGAATGAATGAATTGATAAGTAATGAATGAACAAATTATTTAATGATGAATGAATTATTTAAACAATGAATGAATGACTAGACAGGCAAATATCAATTAAATCAAAAGATAAAGTTGAAAATGGATGAGGTTCCCTCCTGAAAAATTGTCTTCCCTTATCTAACCAATTTGGTCTAGTGCCAATAGTACTTCGAAAGGTTGGCTGTTTTGTCACCCAACCTGCAGGTCAATTTGGATTTCATGGTCCTGTGACACCCTTTATAATTGTGATAACTAGTCCAATGAACACGAATTGGCTTGATCTCTTTGACCCAGGTTCAAAGAAAAGCTTGGTTATTCTTCCTGATTGACATTTAATTTCTTGTAACAAGAAAACCTAACCTCATTCCCATCAGTGCATAAATACAGGACCTGAACGCTGAAACTCTATCACCCACAAACCCTCAGGTTGCTAACTGCGGGAAAGGAATACTCAAAGAAAAATGTGGAAATATGAATTTCCAACAGGGGCAGCACCTTCTAATAAAAATCTTCAGTCGATCCCCCTTGTGGTCATTGTTTATTGGTAATTTGCAGAAGACATGCAGTGAAAATATCACTAAAAAAATGAATAATTATGCCTGTGGGTATTTCTATCATCATTTTGATCTGGAAAGACTCCTTTATATAGGTCAAACTGATAATGTGTGAACCATGCCATTCACATTTAAGAAGATAAGGAAGTGGGTCACAATTTATTGATTTGAAAAATCCATGTACATGTCTCTCATATTTGAAGAATGGATCCTGTAAAGAGCAACCAAAATCAGTTGTTTCTTGCTATGCGGCAAAATTACAGAGACAAAGGTGATGAAGTGAAGCGCATTTTGTCAGATCATCCAGAACTGATCAATCTCAAAAGGACGGATGACTCTCTGCAAGAAGTATCAACACCTCTGATAGAGGCCAGCAGACGAGGTGGGTGTCAATAGGCACGGGCACCCCATGATCTGTTATACCGATTATCTGTGATGAAGCAGGTGCCCGGCTGGACGGCAGCCTGTCAGCTAGGATTCTCCCAGCTGACAAAGTTGTAAGCTGGGAGTACATTTGGGCGTTCAACCTATTAAAATTCCAGTAATTAATTCATAACAGCTAGCTGGGAGGTGCTGGATGATGATTGGGCTGGCTGGCAACTGATATTTTCTCCCAAGTGCTTAAAAAATTGAATCCAAGTGTCACAAAAGATGTGCACCAAGACCTTGCACTGAATGGGCATTATAAAAACACATTGTCATGAGGTGCCCCTGAATAGGCCTATCCTTCGAGGTCAAACAAAGAGAAATGGAGAAACTTGAAATTATAGGATAGAATACCAAAATTAGAAGTATTTTAAAGTATATATAGAGTAAAGAGAAATTTTCAAGAAACCTGAAATTAATGGATAGGATATCAAAAATAGAAGTAGTAAAAAATTCATCCACATGCCAATTATGTTATTGATTTATGTACAATTATCAACAATCTAACATAGACAGACAATTGGAGAACTTGAATAATATGGAGATGATTTCCGTCAATTGTTAAGGCAATAATTCTTAGCCAGAGAACAGATAGGCAGAAAAAATCACATTAATGTTGTAATTGCAAAACTAGCACAAAGCCACAAGTATAGCCACAATTCCACGATGTAGGAAAATCCATCATTAATTTCAACAGATTCATGTATATGTTTAATACAATGTACATCAAGAAAAAGCACCACAAATAGTGCAAAGTTTTTTTATTGCTAGTCTTTTAAAATTTTTTCACAGGTTATTATGAAGTTGTGAAAATTCTCTTGAAGAAAGGAGCAGATGTTTCAGCCACAGGATGCATTCACCCATTATGTCATCCGCATGGAGTGATAAAACCGCTTCACATGCAGTCTTCTGGAGCACAGTTTGGTGCTTTGGATGACGTTTTTCCTCTCTTTGCTGCGGTTATTTTTATATTTCCTAGAGATGAGAAAATAATCAAAGCGCTGTTATCAGCCGGAGCAGATGTCAACCAAAGGACAGCAATAGGACAAACAGTGCTGCATATTATTTGTGCATATTCTGATTTTGGTGAACATGCTAAAGAATTCTCTCTTGATGATGACGATTATAGTCTGGCTATATTTAGAAGGTGTTCAACAATGCGGCCAATAGAGATTCTACTAGATCATGGGGCAGATGTTAACATATGCGATCACCACGGGAAGTCTCCCTTACACTATGCAGCTCAAAATGGAAATAAATACTTTGTGAAGATCCTGCTTAAACTAGATGCAGCACAGGATAGGGGATCGTTCGATGCATGTAATGCTGTCCCAAAGGGACTTAATTGTCCCCCCTATTTTCACATTTAATGACTAAGCAAAAAAAGTAAATCAAAATTGTACAATGTTAACATTTATTTTGTAAGTCCCCATGTCCGAGGGGGTAAGTCCCCATGTCCGCGGGGGTAAGTCCCCATGTCCTCGGGGGTAAGTCCCCATGTCCTCGGGGGTAAGTCCCTATGTCCGAGGGGGTAAGTCCCCATGTCCGCGGGGGTAAGTCCCCATGTCCGAGGGGGTAAGTCCCCATGTCCGAGGGGGTAAGTCCCCATGCCCGCGGGGGTAAGCCCCCATGTCCGCGGGGGTAAGTCCCCATGTCCGCGGGGGTAAGTCCCCATGTCCGCGGGGTAAGTCCCCATGTCCGCGGGGGTAAGTCCCCATGTCCACGGGGGTAAGTACCCATGTCTGAGGGGGTAAGTCCCCATGTCCGCGGGGGTAAGTCCCCATGTCCGCGGGGGTAAGTCCCCATGTCCGTGGGGGTAAGTCCCCATGTCCGAGGGGTAAGTCCCAATGTCCGCGGGGGTAAGTCCCCATGTCCGCGGGGGTAAGTCCCCATGTCCGAGGGGGTAAGTCCCCAAGTCCGCGGGGGTAAGTCCCCATGTCCGAGGGGGTAAGTCCCCATGTCCGAGGGGGTAAGTCCCCATGTCCGAGGGGGTAAGTCCCCATGTCCGCGGGGGTAAGTCCCCATGTCCGCGGGGGTTAGTCCCCATGTCCGAGGGGGTAAGTCCCCATGTCCCCGGGGGCCGTATCCCCATGTCCCCGGATATTAAATGGTTGCCCCCTAATTCTTAGTAATATTAAATGGTCGCCCCCTCCTTAGTAGATATTAAATGATCGCCCCCTTATCCTATCTATCTATCTACGTATCTATCTATGTATCTATCTGTGTATCTATGTATCTTTGTATCTGTGTATCTGTGTATCTGTGTATTTGTGTATCTATGTATCTATGTATCTATCTTAGCACCTTAGTAGATATTAAATGGTTGCCCCCTTATTCTTAGGAGATATTAAATGGTCGCCCCTTATCCTTAGTAGACAGATGACAGAGTGCTGAGAGAGTCATGCAGTTTGATTTGGTCTGAGCTCAGTATCTCCGTGCTGCATAGATTCAACACCAGGGGCGCTGTAGCACAATATTTTCGTAGCGCCATCTGTTGTTGAATGCAAATGGTCACATGATGTTTACATGTGGCTGTGCACGAACGTTGATGCACGAAGTGATTGAAGAAGTAAAATCTGCACTTCAAGAGTGTATTTGTCATGGAAAATGCGTTGTACAAGTGTAATAATAGATTGATAAACGTAAATGTTGCAATAAACAAAATTAGACCAACTTTGACGAAGTAAACAATGTGACTTTGAAGAAAAGTGCAGTACAAAATATTATTCCACGACGCTTCAAGCTCAAAACAGTATCCCCCTCTTACACTTTAGTGTAAGGGGGGACAAAAAGGAGCAAATGTTTATCTCAAGGATAACGCTGGTTTGACTGCACTGGACTATGCTGCCACTGAAGATAGACTGTTAACAATTGCTCTAATTGATAAGTTCAATTTTCCTATGGAGCAGGTCATTAAAGCTTATGAATGCGTGGCTTTGACTGTCCCCGATTTGAAAACAATTGACACTGAAATGTTGCGAAAGGCCACGCTCCTCCGAGAACTTCACGGAATTCCCAAAACAATTTTACCTCCTTCTGAATGTTATGGCTATGGAAGAGAATCGCAGACAATTGAAGAACTTGAGGAATATGGAGATGATTTCAGGCAACTGCTAAGGCAATGTTTATTAGCCAGAGAAAGGATAGGCAGAGAAAATCACTTTGATGTTGCACCTACAAATCAAGCATTGAACCGTAAGTACAGCCACACTACCATAATGTAAGGAAAATCCAATTTCAATTTGCTCAAATATAAGCTTTTACATAGCTAAACATTCAAAATCAAGCATTTTTGAGGCAGGATGATTTCTAAAAGAAAAATGCTAGCTTCTGATCACACATATATCTTACTTACGATATCCAACAGACTAGCAACTGGATTAAATAATTTATGTAAAAATTTTGTAAGAAAATTAAGACTCCGAAGAAAGAGCCAATTCCTCATGCAAAATTTGTTCATGAAAATTGTACATTGAAAACACTGAAAAGTGAAAAGTTTTATATATTGTGAAAATGCATTGATTTGTACAGTTGTAATTGTCACATTTATATAAGCTTTACACAGTGCTCCTGAATAAAAAGCAGGATTTTCAAAATATACCAAAAAAGTTACGAATGTAGTGTGAAAGTAGAAGGTCTCAGCTTTGTATCGAAGTAAAAAGCAAAATATTCTGTTGGGAAAATTTTGAGGTATTTAAGTTTTTAATTTTTTGTTTATCACATTGCATTTTGGACAATTATCACAGAAATTTTGCAAGAAGCAAACAATTTCTTCATAAGATATAACTGTAGATAACATTGAGTATCGTATAAAATCATTTACATCCAAAAGAAAATGTGTTTTGGAGGAAAATGACCATCATTACATTTGTTTATCATCTTTTATGTCTATTGGTACTTTGAGATTAAAAATATGTGTAGTTTAGACAATTTTACACTAGAAAATCAAACTTGAGCTGTGTTATCTATTCTAGATGTGATAATTGTTCTGTTGGCCAAAATTTCCATGAATAGGTCATATCGATGATTCGATGTATTTTCCTGGTGCCTTAAGCTTTGATGCAGTCAGCACTGTTTCCATTTCTCTCTTGCCTTAATTTGTGTATGATTCAGCTTATTTAGTAATTCACCTGTGTGAGAAATTAAGTTTGCATTCCAGTTCAAGTTTGCCTAGGATCTGCATTCATCTGTAATCTGGGCTTCATAGCCACTTCTCAGTTTCATCTCATTTTAAGGACATAGGAGGTCTTGGTGTTAAGATAGATCATTCCTATGCTCGGAAAAGTTTGTGTTACTTTGTTATAGGAAGGTGTCAAGATTATTAAGTTGCACTGACATAAAAGCGATTCAGGCCTTTGTATTAAGCAATTTTACTCAGAAAACTACTAGTAAATGTAATATGAAAGTGACAACAAAACCACCAAAAAGGGAGAAGTAGGAGGTACAAATTTACTGCATGATTAAATTGTTAGGTGACTTATTGGGTGATACTGAGTTATAATGATGTGAATTAAAAGGGTGTGATAAATCAAAAAATTAAAACTCAAATATCTCAAAAAATTCCAAACAGAATATCTTGCTTTTTACATCGATACGAAGCTGAGATCTTCTACTTTCACACTACGTACATAACTTTTTCGGTACATTTGGAAAATCTTGCATTTTATTCAGGAGCGCTGTGTTTAGAAACATGATAAGGAAACCTGAACTTATAAGTTTTATAAAACATAAAAATGCATTTGCATAACAATCCAAAAAAGAAGTCAACTATACACTGATGCAAAGAAGATAAATCTAATGTTCTAGACAAGAAATAATTTACTTCATTCAAGTCCAAGCAACTAACAGAGTCATTATTTTTTTGAGTGGTAGATAGCTCTAATTGGTCAGCTGAAAATGTCGACATCAAAGTAGTTCCTTGCTTGTTGGAGAAGCATACCAAGGCTGTCGGTCTATGCTGCAATTGAGTGAGGTTTGTTGTGAGGTAGCTGTGTTCCTTAAACTGCATGAAATGATTATAAGTTTTGGCCTTAGTTTTAAGGGAGAGGTAGCGTTTCATGATGCTTAAAAACATGGTTGCTTTTACCCCTGACATGGCATTCAGTGTGTATCCGTATAATTCTATACATCATGAAAACATTCCAGTGGGCTTTCCAAAGCAATTACATTTTTTTTTTTTTTATAGTTTCAGTTGATTCAAGAAGTGGATTTCGTCAGAACGACAAGTTGATGAATTCACGGATGAGGCACTGGCTCGATCGCATTTCATATTTTGAAACCCATTTGTACTTTGCTGATTTGATGATCATGGGACATATCTCTGTGAGTTCTGCATTACATTGTGGGTTGTCTCTGTCAAATGATGTCCTGGTGAAGTTTGTGCTCATTGCAATAGACAGTTGTTGTGTCATTCAAAAGAGGCTGAACAGTGAAACAAAACCAGGATGTGTACAGGAATTGGTCAGCACCGTGGAACAAATTTTAGTCATCGTTGGTGGAGTCATCTTGCATTTGATGAAGAGAAATGACAGAAATTCTCACAACAAGCAAGACCGAGTGAACGACACAGATTCAAAAAAGTGTGTTAACCACAGAATTGCCAAGATCCTCTTGGACGAACTCTTACATCGGTGTCCAGTGGTGTCATCGCCCTTAGATGGTTACACTTCCCCAGTGATTAGCATACTTTTTAAAGCCAAATACAAAGTAATTCTGTATTTTCACTTAACTAAACCATGCTTCCAGTATAACTTCCAACTTGCAAAAATGTTTACTGAATCATGTCAGTGTGACTTAAACGCCATGGACAGCAATGGAAACACTCTTCTGCACATTGCAATTCAAGATTCTTGGCAGGAAATTGACTCAAAAGGGGGGTTTTGTTACATTCCTGACATCATTGAACAATTGAAGATCACTGCACTAAAAGTGACCCAACTTCTGCTTGAGAGGGGAGCATACCCTCATGCCAGGAACAAACAAGGCTTATGTCCTGGTGAAGTACCACAGGATACTAAGTTTTTCACTATATCACAAGAAAATTACATGACCCCCTTCAAAGACATGCTGGAGAAGTATGACCTCAGATTAACATTGAAATACTTGGCTGCAAGGCAGATTGTTGATGCTAAAATCCCTTACAGGAACCTGTTGCCCAAAGATTTGGTAAAATTTGTCGATTTGCATTGATTAACACCGAGGTGAAGCTTCATGTTTTTAAATATTGATTTGCACCACTAAGAGAATCATTACGATTCCCATGCTATCAGTATGTTTTTGTAGTCACAATGATTGACAATGTCATTAAAATTCATGTGTACTTTTAAATAAAAATGATATAAGATAATTTTTTCTGAGTTGATAACAAATGCCTCAAGCAGGGATGGGCACGAGTACCCAAGTACCTAAGTACTTGTGTACTCGAGTACATAAATCCAAGTACTCGTATGTACTCAGTACTCATGGCTTTTACGAGTACAGTGGTCCCTGCTATGAACGACCTCTTAATAAGTGACCACACCCCTTTATCAGGGCCGGATCCAGGGTCTGGGAGGCCCTGGGCACCATGTGGCAAGGAGGCCCCCATCTTCCATCCTGGTTGTGAAGTAAAAATTGTCCGAAAATTTGCAAGCACAGAAACTTTGTGATAGTCATTGCCAAACTGCTATTATAAAGCTATTACTGCTGATAATGTCGATTAATCAGAAAAAACAGGACACATGTGACACTTCATTCAAGCTTACTCTCAGTGCTCGGAGACTACGTGTACATACAAAATCCATTTTGGGGTATATGCTTGTGAGATGGAAATCAGTTTTGCACAAGAATTAAAAGTTTAAAACGTGTACTGCGATGGTAGATTCTGGTCATGATGACACATTGTCTCTGTTTGACAATCTTGGCAAAAATAATTTTTAAGGAGTGTTCAGTAAATTGTAATACTTTTTTTATTTATTTTTTATTTATAAATATATTTTAAAAGGGTTAATCACTCAGCAAAATAAGCATGCTGTTTTTCGGTAATGCCCTTTAGAATAAATAACAATATATTATAATAAAACAAAATGGTTCAGATGAACCTAAAAATCAATAACAAATTATCAGTAAAAACTGATCAATAAAACAGTTTAAAATTTATGAAATGTTTACATTCCTCTTCAGGTTTCTTTTGAAACCATCAATATTACTAATTTCTTTAATGTCATTTGGTAGGTTATTCCAGTTTTTGGCACCTGAGAAATAAAGACTATGCTTTGCAATTTCACTTTTTGGAAAAGGAATGTATACATTCATATGATGACTTCTGGTGTTGACATTCTTAATTTCAATATCCATTGTAATCTCATTAGTCAGATAATCCGGCGCTTTGCCATGAATACATTTGAACATTAACAATCTTTCAAAATATAAGAATCTTTCAGAGACATTCATCCATTTGAGTTGCTTCACCAATTCTATTCCCCTCGTATTAATATAGTCAAAATTATTGAGAATGATTCTCGCTGCTTGGTTCTGGAGTCTTTGAATTTTACCCAAATTTTCTGAAGTAGTATGTCCCCAGACTGTAATACCATAATCAATGGTAGGTTGAATAATTGAATTATACACAGACATCAACATTTTTCTGGTTACCATATTTCGAATCCTTGATAATTGGGCAACTTTAAAAGCAAGATTCCTACTTAATATAGCTATATGGTCATTCCATGAAAGAGTCTCATCAATTCTGACACCTAAGTATTTAACATTCTTAACTTGTTCAATATCTATGTTATTTATACTAACAGTAAGTTTGTTAACATCATTTCGTGTTTTATGCTTTGATGCTATTAACATACACTTAGACTTATTCTCATTGAGAGCTAATCTATTACCTTCATACCACTTACAAACTTCGCTGAGAGACATTTGCAACTTATCAGAAGCTTCATTACAAGTGTTCCCTGTGCTATAAAGAAGAGTATCATCTGCATAGAGATTTACTGCACTAGGGTAAACATGACGATTTATATCATTTACAAATAGTGAAAATAATACAGGGCCCAGTACAGAACCCTGCGGAACACCAATAGGAACATACAATTTATTTGAAATTTGACCATTACATTTGACATATTGTGACCGATTTTTCAAATAGGATTCAAACCATAATGCTCAGGGCCGGATTATCCATAGGGCACAGTGGGCACTGTGCCCAGGGCCTCACATGGCCAGGGGGCCTCACAAAATTTTGAAAAAAAGGATCACAATTCAAGGGAAAGGGCACTCCGCGGTTTTACAGAGACATACAATAACCAAAGTCCTTGGAGGCCCTCCTAAACATTGGTGCTCTTCAAAAACCAATTGGCTGTCAAGTTTTGTAGGCATTATATATATTGACTAATCATTCCCTGGTTGAAAAGGAAACACATGCCATTTTAATAACCAAAAAAACTGACACAAACAGGGGCCTCTGAGGCCCTCTCCCCAACTCATTTCTTCCATATTTTTCACAGGGGCCTCTGAGGCCCCCTTCCCTGAATACTTCTTCCATTTTTACTTGTTGATATCACAGATTGATATGATCAAAATGCATGATAGATACTATTTGTTTTCATTAAATAAAACTCAAGAGCTATCAATACTCAAAAACGCATTTTAAAGAAATGTACAATTGTCTTTTGCACGAGGGTTTCATAATGATCATAGATAATAAGACAGTGTTGACGGCTTGACGTGAATCAAAAGAATATAATTAAATTTCCTTGTAGGCCTACATGGTGTTTCTCATTTTATGGGGCTTCTGACTTCTGAGCATAAATAGAGAGGGGTCTTTGAGATCCACGTGGGCGGCTGGTGCAAAAAAAAAGTTGTACCCCAGGGAGGGTTAATTGAAGTTATGAATGTGCACCATACGAGCATAATTATTTGTATCTATTTTATTGAAGTTGCTCGGTATATCTTAATCTTATGCTGTTTTTGATAAAAAGATGCAACAAATTAATGACTGCATTCACCAACAGTTCACTAAAGATTTTATTTAAAGTAACACATGCCATTTTGATAACCAAAAAAACTTCACACATCTGACTTTCTCACAATGGCCTTAACAATGTCAAACAATTCAATCTCAAACAATGATCTTGTGTTTGAACATGATTGCATGTGTATTCATGGAGGGGATCAATCCGTCAAGGACATGGTACAGTGCTGCCTGTGTACAAGAT
The DNA here is from genome assembly GCA_026936325.1 of Platynereis dumerilii. NCBI lineage: Eukaryota > Metazoa > Annelida > Polychaeta > Phyllodocida > Nereididae > Platynereis > Platynereis dumerilii. The sequence continues at coordinate 53,342,344 of JAPTHN010000009.1, read as the reverse complement.
GGTATCTCTATGAATGTGTGGCATTGCAAATGAAGCTTTTTGGCCATGTCCCTACTATAGGACCATCTATGCTGAAGTCCGTACAATAAAGAACAATCAAAGAGACATTAAAGATTCCCTCAATTTCATGAGAAAAACTATCACAAAGCTGCACAGTAGTCTCGAATCTGCAAATAGACAATTGGACCAAAAGTCGCAAGAATGTGATCAAATGGCTCAGGAAAACGTCAGATTGAGACAAAGGATAGATTCCTTGATAACTGATAAGTCAAGGCAGAATTGGTCAAAGTTCACAACAAAAAAATCGCTATTGGTGGGTGACTCGACCATCAAAGACATTGATGAAAAGAAGCTTCGCAATACCAAGGTTATCTGCTTACAAGGAGGCCGTATTGACACCGTGCATGAAGCTATCCAGACGAGAACTGACAAGTACGACACTGTCACCATGTGTGTGGGATCAAATGACTGCACTGATGACCTGGAAGACCTCGATACTTTGATTCCAAAATACAAAGAATTGATTAACTCTGCTCAGAGATTGGTACCACATCCTAACCAAGTTGTGGTATCAAGTGTACTGCCAAGGTGTAAAGAGCCCAAGGTTCAAGAATTCATTGAAGACTTCAATGAAGATCTATCAAAACTGGCAAGTGAGAAAGGAGCTGTGTTTATCAACAATGATAAGGAGTTCAAGCTCCTTAACCATGCCCCTAATGAAGCCCTCTTTCTTCAGGATGGGATTCACCCAACCTACAAGGCCACCAACACACTAGCTCGAAATCTGAAGCTTAACAAAAATCCAAGGAACCAAGATGACATATGTAAACGCTATGGTGGCAGACAAAAGAACACTTGGAATGGTCGCTCGAGACATGTCAATCAGAGACATGTTGATCCAAGTCATGACAGCCCGCAGCATAGCAGTCCAAGACAGCACATGACCTACCCGAGAGGTCATAGGTGGGGACACTCCAATGGTTACAGCAGACCAGCAACAAACTCCTATCGAACTGATGGTTACGGTCGTGACGGTATAAAGTACCCGAATAAAAATCAATCCAAATGCTGGAACTGTGATGAGGCCAATCACATTGCTCGAAATTGCCGTCATGGACAAACACTTCGATGTCACCAGTGTGGTGAAAGTGGGCATAAACAAAAATTTTGCTCACAAAACAGACGCTTCTAGGTCTCAGGCCAAGAAGATTGTGCCGTTACTCTTCTGTCTAGTACTCAGTCAAATGAACAATGTTATAGCATACTTACTGAGCCTCAGAACTTTTCAATTCATTTCTCAGACTCTTTCCGTGATTTTATCTGTACTAGCTCTGATTTTTCTGAAATGTCTGACGTAACTGTTACCAGACTTGATGATGATATGTTTTTAGAAAAAATTGATAATACAAACAGTGTTACTGTCAGTAATATTGAAAAAGATGTGATGATGATTAACATGCCTATGCCTGACACTGTTGATGATTCTGATGATACTGATCATTGTGATTGTGACAGACATGTATGCAATACTCCTATGCTCCCTGTGAATTCCGGCAATTTCCAGATCGGCTGTCTAAATGTCAGAAGTTTACATCCTAAATTAGCAGAGCTACAAGTATTTGTTAATACACATAAGTTTGATATGTTTATAGTTAATGAGACATGGCTGGATGAGAGTTTCAGCAATAAGGACATTGAAATTGCTACTTACGACGTCATTCACAGAGATAGGAATAGACAGGGAGGAGGTGTGTGTATATATGTTAAGTCTGACATAAAATATAATGTATTGAATGGGTTTGGTGTTGACATTGAAAGTACATGGATTTGTGTAAATATTGATGCCGAAAAAGTTGTTATTGGAACAATTTATAGACCTCCAAATGCAGATCAATTGTATGATGATAAAATACTTAATGAATTAGAGAAATTAACTGCTATGAATGAGAACGTAATATTACTTGGTGATTTGAATGTTGATTGCTTGAATAGGATGGAGGGGAAAAGAAATTTTATTGGAAATTTGGAAGATTTATTTTGTATGACTCAATTAGTAAATGAACCAACAAGAGAAACCCTGACTAGTGCTTCTCTTATTGATGTAATTCTTTCAACAAAACCTGATATTCACGGTAGTACAAATGTTTTAAAAATTGCAATGAGTGACCTTTACTGTGTGCAGACAAGTGTAAGAAAGAAAGAAAAGGAAACTCTGAAACATAAATCAGTCACTTTCAGAGATTTCAAAAAATTTGATACTGAAAAGTTTTTGTGCGATATAGTCTTTCTTGTTCAAAATATGAATGAGCAGATGAAAAATGAATGTGATTTGCAAGATTTATGGATAAAATTTAAAATTAAGTTTCTTGAAATTAGTAATCTGCATGTTCCTGTTGTGACAAGAAGGCTCAAGGATCGAACAAAACCTTGGATCACTCATGAAATTGTCACATTAATGTACAAGAGAAATCATGTCAAACAAAAAGCTGTGAAAACCAAATGTCTAACAAAATGGGAGGAATATCGAAAACTGAGAAACAAAATAACAAGTCTTTTAAGAACTGCAAAGAACAAACATTTCATGGAACAAAGCAAACAATGTGCTAATAATCCCAAGAATGTTTGGAAGTTTTTAAATAAAATTATCACAAATAAAAACATGATTTCTCCTCAATATCAATATCAAGAAAACATACAGCTGTAAATACATTATCACATAAATTTTCAATCCAATCTTCATTACATCGATGTAAACTAGTTTGAGTATTATGGAATTTTCTATAAGCTGATTGGTCAATACATAATAACTCATTGTCAGATAGATATTGCACTAATTGGTGTTGTATAACTTTCTCAAAAACTTTTGCCAAATGGCTAATAACAGAAATAGGTTTGTAGTTACTTTTTGCATATCTGTCATCACCACCTTTATAAACTGGTGTAACATTTGAGATTTTCCAATCATCAATCACGATACCTTTTTGTAAAGAAATGTTAAATAGCTTAGAAATGACAGGTGCAATAATTTCGGCACTTATTAAATATAATAGCTTGCTGTCAAAACCAAGGACATCATTATTACTACTTTCTCCTAAAGACCTAAGTAATTTTTTTACAGTTGTGTCATGAACTTCACAGAATTTGAAGACATTAGTCGTGAAATTTGGACCTTTCCACGGCAAATCCTTATTGCATTTGCCAAAGTACTCATTTGCAGTATTTTCACCAATTGTACTAAAATATTTATTAAGTTCTTCTGGTGACAATTCATTTGGAGGAGAAATCATGTTTTTATTTGTGATAATTTTATTTAAAAACTTCCAAACATTCTTGGGATTATTAGCATATTGTTTGCTTTGTTCCATGAAATGTTTGTTCTTTGCAGTTCTTAAAAGACTTGTTATTTTGTTTCTCAGTTTTCGATATTCCTCCCATTTTGTTAGACATTTGGTTTTCACAGCTTTTTGTTTGACATGATTTCTCTTGTACATTAATGTGACAATTTCATGAGTGATCCAAGGTTTTGTTCGATCCTTGAGCCTTCTTGTCACAACAGGAACATGCAGATTACTAATTTCAAGAAACTTAATTTTAAATTTTATCCATAAATCTTGCAAATCACATTCATTTTTCATCTGCTCATTCATATTTTGAACAAGAAAGACTATATCGCACAAAAACTTTTCAGTATCAAATTTTTTGAAATCTCTGAAAGTGACTGATTTATGTTTCAGAGTTTCCTTTTCTTTCTTTCTTACACTTGTCTGCACACAGTAAAGGTCACTCATTGCAATTTTTAAAACATTTGTACTACCGTGAATATCAGGTTTTGTTGAAAGAATTACATCAATAAGAGAAGCACTAGTCAGGGTTTCTCTTGTTGGTTCATTTACTAATTGAGTCATACAAAATAAATCTTCCAAATTTCCAATAAAATTTCTTTTCCCCTCCATCCTATTCAAGCAATTAACATTCAAATCACCAAGTAATATTACGTTCTCATTCATAGCAGTTAATTTCTCTAATTCATCAAGTATTTTATCATCATACAATTGATCTGCATTTGGAGGTCTATAAATTGTTCCAATAACAACTTTTTCGGCATCAATATTTACACAAATCCATGTACTTTCAATGTCAACACCAAACCCATTCAATACATTATATTTTACGTCAGACTTAACATATATACACACACCTCCTCCCTGTCTATTCCTATCTCTGTGAATGACGTCGTAAGTAGCAATTTCAATGTCCTTATTGCTGAAACTCTCATCCAGCCATGTCTCATTAACTATAAACATATCAAACTTATGTGTATTAACAAATACTTGTAGCTCTGCTAATTTAGGATGTAAACTTCTGACATTTAGACAGCCGATCTGGAAATTGCCGGAATTCACAGGGAGCATAGGAGTATTGCATACATGTCTGTCACAATCACAATGATCAGTATCATCAGAATCATCAACAGTGTCAGGCATAGGCATGTTAATCATCATCACATCTTTTTCAATATTACTGACAGTAACACTGTTTGTATTATCAATTTTTTCTAAAAACATATCATCATCAAGTCTGGTAACAGTTACGTCAGACATTTCAGAAAAATCAGAGCTAGTACAGATAAAATCACGGAAAGAGTCTGAGAAATGAATTGAAAAGTTCTGAGGCTCAGTAAGTATGCTGTAACATTGTTCATTTGACTGAGTACTAGACAGAAGAGTAACGGCACAATCTTCTTGGCCTGAGACCTAGAAGCGTCTGTTTTGTGAGCAAAATTTTTGTTTATGCCCACTTTCACCACACTGGTGACATCGAAGTGTTTGTCCATGACGGCAATTTCGAGCAATGTGATAGGCCTCACCACAGTTCCAGCATTTGGATCGATTTTTATTCGGGTACTTTATACCATCACGACCGTAACCATCAGTTCGATAGGAGTTTGTTGCTGGTCTGCTGTAACCATTGGAGTGTCCCCACCTATGACCTCTCGGGTAGGTCATGTGCTGTCTTGGACTGCTATGCTGCGGGCTGTCATGACTTGGATCAACATGTCTCTGATTGACATGTCTCGAGCGACCATTCCAAGTGTTCTTTTGTCTGCCACCATAGCGTTTACATATGTCATCTTGGTTCCTTGGATTTTTGTTAAGCTTCAGATTTCGAGCTAGTGTGTTGGTGGCCTTGTAGGTTGGGTGAATCCCATCCTGAAGAAAGAGGGCTTCATTAGGGGCATGGTTAAGGAGCTTGAACTCCTTATCATTGTTGATAAACACAGCTCCTTTCTCACTTGCCAGTTTTGATAGATCTTCATTGAAGTCTTCAATGAATTCTTGAACCTTGGGCTCTTTACACCTTGGCAGTACACTTGATACCACAACTTGGTTAGGATGTGGTACCAATCTCTGAGCAGAGTTAATCAATTCTTTGTATTTTGGAATCAAAGTATCGAGGTCTTCCAGGTCATCAGTGCAGTCATTTGATCCCACACACATGGTGACAGTGTCGTACTTGTCAGTTCTCGTCTGGATAGCTTCATGCACGGTGTCAATACGGCCTCCTTGTAAGCAGATAACCTTGGTATTGCGAAGCTTCTTTTCATCAATGTCTTTGATGGTCGAGTCACCCACCAATAGCGATTTTTTTGTTGTGAACTTTGACCAATTCTGCCTGGACTGATCAGTTATCAAGGAATCTATCCTTTGTCTCAATCTGACGTTTTCCTGAGCCATTTGATCACATTCTTGCGACTTTTGGTCCAATTGTCTATTTGCAGATTCGAGACTACTGTGCAGCTTTGTGATAGTTTTTCTCATGAAATTGAGGGAATCTTTAATGTCTCTTTGATTGTTCTTTATTGTACGGACTTCAGCATAGATGGTCCTATAGTAGGGACATGGCCAAAAAGCTTCATTTGCAATGCCACACATTCATAGAGATACCATCTTGTACACAGGCAGCACTGTACCATGTCCTTGCCGGATTGATCCCCTCCATGAATACACATGCAATCATGTTCAAACACAAGATCATTGTTTGAGATTGAATTGTTTGACATTGTTAAGGCCATTGTGAGAAAGTCAGATGTGTGAAGTTTTTTTGTTTATTAAAATGGCATGTGTTACTTTAAATAAAATCTTTAGTGAACTGTTGGTGAATGCAGTCATTAATTTGTTGCATCTTTTTATCAAAAACAGCATAAAATTAAGATATACCGAGCAACTTCAATAAAATAGATACAAATAATTATGCTCGTATGGTGCACATTCATAACTTCAATTAACCCTCCCTGGGGTACAACTTTTTTTTTGCACCAGCCGTCCACGTGGATCTCAAAGACCCCTCTCTATTTATGCTCAGAAGTCAGAAGCCCCATAAAATGAGAAACACCATGTAGGCCTACAAGGAAATTTAATTATATTCTTTTGATTCACGTCAAGCCGTCAACACTGTCTTATTATCTATGATCATTATGAAACCCTCGTGCAAAAGACAATTATACATTTCTTTAAAATGCGTTTTTGAGTATTGATAGCTCTTGCGTTTTATTTAATGAAAACAAATAGTATCTATCATGCATTTTGTTCATATCAATCTGTGATATCAACAAGTAAAAATGGAAGAAGTATTCAGGGAAGGGGGCCTCAGAGGCCCCTGTGAAAAATATGGAAGAAATGAGTTGGGGAGAGGGCCTCAGAGGCCCCTGTTTGTGTCAGTTTTTTTGGTTATTAAAATGGCATGTGTTTCCTTTTCAACCAGGGAATGATTAGTCAATATATATAATGCCTAACTTGACAGCCAATTGGTTTTTGAAGAGCACCAATGTTTAGGAGGGCCTCCAAGGACTTTGGTTAATGTATGTCTCTGTAAAACCGCGGAGTGCCCTTTCCCTTGAATTGTGATCCTCTTTTCAAAATTTTGTGAGGCCCCCTGGCCATGTGAGGCCCTGGGCACAGTGCCCACTGTAACCTATGGATAATCCGGCCCTGCACACACACATGCACACTTGGCTAAATAGAAGTTCATTCATAATAACAATGTCATGTGAAAACAATACAAGAGTTACATTTCATGATTTCCACCCTGTAGAAAGCCAATAATAACTCACCTGAGGACAAGGCTTCCAGGGACTGCTTTCCACCTTCACACGTTTGGGTTCCTTGCTGCTTCAAATTAGAATGGAGACTTCTTGTTGATAGACATATATTTGCGTCATCAAATAATTAACATATTTAGTCTTCCTTTTCCAAGAACCAACACTTACTGTTGTTAATAATCCGCAGACAATAGACAATACTCATTGACATATCGAATGCCCTTAACAACTCACCACAATATATATATCGGTTTGCTTCCTCGTAAAATATTTATAACCAATTCATTGTTCTATAAGGAAGATCTGCTTTGATAAATCTCCCCACATTATTAACCGCAAAATGATATCAAAATACAGCCTCAAACATCCATACATCCAGTCATATTTCTTGCCAGGGCTCAGGTCAATGGTTATCACATGTAATTAATGTAAATCTAGAAATTTTACCATACACTTGAGTAAGACAGTTATAATCACCACACAAGGCGACACTGAGATTACACAAGTGACTGAGAGTTTGTCCACAATTCACAGTTTTGAATTCATTGATTATCCTCTGAAAACGCCTTAATTGTTTCTCACAAGATTGGTTGAAGGAAAGAGAGTCATGATGAAGACAATTCGTTCCATAACGAATCTTCACAGTTATTAGATATCAAAACTGTTGGGAGTGTTTGCTTGTTTAACACTGTTTTTCTAAGTGGTCAGTAATACCTTTAGTAGCCATAGTCGCCAATAATGAGAGATTACAGCTCATAATCACCTCAGATTGTTTGTTTGTTTGTTTGTGTTTTACGCCTCTGCAGCACCTTAGTGGGCTATATTGAGGCAGGCGATCGCCGTATGATGATGAGATGAGAAGACTGTGAGTCTGGCACATACCCTATTAATTCAGAGATGCCCAGGGTCTTTCAGTTGCCCCAGCATAGAACACTGGATACAACCCGCCTCCATTTAATGTCCCATGGGCTCGGACTAAAGTGAGTTCCCGGGGTGAGATTTGAACCCACGCCCTCAAAGCCAGTTGACAAGCGCACTTACCAGTTAGGCCATGGGGGAACTATAATCACCTCAGAAAAAAAAAGCTCTAGTAGGTATGTTTGGCCCAATAATGCCCCAACCTTCACTGCAACTAACATATATTTTTAAGGCAACAGTGAATATTTCCACAAAGTTGGCACCCTGCCAAAACCTCAGACTTGCGTTGTCATGTGTGGTCGATAGAGTAGCTGGCTCTGTAGAATAGTTCTCTCATAACATAGATATTCATAGAGATTGATATGCCAGCTAAAAAAAAAGAGTAATGAAATACAAGGATCAAAGAGAATCCATATGATTTTATAATTACGAGGAAGTCAGAAATAGACAACATATATATTCAGATCAAAAGGAATAATTTCATTCTATCAATTCATAATGTACCACAATTAGTGTGGTGCCTGGTGATTAACATGAAACTGTTTTTCAGGATCCACCCATTAAGGAAATTAATCTAACTGAACAGACACAACTTCATAATTAATTCAATCAATTTCTATTTTAGTCAAATGCAAATGTTTAGATAAGGAACCCCAAAAGGTTCATTATCAAACTTTTAAATAGGATCCAACAGCAAATAAAAACAACACTTTAGATAATCCAGCACAGAGCTCCTGAATAAAATGCAAAGGCAGATTTCACAAAAAACAGCAAAATGACTTACCACTACACTGTAAAATTTGAAATTTTTAAAAGTCAGCTCAAATGATTGAGTGAGATGGTTGCATGCACAAAACGGTTCAGCTAACATAGCTTGATGTTGTGAGTTATGATAATCTTTATGTTGTTATAGCTTCAAACAACAAGCTATGATAGCTCAAAGGAATTGTGCAACTATCTCACTCAATCAATTAAGCTAACTCAAAATAAAAATTTTACAGTGTAGTTATTAAATAAGCACAAGAATGATGAGGCCAGACATAATTGATTCGTAGCTTCTCAGATTTTCTCCAGGAGCTTTTTCTGAGGACAGCAGGCCGGACAAAAAAAAAAGCTTCAATCTAAATCTTTTATTGTGTCAATCCATTAAATAAAATCATGGGTAAACACTGTTTTCTGATGGATGGGTAGATAAAAATATGGCCTTGCGCTAATGTAACAAGGATAAATGATGGAGGACGGATATTTTGATGCTGATCCCACTGCAATATAAATGAAAACAACAGCAGGGTACCACCCCTGGTTTGCTCCTGGGAGATATGGCTTTCAGTTCAGAAAAATTTGAGATCTAGTCATGTGTTTGTTAACCTAATTTGGATAGACAAATTTTGCTTGTAAAAAAAAATTAAATGGACAGATGTGAAATTGCAGTTACATTAGCATAAAAAAAAAACAGCTACCACACCCAGTCGTTTATGTCTTTGTTGATGTATATAGGCAAATTAGGCATGTTTTTCAATAAATTTTAGAATTCCATATTTGAAATTGGCATAAATAGCAAGAATACCGAAAAACCCCCATGTAAAAGTTGCTAATGTAACCTCAGTGTCCTGTGGCGGAATTGATTACAAATGGTTCCAAAATAATTTTCAAAATGTCTTTTGCAATCACATACCATTACATTTTGCTGAACTGGTTATAGCAGATTCCACAGAGTGCCAAAGTAAGCACGTGTGATGACCAGGAAATTTGGTCATCCAAAATTGTCTTAATGAGTGATGAAAAAATATCCTTTTAAAGCAAAACGCTATATATCTGAGGATTATCTTATTGATGTTTATTCTTTAGCTCACAGGTGTAATAGGTTTACTTGCTTCAGCAAGCAACAGAGAGATAACAAAAGGGTTGGAAAGTTTAAGGTACCTTCTGAGGGCACTTTTCGTGAAATGGTCATTTTCACAAAAACGAGCAGTAACGGTAAAGACATTGCTATTTTTTATGTCAGGAAACAGAGCCAATAATGCTCAACTACAATTTTTTTTTACGTAATGCAATATGTGGTACTACAATGCTGCATGTAACAGGATGACTAATTTTGGTGAATATGTGACATTTTCAATTATTTAGAAAAATTGTCTTTACCGTGCACAATAAAATCAAAGCAAATTTTCTAAAATGTCTTTACTATGCATGGCCAGCCTTGTCTTTACCATGTCACAGTATATTTGCATTGATTTGACGATGGTAACGACAGATTTTGGCCACGAAAAAGACATGTTATGCAGCATTTCTTCCAGAGAAAGTGGACTACATCATTCAAAGTACCACAACTACTTCTGGAACAGCCTCCTAAACCAATGGTTTCATTTACATCCTCATACCTTTTGAACTCCCTCTGTTGTTGAGGGTTCGATAAAGACGAAGTTTAGTTGCGACAAAGTCAAGATAAAAGCTATTTCATCGTCTGACTACAAGATGGCAGCTCTGACTTTCCCAATGATATGGTAAAAAAGAAGTAGTTATATCCTGGTTCTTTACACTGTAGTGGCATCTGGAGACATCATTGGTAATAGATTTAACAAATAATAGAAAAAAATAAATTCATCACTAACACGTTAAGCAAATAACACAAAAATTATATTTTATTGGTAAAATACTTAGCAAAGAACAGCCCATTTGCAATCACTGGCAGTGTATTTAGTAAATAAGAGATTTTAAAACATATGAATTGGTAACATATTTAAAACATATTCCAATTTACAATCATTTGCAATGTATTCAGAAAATAACAATACATTCATTGGTAACATACTCAGGGAAGAACTCCCAATTTACAATCATTGGTAATATATATCAGGCAAACAACACCAATAAAACATTCATTGGTAAAATATTTAGGCCAGAACAGCCAATTTACACATTGTTGGAATAGTTGGAGTACTACATCAAAAAAACAATTAATTTCATTGTAATATATTTATCAAAGAACGCATAACCCAAGGGCACACAACTTAAACATGACGTTGCTAATTGGTAGAAGGCAGGTCTGTTGGTCAAGTAGACTTGTACGGTAGAAATTATGTTGCCACTATGAGAACACAACATTGAGGTTAACATCGCCACAACATCAGAGGCAAACGTCAAAATCTTGACATTGCCCCACAATGTTGTGAAAACGTCACCACAATGAGGCATGCTCACATCATGTCTTTGATGTTGCTTCTCAACGTTATGACAATATAATTTCTACAATTCGCAACGTTGCCACAACGCAGATGTGCCCATGGGAATTTACAATCACTGGCAATATGTTTAGAAAATAATACCCAAGATACATTCAGTGATAATACATGTATAATAATAGTCATCGATGGCCATTTGTAGTGTGTTGTAAGTTTGCTGTAATAACAGATGGGTCATTGACAGATAATTCAATTGTGACTCACTTGTTTCAAGCCAATTACAACAAAGCTGGACAGACTTGGGGGTAGAATCTGTTGTGGTTGGTCACAACTGAACCTTGATTTTATCATCAGTTTCAGTTCTTTGCGGAATCTTGAGCCACTGATGAAGTACATGTAAAACATTGCTGCATTGTTCAAGTTACGAAAGAAAATGCCAACTCTGGCGAATAAGAGAGAATTAATGAACGAAGGAGAACTCGAGTAAACATTTGTGAAGAAATTGATGAGGTGAAACAGGCACCATGGTAAAGTCAAAACTAAAAATGCCACAGAATTTCCAATCAGCAAGGAATTGATGTTTACGTTTTGGCTCACAGCAGCATTTTGGTTCCCTGTCAGTAGTTCTCTATTTTTGTATTCCTTGTAAGTCACATTTATGATAATTACACTGGTAATGCTTAATATAATGAAAGGTACCAATGAATACAACACTAAATCCAACCAGGGCAGTACTGTATAAGTATATACATAATAATTCAAATTTAATCGCGTACAGGTCTCAGACATTTCCCCAAGCACCAGATCGAAGAAAGATTTTGTTTGGGTCATATACAGTACTGGACAATAACAAGCTGTGGTCACTAGGTAAACTAATAAAAGAGTGATTTTGACTCTTTTAAAACTGAACATTTCTTTGTAGAACAAAGGTCTATACACAGCCACTGTCCTACCAATAGCTAAAACCACAAGTGTCCAGCTAGACATCGTCAGCAGACATAAATGAACAAATCTATACACCCTACAGATTTGGGCATTTGCAGTCTTCAAATTGATATCCCATATCAACAATATATCGAACATTAGAAGTTGAATATTCATAAAATTTATAAAGCACAAGCATTTCAAAATAAAAGTTGACACCGAAATACGATACAACTGTCGACAAAGCACCAAAAATGCTAAGATGTTGCCGATTGTCCCAAGAATCCAGATTATCAATGGGGAATAAAGTTGAAAATATTTGACGACCTGCACTTTTAATAATTTACTGAACAATAACGGCGGCTTTAAGGAGTCTGCTGATCATTTTCCGTCTGCATTGTTGTGACACTGAATATCTCGTTGAAGAAAGTTGTCGTTTCTTCAGTCGCCTCCTTCATTGCGATCGGTAAATGGGTCCGCTTACTTCGTTCAGAAAAAAAAATTATTATTGGTAGATAGGTGTAAAAGATATTGTCATAGGCCTATATGACAGATTAAAATTCCACTTGTTGGCATATTTAAGAGAATGCAATAAAGAAGGCATCAATGATGAAAAATATGTACGTGTAGGCTTGTATTTGCTATATTTTCTGATGTTAGTTTTGAAAAATGAAGAAATGCTCTTATTAAAACAAAGGCTGAAAGATCATGCCAGGCTTTGAAACACCATTTTCTGAATTTGCCATCTCGAAAACACCATTTTCTAAATTTGACAGTTTGTAAAAAAGAAAGATTTTTAAAAAATGACTAACCTTATTGTGTGAGCTATCAGTTCTCTGTTGTTTTTTCTTGTACTACTTATTCCGTTGTTTCCAGTTAATCGTTGTTTTTCTCAGTTGTTTTCTGTTTCTTGGTGTGTGCTGTTTCTTGTTGCATGTAGTTTTCTTTGTCTCCAGTTTTCAGTGTTTCTTCTTTGCTTTTGCTGTTCTTTTCTGATGTTTGTCCGTTGTGTTCTTGCTTCCTGTTTAAGTTTTTTGTTGCTGTCAGTTGTTTATGAAGTTTTCTCAGGCTTTCTTTGAATAAGTACTTTCCTTTTATTCAGGTGTTCTCTCCTTGACCTGTTGTTTTCTCCTGTTTGCTGTTGTTTCAGTTGTTTCCGGCTGTTTCCTTCATTTTCATAATGTCTGTTTTGTATCGTTTTGAGGAAATGCTTCAAGCAGCTTGCACCACACAACTGAGACATCACACATGCCACTTTTATTTATATTCAGTATCCGACCCTAGTTCGTTTCTCAGAGCCTCTTTGAAAATAAATATGAAAGAACTGATAGAAAAAGAAGAAAGGATCGTGTCATCAGATGAACACATGTGGCACTGCAGCTTCTGTTACTTGTCTTCATCTCACTGTTGCCTGTCTTCATTTCATCGCAGAGCTTAAATAACTAATATCTGACCCCCTCTCAACATGAAAGGGTTTACTGGAAAGATAGCTCAATTGGAAGCGCCTCAAGCTACCACTTGCTGAATCCAGGGTTTGAATCGGGGTCTGACCAGATCACATGGATGAATGTCTGATCACAGGTTTGATCATCCTTCCTTTCATTGCTGCGTCCTCCTGTCTTGTGTTTCCTGAGCACATTGCAATTTACACTCTATCAATTACTTTATACATCCCTACATAATTGGGATTTGGAAGCATAACATGGGTGATGCCCTCTCCAGGAACACAGACTTGTAATTTTAATGTCTTGATTGTAGCCTACATTAAGCACAGTGTCCTTGAACAAAGTTTACGGTTAAAAAAAAAGTAAAAAGAATATGCAATGCAGCAAGCATTGTAGTAGATGGTCTCTGATGTAAAGACAAAAAAAAATCTGTTGAGAAAATTATTGAAAAAAACTGAAATTTAAAATGTTTAGTTTTTCAAACCCTTGTTGCATGGTATATTTTTGTTGTTTCATGTTTTTTGTTGTTTCATTGATATGCAGAAAGCCTTTGATTTTGTTAACAGAGATCTTTTATATTATAGTTTGTAGAAAAACAATATAGATGGTAAGACGTATTATTGTATAAAAATGTTATATACTCATCCAATGGCAAGTGTCAAACTGGAAAGTTATTTTACTGAATGGTTTAATATTAACAGTGGAGTTCGTCAAGGGGATTTATTATCACCTACTTTATTCTGTCTTTTCATCAATGATCTTGCTTTAACTGTTTCTAACACCAATTATGGTTTAGATATAAATGGTTCAAAAATTTTTAATACTCTTATATGCAGATGATATTGTTATCTTAGCAAACACAGAAAATGAATTGCAAAGTATACTAAACGTTATCCATGAATGGTGTTGTCAGTAGAGACTAATGATAAATAGAGATAAATCAAATGTAATGCATTTTAGGAGTAAAAAATACAAATGTACAGAGCATAGATTCACATTTGGTAATCTTACATTGGATTCTGTGTCTGAGTACAAGTATCTTGGAATTGTAATTAATGAATTTTTGAACTTTGAATATACAGCTGGTATTTTGTCTGCAGCAGCCGGTCGAGCCTTAGGTGGTGTGATTTCTAAGTTAAAAACCTTTAAAAATGTTGGTTTTCAAACATTCTCTAAGCTATATAATGCAAATGTCACCACAGTTATGGACTATGCTTCTGGAGTTTGGGGATTTAAAGACTTTGACTCATGTAACAAAATTCAACAGAGAGCAGGTAGATAATTTTTAGGGGTGCATCAGTGGACGCCATTACTTGCAATTGAAGGTGATATTGGATGGGATAATTGTAGAATACGTGTAAGACGTCATGTTGAAATGTGAAGATTATGGAATAGAATAGTACCGATGAACAGTACAAGGTTAACCAGATTAGTTTTTGATTGGGATTTTAATTTAGGTAAGAATAACTGGAGCTCTGTAATGAAAGAACTTTTATATTCTATAAATATGTCACAGCAATTTGATCGAAAAGAATTGAGAAACATTGACATTGCATTATTGGCTCTGAGAACCAAACAGGAAAATGAGTGGTTTAGGAATGTTAATAATAAGCCTAAGTAAAGTTCAAATGTAAATTCTCATTGGAAGATTATGTCAGAAAGTGTAATTCTAGAAGACAACGTTCTTTATTAGCACAACTTCGTATGGGAGTATTACCTTTACATATTGAAACTGGACGTTTCCAAAATAAGCATTTAAATCTGAGATTTTGCGAAATTTGTACTAGTAATGCTATAGAAGATGAACTACACCTTATTTGTAATTGCAAAGCATATGAAGAAATTAGGAATGTGTTATTTAATTCCGTTAATCTTTTGTTTCCTGATTTTAATGATATGTCTATGGAAGAAAAATTCATTCATTTGTTTGAGAAACAATGGAAAAATGTGTCTGTATATATAGAGAAAGCATGGGAACTTAGAAAACATATTTTATATAACTAGTAATACTGTATTTTTTAAAATGTTATATATGTAAACTTATATAACCACCTGGTGATGTTTATTGAGTGTGATTTGAAGTGGCAGATAAACCCCTGAGGGGTTGGGTACCACCTATATTTTTGTGTGATTATGTGTGTATATGTTAATTGTACCTGTCACTATAAAATAAAAGTCAATCAATCAATCAATCAAAATATGAAATGGCATTGCAGTGTTATTGAAACATCATAATTCATCTAGTCATATGTTAAGTTACTCAATCAGGTTAAAAATAAAAGAAAACGCATTGTATTTCCAATTTTCACATCTTTTCCAACATTTAGGGTGTTGGAAACTCAGTGAAACTTATAATGTGACTGTCAAATCAAATAACAATATGGCCATTTCAGCTTATTTTATTTGTTGAACCAAAGGAAAGCAGCAGATGAACCACCAGGGTGTGAGAAAATGCCTGGTTAACTTCATTAGTGATGGAATTAAAGATTTTTAGCATTTCACCAGTCAATGTTTCTCAAGCGGGATTCACAAAAACATCTGTAAAGTTATCGGACAATAAACAGTAGACACACGTAGAAATACCTGCTGGCGATCTTCGCTACAGCTTTCCACGTAAGCTTTATTTGATATCTAAGGAAATAATGCTTTTTGACAGAAATTTGTTTAAATCAACAAAAAAACATATGCAAGTGGCCTAATGGCTGAAATGGCCAATTCCAAGTTTGATTACAATGTCTTTGTTCATTGAAATTAAGGTCGCAAGTTTGTAGTCTTCTGAAGAATTTATAGGGCTTTGTTTAACCGTTTTTGCCAATTGTTAAGATTATTTCATGGAATTTAATGGTTACCGAATCTAAAAATTCAGTTGTTCAGTTGAAGCATGCCTTTGTGCAATGAGATTGCTGGAAGTACTGGAGTAAACTAAAGTCTTTGGGGAAAAACCGAACTAATTACCAGAAACTTTTCACAATTACTTTAAAAAACAATCTCTTCCTCCTAAACGAGATTATTTTGACAATGAAAACATGACTCATGTAAACAATATTGTACAAACTTCTGAGTATAGCTGCTGTAATGACATTGCTCGTCTGATTTGTGATAATGTAATAACTGAGGATGAAGTTGCCCTGCATTTTAAGAGACTTAAAAATAATAAAGCAGCGGGTACACTCTAAGAACGAAAAGGGATTAGAACAACCAAATAAGGTGCTTCGCCTTGTCACAAATACAGCTCCCCATGGGGTGCCTGGCAGCACCTTTTCATAGGGTGCTTGGGAAGCACCCTAGGTCAAAGAACCCTGGGGAGTTTACAAGAACCCTACAAGGTTCTTCGGGGTAAGTGGTTTGTAGAACCTTTTAGGGTTCATGGCATGAGCAAATTTAGGAAAGGGGCCTCTTATAACGATGCTTACAAGTGGTCCCTCACTTGGTATATTGTTTATAACTTTCATATATTATATGGGTGTTCCGTACGGTTCACAGCGAGACAATCTCACCGTCTTTCAAATCGCCTCCGGTTGGTCGTCAGTCTGAAGATTACATTCATCCTCAGATAACTGATGACCATTGTGAGAGGTAAGCAAAGGAGGTGTCTTCACCTTCTCAGCACTTTATAATTGAATGCTCATGTGAGTAGGATGTTCTGTATATGTAAAAATTCTGCTTGCTACATTTTAGTCAGAATGTGTCTGAATTTCAGGGGACTGAAACAATTACACATGAGCTTTAAGCCACATGCATTGTAATTGAAAATGTTCTTTCAAGAGTGTAGTACATATTCAAATAAACATTATGATACATTTTTTTCGTTTAATATTAAAATTATGCAAAAACAAATTTACGAGATCACGTCTGTTATAGGTGGGGCCACGTACATGCATAACAATTGAGAATTTATTGCAAAAGCTTTGCATTATAGATGACGCCACTTGTCTCATGTAAGAAAATATCACAAGCCCGTTCATTAAAGACCTATCAAGATGTAGATTATCCCAATTACTTTACTTACCTAATTAAACAATCCCTATAAAGGTGTGCAATAAACCTAAACAGTATATTCTATCCAATTCTGCAATCTTATTTACTGAAGGTAAGACTTCCTGAGTCAGACAAAGAAATTGCTGTTTGCTCAACCAAGTCAAAATTCCTGATTCAGATTTGTTTAAACATGCTGAGTTTCTCAGGATTACAATAGCATGGGCTGCCCATTGCACTGAGACTGGTGAATAGTGCATTTACCACTCTTGGTCATGATTTTTTGAACTGCTGGTAAATCAGTGTGGCATCTGGTTTCTGGCGGTTCCTCAATTAATGTAGCATTGCCCCTCTTGACAGGTCAGTCTGCTGTACAGGCAGGTGAGAGTAGCTTGGCTGCAGTTGCAGATAGTGAATTTTAAGGTGAATGGGTATCAAATTGGAAACTGGGACAGCTGCCTATTACGTCTGTGTTCAGTAGAAATTCCCACCAATAAGTATGCAGATGTGAAAGAGAGCAGTTCTGGTGTAAATATTGCTGTCAGCTGCCTCACAGATACACCTTCAGCATTCCGCTGAAGCTGGCATGGCTACACTTACCAGGATATGCAACTCGAGGCAGGTTAGTAAAGTCAGTGGTGTATCTAGGAGATATGGCCTTCCCATAAGGCCTGAAGTTGACAAGAGGAGATAGGAAAAACCCAGAGTGCTGCCCATTCACCTCATGTAATGCCTCCTCTACCCCCAGGCCATTTCTAAGTATGCCCTAGGTCACCACCTTCGCCCTCCCACAACAGACCAGCTTGTCAGTTAGGCACTGCCTGGCATTTTTATGCAAAAACCCAGCTACCCAATTATTTCGTAAATTTCCATATCCAGTTTCAGAAACCATGGAAGGATGGTGAAGCACCCCATGCACCTTGTAATGTGTGATGCACCTTCATGTGATGCACCCTATAATGTGTGATGCACCTTTTTTTCATGCACCCCTTGTTTGAAGCACCAAAATGATGATGATGAACCTTGTGCACCCCAAAGGTTTTTACATCCACCTTGCAGGTGTTTCGCTCCACCCCTTGCACCTTTTTTTCTTAGAGTGTATAGATGGCATACCGGCAGAATTCTATAAGTACGCAAGTGAGAAACTTGTAATGCCATTTTGCGCTGTATTCAATCACATTTTTGATAACGGGGAATATCCCTCTCAGTGGTCTGAAGGACTCATCAATGCATTATATAAAAAGGGAAGTTGTTCGGATCCTGATAACTACAGAAAAATAACCATTAATGTTGTAATGGCTAAAATTTTTGATTCTCTCCTGAATAGTCGGTTGTATTTCAAAAATGACGCTCTGAACCTAGATGACTCTTGTCAATTTGGTTTCACTCCTGGAACCAGTTGCACTGACTGTGTTTTCATTCTAGATACAGTTATAAGTTATCAGCAAGCAAAGCGAAAACCAGTTTATTTGTGTTTCATTGATTTTACAAAAGCATTTGATTATATTAATAGGAATGCACTGTATTTCAAATTAATGCAGCAGAAAATAGGTCAAAAAATGCTCAAAATTATAATTAGCATGTTTGATAAAGCAAAAGCCAGAGTCCACCACAGTGGAAATACTGGTGATGATATTGACAGCATATGTGGGGTCTTACAAGGCGGGATTCTTAGCCCCAAACTATTTAATGAATTCATGTCTGATCTACCCCAATATCTTGATAAGGCAGATGGAATAACACTGAACAATTTTACTGTAACACACATTATGTACGCTGATGATATTGTACTTGTATCAGATTCTGCGAAATGTCTACAGAATAGCATTGATTCAGTACAGGAATTTTGCAGAAAATGGCATCTTATTGTAAATATAGGGAAAACCAAAGTGATGCAGTTTAATAACAAATCGGTTAATTCTTTCTTCTGCAATGGTAATGAGCTAGAAAATGTAGATAACTTTAAATACTTGGGGCATATGCTTACCAATAAGCATAAAATACATAGCAAAATGACTGAATACCTTTCAACACAAGGACATAAAGCTCTTTTTGCCCTACAAGCTGATTCTAAGCAAGTGTTGGGACAAATGGATCCAACTGTCTCTTTACAAATGTTTGATACTTATGTTTTGCCAATTCTGGAATATAATAGTGAAATATGGACTAGTGATAGACCTGTATTGGAATTAGAAACTCTGCAACTTGGATTTCTAAAAAATATGCTGGGCGTACGAAAACAAACTCCATCCTTAGCGATTTATGGTGAAACCGGTAGATTTTCTTTGCATGTAAGACAAAAACTTAGAATGATGAATTACTGGATACGATTGGAAGGTGCACCTGATAGTAGCCTATTGAAAAAATGCTTGCTAGCTCAGAAAGATATTTATATGAAAAGAGTGAATGAAAGTAATTGGTTCGGAAGATTAAGCAGTATATTAAGTTCTTGTAATATTGAAAATGACATTGTGAACCGTACTGACTTAAGCATGATTGGCATTTACAGAGCAGTGAAACTGAGGCTGTATGAAATTGAGCAGGAAAAACTTATTATCGCCATAAATGATAGTACACAGCAGCCAAAACTTAGGACATACAAATTGTTTAAGATTGATTGTAGACTTGAACCATATCTCAAACTGAGACAAAGTCGAAAAATGTTAATCAAAATTGCTAGATTTAGGACTAGTTCACATAGTCTACATATTGAAACTGGAAGGCATCATAAACCAATAATTCCTGCAGCAAATAGAATATGTGAAAAATGTACATTAAATGTAGTGGAGGATGAAATTCATTGCCTTATTGTGTGCCCAGCTAATGAGTTGCTTCGTGTTAACCTTTTTTCGACAGCAACAAACTTAATAAATGATTTTCTGATTTTGAATGATAATGATAAATTTACATCAATAATGAAAAACAAAGAACCCGAAATGGTAAGATGTCTAGGAAAATTTCTCCTTGGAGCTGATGTTTGAAACAAACTATATCCTACATCGACACATGGTTTTGTGGAAGTTTATGAATACATGCATGTACATTGTACCCACATACATATATATCTTAAAATTTTGTGACTATCTCATGCCTGTATATATTGACTGCTGCCGCTGTTTTTTATTATTTTCTATTTTAACTGCACAAATGTGTGTTTATTAATAGGCCTACATTACTAGAACAGGAATATGATAATTTGATAATATATACATGGTGATACCACAGTTATTGTGTCTTCTAAACCAAATGTTTCATTATTTTAATATGTCTCTTTCGCATAAGTGTAGTTGTAAATCTGTAGTTCTAAATATCCATTTTGATATGTGTATTTATAAATATCTATGTTGATGCGATATTGTTTATTATAGGTTCGGGGTTTATTTTTATATAAAATCAATGTATGTAGATTATAATTACAATTAATGTTCTTAATTGCTTTATGTATTCTTGTGTTTGTTAACTCCTGTGGCTGGAACCTGTTAATATAATAATATTATGTGATTTTGTATTACCAATTTTTATGACAATTATATCAAATATGATATTTGCCGTCAATAAAAAAAATAATAAAATAAAAAAATAATAAAAAATCAAACTATTAGTCAACAGATTCTCTTCCATAATTTCCGTTGTCACATAATTAATATTAGTTATCTGTGCACTTTCCTGGTGGAATTAGGATATATTATGATTTTAAAAAATTAGTTTCAAACCAGAAGCTCTGAAATAGATATTTATTTCTGACATTATCTATTTTTCTTCATGATATTAATGATAACATTCAAAATTAAATTCCATACATATTTTCTAGCCAATTCAATGCATTAGTAATGTAAAATCTACATAGAAAGTACTAAATTGAGACTTACGCACAATTGAAGAAAATCAATAAAATACATCGGGAACTAAGTCCTTAAACAAATATGTCAAATTTATGGAATGGACAATTGAGGCAATCGAGTTTGTTCAGATTTTGATAAGAGTTTTGATATTGACATGAAAAGATATACTTTGAAAGTGTTGCGACATGCATCTAAAAATATGGATATAGAAATGCTGTAAAAGCCCTAGATGGGTCATTCTACAGAAATGTTCCTATCCCTGTCCCTGGGTTTCAAATGTCATTAAATCAATAATAAATGCTTCTTTATCACTTTTTTAAGTTAGTGGTTGTAAGCAGGACCAAAGCAAAAATGTTAATTGTTAATTTCGTCATTCATATATTTTTGACAATATTTTGCTGCCCTAAAGTCACACTTGTACCTGTTTTTTGCATGTCCCTGCACCCATTTCTGCGAATTCAACCCTCACTGTATCTCTAAAATTGTCTGAATATGCTATTATTTTAATATTAATGTAACAAGAACAATGTCCTTTAAATTATGGGCTTGCTTAAATTTTTTACACCCCAATGAATTTTGAAAAAATTAGCTGCAAAGTCTTTTTTTTGTCATTACCGGAACATTGTACTATTTTGGCACCATTTATTTTCTTACACAAGTGATGTCATCAGTACATGACACAATACAACTGCTCGAGCAGCTTGATAGCAAGTTTGTCTGCTGAAGAAAATCACATGTGCGAAAGAGATTTTATGTCCATTTAAAACCCCTAATTTGAGCGAGTAGGTTTATTATGCGTCATTACCACAGAGGACATTAAACAACCAAGTAAGGAATGCAGCAAAATTTTTCTTTAACTGTCATGAAGTTCACATTCCTTTTACCTCCCATGCTCTCTGTGCTGCTGGGCCTCTTAAAAAAATACCAAAGCTGAATTTGTCATTATTGCAACACGTCATTACCGCAACAATTTGCTACTGTTGCGGTAATGACTCATAGGAAAAGCATGTTAATTTTAGCCAAAGTTAAGATTTAAGGAAGAATCATGGCAACCATTGCTAGATGTTTTTCAGAGCCTATCTTGACCTCCACACCGATTAAATCATGCATTTTAAAAATTTTGAAAAACAGCAAAATTGCCACCCAAATAGGAACATTTCTGTAGAATGACCCAGATATGTCTTATTATTGGCTAGAGTTTTCTGCTACTTAACTAATGCTGTCCATGAATTAGGGAGAATATAAAGGTTTAGTTGATTGGACTCTAAATGGGACTTTGTAATCCCTTCAGTATATGATATATATTCCGTTAAAAACCACTTTTAAAATCATAATTTTGAATTTGGTCCACCGTATATATAAGCATCGGGTGGGAAAGGAAATCATTTCTATGTTAAGGTTATTCCAATAGAACATTTCAAAAATTCTATAATGGACATTTTGCATACAACAACGGTGTGAAAAACTAAAAAATTGCAATTTCAATTTGCTCAAAATTTATCCAACAGATTTTTTTTATCTTTACATCAAATCGAAGCTGACACCACATATTACAACACTTGTTGACGGTTTCTTTGCATTTTTTTTAACCCTGAACCGAAGATTCTATACTGCGTTCAAGGACGCTGTGTCAGGCATGGACACTGAGTGGTGCTCTGCTGATCTTCTTCCCAACCCCTCCCCCCACACCAATTTGGTGCTAAGTTCATCTTACCTGTGGCCAGCCCACTTGATATGCCAAATTGTGTTTTTTCACCTTCAGCAAACGAAGGTTCGTAGAAGGTATTGTAATCACTAGGTTAAAAATGTTGTCCATCCGCTGGTCGGGCCGACAGGCTTTCGACAGGCTTTCGACAGGCTTTCGGCCGGCTTTCGGGCGGGCTTTCGGGCGGGCTTTCGGGCGGGCTTTCGGGCAGGCTTTCGGGCAGGCTTTCGTGCAGGCTTTCGGGTGGATAGATCGTTTCCAGGCCAGCACTGGGCCTCTATTTTCATGGATGAAATTTGGTACACATAGTATATAGCCCATATGGTCTAGTTGTATGATGGATAGATATTCAATACCTTTTTGAAATTATTGAAAAAATATAAATATCATTTTTATTCATTTTTGGGCCCAGACTCAGTCACTATTGCATGTAAATGGATAAAGTTTTGTACACATATGGCCTATATGGTCGGGTTGTGCCTTTTGAAAGGTCTGTTGGAAAATATTATCTGCTTTTGAAAATATTGAAAAAAGTTAATATTAATTGATTTTTGTTTCTGGCCCAAGACTCTGTCACTATTGCATGTACATGGATAAAGTTTGGTACACATATATGGCTTATATGGTCACTTTGTGCCTTTTCATGGTCTAACTGATAGATATTCTGTACTTTTTGTAATATTGAGAAAAAATATCAAAAGTTATTTTTTTCATATCGAAGCCAAATCTTGCCCACTATTGCATATACAGTGGTCCCTGCGTTTTAAGACCGTCCCTTCTGCAGTCATGAAGCGGTCTCTCGTTGGGGTGCTGTCTCTTGTCGGGGTGCAAAATGCACTAAAAATACTACTTTGAGCAGGAGGAAGGCGGTCACATAAGGCGAACTTGTCGGTCTTACAACAGGATGTCTTACAACGCAGGTACCTCCGTACAGCAATGAAATTTTTCATGTATCACCTTTACAGTGTAGCAGTGCTTTTTGATTTGTACAGTACAACTCAAAATAAAGTAAGAAAATTTTCTGTTAGAAGTCCTCTGTTTACCTATTTCGCCCTCTTTTCTCCTCTCCACCCCAAATCTCCTTACAACTCTCTTTGACTCCTTACAACAACCTTAGCCCACATTAAGAACTCTAATTAGACAGCTACCAATGTAACTACAATTGGCATAGGTGCAAAATATAAAGTAAATTAAACACAATTAGGGTGACTGAGTTTAAATTGGGGTTGTTTAAATGTGATTTTAATGTAATTTTAAAAGGTAGTTTCAAGTAGGTAAAAGTAGGAAGTGATTCAGGGGTAGTCAAAAGGTGTGAAAGGGTAAAGTAGTGGCTGATACTTCCTTCCTGCTGGGGTAATCGTACTTTATTTTGAGTTGTACTGTAGTTAACATTTTTTGAATGATTGGAAAAATTGAGAAAATATAACGTTACTTTTTTTGGTTTCCAACCGACAGCTCATAACCTATGTACACTTTAGTATTCCGGATTGGGGAATATGAGCTGGATAGGCTAAATTGATGAGTGGAAGTGGAGGTTAGTAAGGAAAATGGCAACGCTGTGCATGGCAACCAAGGCCATTTTTCTGTAGTCAGTGAAGCTGGGTTATAATAAGATTGTTTGTCTGCATTGTCAAAAGATTGTGCCGTTTTAGATATACATGTAATAATATATGGGGTACTAGACATTTTTGTATGCAATGAACCATCACTGGCTAAATCCATTATCAGTTAGTAATTCCTCTGTTTCTTTTACTTTTTTTGCAATGTCATTGATAAAAGTTTTGTTATCTTCAATATCAACTCTTCAGCCACTCCATAACATTTCTTCTTGAATGGTACAGAATGATAACATGAAATACTTTTGATAACACCTTTATCTCTTTGTGAACAGGGACATATATCAACTACTTAAGGAACAGGTCAGAAGCAAGACATTTATGTAATATTGCACTATTATTGTGCTATATACATCTTTAAACAGAAACGCCCATTGTTATATTTCATGAAATGAAGGATGGAGGAGGCACGGAGTTTACAAGAGCAATTGTTCAGATCCATCTACTTTTCAGAGATTGACCAAACAAAGAAAATCTTGACAGAGCATCCAGAATTGATCAACGCTAAAGGGAGCGAAGACTGGACGCAAGGAGTGTACACCCCTTTGGTAGAGGCATGCAGATTTGGTAAGTTTATGGAGATATTGTGAGGCATGGACTATTAAGTATATTAATATTAAAGTACTTGAACACCAGAGAAAAACCACAGACAAAATGTAGGCCTAATCTTTAGTTACTTGTGTTGTTTTGATGGGGAGGGTTTGCTCAGTTGGTGGCGAGCTGCTGGGCAGTTGAAAACACCCCAGTAGAGAGTGTCCTTTTGTTGCGTATTCCTAGTGAAGAGTGTACTTGTTTTAAATGTCCAGCGGAAGCGGCCAGGTCAATATTTCTTGTAGACTTGTAGACTTGGTTTAGGCCGAAACCAAGGTGGTTGATGGCCTCTCGGGTTCTCGTCCTGGGAGTGGTAAAGTTGTTTTCGTCCTGGTGATATTCTGGTTGTCCCAGCAGAGGTGGTCTGAATAGTACTCCCAGTGCATAAACGTCCTGGACATAACACCCTAGTAAAGGGTCCTAGCCAGAATATCCGCGTTAAAAAACGTCCCTTGCAGGACCAGTATTCCTTGTTTTTCTGGTCCTGGACAATTACCACTTTCTGGAAGTCCTGGACAGAATATTCCAGAAACAAATGTCCTTAGCACGACCGATATTCCTAGTTTGACTTGTCATGGATTCTATGCTAGAACAAGAAGTCCTGGACAGAATATTCCGGTAATAAATGTCATTTTTAGGACCGATATTCTAAGTTTATCTGGTCCTGGACACTATAATAATCCTCTAGAGTACTGGAAGTCCCAGACAGTATATTCCAGTGATGCTGGTCCTTTGCTGATATATTCAAACTAAGAAGTCTATTACAGAAGATTCATTTAGTATGTGTTTCTCAAACTTATTTTCTCAGTATTGATGTAGCATGTTCAGCTTACCTGATTGGTCCATATGCAATAAAACATCCTCCAAATCCCTTGGTTCCAAGTAGGAAGCAATGGAAAATTAACGTTCTGCTTGAGTGAGCAGCTGAGTATTGAAAAGTAGATAAGATTAAGGCCTATGGAGGCGTGGACACGTCCTTATCCTATCTGTTTGATAATAGGGGTGGGCCAATATGCATTATTTTCAAATTCTCACTGAAGACTTGTGGTTTGATATAGGCCAAATGATCTGGAGATCTCAAATTTGGTTGGATTTTTCAGCTAGAAGGCATATTTAGGTTGGTACTCCTGAATTTTTTGAGAAAGGATGCAAAAAATTGAGAAATCGCCAAAATTTGTAAAAAAAATTTTAATATATAACTCATAATTCCAAATTTAGACAGAAATTCGGATTCTATCCCAGGTTTTAGGTTTGAGAAATATTTAATTCAATGGAACTGTTTTTGTTCATCATATAATAAAATCAATTCCAAGTTCCAAAGAAATAACTAAATTTTTAATTACATATCTCTCAAACCTAGAACCTAGGATAGAATCCGAATTTCTGTCTTAATATCGGAACTGTTTTTGTTCATCATATAATAAAATCAATTGCAAGTTCCATAAAAATAACTACATTTTTTAACAAGTTAGCAGAAAAAATCAGGTAATTTCACCAACAAACAAACATAATATAGCAATACACAATCAGAAATAATGCTTCTTCTTTATAATTCTAACACTTACATAAACTTGTCTTGAGGAGAATGGTTATTTCAGAGTAGTTCGGCATTAAACATCATGTATGAATGGGTTGGTCTATTTGTTGTGACATCACATAATATTTACAGGCCACCTTATGTGCACATGTACATTGTAGCAATGTTGCAACAATGTCACCCTGTTTGTCAAATGACACGGAATTGCATGATAGAAATTATGTTGTTACAACGTTGTGAAGCAACATCAAAGAATGACGTTGGCATGCGCCATTGTGGTGACGTTATCAAAACATTGTGAGGCAACGTCAATGGTTCAACGTCAGCTCGCGAAGTTGTGGTAATGTTGTAAAAAACCCGTCGTTGTGTTCATGTTGTGGCAACATAATCTCCACCATACATAACTGTGTGACCAATAGACCAGCCCTCCACCAATTAGCAGTGTCGGGGTTTACGTCATGCGGTCATTGGGCAACAGTTTTACATTATTATCGTTTTCATAGCTGTGTGTTTTTCCACTTTGCACTTTGCTTTATACCAAGACTGTGATGTCACAGCTTTAGTTGCACAACTTTGTATATTACGAGCACATATATCAAGAAACTGACTAAATGTTTTGACAAGTGGATTTAGTTTGTTTGGCTTTTATACTTGCTGTGGTTGATAGATGCTTCAACTATAACTGTTTCAAACAAACCACTTATAAATCCTCCAAGGAGAGTTAGGGACCATTCAAAATTTATTACTGGGGGGGGTGGCAGTAGTTTTGCCAGAACTTCCCGTCAAAAATTGATACCCCACTTGAGTTTCATGTGGATTTTTAGTACCATACCCTGAGGTTTTATGTGGATTTTTAGCAACCCTCTGACGTACAAAGCAATACACACATATAATTATACAGTTATACTTGTGCCCTTAGAGAGTCACGCTTACAGATTTGAAGACTTTCGCTTGTAAAAAAAATGGTAAGCTAAACTGTTTTTTGACATTTTGGTTCTGTTAAAATTCCTTACTCCCCCTTGGAGATGTTGTCAAAAATTAGTACCCCCCCCCCCCTTGAAACACATAATGAAGAGTAAGTGCCCTCTCGGGCAAAACTCCCAACTCGCCCCCACCAAGTCATAAATTGTGAATGGTCAGTACAATGACTGACAACTAATTTTAAAAAGTTATTTGAAATTGTGATAACTAGTGTCTTGTGAAAAACAATAACACACTTTGTTTGCAAAACATGGAGACTCTTCTTGTGAGGTTTAACACTTGGCTTAGGTTAAAGTTGTTTGTTGTAGTTGTACACAAACAATAACATTGCCTGGCAGTTTCAACTTCCTTTGTCATAAACTGTGATGTCAAACTTTAAACTGAGTTTCACAGGTTGGAGATCTGACCAATCACAATCTGAGATACCCTCTGATGTCACGGTTTAACTGCAAAACAAAGTTTTCAAAAAACACACAGCTATTACCACAATAATAACATCAACAGTACATGTGGACAATTTAGAATGGTTTGGACAACTAAGACACAAATCCAATTCTTACAATGACTAGAGTTAGGCCTATCTGAACGTATCCCCTGGTTTGAAAACACACCCTTGATTCTATCTCTAAGTTGCTGTGGTGTGAAGTTTTGGAAGTGGTCCAATGAAATGTATCCGTTGTGAAATGATTCTAGCAATGTGAGAGACTGAGAGTGCCACACATTTGGTGAAAGTTAGAATTGATAGCACTGGACCTCAAACGGTAAGTTGTGCCATTTTTTGCGTCCGGCTGATTTTCTGAAAAACCAAAGCTTAATTAAGTAATCTGAAAATCAGACATCAAAATATAATGCATTGGCCAGAATCGATCAAAGTTTCAGAGCAGTCTGACCATTGGGAAGGTCATGGTAGGCATTTGAAAAAGTAGGTTAAGTGGCACAACTTGCCCTAGTGCCGGGGTAAGTTGTGCCGCCTGATGCGGAAATTTGTTCCGCTTAATTTATTTTTTTTAAAAACCTTGTATTTCAACCGGTTCTACTCATAGATCATTTGTATCATGTTTTTAACTTATGGCTGACATGTTACATAAAGCTAATCCGAAATTTATGAGCCATTTTATGCAAAAATTTAAAAAGGGGCAAAAACTATAATAATTTATTGTTTAGAGGGTGGTAACACTTTTGACACATGTTCCTTTCAGTGTAAGTTATTTCACAACATATTTAGGCCTTGCATAAAATGAAGGAAAAGAAAGATGAATAAAAAATGTAATCCTATGTCATACCATTGGCACAACTCACCCGAATCCCATCCTCCCCACACAAGCCCTGCTAAAATGGACAGGGCTTTCTGTTATTTCCAACCTCTTCTGTGATTGGTTGCTTATTTAGGTCATAAGCATTTTGCAGGCAGATTTAGTCCGATTATGGACACTTAGAGGATTACTGGCAACTAAGAAAAACAGTGTAAAACAAGCAAACTTTCAAACAGTTTCATTTCAGAACTGTGAAAATACATAATTCAATGGAATTTTCGGAACTGTGATAGCACCTTTCAACAATACACAATTTCTCCATTTGTAACTGTGTGAAACAGAAGCAGCAATTTCAAACTGTGTTGTAGCAGTCAGTCCCTGATTGGCTGAGCCAGAACTGGGTCAGTTAATTAAGTATTCATGAATTAGCAAAGGTTATGGGCCGTTTTGTCACGGTATGACTTGGGATGATGCCGAATCCAAAAGGGACAACTTACCCCAAATTGATTTTCTGGATAAAACTGGTTGAAATCTAACAACATAAATGTCTCGAAACACCTCCTAACTCCATCCTACCAGAGGGACATCATCTTATTACAAATACCAAATGACTGAGAAACAAGAATGTTAGTCCTTGGCACTTCAAGTTTTCAGCATCAAAATAGAATTTATGAGTGTAGCTTTTCATACCCTGATATTTAATAGTTTTTTCTTGGTGCCCAATGATGTTGAGCAAGTGGTTATATAATTTATGCCTATATGTGTGGCATTGCATTTTTTACCCAGTTCTTCATTTCACCCCAGCTGTGGGCGGCACAACTTACCCCGTGGCACAACTCATCCCAGTCTACGCTACTTCCTTGACCACTTTTGCTGACCTCGTAGAATGTCCAGTTGCAGAGGCTTCTTGTTGAAGAACCTTGTATACCTGCCCAGTTACTTCCAGGATTCTCCTCAAACAAACTCTCATCAAGCCCAAGTAATTTCAATAGTGAAGATCACTGTAGTTCACTTGGTAATGGCTGAATAACCTCTGAGCATGTCACATATCCAGTGTCCTATGCTGGAGTAACTGAAAGACCAAGGACAGCTCTGAATGAAGAGCATTTGCTGGACTCCCATTCTTCTCACCATCATTTCATTTCACCCCAACATAGGGCGGCACAACCCAGGTCTCCCCTATGTATTTCAGTTTTATGTAAAGTAGTGATTGATATTTTTGATTTATTATGAAGTAGACAAGTGATATTTGTTTCGGATTTACATGAAGAAGCAATATTTGTTTAAGATTTATATACGCAGTTTTGACATTTGTGCAGATTTGCGAAAAGTAGTCATGTTTGTTTCAGAATTACACAAATAGTGATATATTATTAGATTTATATGAAGTATAGATGTTTGTTTCAGAATTACACAGACAGTGATATATTATTAGATTTATATGAAGTATAGATGTTTGTTTCAGAATTACACAGACAGTGATATATTATTAGATTTATATGAAGTATTGATGTTTGTTTCAGATTTTCTCAAATAGTGATATATCAGACTCCATGAGTCCCTATTTTTCCGATGACACGAAGTGTCAGAGGGACTCCAGATATTGGATTGTCCAAAAATGTTTACTGTTTGGTTACATAACATTTAATTGTTACTGGTTATTTTCCAAATATCTTAACTGACTGGTTACATAACTTTTCATAAACAGTAGTTATTGTTTTGGATTTTATGACCTAAAACACCTTGTGTAATTAATTACAAATACTTGTTATGTCACTTTGTTTGGTTTCTCCCTATTGTCAAATAACAACTTGCAGTTGGGACTGACAACTTAAAATTAAAAACAATTACATTGTTATCCAATAATTTAAAAATTCCCACACTATAAAGAAAACAATTTTGTCTGAAGTTCATTCTGCCATATCATACTCATTTGCATGCTGCTTGTGCTCATTTGCATGGCCAATATCCGGAGACTGCAGTGCAACGCTTGCACTGCCTAACACATAAAGCAGTCTCATGGAGACTGGTGATATATTATTAGATTTAAGCAGTGATGCTTGTTTCAGATTTCCACATATGTGAAAGTGCCCCCTTTTGAAAAGAAAAGATGTCCACACAGGAAAACCTTCATTTCTGAATACTTAACCAAAACAATCCGGAAATGTAATAGTTAGAAATAATTATTTTAATTACTGTTTGAACTATAGTATACCAGCTTTTGGCCCGATATTGATTATTTTGTGCCTGAGAAGCAATCATATCTCCAGAAATCCCTCAAAATCATGCCATTTTTAGTGAACAAAAATGACCATATCAAGTTTAAATTATGAGGTGCCATGGCCTAGCGGATAAGGTGCTCTCCTGGTAACTGAGACATTGCAGGTTCGACTCCCAACCATGGCATGGAGGAACTGAGCAGATCCTCCGTAACTCTTTGCCTCACTTCACCCAGGTGTAAATGGGTACTTGGCAATAGGCAGTGATGGTGATTGTAGAGTGACTTAGCATTGTGTGCGCTGGAAACGGCTGCCTGGCTGTATACTCCCCAGGGAGTTGAGAAAGGCTCATGCTTGAACAGGCCTGCCAAGGGTGTAATTGTAAAGTCTGTTGAGACTGACTTTGTTGGTGTAATGGACTATAAAAAAGTCTACATTTACATTTAATCCCAAATTAAAATATATAAGACATAGGTAGACTGGTCAAACTTAGCATATACTTTACTGGTATGGTCAATAAAGGATCCATTATCTGTGTTGACTCATTGCTGCATTAATGTGTGATGTCCTGTGACCAGTACAGTATGTGGCACCAACAGTGGTATAGCATGCCTTGAAAGTTTGAGTATTGGGAGAAGATTTTTGCATAGCAGAATTGCCGAATTCATAATGAATAGGCCTACTGCCGGTTTTCTCCATGTGACGTTGAAAATGTGTCCATCAAATTTATGTAACATAGTTCAAATATTTAGCACTATCTTCAATAACATATTTTTCCAGGGGGTGGGTATTTTTCCCCTGCTGACACACATTCCATAAATCATGCAGTTCATTGGAAATGGACTCACTGGTAATTTTCAAGGTCACAGCCTACCCCAAAAGGTAAATGTCCACAAATGTCCAATGTTGCTGTCAGATTAAGATCCCTCACTCATTAGACACTGTTAGATGTCAATAATTATCAATTACATTGCCCAACTATACCGAGGCACTTATATCTTGTTCAAAAGGTTACAGGACATTTTACTATGTAAAAGGAAATCGGTCTAACAAGTTCTTGGACATGTCCTGTAACAAGTTCTAATCTTACAATCTCAAACTTTCTGTTGATGAAGATAAATTCAAATGTGATATGTTTAGTATGGCGAGATACTTCAATCTAGTTGAGCTAATATATTTCTTTGAATGTTATGAATAACCTTGGCTTAGTATGTCAAATCTTCAGATTTTTAGGGACTGGGTATCAAGACATGTCCAGTAACATCATGCTATATTTGCTTTAAAAGATTTTACTTAATGATATATTGGTTATTTCAGGGGCAGCCCATGATCTGTTATACCAATTATCTGTTATGCAGCAGGCGCCCGGCTGGCTGGCAGACTGTCAGCTAGGATGTTCCCAGCTGGCAAAGTTGTCAGCTGGGATCCAATTTTTGGCGCCCAACCGATGAAATTTGCAGTCAGGTAATGAGAAAGCAGTTGAGGTGGCTGGCTGGGAAAAAAAAGATTTATATCAGCTCGCTGGGAGGCGCTGAATGAAGCTCGGGCTGGCTGGCAACCCAGCTGGCAGCATAACAGATATTTTCTCCCAGTTGCATTAAAAAAATAGTGTCACAAAAGATGTGCAACCAGGAGCTTACGCTGATATGGGCATTATAATAACACACTTTCATGAGGTGCCCCTGTTATTTGAGATGTTGAAATCCAAACTTAACATGTAGTATGATTAATAAAATACGATTTCAGGGACATTGACAGGGACAATATGTTCAGGACTCATCCATTGCATTATTACTATTAGAATTAGCTGTATGGATGCATATTTGATCATTTTTAAAGTAATATTTGATGAATTGCGGCTTATATTAAAATCTATCTGTATCAAGGTATATTCCTAACTGTATGACAACATAATTACATAAACCCAAATTTAACATGGAATTTGAAAATGACTGTGAGTTGTAACATGTTACTAGACAATCCTTGCAACACTTTCAGAATTACACTCTTTATTTCAATATGGCTGTCAGGAGAGGTAAGGCCTGTTATGTTTCCTCCCTACAAAAAGTTACATATGAATGTAATTTACCCCCTCTAAATGATGATATCTGAAATTTCAACATTAATTATATGTATATTCAGGAAATATACATCTGGTCTTTGTTACAGGGCAGTCTGTGTAACACGCCTGTGACTTTTGCATACAAATTCAATTGGATGCCTATGTAAATGGCATAAAAATGTGTCTTTTGGTTCAAACATATGGATAATAAACATTTTTTGTGTATCGAAGCCTTAGTGCTGTACACTGGCAGATCTGAACATCAACGTCCTGTAACCAGTCCTAAATTTGTAGATTTGGTGTACATATAAACCATCTAGGGTTTCTTGTGACACAGCAAAGTATAGAAACATAACACTGCAGCCAGTTCAACAAATAATCTTTGTAACATTTTTTCATTGCGTCTATTTGGGTGGTTTATCAATGCCGAATGACTTATGTCCATGTAACCAGTACTTTTTCATCACTTTCAAAGACTTTTTTAACTTCTAAGCACTATGTACATCTTTTTGCAAAATTTAAAGGCAATGTTTAATTTACTAATGATATAATCAATGAAACCAGTTAAATGTCTCGTAACCAGTACCTTTTTTAAGAAAACAGCTATCAGTGAAATCCATAAAATTGTTTGTCCAAATTGAGCGGATTGGACCCAGGGTGGCCAACAAATTTCGTAAAAACATCAGAATGACATTCCATGTGTTGTTCTGCAATTTTTTCAAATTTGTAGCCAGTCTCTAAATATATAGTTATCCTGTATTAAGCTAAAAGCAAATATACGTTGGGGAAAAAAATTATCCTCTTGCTGAGATGGGATCATCCAACTTTTAAAAAATCTTGAAAAGATTCAAAAGTATGGCATGAAATTTGAAATAAAAGGCCTCTGTTGCCAAAATCCTAGCAACTTTTTGCACTTTGCCATATAGTGATAAGTGTTTTAGATTCACATGAGGTATCGATAAATATATTTTATGTTTTCATAAATTACATGAACTTGTGATTTTCGTTTCAGATCGACATGAAGCAGCAACATTTCTACTTGATAATGGAGGCGATGTGTCAGCAACTGGCCATTTCTGCAAACGACCAAATATCGAGGGAAAGTCACGCAAAGGTGGTTTTGGATCGAGGGATGATATCTTCCCATTATTTGTTGCAGTCCATATAGGAATGGGTCATAGTATATTGAATATTCACACAGTCAATGCACTCCTATCAGCAGGAGCTAATACTAACCAAAGAACAGCAATTGGACAAACAGCACTGCACGTCTTATGCACTACCTACAGCAAATACACGTTCAGAGAATTTTCACAAGATGATGATGATGATACAAATTTTAAAATGGAGATAATGAGGACTTTGATTGACCATGGGGCTGATGTTAATATTTGTGATCACCAAGGAAAATCTCCTCTACACTATGCATGCCTTCATGGAAACAGAGATCTCACAAAGATACTACTGAGGAAAGGAGCGGATGTTTACCAGGAAGATGAAGATGGCTTGACAGCACTGGACTACGCAGCTGCTAAAGATTATCATTTGACAACTGCTTTAATTGACAAATACAGTTTTCCAATAACACACATCATTCGGGCTTATGAATGTGTTGCTTTCAGAGCAACACATCCTTCGGAAATGTTAAGAAAGGCAGCTCTTCTCAGAGAAGCACATGGAATTCCGAAAAATGTTCTTTCACCGGTTGAAAGTTTTGACTTTGAAAAGGAATGGGAGACAATTGGAGAACAAGAGGAATATGAAGATGATTTAACTCGAGTGTTTTTGCAATGTCTGCTGGCCAGAGAGCGCATCGCGATTGAGAATAATTTTGACATCCCACAGGACATTCTTGACATTTGTGAGTACTGGCAACAAACTTTGTACTTATGTTAACAGACTTGGTTAAATTAGAATTGCTGATAGTTTGTCATAAATATAACACACAATTGTACCTACTGTCTCATTCCGGAATGGAAAACCACTAATTTCTCCGAACGAGGACGAAAGATTTTTTCAGGATTTATATCAGCCATAAAAATATCATCTAACTATTGAATTGTCAACAAATATAGTGACATTATCTTAAAATCTTGACTCAGCTGTTTTACATTTGTTTTAATTTTCTTTTTCCAGCAAATCTGTATCGAATTTGGACAAGTGATCAACACCAGCAAATAAGATTTCCAAGTTTCAACTCACTTTTGAGATGCCGTCTGGACCAATTTTTCTATTTTGGAAAGTACATCTATTTTACTGACTTAATTAATAAGGAAGGAATTTCTCTTCGTTACGTTGTAGACATGGGTGGTTCACTTTCGACTGATGTGCTGGTGAAGTATGCACAAGCTGCAATTGAAAGTTGTCTCGCGATTCATAGTAAATTGAACATTGAAGGGAAACCAAGTTGTGCATATGAATTGAAAAATGACATGACATTCATCCTGTATTTTATAGGGGGTGTTATATTGCATCTCATAAAGAGAAGTGTCAATGGTTTCAGCCAAGAATGTGAAGATGATGGAACTACAAGAATGACAGGAAGTAATGTCATGCACAGAGTTGCCAAGGTCATGTGTGATGAACTTTTAAATAGGTGTCCATCAGTTTCAGCACCATACTTTGGATATTCATGGCCAGTCGCACACCTCCTTCACAGAAGCGATTACATTATTGGACGATTCGTTGGAGGATTATATCACATGGATCTGGCTGCATATTGTTTCAAATACAACAAGCAATTGTTAAAGATGATTGCAGATGCACAGTATGACATAAATGCCACTGACTGGGAGGGTAATACTCTTCTGCACATTGTGATGTTCAAACTTGATGAATCCACACATCTGTTTGAGATGGTGAAAGTTTTGCTTGAAAATGGAGCATACCCGCATGGCAAGAATAAGCAAGGGAATTGTCCTGCTGATAAATTGCATGAAATTCAGCGACATGAACCAGAAAACAATATAATCTCCTCCATCAAAGGTTTGCTAATGAAGCATGACTGCACTTTAGCACTGAAATGTCTGACTGCCGGAAAGATTATTGACTCCAAAATAACTTATTACAGTAAGCAGTTACCAAAGGCATTGGTCAAATTTGTAAAGTCGCATTGATACTGGATTTGCCTAATTTGTCAAGAGACCTGAGAAGTCAATGGTAGTGGTTGCCCTTGTAATACCCACTTTGACAATTACATGGGAGGTGAGAGGCTTAAACCAGACATGGGCTGTTGTAAACTGTTGTGACATACATGGATGGATTTCTTTGACCCTAAGCAACAATCTCTAGGTGGTGCAAAACATTTCTTTTCCCCTGAAGTACCCTGCACATCCATAGTTCCAAATGGCCCAAATATCAATTTCAACTGCTCCAGGTGAATAAACCGTCATGCACAATTACACATATATGAAAACAGATCAATCAGTTGTTATTCACACTTAGTCAATAAGCCTAATTTTTTGATATTGGCAGTTGGAATCAATACTTGAGCTTTGGTCTCAAAAGCTCACAGGGAGTGCCCAGATATTGATGTCATTATCGCAATACTGACATCATCTCTGTATGTATTCACACGGGACAAAGCACATTTATATGAGATCTGTTATAAAGACTACTGGATACACTTTAGAGTCCTGAAATTTCCTTGTCTATTTTGTTTGACGATTTGTGGTTTCATAGAAGTTTAAGAGATTAAAGCCGAAACAAAGATACCCCTAAGATGACACAAAACTTTTTTCCTTTCATGTTCTTGAAGATGAAAATAATTTTTTGTTCCATTGTAATACTTTTATGATTTACGTAATTTACTTCTTTTAACTTGTGTTTTAGATTATTGCGTGGATTTTTACTTTTCATCATTACAAGAAAGATTTAAGTTGTTGATGTCCAAAGATTTAGTTAAATTTACTGCAGAATATTTTTTTAAAGCTTTTCATAGAGGAAGAAGTTTGTTGTTTAAATAATGTAAATATGTGATTACAAATGTTTTAATATTGTAGTTTCCAGAAAAATTGTTACCTTTGAATTGTTTCGATGACTTGTAAGCCCATATAGGGCTGGGTGTATATTTTTTACACAGGTCAATAAAGAATTTGTCTGTCTGTCTGTCTGACTTATCTTTTTGTTGATAATTTACAATTATTGACATCATTTAGCAACGACCACACTATCTACAATCATTGGTAACATACTACATTTTAGCAAAGATCTAATGTACAATCATTAACATTTTACATTTACAAAGAACAACCAATCAACAATTATTATTGTAATATATGCCTATAAATTAGCAAATAACTTCTAATTTAAAATCATTAGCAGCATTTAGCAAATAGCCTCTAATATGATTGGCAATATATTTTTAAAACAAAGACCACTCAATTTACAATCATTGGTAACGTATTAAATTTTAGCAAATATCCTGAATATCTGATACAGAGCAACCAATCAAAAATTATTATTGTAATATATAAATTAGCAAATAGCATGTAATTTACAATCACTAGCAGGATTTACCAAATAGCATCTTATTATCATTGGTAATATCTTTTAGGGTTGGGACGATAACCGGTATTCATACCGTACGGCGCTATTTTTCGGGCCAGATATCGTACCGTCAGGGTCCATAGTACTCACGGCATTACCGGTTTTGCTTCATACTGTCATTAACCAGCACAAAAAAGAAGAAATTGCAAGAAAACAACTCGAATTCACATTGTTTTGGTCCACCGGGCGCCATTACACTTCCGTTCTCGGGCGGGACGAGATTTCGCTGGGAGCGTCTGCTTAAAAAATGGTGGATGAGGGTTGCGCGAAATTAAGAATTTCGGATTTTTCGTCAATTTCGGACGAATTAACAGCAGTGAAGTGAGTAAACAGCTGATTAACTCTGAGATCGATATATCGTGTTACCGCGGTATCACTTTCAATCGATATCGTGATATCAAAATACCAATATTGTCCCAACCCTAATATCTTTAGCAAAGAACTTCCAATTTACAATCATTGGTAGTACATTTCTAAGAATAATACCTTATTTACAATCACTGGTAATTTATTTAGCAAAAATAAAATCTGATTTTGACGATTAATTATATACTAGCATTTACCCGTGATCAATGACAGTCAGAGAGGTATGACACTTTGGAGAGAGACAGATCACACATATGACATCGGAGCCAAGACAGTTTTGAGGTAGGAAATTATATGCTGGTTATGGCAGCATTTTGATATTGGCTACGTGGAAGCGTGGATCGCAACGAAATAAAATGTCGGCAATGCCCTCGATAGAAAACGTACCATTGAGTGAACATAAAAGCTAGATGATGGATAGGGTCAGACTTCGTGTTAATTGATAGTGTAATGCATCTGCAAGGGCATGTGTCACATTGGGGTAGGAAAGAATAGTTTAGAAAATTAATGGAAAATGTGATTCGACATCATAGTATCAGAGAATGCCTTCGGTGTGAATTATTATATGGATTGAAAATAATGTTCACCTAATTTACAATCATCAGTAATATAAATTTAGCAAAGAACACCCAATTTAGAGTCATTGGTAATATATTCTGCAAATAACACCAAAAATACTTTCATTTTTGTAATTGATTAAGAAATTAACATCCAATCTACTGCCAGTTATAATTTCTTTAGAAATTACATCAGGTAAGGCATAAATAGTTGTGAAAAATCAGCCTGATTAACAATAGATGGGCAGATAATTCAATTGTGATCACTTGTTGCAGGCCCATTTCAGCAAAACTAGACTGACTTGGGGGTAGAATCTGTTGTGGTTGGTCACAACTGAACATTGCTTCTATCGTCAGTTTAAGTTCTTTGCGGAATCTTGAGCCGCTGATGAAGTACATGTAAAACATTGCTGCATTGTTCAAGTTACGGAAGGAAATGCCAACTCTAGCGAAATGAAAGAGAATTAATGAATGATGGAGAACTCGAGTAAACATTTGTGAAGAAATTGATGAGGTGAAACAGGCACCACGGGAAAGTCAGAACTAAAAATGCCACAGTATTTACGATTAACAAGGATTTTATGTTTACGTTTTGGCTCGCAGCAGCGTTTTGGCTCCCTGTCAGTTGTTCTCTATTTTTGTATTCCTTGTAAGTCACATTTATGATAATCACACTAGTGACACTTATTATAATGAAAGGCACCAATGAATACAATACTAAATCCAACCAGGGCAGTACAGTATAAGTATATACATGATAATTCAAGTTCAGTCGCGTACAGGTCTCAGACTTCCTACCAAGTATCAGATCGAAGTAAGATTTTGTTTGGGTCATATACAGTACTGGACAATAACAACGTGCAGTCACTAGGTAAACTTATAAAAGTCTTAAATTAGAGTGATTTTGACTCTTCTTAAACTAAACATTTCATTGTAGAACAAAGGCATATATACAGCTACTGCCCTACCAATAGCTAAAACCACAAGGGTCCAGCTAGACATCGTCAGCAGACATAAATGAACAAATCTATACACCCTACAGATTTGGGCATTTGCAGTCTTCAAATTGATATCCCATATCAACAATATATCGAATATTAGAAGTTGAATATTCATAAAATTTATAATGCACAAGCATTTCAATATAAAAGTTGACACAGAAATACGATACAACGGTCGACGAAGCACCAAAAATGCTAAGATGTTGCCGATTGTCCCAAGAATCCAGATTATCAATGGGGAATAGAGTTGAATATATTTGACAACCTGCACTTTCAGTGATTTACTGAACAATAACGGCAGCCTTAAGGAGTCTGTCTGGTCATCTTGCATCTGTACTTATGTGACACCGAATATCTCCTTGAAGAAAGTTGACATTTCGTCAGTTGATTCCTCCATTGTGATCGATAAGTGGGTCTGCTTACTTCGTAAGAGAAAATAAAAATTATTGGCAGAAAGGTATGCATGATATTATCTTAGGTCTACATATGACAGGTAATTTTTATTGCAAAATTAGGAGTATGCAATAAGCAGGGCATCAGTGATGAAAACAGAAATATATGTTTGGTTGTATTTGCAATATTTTCTGATGTGATTTTTGAAAAATGAAGATACACAAATTCAAATTAAAAGCTGTAAAATCCTGCCAGACTTTGAATCGCCATTTTCTGAATTTGCCAGCTTGAAACCAACATTTTCTAAATTTGCCTTTGTGTAAGAGTAGGGTTTTCAAATTAACAAACCTTCTTGTGTAAGCCACTTATTATGTTGTTTCCAGTTGTTTGTCTCAGTTTTTTTTAGATGTTTCTCTGGTTTCTGTTGTCTCTTGTATGTTCTTGCTTCCTGTTTAAACGTTTTTTGTTGCTGTCAGTTGTCTGTGCTGTTTTCTCCTGTTTTCTTTACAGTCCTCGTCATATTTACGTTGAATCTCAAGTTCCTTTCTATGCTGTTGAACTGTGATGTCAGAGATGACTCTATTCTAGCATTGCAAT
Source organism: Platynereis dumerilii (assembly GCA_026936325.1). Taxonomy (NCBI): domain Eukaryota; kingdom Metazoa; phylum Annelida; class Polychaeta; order Phyllodocida; family Nereididae; genus Platynereis; species Platynereis dumerilii. The sequence goes on along the minus strand of JAPTHN010000009.1, from coordinate 53,301,533 downwards.
ATATGTAAATTAACTACAAGCTGTGATGTCATTTCAAACTGAGTCAGATTCCCCAGCTTCTAGCCAATGGTCCTGAACTGAGCGTCACAGTTTCAACACAGTGTCAGAGTAAGAATTTTTTCAGGGATAGCCCCTACAACCACGTCATCACAGCTTGATAGCCAATGGACTGACAATAAACTATGCATCACAGTTCAAACACTGATATATTGAAGGAAGCATTACATTTGTGATCCCGATGATTTATCACAGCAATCACCAGTCTAATCCTACCAAATGGCAGCTTTGTGAGCATTCACAGTAGACAACTGTTATAATCCCTACACAGTTGTTTGATTAATTTACACACTTGCTAACTTACAACTTTAAACTTTGATGGAAGGTATAAACAGAAGGCCTTGTCAATTTGTTTGTAAACACATGGCCTATGTTATGTATATGTGTTCTGGCAGCCCATTGGCTGAGAGGTTGTGATGTCAAACTTGTACGGGGTTTCACAGACTGAATTTTCACTCTGACACTGAGTTGAAACTGTGGTGCTCAGTTTGGTAGATTCAGCATTAGTTAGAAGCTGGGGAATCTGACCGAGTTTAAAATGACATCACTGCTTGACGTTAATTTTAATATTGCATTGCTAGAATACTGTTATCTCTGACATCACAGTTCAACAGCATAGAAAAGAATTTGAGATTCAACGTAAGTATGACAAGGACTTTAATAAGTACTTTCCTTTTTCTTCAGTTGTTGTCTCCTTTTCCTGTTGTTTTCTCGTGTATTCTTTCAATAAGTACTTTCTGTTTTTTCAGTTGTGTTCTCCTTTTCCGGTTGTTTTCTCCTGTTAGCTGTTCTTTTCAGTGGTTTTCTGTTATTTCCTGTTGTTTTCTCCTGTTAGCTGTTGTTTTCAGTGGTTTTCTGTTATTCCCTGTGTTTTCGTAGTGCCTGTTGTGTGTCGTTTTGAGGCACCACTTCAAGCAGCTTGCACGACACAACTGAGACATCACACACGCAGCTTTAATTTATATTCAGAATCAAACCCGATTCAATTCTCAGAGCCTCCTTGAAAATAATTTAAAACACCTGATAAAAAAGCAGACAACATCGTGTCATCGGATGAACACATGTGCCACTGCAGCTTCCGTTACTTGTTTTCATGTCATCGATGCCTGTTTTTCATTTCATCGCAGAGCTTCAATAACTAATATCTCTGAATCCAGGGTTTGAATCAAGGTCTGACCAGATCACATGGATGTGTGTCAAATATTAGCCCCCCCCCCCCCCTCAGAGGAGCACCACAAATTCAACTGAAACTGACCAGGATATTTTCCTATCACCAAAACGAAGAACTGATAAGGAAACATGATAGCATTATGTCAAATTATCTATTGAATTTATGACATTTATAAATGTCCCAGATTAAACAAGAAATGCTTGATTCAGGTTTACTAGTCTTTAAAGTCGTGGAGGAGAATCATCAGAGACACTAAATGGGTGACAATTTAATAATCAGGGAGTGTTTTGAGTTTTTCTCTGAGGGAAAATTATCTATTTCATGGTAAGGGCAACAACAATTAATAACTTCCAAATCAACCAACCTCCTTTTAAGAAATGCCCCCGAATAATTTTGTTTCAAGACTATCAAATTATTTTTATTTATTTCACAAAACTAAGCAGAAAATTATTATTCATAATAAAACTGTACCCCCCATCCACCTTAAAATTAAAGGTTAGCCCCCTATCATAGATCTAAGCATTATCTGGACAGTGGAGCCCACCATGTCAGGAAATAGGTCATAAGAAATAGAACAGTAGGACATCACACTCAGTCAATATCAGGGTGACCAGTGGCGTAACTAGGGGGTCTCAAGTGGGGGGCACTTGGGGGGCACGCGATTCTCTGGGGGGGCATCCGTAATGCTAACTATATATTTTAGCCAAGGTTGAAAAGTTCATATGGGGGGGCACCTTGCGGGGCACATGTCCAATATGGGGGGCACATGCCCCCCGTGCCCCCCCCATAGGGACACCACTGAGGGTGACTCACTATAGTGTCTGGCTGAGATTGCACAATCAGGGGCAACATAATGCAGCCATGGACCAAAATAATAATGTAGCATGGAAATTAATTCTGAGTGATTATTAGTAGGATGACAGACAATCAAGCCTGACTGCAACCCTCTATATTTATTGTCTTATACAGCGATAGTCTATCTATAGATTTTTTGCCCCTGGGACTTGAACAAACTACAATCTGAACAAAATGGCAGACAACCAAGAGTTGCTGTTTGCTGCCATAAAGAGGACTGACAGCAAGCTGGCGAAGGAGATTTTATATCATCATCCAGAGCTGACCAACTTGAGAAGACATGATGAATTTGAACAAGAAGAATCAACTCCTCTGATTAATGATGCAGACCGGACCATCTTTTAGAGGGTGGTCCGGTATTGACAACAGTGGTCCGGTCCTGGTCTGGTCCAGGGTGAGGTGGTCCGATTTTGTTACTGGACCGGTCCAGAAGCGGTCCACCGGCATTTAAAAAATTATGATAAAATGAGGGTTAAAACAAGCTATATGACATAAATTTCATTTTTAGATTTGAAAAAATTCATGCGATACTCTTCATGACATGAAAAATCACTGGACCGGTCCGGACCGGCAATTTACCAGTCGGACCGGTTTTTTGTAAGTGGTCCGGTATTTTGGTGGTCCAGGGCTGGACCGCGGACCGGACCGGTCCAAGGCGGTCCGGTCTGCATCACTACCTCTGATAGAGGCATGCAGACATAGTAAGCGTTTATTTTTTAAAATTTACACAATTTCAATTGTGACCTGCTCCACCAAAATGGGTTCAAAGTCGGCCTGCTATCATATTCAGTTGTGAAAATTACTTTGTTCTACTCAGGGTATAAAATAAGCGTGCAACGATCCCAAAATGTGCAGTGATCAATCTGAAATGTGCAGTGATCAATCTGAATTTGTGCAGTGATCAAATTCACCCTTTAATGCTAAATTATGGTGAACTGCATAATCCCTACGATATATGTTCAACAAATGTAATACTTTTGCCCGTATGCACCCTGAGAATCTGCTGAAGTGCCCATCTGATGATAGAGTTGACAATTTGTACTGCTTGCTATAACTCAAAGACAGTGCTGAGTCACTGGTTTTTGTTCATTAGATTTTCCAGATACAATGTAGGAAGAACATATTTTTTGCTCATGTATAGCTTGAAACACTGCCTCAGAGCACAGGCATCACAATTATTCACAACACTTCTGCATTAGACCACAGCCACTGTCACTCATCACCACTACATACCAAGGTTGGCAAATCCCCTGAATCGATCACCCTGCTGTAATATTGTACAGCCATGCAGGGTTCAAGGGAATTGCCCAGACTTACCCACTTTCCTTTTGGTGTTTAAGGAGGTAAGCATCATGCCGGCAATAAAGGGGGAGGGCTGGCAATGATCAGAATGCATGTGCCTGAAATTTTTCCAAGACAATTTTATCTGATTTGGTTTCAGTAGGTGCAAATGCTTTGAAACCATACTCTTAAAAACTAAGCGATTGAAAGTAAACCATCCACTTCACATGGTTCATGAATTTTAAAATAGTCATTAGCCAACCGCATTATTGTTTCTTATTGATCTGCTGAGGCAAACATAGCAAAATAAACAGATCAAAGGGTTCAGTATATTATTAAAAATGAAGACCCCTCAACAAAACTTCATGTGACAAAAATTGTGATTTTTTTCTGCATTTGTTGAAATTTTGTCTAAACAGCAGATTTTAGTCTCACAAACAATAGCTGGTTGCCCAGTTGGCAACTTCAGTCCAAATCAAAATTTATTTGACCATGTTGAGACAGACCTCACATTGCCCCTGAAAATATTTAATAACTTGACATGTTAATTGCAATTTTAAATTGCTTTCGCACATGAAATTTTATTGAAACTTTTGGTTGGCATTAAAAATTAAATTTAACTCTCAGCAAACATTCAGTTTCATATATTTAATCCAGTCTGTTTTTTATAGGGGTAGTTCCGTGTCAATTCAACAAATGACTCCTGATTCAGAATGCCTTGAAAATTTACCAGAATCAAGGATTCTCATCGGAAAGCAAAAGTCCCAACTCAAAGTCCCTGAAATTTCAGGACAAAAATGTGAATAAACTGCAATTTTCAGATTTTTTCGACAACCTGCGAAATGGATCAAATACATTGAGGAGGCTGAAACAATGCATTATAACATTTTACCTAATTGCAAGTCTCCAGGTTTTACACCGACTGAGTTACATGCCTTCAAATTTATGGATTTATAACTGACAAAAATCTCGAATTTTTCATGAATTTTTTTTTCAGAGAAACTATTCAAGATATCACTGTATCACTTGGGATTTGTGCTTTCTGGTGAGAAATCTTGATTCTAGTAAATTCTTAAGGCATCTTAATCAGTCGAGTGGGAAAATTTTCTGAAATTTGATAGACGATATGTGCAGTTATCAAATTTTCTTATTTTATACCCTGCTTCCAGGATGATGCCGGGTCGGCTGCTTTGCCGGCGGGTTCTCTAATGTCGTTTTATTTTCAGCAGGGATAACAAATAGTCTGGAGCTTGATGATGAAGACATTTGAAAACTAAGCAAAGCATCTTAAAATCAATTCTCTCCTTCACAGGTAGGCGATGGAGTGTTTTAAGAGCATCACGTGAGCTTGAATATTTGTCTTTCAGCAGGTCAATGTTCAATTGCATCGTCAGATTTGTCACTCCATAAAGAGGTCATTATGACATTATTATGTGCCCTGTATGGTATACAGTATATCAACTCTTAATTGCTGATCCACAGAGTACAAATGCCATCACTCATAGTTCCACTCTTCTCATATTTGAAGAATTGGCAGTCGGTGACTTTCAGACACTTTGCAGCGCACTCCAAGAAGAGGTCAGAGGTCACTCGCACCTTCACCAAGTCATCTCTCAAGAGAGTGTGACCTTTGAAGTAGATGGCAGCACCATGTCTGTTGTATGTTTGAAACACTTCAACACCTGGAAGAGAATAAGGTGCAGTAGTAAATCAAACCGTGCAAAAGTATATCAAACAATGTGTTAATACATGTAGATAAATATTAATATGGTACGTGCAGCTTATAAGCCCAGTTCTGGGCACTCACAAAGCTAGACTGAAGTTATTTATTCATTTAACATGAGACAAAATTGAAATTTATTCAGCTTTTTTCGTTTTACCAACTGACTTGAGAAAATGTGCCTTGTGGAGGTCAGAAGCCAAAGATTTATTATGTCTGGCCTTAGAAATACACAGTTGCTCATAAATATGGAATACTTCAACATTCTCCATTGAAATTGATAACTTTAGCAACTTATGCTGGAGCACATGACGGTCTGATTCAATGGTAACTACTTCCAATGACAACTGAAAGGGAAGCACATGCTCTCGTGTAAAATGCATGCTGCAGCTTTAACCACAGGAAAAGTTACAGCAGCACGAAATATGGAAATTCAGCGGGTTTTTTAGGATGAGGTGCATTCAGCCAAAGATTTTAAATCCTGGCAAAAAATGTACTTGAGGCCTTCAAAGAGTGATTAGAGAAGGTAACTTGACCTTAACGATGGACCTTGCTGAAATTTACCTTTATTTGACCTTGCTGAAATTTACCTTTATTTGACCATTTTTTTCCAAAAAAGTATTCCATATTTATGAGCAGGAGTGAACTGAAATTGCTGAACATGCTCAGCTCTGTCTTACCTTGGCAGTTCATATCACTCAGAGTGAGGGCGTTCCATGTCTTCCCAAGACAGTCGTCTGCTATTAGGGTTATCTTAGATAATGTCTTTGCCCAGCAAAGTCTTCCATCGCAGGGTATAGTGTTTCCAGTAGCTGTGATTGTCAGGTTTTCACAAGCCCATCCTGGGCAGAAATCATACGGACTAAGCAATGCAGTGAGAGCGTTGTCAGCCAGATCAAGAGTTTGAAGATGCGGTATGAATTTGAGGTTGCTCAAATCGAAACCAGAGATGTTGTTCTTGTTCAGGAAGAGGGTGACCATGCCAGTTGTATTCACGAATGTGTCGGCAGAAACCATACCCATAATCTTGCAACTAGAGACTTTGAGAGTCATAACAGAGGGTCCAAGTGACTTCGCCCAAGAAATTGAGGTGATTTGATTGCTATTCAAGTGAAGTTTTACCAATTTGACGCAGCTTTCAAAATGGCCGTCTGGGATGGATGTTATTTCATTTTTATTTAAGTCCAAATATTGCAGAGATTGGCACGCATTATCAAGTTTCGGAATTTTAGTGAAACTATTCATGTTCATAACCAGCTCGGTCAAAAAATGATTATGGAGGGTATTGTCAGCCATTTCCTTGATTAAGTTTCCTTGGAGGTGACTCCACTCTAATTGGGGGAGGAGAGACATGTTTGGAGCTACCTTCATGGCGTTAGTGCTCAATTTTAGTCTACCCAATTTGGGCAGGTCCAGTGTGCCATAGATGATGTGCAGATTATTTTTCCTTATGTCCAGTAGATAAAGGTTGCGTAACACATTCAGTGCGGTGGCATTCAACACTTCAATTATATTTGAATTCAGATCGAGAGAAGTTAGTGTCTGAGCAGATGTGCTCATGTCTGGGATGACGTAGATTTGGTTCGACGCCAAGCTGAGTTTAGTGAGAGTTGTGTAAGAGATAACGTTGTCCCAGGTGGCATTTGAGATGCTACATCCGTCCATCAGAAGAGTTTCCAAACTGTTTTCTAGGGCTTGAAAGTACGGAACGATTTTGATTGGGTTGTATTTCAGGTCAAGAAGCGTTATAGGGTTGTTATTAAAGGCGTCCGGAGATATCTGGGATATGTCGTTGGATTTAAGAAGAAGAGTTTTCAATTCTGTGAGGTGACTGAAACTGGTGTTTGTGATACTCGTCAGTTCATTCTGCGCCAGATCTACTTTGCTTGTACCTGGTGGAATGTTGGTGGGGATGGTGGTGAGACCTGCTGATTTCATGACGTACGCTTCAGTTCCTCCCAAAGCAGACCAAAGCAGCGGGAGCACAAGGAAAATCATGACTTCTGTAAGAAGAGAAAGAAAGGTATGCACTATGCAGACCTACTATGGTAAAATACGGCAAGTAAGATATTTCTGGCATTTTCAGCTTTTTACAGCAGCACTGCTATTCCTTTGAAATACTGCTCTATTACAGGAAGTTATGCACTCTTCATCTAAATTTTTCGGTATCGGGCACATCGGAATTGCTGAGTAATCGGACAGATAACTTACCTTGTCAATAAATCTGATTACTCAATCTGATTATTTTGTTTTCGAATAATAGACAACACTGTTTATTTGGTAGACCTAAATTGATACTAACCTGTCGTTCTTCGAATGCAGTCCAGGTCTACCGCTTCAAATTATTATATGGCAAGGCTGATGCGATGGTCAAAGGTGTCATCGACAAGACAGCTTCAAATTAATAATAAATCACTCATCGTACTGATGTTCTAGTGCAAGGTTGTTTCGTTCATTTAGTATTTTGAGTTGTTTCATTCTGTACTTGTTTTACGGACATTCAGATTTTGTCCTGATACCGATTTTAATTTTATCCTATTTTTGTTGTTATTGTATTTGTCATTTCATATGCTCTCATATTCTGAAAACATGTGAACAGAAAGTTGAACTTGTTTTTGTCTCAAAGTTTTCTCTTCATTTGCAGTTGCTCTATATCTGAGAGAATCGTTTAAATGTGGCAACGAATCTCTGAAATTTGAAAATAAATCAGAAAAGGGAATATTAGAGGAATTTTTTTAGATAATAAAAAATCATAAAATGTATTTCAAGATTAGTGCCTATAAAGGCCCTGTATTGAAAATTGCTAATATTAATATAAGTTCCTAATTTTTTAGAAATATGATAGTCACCATTTAATGTCTTTAAAATATTATGGGTGAAGGCCATGCCGTCTTCATCAGTGTTGGAGTCGAGGCCAGGACACCCGAGACCGAGACTTGGACCGAGGCTTGAGCATCCCTGACCGAGACCGAGGCATTGACCCTGCAAGACCGAGGCATGAGCATCCGAGACCGAGACCGAGGCCAGCTGGACAAAAATGATGGTTGACAGCCAAACTATTTTAGCTTGGTACATTATCGACCTTTAGCCATCGTTTACGATAAGGCTATTACAGCACAATTAAAGATTCACTCAATGACTCAACTAAAGCACTGAAATGAAGACAATAAGGGGTAAACCATTACATTTTTAAAGAACAGGGCATATGGAACTCATCTGACCGGGAATATTTTTTTTAGGAAACACTGACAGATTAGATTTGTTTTGAGTGTCTGACAACCTCAATTAAGTGCAATTATTCACTTCTAAATCAAACATTGCAGACTGAGATGGCCCATCCACCAGAAAGAATTAATTGATATTTTTCACCATGACGGAAACAAATTAGTCAGATTTTTTTAATTCTGAGGCAGCTTATCACTTTCATTACGGAGTTTACCATAACTGCTTTAAAAATGACACTTTCTAGATGCATGTAGATAGATACTCAGAATTGCTGGGTTCAATTTATTAGGCAGTGGCATATTTGTATTACGTATACGTTATACAACGAATTTGCACTTCAGCATTATCTGGGTGCGAATTTGAGGTGTGTAACTAACATTTCAGGTGGTCATTTACCGAAGGCTTTAGCCCGAGGTAAATAGCCCCTGAAATGTTAGTTATACACTGAAAATTAGTTGTATTTATAAGCGACTTATACTCCATATACGACTCCTGAAACATTTTTAACTGAATTTTGTGGCTTTGTTGTCATCTTTGGGTGCGTTTTTTGCTTAAATAGTAGTACAACAGGCTAACTTACAGATGATTTCATATTTGTAGACATTTGAGGTAGAAAATACATCATTTTTCTTGCAATTTTCATTGGTCGAGAGAAGGTTTGACACCACTTTCTCCTGAAAAGTGACATAGCTTTTTACATGGGTGACCATGGCATCTTAAAAGCCATTGATCTCCTGACAATGACTTACTTTAGCAGTTTCAGTTTGTGTTTTACACAATTTTAGTACACACATTTTGCAGTCCAATACTGTGAGACTGTGCATTCAGACAATTGGGATCATGTGATCCAGGTTATGACGTTTTGTTGGAACTTTCTGTCAAAAATGTAGAATGACAGGTGGCGCTTCTGACTGTAAACACAGTGAAACTTCAGCAGTGGATATTTTCATCCTTTTAACAAGCTCTGGGTTTATTTAACTGCTGTTCTTGTGTGTGATTGTCGGTAAAGTGTTTCTTACCTGTTATTTACTCTTTTTGTGCGATTTCCAGGTGATTTTAATGCAATAACTTGCAATTTAATTGCCTGCTATCTCAACATCGTTGTCTGGCTCCAATACACATTGTTTTGACCTCGATTTTCGCTCATTTTACCTTCGTTTTTGTACCTCAAAAGTGATCTAATTGTCATATTTTCTATCTTCAGCAATCACTTGGTATTCCAGTCACTTTACACAACACTTGACAGCACAAACTTTCAGGAATTTGACTTTTGAAGAGCTGAACACTGCCAATACACATCCCAGACTCAACCAACCATCAGATTTCCAAGCCTATCAGCCATCAGACAGCATAGCCACAATAACGATTTTTTTGCATTAATCTGCTGTATTTCTGTTTCACTGTATTTATAAGAGAACATTTATTGGTAATTTATCTACCTGCTATCTTCAACATCTATTTCCAGCTCCAATACACATTGTTTTGTCCCCGATTTTTGCTCATTTTACCTTCGTTTTTACACCTCTTAAGCCATTTAATTGTCATATTTTCTAGTGATGCAGCCCTGGACCGTCAAAATACCGGACCACTTAAAAAAAACCGGTCCAGTGCTGGACCGGACCAGTAAAGTGCCGGTCCGGATCGATCCTTTGATTTTTCATGTCATGAAGAGTATCGCATGGATTTTGTCAAATCTAAAAATGAAATTTATGTCATATACCTTGTTTTAACCCTCATTTTATCATAATTTTTTAAATGCCGGTGGACCGCTTCTGGACCGGTCCAGTAACAAAATCGGACCACCTCACCCTGGACCAGACCAGGACCGGACCACTTTTGTAAATACCAGACCACCCTCTAAAAGGTGGTCCGGTCTGCATCATTAATATTTTCTATCTTCAGCACTGTTTTATTATCCACAACACACCTACAGAACGTTTTTGAAGATTTTGAAGATATTCAATTTTTCTTTATCACTTTACAAATTTTTGCACCTTTCACATAATTATACACCAGTTTTGCTTTGCAGCAAACCATCAGCAGCCGACACACTTCAAAATTCTCATTGCAATATTTCACTTTATAGACTTGATCTTGGCTCTCACAGACCTCAGAGACTCTCTACTCTTGCATCTAGACTCTGACAGACCTCAGAGCCTCACTCTTCATACCTCTTGCCTCTCACTGACCTAAGAGACTACCTTTGCCTCTAGCTCTGACAGACCTCAGAGCCTCACTCTTCTTACCTCCTGCCTCTCACAGACCTGAGATACTCACTACTTTCACTTCTTGACTCTGACAGAACTTGTGTCAGTCACAAATTGATTGATCCTCAACTCTTAACTAACTCCTTTGGTCAGTCACTAATTGATTGATCCTCGATTCAAACTAATTTCTTTGGTCAGTCACAAATTGATTGATCCTCGATTATAACTTCTCTGGTCAGTCACAAATTGATTGATCCTCGATTCTAACAAATTCCTTTGGTCAGTCACAAATTGATTGATCCTCGATTCTAACTAACTCCTTTGGTCAGTCACTAATTGATTGCTCAATTCGAACTCTCAGTACCTGTCTAACAAAATAACTAATATACTAACTTGCTTGTGTTGCCTGTACGTAGCACTTGCGAATCAGCCACAACTTGCTTAACAAACTAACTTGCTTGTGTTGCCTGTACGCAGTACTTGCGACCTGTGCCAATTTGCCTGACAAACTTGCCTAACTAACTTGCTTGTGTTGCCAGTACGTAGCACTTGCGAACCAGCCAAAACTTGCTTAACAAACTAACTTGCTTGTGTTGCCTACTCATAGCACTTGTGAACTGAGCCAACTTGCCTGATAAACTTGCCTAACTAACTTGCTTGTGTTGCCTGTACGCAGCACTTGCGACCTGTGCCAATTTTGCCTGACAAACTTGCCTAACTAACTTGCTTGTGTTGCCTGTACTTAGCACTTGCGAACCAGCCAAAACTTGCTTAACAAACTAACTTGCTTGTGTTGCCTACACGTAGCACTTGTGAACTAAGCCAATTTGCCTGATAAACTTGCCTAACTAACTTGCTTGTGTTGCCTGTACGTAGCACTTGCGAATCAGCCAAACTTGCTTAACAAACTAACCTGCTTGTGTTGCCTGTACGCAGCACTTGCGACCTGTGCCAATTTGCCTGACAAATTTGTCAATCACAAATTGATTGATCCTCGATTCTAACCAACTCCTTTGGTCAGTCACAAATTGATTGATCTCTACTCTTAACCAACCCTTCGGTCAATCACAAATTGATTGATCCTCGATTCTAACCGAATCCTTCGGTCAATCACAAATTGATTGATCCTCGATTCTATCCAACTCCTTCAGTCAATCACAAATTGACTGATCCTCGATTCTAAGCAACTAATCCGGTCAATCACAAATTGTTCCTTGACTCTTAACTTTGGTCAGTCACAAATTGAGTCATCCTTGATTTTCAAATAGTCACATATTGCTTGCTTATCGAATTTTCACATCAAACAGATAGTAACAATGCACACATATAGAAAGCTTTATTCTGATGCCTTGCGAACTGGTCTAAATAGACATGTCAATGAGCTACAACCAGCAACATCCGCAACTCAGCCAAAGCTAAACGGTGTAATTCACAACAATAGCTCAATCAAACTCTCTAACAGATTTGAGATTTTAGCACAAAATGACTCCATGTCAGGTCAGCTTCTGCTGAACATATAAGAATTCATCCCCACAAGACTATTCTCAAACCAAACAATATTCTGAAAACCTGTGTGTGGAATGCTCAGAGTTTGAGACAGAAAACGCAAATTGTTAAGGACTACATTGATGAATATGATCTAGACATCTTTCTTTTCACTGAGACTTGGTTAAAAGATGATGATAAAGTTGAAATCGGCGAGTTGGAGCAAAATGGTGGATATTTCTTTCTTAGCTTGCCTCGTTTCGGAAGACCAGGTGGTGGAGTAGGTTGCCTTGTCAGATCTGGCATTCAAGCAATTCAAAAAGATCGCATGAAGACCAAGACCTTTGAACATATGGAAATACAAGTTCAAATGGATGGGAAAATTGTCACAATTCTTCTAGTGTACCGCCCAGAGCCATCAAACAAAAATAAATACAGTATTGCTGAATTCTTCACCGAATTCACAAAGTTTCTGGGACACTATCAAACATTCAACAATGAAATCATAATTACTGGCGATTTCAACTTTCATGTGAATAAACCGCATGATAACAAGGCCATTAAATTTAACGACATCCTTGAAATGTTTGATCTTGTGCAACATGTCTCTGCACCAATGCACAAAGATGGCAATACACTGGACCTTGTTATTACTCGAGAAAAATCCATATTGAACAACTGTAGGGTCAGTGACCTGCTCTCTGGTCATAACTGCATTCTGTTTGACATTCCAATCAAGAAAGCAAAAAAACCCAAGAAGAAAATCAGTTTCAGAAAACTAGTAAAATTGTTGTTCAAGATTTCAAAAAAGACATTGGAAGACATCTGTCTGTAAGTGGGATGGAACAGAAAGGTCTTAACGAACTCATTCGACTCTATAACTCTACTGAAGAGGTTCTGGAGAAACATGCTCCCATTTTAACCAGAGAAGTAACTCTACGCACACCCACTCCATTCAACAATGCTGATATCAAGCTTCTAAAATCAGAAAAGAGGAAAGCAGAGAGATTATGGAGGAGAACCAGACTTGAAAATGACTGGGAGTCATTCAAAGAAAAAAGAAATGCACTGAATCTGCAGCTGAGTCAACTCAAATCGGAAGATCTGCGAGTCAAGATTAAAGATTCTAATGGTGATGCTAAGAAGTTGTTCAAGTTACTGAACTCAAGTCTGAACAGAAAACAAGAACTACCTCTCCCACCACACACAAATGAAATTGACTTGGCAAATGATTTCAATAAGTTTTTTTATGAAAAGATTAAAACACTCAGGTCTAAGTTGGACTCCACACACAATGATACTGCCAACAATATCGAAACTGCCCCTCATACACTCCGACACTTCAGAAGGCTATCTCAAAATGACATAAAGAAACTGATCAGAGAAATGCCAGTTAAACACTGCCAACTTGATCCTATTCCCACATGGCTTTTGCTCCAATGCATTGATGAATACCTCCCAGTTATAACCAATGTTGTCAATAAGTCACTCACACAGGGAGAAATGCCTCTGGAGCTGAAACATGCTTTAGTAAAACCTTTGATGAAAAAATGTGGATTGGATCTAATCAAAAAGAATTATAGACCAGTATCAAACCTGTCATTCCTTGGCAAACTTATTGAAAGTGCTGTTATTAAACAATACACAGACCATCTTACTACAAACAACCTGGACGATGAGAAACAGTCAGCTTACAGAAAATTCCACAGCACTGAAACCCTTCTGACAAAGATCCATGACGACATCATGTTGAATATGACCAAAGGTGAAGTAACGATGCTTGTACTGTTGGACCTTTCAGCCGCTTTTGACACAATTGATCACAAGATTCTACTGAAACGTTTAGAAAGCAGATACGGTATTCGTGATTCTGCGCTATGCTGGCTCAAGTCATACATTTCTGAAAGGTCACAGTCGGTGATAATCAACGATAAGACATCAACCAGACTGCCACTAAAATTTGGAGTTCCTCTTGGTTCAAAATTAGGACCAATCCTATTTAATTCATACATCGCTCCATTAAGTGAAGTGGCTGAAAAACACCAAGTCAAAGACCAAAAGTATGCCGATGACGAGCAACTTATACTCTCTTTCAGACCAACTTTCTCAGAACAAGGAAATGCTGTAGTCAAAATGGAAAAGTGCATTGCTGATATCAGAAAATTTCTCCATGAAAATAAGCTTTGTAACAATGGAAAAAACCGAACTACTGCTCATTGGCAGTCCACATCAACTTAATAAACTCCAAGTATCATCAATCCATGTCGACAATGTCGAAATCAATGCAGTCGATCATGTTAGAAATCTGGGTGTAATCTTTGACAAAAACATGACCATGGAAAAACAAGTCAACAAAATGTGTCGGAATGCCTATTTCAATATTAGAAACATTTCAAAAATCAGGAAGTCATTGGACAAGGAAACCTGTAAAACAGCGGTCAATGCTGTTGTCACACCTCACCTAGACTATGGAAATGGTCTTCTTTATGGAACATCGAATCGTTTGCTGTATAAACTTCAAGTGGCTCAAAACTCGGCCGTTCGACTCATTGAAAAATTGAGAAAGCATGACAGTGTAAGCCAGCATAGGAAGCAGCTACATTGGCTGCCCATTCCAGCAAGAATACAATTCAAACTCATGCTAACAATTTGGAAAGCAATAAACGGGCAAGCTCCCTTGTATATTCAAATTATGATTCAGCCAAAATCTGAAAGAAACTGTAATCTGAGAAGCAATAACAAAATGCTCTTAAATGAACCACCCTCCTGCAATAAAAACAAATATGAAGACAGAGCCTTTTCGCATGCAGCTCCGAAACTGTGGAACCAACTCCCGGAGATAGTCAAGGTCTCCAAAACACTTGAAGGGTTCAAGAGAAATCTTAAGACTTACCTATTTAAAAGTTTCTACAGATAAATCCAGCATCCACAAGCGCTAGTGAGCAGTTTACTGGAATTAGCGCTATATAAATGCCTATTATTATTTATTATTATTATTATGTATACCCTCCTTTAGTTTTATGCTTATTTGTACCTCATATATTCCATGCTGATTTTTTGTATGTCCCTTTTCTTTTATTAAAGTGTCATACCCCCCCCCTTGTAATAAGTACCCCCCTTGAAACATGTGTGAAAAATTGGTGCTCCATCAGGCAAAACTGCCATTCCCCCAAGTCATAAATTCTATTTAGCCTACAAGGCACATAGATTCTGGACAAAAGGTAACCCAGTCATAAATTCTGAATTGTCCCTTACTGATTTCATAGACAATGCTTTTTTGCAAGGCATGATAATTTAGTGTAAATAGATGTGAAACCATTCAGAGTCAGCTTGAAACTGATTTAATATCAATTGAAACAATCAACAGTTGTACACAGGAGTGTGAAATACAACAGTTCATGAAGAAATGAAAGAGTTCACGCGGATTGCGGTTTGACGTGTGTGAACAACTGCCACAATACCAAGTTGGCCTTTGCAGTATACTAATGGTATTATGACATAATTTTTCCAGCAAACTTCACTTGCTTGAAGCAAGCTGAAAAAAGTTACACGCAATGGGCAACTTGACCAATCACCAGGCAGGATTTTCTGATGTCAGACCAGAAATTTTGCTAAATATTTTGTTATTTGATAAAAGTCTACAAATATGAAATCATCTGTGATCCCCAACAGTGGTATAACTAACAAATCTGTTGGTTACACCACGGCAAAAGACAATAAAAAACTGTCTTGGTGGAGTATAAAACAAAGTTATTTGGAATATTTTTGAGGCGTTGTTGAGATTCTGTCACTAAGGGGCCGACCAGATGATCTTTGGGGGGGGGAGCCATTGATATTTGGTGAAAAAAAAGATTGTTTACCACTTGACGCTGAAAAAGTTTGTTCAGCACATGGAAATAAAATAAAAAGTTTGTTTCCACCAGTAGCTAGGGGTACCGTAATGTTAAAATTCTGACAAAAAAGTTTGTCGCGAGTGCACATGCGAAAAAATTGTTCGTCGACGCGTTGCGAATGAAAAAAAAAAGTTCGTCCCGGGGGTAAAGTCAATAGCCCCCCCCCAACTATCATTTGGTCGGCCCCTAATTTTGTCCAATTCCAATTTGCTGAGTTGTGTTTTAGTTCGACACTCTGGTGTGAAGTTATTGTCTGGTCGGCCCCTAATTGGATATTATTTGTCCAAATTCACTAAAATTGTCTGCTTTCCCAAAATTGCACCGTTTATTGTTAGGGGGGGTTGGAGTTTTTCTTAAATAAATAATTTCTTGCTGAAATTCTTTTTGGGGGCAGTCTTGAAATAAGTAGGGGAGACCGGGGCTGGTTGTCACACGGGCAGGTTGTCACACTGTGTAGAATTTAAACATGCTCTATTTCTATTTAAAGCTAGTAGGGGTACAGCCATTGTATATGAAAGTCAGTACAGGAGTAACTTAAATCTATCTGGTGAATATATACCTATGCCATTCAAAATCTTGGTGTCATATTGGACTTTTTTTTTTAATTCAGCACTCGGGGCAGGTTGTCACACTTTCGGGGCAGGTTGTCACACTTTTGGTTAAGAGTTTGAATGCAGGAAGTGAGACTCAGTAAGTCAAATCCTGAATGAGACAAGTTATTTTGGACATGTCAGGAATCCCCTACTTGCCCAGTGCAAACCTTAACAATCATGTGACTCTGTACAAGGGTGCTACAAATTTTGACTTATCAAGGCAACAGAAATGCATTTTGATAAGTAAGAGGGTCAGTGCCGGATTTCCCAATAGGCCGAGTAGGCCATCGGCCTAGGGCCCACCGCCTTTTGGGGGGCCCACTGCCTCCAAATTCACGCGTACGCTAGGCGCACATATGTCGCGTATATATTGCACTTGCACAGAAATTGAACATAGTTGCAGTCAGTGCCCCCCCCCAGTAGAAACACATGGAGAGGGCCCTCTAAAGTCAGTGGGCCCCAAAAGTCAGTGGGCCCCAAAAGTCGGTGGGCCCCTAAGCAGGAAAACCAGTGGGCCCTTTTAAAGGATGCTTGGTGTGTAAAAGAAACGCTAGATGAACGAGGCCCCTCCTGAGTTAGTGGGCCCTCTAAAGCAGCAAAACCGGTGGGCCCTGCCCCTTGTAGGCACAAGTTTAGTGCGTACAAGAAATGCTAGATGGAGGGGGCCCCTCCTGAGTAAGTGCGACCCACTCATTGGGCCCCACAATGCGGCAAAACCAGTGGGCCTTTGTGGATGCACAATTAGTGCGTACTACAAGAAATGAGAGAAAGAGGGGGCCCCTCCAGAGTCAGTAAGCTAGATGAAGGGGGCCCCTCCAGATTCGGTTAGCTGGGTGAAGGGGGCCCCTCCTGAGTCAGTGGGCTCTCCAAAGTCATCAGGTCCCTCCCCCCAAAGCGGCAAAACTAGTTTGCCCTTGTAGACACATGTTTTTTGCGTCAAATAAATGCAAGATGGAGGGGCCCCTCCCGAGTCAGTGGGCCCTCCAAAGTCATTGGGCCCCCTAAAGGGGCAAAACTGGTGGGCCCTTGTAGACAAAGGCTTTGTAAGTCAAAGAAACTTGTGCAAAATGGAGGGCCCTCTTGAGTCAGTGGGCCCTCCAAAGTCATCGGGTCCGCCATAGAGGCAAAACTAGTGGGTCCTTGTAGGCTTTGTATGTCAAATAAACTTGTACAAAATGGAGGGCCCTCTTGATTTAGTGGGCCCTCCAAAGCAGCAACCAGCAGGCCCTTGTAGACGCTATATATATCCAAGTAAATGTTAGTTTTCCTACACATGCTACAGGCTTCAATATCAAGTACTCCATGTGTGTTTTTTTCTGCTCTGCAATACATGGTTCTATCTGACATCCTATTATCATTCAGAGAACATCGTTGTGACTTTTGACCTATTAATTAATTTTTTGCTCTGCAATGCTTCATTCTATCTTAGACTTGTATAATCATACTGAGAAAATTGTTCTGAGTCTTCTTACCTTGTAAGTTTGAACCCAAAAATTCACTTGTTGGTTAACATCGTCAAATCTTGGCTGTGTAATTTCAAGCAATTTTAACTGTCAATTTATATGGTCTGTGAAATAATAAATATTATCTGGAAAATATCTTGTTTGGTACTAACATTATTATAGATAAGATGACCGTTAAAACTGCTCAGAATTCATTTCCAGCTACCTAAAAACCTTATTATAGATAAGATGACCGTTAAAACTGCTCAGAATTCATTTCCAGCTACCTAAAAACCTTCAGCCTCTGGGGACCTACAGCGGCCCCCAGACCCCCGGCATATTTGGACTTCGGCCCGTTGGGCCTCGCATAGTCAGGGGCCCCCAAGATGCCTTGGCCTAGGGCCCATCCTTATCTAAATCCGGCCCTGAAGAGGGTGACTGCAGACTGTAGAATTTTTCTGCAAATTCCTTTTGAAAATTTGAAATAGATCTATTTAGCCGCTATGCCCTTTCTGCTTACATCATCAATCATCAGTAGAATGAACTAAGGATATGACAATTTAATATCCATGAGGGCGTGACAACCTTCCCCGAAAGTGTGACAACCTGACCCCAAAAGTGTGACAACCTGCCCCAAAAGTGTGACAACCTGCCCCGAAAGTGTGACAACTTGCCCCTGTGACAACCAGCCCCGGTCTCCCCTAAATATATTTTTTTATAGGGATTCTCTTAACAAGGTGTTGCTTGATTTACGAATGAATATAACATAGCTAAGTAGCTCTAAGTTTTGTGCGCTTCAAGCAATGCTTGAAATAAAGCATAGGCCTAATTACGGCTGCCCTTTCTGTGAAATAAATAATTTCCCGCTGAGATAAACTCAAGTCGTCCCCCCCCCCACTATTAAATGTTCCCTTACCTCCAAATTGAATGAGTAAGTCTGATTCGTTGACACACTCATAGGCGGATCCAAGGGGGGGGGGCACAAGGGGCGAGCCCCCCTTTGTCAGATAAATCCTTCATATTGCCATTCGGAAATTTTTTTAGAGACTCCAATGTTATAAGTATTGCCGCCCCTCCCCCCTTCGAAAAATCTTGGATCCGCCCCTGACACTTGATGTTTGAATAATAATAGTAATTTTGAGCTTGGCACGGCACAGGACGAGGTGGCCGAGTGGTTAAGGCGATGGACTGCTAATCCATTGTGCTCTGCACGCGTGGGTTCGAATCCCATCCTCGTCGTAGCTTTTCGTTTTTTCTGGCTTCATGTTTTTATGAGCGAATTCAAACTCACATAATTTCCTGTCACGAATTTATGTATTGCCTTCTTCTAAACATTATTAAGGGCTACATAGACATATCCATTAAGTAGAGTCTATATCAGTCAACACCTTCAATTCAATTTTTTCAATTCAATTTCAACTCAATCCCAGCTATTTGAAGCTTCTAATAATCTGTGCAACAACAACTTTGCGGTTTAGAAATCATTTTCACGGTCTGTTCTTTTAACTCCTTCATAAATAAACATTAAACTGGCACGTGCCTTAAAATGACAGCCTTACAGAGATAAACGATTGTTTATAATTGGAAACAGATACAAGTTGTTAAGTTTGTTTGGATATATTTGCAAGATTGCATAATATTATAATCCAATCCCAATTTCCCAAACAAATAACTGGCAATCAAGCCATAATATCTAGGGCACTGGTATTACATAATCTCATTGAAAAGTCCACAAAAGGCCACGTGCCAAAAATATTTAAATGAAGGGGAGGGGCTTAATTTATTTTAAGCGGCTTAAAATGATTGACAGCTCATGTAAGTGACTTGAAAATGCCGTGTTTTCGTTAAATCCAAACCGCATTCAATGACAATCCATGTTCCATATATTTAATTCCAAGATTGACAAGTCGAGATATAGGCCTAGATTAAATATATACTTTGGCCTACTACAAATAAATTACTTTAACTTAGAGCATAGCCTTTTTATATGTAGGCCTAAATAAATAAATTTGCAATTAAATGTACATCAATTTAAATCTGCAGTATCGGATCCAGAAATGTTGGACGAGGGGGGGGGGGGTTACAAAAGAAAAATTTTCATTGAAAATGTACCGGGTGGTAATAGGCCTATGCCTACACTAAAATTCGTCGGGGGTGGGGGTAAACCACTGTAAACCACTAAACCCCCCCCCCCCCACTGTAAACCACTAAACCCCCCCCCCCACCGCTTTCCTCTGGTTCGCTACTGATCATCTTGACAGTCGAGGAGTGGTAGGCCCTATTACATCATTTACAGGTGCCTATGATTTGGAATTTCATGGTAATCTAGGAAACTGAATAATTTTCCATCAACAGAAAATTGAAAATATTCGCAGTTGACAGGGTTCGAACCTGTGCGGGCAGTGCCCATTGGATTTCAAGTCCAACGCCTTAACCACTCGGCCACAACTGCACCCATTTCTGACGCAGCTAATTTCTGAATTGATTCAAGGTCCAATATTGATCCCCTTGGTGTGAAATTAGGCTGCGTTCTTCTCTATACATTCATGCAGATACAAATTTGTAACTGCAGTCAGCTAGCCGTGTACAAGATGCCTCTGAAATGACCAAAATAGCCCCTGAATACATGGACTCCTCAAGGTGGCAGCACCGCACAGCAACACTATGCAACTGCTCCACCTTGTGTATTATAATGTTGTTGTTTCACCAATGCAGCTGTTCACTGATGCTCTCCTGTCTACAAGTGGACTGCTCTTGCATTGCCACAGATCAGAACATATGCTGTCTTGTGTTGCCACCTAGTGACTAGTGTGCTATTCCGCGAGCTCCTGCGAGCGGTCCACCAACTTTCAACCACAGGAAGACACACAATTTTGTCTGGAAGACACCGGGGCTGTTTCTGAGTGTGCTGATGGCCTTGTCTACTTCCTTAGAGAATGTGATTGCCGAGTCTGACTCTGGTATATATCGATGTTGAATAGAAATTTTGTGAATGTGCAATGAAATTGGAACTATTTCTTGGGATAGCAATGCTGTAGCATAGAAAATCAACTTTTGTGCTAGGTGGCAGCAGCATGCAGTTCTCATTTTCACCAGACTGGATGCTCTCAGAACTACGAGCACTCAACATTTTGCGACCCAGAATTTTTCGCACCCGAAAATCGGCAATAAAGGCCTATCTCAGTAATTTACATAGCTCTGGAGCCTCCGTTTTGAGTCAGCCATTGTCGGACTATTTTCGGGCCTCTGAGGCTCAGAAAACGCTTAGAAGCTAAACTTTGTATTGGGGCTTCAGCCCCCCCCCCCCAACGTGCATTTTTTTAATCAAAAATATTTCTTGGGAGTCACAAGTTTTCGTAATTGACCCCCAACTCCAATTCCACATGCGAAACCAAACTTCAGTTAGCTGGAGTTTGGATTCTGGCCCCTGGACGCCACTGAGTATTAAGTACAAGTTCTTGCAAAAAATATTGTACGATCCTCCATGGATCCAAACTGAATCTTCAATGTCAATAATGGTCACAGGTTAGTCTTAGATAGAAGTTATTTTTATTCGTAGTTGTATATATATATATGGTGGGATATGCTTGTAAACCAGTGGCGTAGCTAGGGTTTTTCTCTGGGGGGGGGGGGGGAAATGACCCTCAATTTCCCCCAAAAGCAATCGTCAACACGGAAGTACCAACAGCACATTTCTCTTAGCTTTACTGGATTCTCAAATGACACATACACTCTAAAAAATTTCAGACAAAATTGGTTTTTTAGATTCAAAATGTTTTTTTGAAAAACCAAATTTCAATGCAAAAAACCAAAATGGATTTTTTTTGAAATCCATTTTGGTTTTGCATTGAAATTTGGTTTTTCAAAAAACCATTTTGAATCTAAAAAACCAATTTTGTCCCGACATTTTTTACAGTGTACCAAACCGTCGGAACGCTGACAACACTTTCAACATTATAATACTGGTGCACTAAAATAAGCTACATAAGAAACACACGTTTTTTCCAAAGTTTCATAATTTTTTAAGTACTATATTTTACTAATCGTAACTTTCCAAATTCGCTTATGAGCTATAGTATACTCAACTGAAGATTGGAAACGTTTGAAGAGAGTCCATGGATTTTTCTCCGAATCAGACAAGCTTTTGTGACTCCATATCAAGTTTGAGAATGGGGGACTTCAATGCATCAGGGTTAACCATTAGATAGTGAGTAAACAATGGTGATGTCATCAATTGTGTAATTGTTGCAGTTGTGACATCAATCATTGTGACAATGGTGACATCACAGTGACTCTCTAGTACAGTAGCGCCACCACCAGCCACTGAGAACTCTCCCATTGGGAAAGTTGAAGAAGTTATAGGATGTGAGGCCATGTGACAAACCAATGAAACCATTATTTGAAAAAAAAAACACCAACTAGGCAGAAAAATCAAACAAAAAACTGCTTTTTCACACTCCCAATATTTAGCTGGGACTCACAGAAGAAACCGTCATCAGTGAAAGTTTCATGGAAATATCTGAAGCACAGGCTAGTTTTTAAGCTGTTTCAAAGTTTTTGTCAAATGTTGCAGAGATAAGTTCTCATAATAAGCGAGTGTTACCATACTGTTAAATTTTTATCAAGGCATAATCATTTCATAGATCTGCTATTCTCCTAATTAATTTTTCTGCTTCAGTCAAAGATTATCGCTGAAGCAAAATCGATTTAATACCTTTTTTTTCCGTTGTTATCTCTTCTCACATTATTTTCTTGATGTATAGTCATAGGGCGAACTTAAAATAGGCCTATTGCTAACATGAAACAGGATTTCTAAGAAATATTTAAAAATTTCATTTCCCCTCTTCTTTTGTCCATTTCTTTCTCTTCACAGTGCATCCACAGGAAAGGAAAAATGGGGAAAAATTTTCTGCAGGGTATCACTGAATTTGAAATTTGTTTTTAGATTCAGTCAAAACTCGGGGTGTAGAGATGGGAAAAACAAGCACATATAATGGCACAGCATCGCCCATGCCCCGCATGTTTTATCCTATGTTTATCCTATCCGTTAGCCAGTTTATCCCGTTCGTTTATCCTATCCATTTATCCTCTCCGTTTATCATATCTGTTTATCCTATCCGTTTAGCGTATCCGTGTATCCTACCCGTTATCCTGTTTATCCCGTTTATCCTATCCATTTATCCTATCTATTTATCCTATCTGTTTATCATATCCGTTTATCCTATCCGTTTATCCAGTACCCCATAAGCACTAGTTCATCCCATTTATCCTGTTTATCTTATCTATTTATGCTATTTGTTTATCCTATCTGTTTATCCTATCAGTTTATCCTATCAGTTTATCCTATCCGTTTATCCTATCCATTTATCCTATCCATTACCCTATCCATTGACCCTATCCGTTTAACATATCCATTTATCCTATCCGTTATCCCGTTTATCTCATTTATCCCGTTTATCCTACCCGTTTATCCTACCCATATATCCTATCCGTTTATCCTATCTGTTTATCCTATCCATTCATCCTATCCGTTTATCCTATCCAATTATCCCATCCGTTTATCCTATCCATTTATCCCATCCGTTTATCCTATCGGTTCATCCTATCCGTTATCCTGTTTATCCCGTTTATCCTATCCATTAATCCTATCCGTTATTCTATCCGTTTATCCTATCAGTTTATCCAGTACCCCATAAGCATTCGTTCATCCCATTTATCCTGTTTATCCTATCTGTTTATCCTATCTGTTTATCCTATCCATTTATCCTATCTGTTTATCCTATCCGTTTATCCTATCTGTTATCCTATCCGTTTATCCTATCAGTTTAACATATCCGTTGATCTTATCCGTTTATCCTACCAGTTATCCTATCCGTTTATCCTATCCGTTTATCCTATCCGTTTTCCCATTTATCCCGTTTATCCTATCCGTTTATCCTATCCGTTTATCCTATCCGTGTATCCTATCCATTTATCCTATCCGTTTATCCTATTTGTTTATCCCAGCCGTTTATCCAATCCGTTTATCCTATCCGTTTATCCCGTTTATCCTACCTGTTTATCCTACCTGTTTATCCCATCTGTTTATCCTATCTGTTTAGCCTATCCGTTTATCCCATCCGTCTATCCTATCCGTCTGTCAACCCATCTATCCATTAAGCCATCCGTCAATCCATTCCTCCATCTATCTATCTATCTATCCTGTCTGTTTATCCTATCCATTTATACTATCCGTCTATCCTATCTGTTTATCCCAGCCATCTGTCCTATCCATCTATCCTATCTGTCTGTCTATCTGTCTATCCATCCATCTATCTATCATTCAATCCATCCGTCAATCCATTTATTCATCTATCTATCTAAGTTTCTATTTATCCTATCCATTTATCCTATCCGTTTACCCCGTTCGTTTATCCCATCCGTTTATCCTATCCGTTTATCCCATCCGTATATCCTATCCGTTTATCCCGTTTATCCTACATGTTTATCCCATCTGTTTATCCTATCCGTTTATCCTATCTGTTTATCCCATCCGTCTATCCTGTCCGTCTGTCAACTCATATATCCATCAATCCATCTGTCAATCCATTCCTCCATCTATCTATCTATCTATCCTGTCTGTTTATCCTATCCGTTTATACTATCCATCTATCCTATCCTACTGTATATCCCATCCATCTATCCTATCTGTCTGCCAATCCGTCTATCCATGCATCTATCTATCTATCTATCTATCTATCTATCTATCTTTCTATCTTTCTATCTATAAGTCAATCTTTTGTTTACATGAGTGTATATTATAACCAGTATTTTATTTACATAAATATAAAACAGATTTATATAATATATAGTAAGTTGCCCGTAGATTGGAGGGAAGAGAATAGAATAATATGAAATAGATACAATATAAGCCCGTGCTACCTGTATAATTAGTTGGAAAGATGCATGAACTATACTGAGATGCAGGAATTGCTGAGTTTCCCAGAAATAGAATGTGGTGCAAAGGGAGGAACTGGCAAAGGACTTGCAGGTGCTGCCCTCTTGTGTAATGTATGTGAATGAGTTGCTGCTTGCAGTGGCCATTCTGTGTACTAAAACTCACCCTGTGGAAGGGAAAATGGCCACCACAATGCAGGCTTTCTGGACCTTGATAGCCTCTAAAACTGATAATAGTAAATTTTCTAATATTGAATTAAACTGAAAATACCAACCGTTGTGCACATCTACAATGGTATCAATGTGTTATGCATATGATAAGAACTTCCAGAGTGGGCTGGTTGAGGCCACAGCATTGGTTGTTTCACCCCTTCAGTAGATTTCAGCACTAAAGCATAATCGCCCTATGCATAGCATAGCATGGGCGATAATAATTACCTCAACAAGGTCAAGATTTTTGGACTAGCTAAGTGCGAATAAGGTCAGGGAAAACATTCAATGATGCAAGTAAAAATCTGGGAAAATACAGAGAATACTTATGTCAGGGATTCAGGGAATTCATTCATCAAATTGCAGTGGATTCCCGGTTCATTTCCCTTTTGTTTCCCCATTTTCCCTAGTTTTTCCCTCCTTTTCACTCCTTTTCCACTTTTCCCCTTATTTCCCTATTTTTTCCCCCATTTCCCTATTTTTTCCATTTCCCCATTTTTCCCCAAAAAGTTGTCTGGGGGGCAACTTGCCCCCCTGCCCCCCCCCCCACTAGCTACGCCAATGAATGCTTACAATGTTCAAGCCTGGGCTTGGAGTGTAGGCCTGGTTTCGGAGTGTAGGCCTGGGCTCAGTGGTCAGTCCAATAATTTAGCCAAAAGGCGGCGTGCAGCAGAGTGGCGCAGTGGAAGCGTGCTGGGCCCATAACCCAGAGGTCCGTAGATCGAAACTACGCTCTGCTAATGCTTTTTCATTTTTCTTGAAATCAGTGCCTTACAATTTAGCATTGGACTTGATTATAAAGCAGTTCATAGAATTTTAGGTTCACAACATTTACTGCGTGAAGGACCTGCCCCAGGGACCTGCCTACGTGCTTTATAAAGGCCTAAATAAGACAAAGCTAGACAAGAAATCTGAACTATTAGGCCTACCTAATTTTAAATGAAAATGTTTCCATTCACCATAAATTCAATTATTGCCATTTTCGCAGCTTTTCTAAGTCACTCAAGAGATTGAGCAATGTTCTCAACGAAAAATTCCATTAGCTAGATGAATACCTACCTTAATAACCTATGTAGGCCTACAGCTCCTTTAGTGCACTCATTCACTAATAGGACCTTAGCGGCTCTTTAGCCCACTTTTAGAATAGAACTTAGTTCTAATTGTGAATCAGTAGGCCTATGCGCCTATGATGCAGTTCAATCACAAATTCACAAACTCACTGACAGCAGACGAATTTCACTTCACTTGTTTCCACTTGTTTCCACTGCGTCCTGTTCCATTCTTTTCACGACGGGTGCTGCTCCCTCGTGAGTCATTAAAGGACGATTTTGGAACATGTGACCTTCAGAAATAACTGTCGTCTGCTAAGGACTTGGGGAGTCCAAATAAAACTGATGATTGAAGACTGTCCTTGCATTTGTGTCACGGAAAGTATCAACAAAATTGAAAAGATTCGCAGTCGACAGGATTCGAACCTGTGCGGGCAGAGCCCAACAGATTTCTAGTCTGTCGCCTTAACCACTCGGCCACGACTGCCATGAAACGATTTAATATAGGCCATACAATTTAATTGTTATCCTGACCAATTAGG
Organism: Platynereis dumerilii; assembly: GCA_026936325.1. Taxonomy (NCBI): domain Eukaryota; kingdom Metazoa; phylum Annelida; class Polychaeta; order Phyllodocida; family Nereididae; genus Platynereis; species Platynereis dumerilii. The sequence goes on along the minus strand of JAPTHN010000009.1, from coordinate 53,274,867 downwards.
CCAAACCAAATTAATTTACAGTATTGTCATTGATTGCATCTGAAGACCTCTGTATCATGCTCTAGGCTGTAAGGATTAATTAGGCTTTACTTTAATTTAAAATTAGGCCTAAGAAAAAAAAGAGCCTGTAGACCTATTTATAAATGATAAAGACATATATAGGCCTATACATGCAGTGTCTTTCAGGGAATGCGGGATTGGCCGAATAGATTATCTATAGACATCAATTATTAAACTTTTCTCATTAGATCGTATAATTTATATGTTAGGGAAGTCAAATACGTCAATAGGAAATCTTTGAAATTTTGGTAAAATCTGCTGAAAAAATAGCTTTAAAGTTTGGCTTGCTATAAAAGACTGAAAGATATTGTAAAACAAATGAAAACACTGTAGTGAAAAATGAACTAGATGAAAATAATGTTACTCATAAAAATACTGTATCTAACTAATGGGCAGTTATAGCCAATAATTTTGTTCAAGAAAGTAACTAAGTGCAAGCCTGTTACAACAGCTACAACTTAAAAATCAAGGCTATATATATATAACATTTTTTATGAAGAATATCTACTCAGCGCATAGACATTAGCCAGCCCTAGCCAGCCTGGATACTGTATCATTCATACTATAACTCCAGCCCTATAAATAATGCAGTAATTTATAGAGATTTATTTAACTATTGCAACTATAAGCTATCTTTAAGTTCATTGTCAGATTCTGCAAAGTCAGAAATGAGTAAACACCATATGCAAATAATATTCAAATCATATGCAAATGAAGGGGTACATGTGATATCTCGAAGCTGATTGGCTACTAGACAGAGCACGTGGTCTGAAGATATGTCAGGATGGTGCAGAAAAAGTTGTTTGTGCAGTTTCAGCCTAGATTTGTACCAAGCTGACTTATCGCTATTATGTTTATCCTACTTTCCTAAGATAATTATTAGATAACTTAAGATAACATATATTGCACTAACAAATTATGCAATAATTAATTTGGGTTATCTGAAATTTAAAAAAAAAAAAACAATTGGAAAGATTTTTTAGTAAAAGCAGACGACCCTTGAATCAGCAATGTAAAATGGAAAGATAGAATTCAGATATAGGCTAGGGCCTACAGTTGTTTTTGGAAGTAAGTGTGCCCCTCAATGATTTGACATTCAATTCCATGAAGCTAAATAGGTCTGTCTCCATATGGGGATTACGACAGGTATTATCGGTAGGTGGCACTAAAATAAGGGGGAGTGCTATTTTTGTCCACCAAATGACACATTGTCTGGTTTGTTTGCAAAGTAAGCGAAATCCTGTGACCAACAGTTAATAATTAATCTGGTTGTTAACAAGTTACAATTCCCCCATCTGTATGATAACAACACACTTTTCTGTTGAGATGCTGTTTTGAGAACATAATCAATACAGCGTAGCTTACCCAAACAATCAAACATTCAACAATTACACTTAAGTTAGACTCCTTGGCTTGGTCAACAACACCAATCACCTTGTTGAAAGGCAAAGTGGATTCCATCAGAGCACCTATTGCTTGGAAACACCACCTGTACATAAATTCGGAACTACAAATGGAGACAGACCTATTTTGTCTCACAGTCATGCCTACCCAGACTGACCCAGTCGGAGCCCTTTTGCCAAACAGCGAAAGCTGTGAGGAGACTGGCAGAATTCAATGTCATGCATAAGAAAATTGCTTTTATGTTTAAACTCCCCAACTACAGGTCTTTGTGACAGTTAACATAAAAGTAAGTATGTAAAATCGTAATAGACAGTTTAATGTTATAGTTTCAACAATCAGGGCAGTTTTTCCACCATTTGGGCCAATAGCCTATTAATTTATTAGTGGCCTGGCAGTTGTTGCATCTGATTTTGGGCACAGTTCACGTGCAGTTACAGATCATAAACTGATAGATTTTAAGTAAAGGTACACTTCCAATCAACAGAATTGTGTTTTCCATAATTAAGAAAATGCTTGTTTCTTCTTCTTCTTCAGCTCAGTTTCCGCTCAATGCGGAGAACGTTCGAACCCCCTTCTACCAAATAAGCATCGAGGTTTTATAGTCTATGGTATGCCTACTAATTAAAAGCTTAAGGCTTAATCAGCAGTTCATGTGAAATAAACGACAAAATCAAAGCTAGTTCAAAATAACTTTTTAATAATGAACATAAATTAACTTTGTGTATTCTCTGGTGCCAGTTTGTTTAACAAATGTTTACTTTCACAACAAAACATGCATACAAAATGTACAAATTAGACAATCACCGTGATTTTGTTATCAATGTTTCACAAAATTTATAATAATTGAAATTTTAAAGTGTGTGTTTTAACTTTTAGGCCAATACATTTCCTTTTATAGAAGGCATACGTGTCTATTGCCACATTTACCATTTCAGTATCTAAACAGGCCTGGCCTACATGCTTCACCGATACTGCTATACAAAGGTATTGAATGCCAAGGTGAAAAAAAGTAATGTCAATGTTTGTAGGTTAACCGTCAAGCATAAACCATGTATTTGCAGAATATATATTCATATATATTCAAAAGCAGTTATTTGTCCATAGAAAAGCACTTTGTTGATTTTTAAAGCCCAACTATTTAGTAGTAGTACAAAAGACAATTTGAAAACATGTAATACTATATTTAGAACAGAGAAGTGCAATGAACTATTATAAATTTGAATTATATTATAAATATATTTAAAGTTTCTGAAAACTACAAAGTGAAATCACAAACATGAATTCATCGTATTGTCTGGTTAATTATTTAGGGAAATGAATGTGACGAATTGACAGGTATGTCTAAGGATTGTTGAGACTTATTAACATTTTACAAAAGATATATATATGGCCCAGGGCTTATTAGCCATATATATAGTATGTACCCTGCAAAATATAATACATTCAAACTATACATGTAGACAAGATGTATATACCTTCAAATCACAAAATAGACATTTAGACTAGATATTTCATATAATTCTTTTCTATGTTAGATATTAACTCAGTGTACTAGGCCTATATTACATATCTACGTTGAAAACTGGCCCAGTGGCAGTTAAACCATACAGGCTTGCAACAATTCACAAAATATATTGAAAAATATTCATACATATCCATTATATAATGCCTAAATTATATATATGTGATCAAAACTTGACATTATACAGCACAAAATTTAGGCACAATCTTGGATTTTTCAAATTCATATTTTACATCATAAACATTGATGAAACTTTACACCAGACCAAAATATTTACACACAAGTAATACTTTTAGATTCGACAAAAAATAATGTATGCACCCGTTATACACCACAGCAATTTAACATTTATATACACTCACGGAATAAAATATAAGATTAATATATAATTAACAATTTTAATTTGCAATTCAATTGCTCTAATTAATTATTTACAAATTAATGCCAAGCATCTCAAAGTCATTGCCAATGCCAACGTGAATTGAATTTAAATTCAAAGTTCATACACAAATATATCACAGAAATTTATTTTGGACAATGTAAACATGTGACAAAAGCGTGTTATTTACATAATTACAAAATAAACAAGTACAAAAAGCTTATGTTATTATTTTGTGTCATTCAACTTAGTAAATTATGAATATTATTATTTCAAAAACATAAATGTTATGAGAGTCAGTGTACAATTTAACAGGTTGTTATACTAGTAGTAGGCCTATACCAGCAACCAGCTATTACCAGGTATAGCTGAGCATGCTCATGGAAAGTGCAGCACTCTTGGCTAAATTCTTGCCAAGACAGCTGATTATGAGATAACTGAGACGATGTATGAATGTGGTTTACGTCCTGTATTTTGATAACCTAGGACAAGCTAATAAGGAGGACACAGCAATTAGGTGAAGCATGATTCAAACTGCTGTCCAACATTATTAAGTCCAAGTTATCCGTCTAAATGGGAATCAAATTCATGACCCACCCATTATTTGGCCATTACAATGATTGAGGAGTACCTTTACCCCATGTGAGGGATCTTTTTCCTTTGTTTACATCTATTATAATCACTTATCACCAAACATCAAGACATTATCAGTACTTCGCCATGCAGTAGCTTAGGACTGTCCATGACTATAGTGATAACAAAGTAATCATCAATGTTAAAGTGCCTGTTATCACTAGGTATCAGGATTATCCACAGGCAATAACACTTCATCATTATCTCAAGATGCTGTGAGCTTTTTCTGCTGTCCTAAATTTGTGAAACTTCACACCCAGAAATGGCACAGATATGCGAAAGGCTCACGTGCAATTTTTAAAAAAATAGAATCCTAGAATAAATAGGTGAAATAATTCTACACAGCGGAGGAAATATAAGGTCTCGTGTCACAACAACAGGACTGTCCTTTCTTTTACTCCATAAAAGAGCACCCAATTTATCACCGAATACGAGTACCTATATGTTTGTAGTCGTCAGTGTTTGTTTGTTTGTCTGTGTTTTATGCCTCTGCAGCACCTTAGTGGGCAATATCGAGGCAGGCCACTGTATGATGATGAGATGAGAAGACTGAGAGTCTGGCACATACCCTATTAATTCAGGGATGCCCAGGGTCTTTCAGTTGCCCCAGCATAGAATACTGGATACAACCCGCCTCCATTTAAAGTCCCATGGGCTCGGACTAAAGTGAGTTCCCAGGGTGATGTAGTCGTCAGTGACATCACAACACGCCCTATCCATCCCATTGAAATGAACTATCAATTTGTCTTGGGTAACTTGTGACCTCAGTGATGATGAGTGGTTTGACTCATTCAGTGACTTGCCTTGATAGCATTTAAAATATAAGATATGACCTCACCGACCACCCATGAGTCACAAAGAATGACATGCAAGAATAGGGATGTGACCTCACAAGGAACATTTCAATGCATTTCTGTAAGTACTTGTAATTATTCGGCTGTACATAACAGCGGTGAGTGTAGGATATGACTTAGCGCATTTAGGTAAAGTCATGTTTCTTCAGCGCAAAAGTAGCCAGAGTTTAAATAAAATGTAAGAACTTGTGGATCGTTCGACAAAAGGATGTTGTACATTTAAGCGAATGTCAAGCTATACAATCTATGATCCCTAAGTGTAGGAAATATATTTTTTACAGGACATTTATAATGCTACCACATCAAAGTTCAATCATTCAATAGGTCACTTGGTACAGATTACAGCGAACTAGTGTAACTTTTTTTTTATAAACAATTCTAGATATTGAAGTAGCAAAATATTACATCCTAATTTAGAGTTATCAATAGGATAGCTGGATACAATATTACATACATTGACCAGACAAATATCCTGCTTTGAAAATGTGTGACAACAACTTTTCCTGGAAGTTGATTTTCACAGATGTGATAAAAACTTTTCTTGGAAGTTCATTTCCACAGATGTAAGCCTACAAAGTGATTCAGGAAACACATTTCTGAAGTAATGGCTAAAACCGGGTTTGTCAATGTTCTTGGTAACTTATGCCGCCTTCCACCATTTCGGATGTGGACCAAGATGGTCCTTAGATGGATGATTGGACCTTTACATCCTGCATTTAAGCATTTGATTGGCTAATCAGGACAGGAGGATATTGCAATGATGGATGTGGACCAAGCCCTGGACTGCCCAAAATATTGGACCGCATACAAAAATCGGAATCCGGTCGGTACATTTCTAGTAGATCATAATCCAGTCAAATCCATTTTTTTCGAGATTTTTCAGTGCAAAGGTAGAATTTTACCCCTGCTGCTGAACAAAGAGCTTCTTTGGACGCCAAAGTTACTCACAATTCTGGCCTTGCCTAGAAATTTCTAATTTGCCACACCAAAACAAGACCAGCTTGAAATCATGAGAATGAGGCATAATTAAGAGTGCTGCACTTTCCAAAAATATCAGACAAAACTGTCACAAAAATCACAAGACTTATTTACACGTAGTGGCGTTCCTATGGGGGGGCATGGAGGGCACAGGCCCCCCATATTGGACCTGTGCCCCCCCAGGTGCCCCTCCATATGAACTTTCAAACTCTGGTTAAATATACAGTTAGTATAGTTGGTGCCCCCCCAGAGAATCGCGTGCCCCCCCCCCCGGTACCCCCCCACTCGAGACCCCCAGTTACGCCACTGTTTACACGTGATACATCTGAACAAGGTAGTCAAGGTGAAACAGAAATAGCTTATCTGATATAAGAATATTATCTTTATAGCCGTATAAGATTACAATCTGTAAGATCACAATAATCAATAATATTTTATTTTCAAAATTCTATAAAATTTCAGAAAATCATAGAATGATCAACTAGAGTTATGGACATTTTTGCATAATGTAAATTGGAAATCATCCCAAAAAAGTCAGAAAAATACTAAGCTTTTTCAGAATAAACTTGTATACTCCTGAAAATACATAATTTGTGCCTAAAAGCGAATTAGTAGTCAATGCTTTGATGTTCAAGGTTAATTTTTAAACAATTATTGATCTAATTACTGGTCAATTTTATTGAATTTATGTCAATGGATAAGCCACTGACATTTGAGTTCTTCACATCAAAACTTTGTAACTTCTGAAGACAATTAACATTTTGTTACTTCTACAATTCATTTGCACACAGAATACAATTAAAGGTAACTTTCAACTTTGGCTTATATTGAACTTTTAAGATATATCAAAGTTCAACATTCAGATAGTGGCCTCTCCTTGTGCCAAAAATGAAGCAAAATTAGTTACAAAAACAATAGAGTATTTTTTCGGAAGGTTGTTCATGAATGAAACAATGGCATAAGTAAAATGGCATATCATTTTACATAAATCTATAAATATGATAATTAGTGATGCACGGATAGTGAAAATAGCCGGATACTGGATACCGGATAATCCGGCCACACCAACTGCTGGATACCGGATAGTAACCGGATAGTTGGAACCGGATAGTAAACATACGAAAATGGAAGTTTTTCAGCATAAATTTGCGGTTGATTATAAATATTTTCTCTGGGAGCCAAAAGATATCATATCCGGCAGGAGGACTGTTCCTCTGATGGAAGTCATGGAACATTTTTTGCAATGTTCTGTTGCTGAATTACAATTTTGAATATGGTTACATCATTTTTTTTACTCTTTTCTGGCAACATTCATTATTTGTAATCAAAGTTCTTTTAGCTTTTCACTTATTTTTGAGCATCCCAGATATCCGGTTCTGACACCCTTATTTCAGCTATAAACAGGACCCAAAACAGGGGTTCTACAGACGTCTAGAATGTCTACAGCCATCACTTTTGTGACCTCTTGAGACGTCTGTTAATGGACAATATTTGGCCAATCTAGACAAAAATCATTAATTTCTGTATTTTCCAAATATGGTCATATGGCATTAGAGGTTCATTTCTGAACAATTACAGACGTCTGGAACACTCGAAATTCTATGGATAACAGACAGTCTATACTATGCCATATTAGAACCTTTACAGACGTCTCCAAGTAATGAAAACCCATGACATCCAGACAAATCACTGAAAATCATAATATGGAGGCATCTCTAGACCACAGAAAATAGTTAATTAGGGTCTAGATTGTAGTCTGTAGCACTGATGTATCTGTCGCCTACAGACCGTCTGGATATAAAAAAAAATCAGCCCCTACAGACGTCTCAGTGGACCCTAAACAGAACAGCTGCAGACGGTCTAGATATCCTATAAAATTAGCCCTTACAGACGTCTCAGAGAAACCTAAACTGGCTACCTCTAGACCCTCTAGACGTCTGTAGGGGCTACAAAATGAGCCCTGTTTATATATGCCTTATTTTGCCGGATACCGGATATCCTGCAAATTCCAATATCCGGCCAGATACCGGATACCTGGCCGGATATCCGTGCATCCCTAATGATAATTATACTGGAGTTCCAAAGACAATGAGATTTTTGAGGGTTTGTTGGCTATATTTAGACTGCAAAAGTTAAAACATTACACAGACTCAAAATATAAAATATTCTCGTATAATATCTCAATCAATGTTCCAACATATAATAATCAAATTGAGATAACGCCCCTTATTCTTTACAGTAAATGACAAAAGTTTGGTCACCCTTTTACGATAACTTAATTTTTAATTAACAGTTGTAATGAGATCATTTCATTTGCATAATTAACTGCAATTTTCAATCTGAGTTGACCGTACTATCTATCTGTCTATGCGTCTGTCGGCCAATACCTCAGACAAATTTCCCATCATTATATTCCGGGGTGACCAAACTTTTGACTTATTGTAAAACAATGGACCTTGATATGATAATGCCTTTTTCCTGAAATTATATATAATGTCATATTGCAGCATAGACGACTGAGTGAAAAATGTAACAATTGTGCTATTAAATATACATATATTGTAACAGGTTAACAACTTAATAGGTGTCATTACTAGATAATTGCCACCAAAAAATATAGCAGATTTTTGTAATCACAATTAACATCAGGCTTCATACAAATTTACAGTGGTAATACCATGGGCTTTATTTGGCAACTAAACATAACACATTCCATTTAGACAGCCAAATAATGTTGAATAAACTTTGATTAGATTAAACTATATTTATAATACAAAAATGAGTATAAGTTAAGTGTTGGCATCACACCACAGGTTTTCAACCTTTCGGTTATCCTTGACTATTATATAAGTAACTCTTTTGGCCCTTTCAGTAATTTGAAGTAGTCCAACCTTTTGTCATGGTTTGGTAACCTTGACAACAGTATTCTCTATGATTTCTTTTTTTTTTTTTCAATTTTTTTCAATGGTTTCAGTGAGACACCATACGTAACCTGTAATTCGAGCCGTCGTTGTTATCCCAATGCTCTTGTTCTCGAACGCGATAGCAGATTGCGAACTCGACCTCGTTCGGCAAGTGTCCGACGCTGACGTGAAAGCCAAACAAGTCATAAGTGGAAGTAGTGTCCTCGTAGACGTACGAAGCGACAATGTCCGTCCACGTCTGCCAATTGTCAGTGGTAAATCGCATGCAGACGTCCTTCTCCATCGCTAAGTTCCGAACCCTAACAGTTCCGAGAAATGACGTTCCGTCCGTTTTGACGTTCTCTAGACTGACATTCTGTCGACGTAATTTATCCATGAACGACGAGAAGTCTGCAGCAGGTTGGGGAAACTCCAACCGCAGTTGCTTGTAACGTCCATGGATGCCGTATATATCTAGTGATGTCATATTAGGAGCCCGAGAGTTTTCCGAACACGGCATGACTCGGATTTTAGAAAGTGGCATTCCATTATCGTCCGCGAAAGTCACTTTTCGTCGGACTCGGTGTCTCATTTTGGCACTGTCCATAGACATCGCTCTTTTGGGAGGCCCCTTGCACAGATGACAATGTGCAGCTTCACATGACGCATCATCGTGGGTTTCAGCTTCGAGAGTATTAGAGAAATCGCTCAACATGGCTGTAAAACCACCACGATGGCATTGTCCTTTCGGCTTATTCAACAACATCGTTGCTACCAGATGACTAGAGTTGTTGTTGGAGTTACAGTTCGTGTTCACATTTTCCGAAGGACTTTCACTCTCAAAAACGGAATCGTCATCGTCACTGGTGTCCATTTTGATTACTCCGTTGAAGCATTTCATTCCGTTTTTCGTGGTTTCCTTCATCTTGCAGACGACTCTGCGGTTGCCGCCATCTTGATTTTGGCTTTGAACTTTTCGCGAACCTTGCACCTCGTTCTCACTGGTCAATTCTTGCTTCAGGCATTGCAAATCTCTCCGTAAAGAGGCCAAATCCTCGTTAAAAATATGAGCTTTGCTAAAATTGAACACGTTGACAGGACACTGGGACCCATACCTGTGGGGTAGGGACCTCGTCCGCCCAGGCATACAGGTAAGAGCTTGTGACGTCATAGTGCTGCTCTCATTGTTGTTGTTGACGTCAGAGACTGAGGGTTTAGTGACCTCATCCCCTCCACATTCATCAGCCTTAATCAGGTACATTGCAAAGTCAAAAGGCATGGTGGTATAAGGCATGAAGATATTGTATCCTCCTATTTGAAATTAAAGTCAGATTCCTTGTTTTCAGTTCAGTAACTTGGAGATTTTTCAATGATTATCAAGACTGTAAATTTCTTGTAAAGTTCTCTTTAATATTAGCTGAATGTAAATTGTCAGATTACAATTTTGTGCAGTTTTCAATCCTGAGGAAGCTTTTCAAATACTTGCAACTTAATATAATGCAATTTTTTCATAGCAGATATAATAATCCAACCTGTGCAGTTTCTATCGATATTACAACAAGCCAAAAATAACTTGTTTTTCCTTGAGATAGAAACTTCCTGAAGCATAAATTCCAGAGCTCTCAGCTGTTACAACTTCAAAATTTCTTGTTACTGTTGTCAGTGGTGAACTTCACAGTCTTGCAAAACATAAAACTGTTAACTGGCACTCATAATAATTATCAGCTATTAAAAGTGAGCTGTTTTATCAAAATAATCTTTTAATCCAAAGTTGCATGTATCACAGTGCTGCAAGCTATTGGCATAGTTCTCCCAGCCAGCCCACTGTCTGTTGAGTCTGTTGACTAGCCTGACTGTGTAATATGTTATCACGGTCAGTTGACTGACCTATTTCCAGTGCGCATGCTCAGTCCATCAGCCAATAGTCAGTGTGAAGGTAAAGTTCACTCTACACAGATGTTGCAGTCTGAAAAGTAAACAACACAAGAATTAGTAACTTGTAAGCCCTGGGGCTACAAGCATGATACACTATTAAATGACACCAATTAATTGTTCAAATAGGTAGAATAGATAGATAGATAGATAGATAGATAGATAGATAGATAGATAGATAGATAGATAGATAGATAGATAGATAGAAAGTAGACAGTAGACAGACCATAGGCGTACGGGAGGGGGGGGGGGCAGGGGGGGCGGTCGCCCCCCCAAAAGTTTGGGAAACAGTAAGATTCGGGCAAAAAGGCTAAAACATTTGGGCAGATGATTAGGTAAAAACTATTTTAAATTGGTGATTTCCAGGCTATTTCACTTGAAATGGTATTAAATTTAGATCTCGAAATTCGGGCAAATGTCGCTCGCCCCCCGAAAATTGCGCGTCCCGTACGCCTATGAGACAGACAGTCCAGATAGATAGATACATAGATACATAGATAGATACATAGATAGATACATACATAGATAGATACATACATACATAGATACATACATAGATACATAGATAGATAGGTAGATAGATCTATTTATAGATAGATCTAGACAGATATAATCAGGAAGAGTGGGAGGGAGGAAGAGAGGGAAAAATTGGTCAAGAATTCACAAAGAAAGGGAGGAAGGTAGAAAGGAAGAAAGGGAAAAGTTAAATAGATAGATAGATAGATAGATAGATAGATAGATAGATAGATAGATAGATAGATAGATAGATAGATAGATAGATAGATAGATAGATAGATAGATAGATAGATAGATAGACAGATGTGTTAATTTAGTGCAACCCTCCACACCAAGTTCTGGGACTTTCGCGGCTTGATTGATGAGATGGAAGAGAGAGAGCAGGAGTCCTCAACATGTTACACATTTAACAATGTGAGGGATCTTTTACTTGCTCAGCACAGACACTGACACAAGGGGCCACAAATTTGATGTTTCTGAGTTGTCTCATCCGAACGACATCCAGCTGGGACTTTGCCCATGAAGGTCCACTTGTTAAAATTGCAGGTTCCGTTCTTGGTTGAAATTTCAGGGGCGGACTGGCCCATGCAGCAGAGTGGCAGCATGTGCCCCCTGGGGGGGTTACTCACTATGTTTAAGTGTACACCTATGCTCGGCTCAGTAGGCCCCCTTTTTCAACTGAAAAATTCCTAAAGTTGGGTCCAAAAATCTGGCATAATTCCTAGAGTTGGTCCCTAAATTTGATTATGAACTTTTTTCGAATTGCGATGCTACTTTTCGGTGAAAATCACAGGTTAATATCTGGGTAAAAAGGACAAATACCATTGCGGCGACAAGAAAAATTCCTGGAGTCGGGGTATATTCGCGACGACGGACCGTCTAGCACCGGGTCTCGTTGCCGAACTTCCAGCCTAGCATACGTATCAGAAAAAAATTTGAGTACCCCCCCAGGATGTGCCCATCCACGAAGGGGTGCCCACACAAGATGTCAAAAATAAATAAAAGCTTTCAGGACAAGAAGACAAGGAGCAAAACTGGTTTATGATTGCGTGATGCAACCAAATTAAGTTAAGAGATAGACAGGTAGACAGACAGACAGACAGATGTATATACTGATGCAATGGATGCTATATCCATTCATCTCTATATATATCTTTCAATCTACAGATCTAGGCCTATCTATATATCTTTACTTGCCTATCTATATCTGTCTGTCAATCGATCTATTCTTATCGATCAAGTTTAACAGATGTATCAATCCATTTATTATGATTTATATCCATCATTTTGTTTGTAGATCTGCAATGCTTTAACCTAATTTACAAAAATAGCTCAGACAAGCAAACATTTGTTAGGCCTAGGTGGAGACCATTCAATATCCCGGGGGGCTTGGAGTTTTATTTCAATGAATAATTTCTTGCACAGTTTTGGCGAAATAAATTAAATTATTTTTGTACTTTTTTCTCTACAAGGTGTTGCTTGACTTAGGGGACTTCGCGCTAGAAATAAATAATCATTGTGAAATAAATAATTCCCCCTAATTATTAAATGGTCGCCCCAAACCAGATAGGCTGTTTTTTTAAGGATACATGATACAGAACACTCCTGCACAGTTGATTGTCTGGGTTGGTATAAAATAATATCAATTGTAGTACATTCAAGTTGAAAACACTTGAAAAATCCCATTTTCAGTTCAATAACACTTGAAAGTTTTACTATAGGAAATAGGTAACAAAAATTGTCGGATTTTATCAATGAAATAAAACAATCAATTGTTTTTTTGTATCATTGCCAGAAAAATACATATTCATGTGTGTTTTTACTTGGATCCAAATTTTTTTTTTCAGATCATACCACTTTATGATATCCATTTCTTGGTAACTAAATTACTTTGTATAAATCTTTAAGAGTAAAAATTTATCAAATTATCATAGAGGCAAAAAATACTCAATATACGATGGCAAAAAAAAAACAATGTTAAATGGCACAGCATAGTGGTATGTAATTTTGACAACAACGGAAAATTAGAAATACACATAATATCTACCTGCTTATTTTAGCTGTCTCAAACACAAACTTCAACGACCGATTCCTATGTTTTTGCTGGTTATTCCTGCAAAGCTCACTTCAAAGTACGAGTTGCTACAGGTATCATCCTTAAATTGGTATTTTTCAACCCTTAATTCCACTTAAGACTTAATTGCATGCTTGACCGGTCACAAGTGCTTAAGAAGTCTTTAAAGTTGTTGTCCAAATGTTTTATTGTTTTTATTTGTTCTTTGTTTTAGGATTATCAGATTGTAAGATGTTGTGTAATAATTGGCTTCTGTTCAATAACAATTACTCAGATAAGCTTTTACAGTTTTTTTTATCAGTTTTGAAGTTTCGTGGTCAGTTTTGATGTTATGTTTTCGCATACAGCTGACCCAGGTGGATTATCAGACAGACAGACAGAGAGAGACAGAGAGACATGGATAGATAGATAGATAGATAGATAGATAGATAGATAGATAGATAGATAGATAAATAGATAGATAGATAGATAGAGATAGATAGATAGATAGATTGATTGATTGATTGATTGATTGATTGATTGATTGATTGATGTAGAAAGATATGTAGATAGATCGATTGATAGCTAGACAGATAGATTGATAGATTGATAGATTGATAGATTGATAGATAGATAGATTTATTTTATTTTTTATTTTTATTTTAAAAATATTTCAACTGGGTGACACATCCACAATAGGTTTTTCATGTGGCCCAGAAATGATTAAAAACAAGTACAATATATTGTAATAAATAAAATAAACAGAATGATTAACAAAAAACATTTCTAGCGTTTCTTTTAAATTGTTGCAATGTCCCTGAGTTTTGAGTGGCACCCGGAAGATTGTTCCAAGTTACAGAACCCCTATAAATAAATGACTTTTTCATAACTTCGGTTTTACATTCCGGAACATGAGTATTCATCGTATCATTAATTCTTGTGCGAACATCATTACTTTCACAGGCCATAATAACAGAGTTTGCTAAGTAATCAGGAGCATCACCATGAATACAATTAAACATTTGAACTGATAAAAAGTAATCAATTCTTTGTGAAATTGTTTGCCATTTTAATTCTTTAACAAGGTCAATGCCTCTTGTATTAATAATATCAAAATTTGAGCAAATAATTCTTGCTGCTCTATTTTGCAGCCTTTGGATTTGTTTGATATTAGAATTTGAGCAGCCCCATATGGTACATGCGTAATCAAATATAGGCTGAATGTAAGTCTTAAATGTTAACATAAGTATAGATTTTGGAACAATAGTTCGTAATCTAGATAACCATGACAATTTGGCAGACAATTTCTTAATAAGTTCATTAAAATGTAATTCAAATTTGAGTTGTTCATCAATATAAACACCAAGGTATTTTGTGCAAAGTACATTTTGAAGACTTGTATTGTCTAAATTAACAGAAAGTTGATTTCTTTTAGAATCATCTATACATCGTCCTATAAGCATAGCATTAGATTTTTCAACATTAAGAACAAGTTTATTTGCACTATACCAATTCAAGACATCAGCTAGTTCATCATTAAGTTTTGAAGACAGATTATTTACATTTTCATCCTGAACATAAATAATAGTATCATCTGCATACATAGTACAGCGACCATTTTTTACAAATAAAGGTAAATCATTCACAAAAACCATGAAGAGGAGCGGCCCAAGAGTTGATCCCTGCGGCACGCCTATATATAGATAGATAGATCCCTGCGGCACGCCTATATATAGATAGATAGATAGATAGATAGATAGATAGATAGATAGATAGCTGTACATATTTGATCATGAAACTATTTGTCTCTATCTTACTATCCATATGTGTTACAGCCGCCATTGTTACAAAGTGCTGTTTTAATTATACAGCTATCTATCTATCTATCTATCTATCTATCTATCTATCTATACCTGTACCATATAGGCCTGTAATACCGATCTATTTGTTTGCATAATTTCTGAATATTTCCATTTCAATATACAATTTAATAGAAGATTTAGTGAACATTAAGACAATGACTTTAATGAGTTTTAATTTCATGCAACAAATTTAATACATATTGGAAAGATGTGACGGCATTTTAAAATCCTAAATTTTGCAAAAATAATGCAATATAGGTCTACTACACACATGATAACGTAAGCTTCATATAAATGATGCAATTCACAGGTAATGCCTAGAATTTCCAGAAAAAAAACTGATAAATTTGTAAAATGAAATAAAAAGATTTAAAATGATTATTCATACTTACAAATCACACTTGAAGTGGTAAACAACATCCTTAACTAATTCCTGGCTGAATAATAACACCATTTGACTTTATTGAGCATTTTGAGTTCAACTAAGGTGAGGTATAGGACAGAAAGACAACACTACTCTCAGCTACCATTGGCTGGCCCAGAAACATGCTTTCTGCATATGAAGCCCACGTGGCTAGGGCATGGTAGATGCAGGTCTGGAGATCCTAGAACACTTTCACAAAAAAATAAAAGAAAAACATCTTCTAGCAAAAAATTGCATCATCTGCACACGTGAAGTTGAGATATAGTGTTTTACTTTCACGTGATGTAAATAAAAATCATAATCCTGTTACTTTGAAAACTTTTAATCAATTTTCACTGTTTTGTAAAGATTGATTGAAGTTCGTTTCTGATAAATTTATATCAAATTTCCATATATATGATGTTGTTGAGGATTTCTGTGAAATTTAATGCACTTGTCATGATTTCTGGTTATGTGTTTTACTTATAAATCAAAACAAATTTTCCCAAGAAGTTGTTTATTGTAAGTTTTCTTGAAATTCATTTTAAAACTTCCTTCCTTGAATTGCTTTATTCTACAACAACAAATTCATCAATCGATCTACATTCCACTGGCTTCGTCATTCTGTCAATAATTATCGTCTATCTAGTTAATATCCTTCCTTAGCTTTCCTTCTATCTATCTGTTTATAAACATATATTCATCATTCAAGCTCCTCCCCCTCCCCAACTCCCTTTTACTTCCTTCATTCTTCCCTTCCTCCCTTCTTTCCTCCTTTTCTTCTTTCGTGAAGTCATTCTTCCCTCCTCCTTTTCTTTCCCCCACCCTCCCTTGCTTCCTTGCTTTCCTTTCTCACTATCCGTCTGCCTTGCATTTCATCCCTTCCTCCCCCCTTCCTCCCTCTCTTTCTTCCTTTCTACTCCCTATCTCCCTTCCTCCTTCCCCAACCCCCTTGCTTTCATTCTCTATTTCTCCCTTTCTCTCCCCCTCTCTTCTGTTCTTCTTTCCTTTCTTCCTTCCTTTCTTTCTTCCTTTCTTCCTTCCTTCCTTTCTTCCTTTCTTTCTTTCTTCCTTCCTTTCTCCCTTCCTTCCTTCCTCCCCTTTCTCCCCTCCTTCCTCCCTACCTAGTTTCTCCCTTCCTTTCTTCCTACCTTCTCTCTTTCTCCTTTCTCCCCCTTTATCCCTTACTTTCCTTTTCTTCCTTCCCCTTTCTCTCTTCCTCTCTCCCTTCCTTTCTTTCCTTTCCCTTCTCCTTTCCTTCTTTCCTTTCCTTTCCTTTATCTCTCTTTCTTTCTCTCTGTCTTCCTTCCCATCTTCCTGCCTGTTCCTGATCCTACTATTCTTTCTATCTCAATTAGATATATCTGAGCTACATCATGCATGCATTTACACCAACCCAGACGGTTCATGGTCAAATTTTATATGAGTTGTATTGCCAAAAGATACACATTTACATAGTCAGTCATCAATATTTTTAAAATGCACAAAAACACATTTTTGATATACACTTAGAAATTCATTTGACCCAATTTACCCTGGACATTGAATGCCTCGATCATGCTAGCTGTTACAATGTAACATAAAAGTGACTCATCTTTTGAAAACAAGTTATTTCTTCACGAAACGTACTTAAAATAGTTATGGTATTTTAAATCTGTGACTAGTTTAAAACACAATATCAACTTTATAGAATGATGATAATGATTTTCCCTTCTTTGTGTAGAGGAATTCTGCACTTATACAAGATATTTAGTATTTTTTACAAAATAATTGTTTCATTCTGTACCTACACCCTTATTCAAAAGGTTCTTGATGGTATATAAAGAAGGGTTCAATTGAATTGAAAGGGTTCAATACTTGATGGGAAGGTCCTATGACAGGACCTTATGCTCCCAAATGGGGAGAAAGGGCCAAAGGGGTGCAATTGCGGGAGTACAGCGCAGCTGGATTATCTAAATGCTGTTGTGTTTGTGGTTGGAACATTTTTAAAAGTAATGATCCTTTTAAGGTTCCTTAACTTCACCAGCTTATAGAATCCTTAAAGGTTCCTATAAAACATTTTTGTTAAGGGTGTAAGACAGAATGCTGCACCTACACTCTAAGAACAAAAAGGGATTAGAACAACCAAATACAATGTAAGGTGCTTCGCCTTGTCACAAATACAGCTCCCCATGGGGTGCCTGGAATCACCTTTTCATAGGGTGCTTGGGAAGCACCCTAGGTCAAAGAACCCTGGGGAGTTTACAAGAACCCTACAAGGTTCTTCAGGGTAAGTGGTTTGAGGAAACCTTTTGGGGTTCATGGCATGAGCAAATTTAGGAAAGGGGCCTCTTATAAGGATGCTTACAAGTGGTCCCTCACTTGGTATATTGTTTATAACTTTCATGTATTATATGGGTGTTCTGTACGGTTCACAGCGAGACAATCTCACCGTCTTTCAAATTGTCTCCGGTTGGTCGTCAGCCTGAAGATTACATTCATCCTCAGATAACTGATGATCATTGTGAGAGGTAAGCAAAGGAGGCGTCTTCACCTTCCCAGCACTTTATAATTGAATGCTCATGTGAGTTGGATATTCTGTATATATGTAAAGATTCTGCTTGCTACATTTTAGTCGGAATGTGTCTGAATTTCAGAGGACTGAAACAATTACACATGAGTTTTAAGCCACATGCATTGTAATTGAAAATGTTCTTTCAAGAGTGTAGTACATATTCAAATAAACATTATTATACATTTTGTTAATTTAATATTAAAATTATGCAAAAACAAATTTTACGAGTTCACGTCTGTTATAGGCGGGGCCACATGCATAACAATTGAGAATTTATTGCAAAAGCTTATCTGATGACGCCACTTGTCCCATGTAAGAAAATATCATAAGCCAGTTCATTAAAGACCTATCGTGATGTAGATTAACCCAATTACTTTACTTACCTCATTAAACAATCCCTATAAAGGTGTGCAATAAACCTAAACACTATATGCTAACCAATTCTGCAATCTTATTTACTGTTGGTAAGACTTCCCGAGTCAGACAAGGAAATTGCTGTTTGCTCAACCAAGACAAAATTCCTGATTCAGATTTGTTTAAAGATGCTGAGTTTCTCAGTAGTACATTAGCATGGGCTGCCTATTGCACTGAGGCTGGTGAATAGTACATTTACCACTCTTGGTCATGATTTTCTGAACTGCTGGTAAATCAGTGTGGCATCTGGTTTCTGGCGGTTCCTCAATTAATGTAGCATTGCCCCTCTTGACAAGTCAGTCTGCTGTACAGGCAGGTGAGAGTAGCTTGGTTGCAGATGGTGAATTTTACGGTGAATGGGTATCAAGTTGGAAACTGGGACAGCTGCCTATTAGTCTGTGTTCAGTAGAAATGCCCACCAATTATTAAGCAGATGTGAAGGAGAGCAGCTCTGGAGTAAATATTGCTGTCAGCTGCCTCACAGATACACCTTCAGCATTCCGTTGAAGCTGGCATGGCTGCACTTACCAGGATATGCGACTAGAGGCAGGTCAGTAAAGTCAGTGGTGTATCTAGGAGGTATGGCCTTCCATAAGGCCTGAGGTTGACACGGAGGAGATAGGAAAAACCAAGAGTGCTGCCTATTCACCTCATGTAATGCCTCCCCCCCCCCCCCAGGCCATTTCTAAGTATGCCCCGGGTCACCACCTTCACCTTCCCACAGCAGACCAGCTTGTCAGTTAGGCACTGCCTGGTATTTTCATGCAATAACCCATCTACCCAATTATTTCGTAATTTTCCATATCAAGTTTCAAAAACCATGGAAGGATGGTGAAGCACCCCATGCACCTTGTAATGTGTGATGCACCTCTCGTGTAATGCACCCTATAATGTGTGATGCACCTTTTTTTCATGCACCCCTTGTTTGAAGCACCAAAACGATGATGATGAACCTTGTGCACCCCAAAGGTTTTTAAATCCACCTTGCAGGTGTTTCGCTCCACCCCTTGCACCTTTTTTTCTTAGAGTGTACTGGGGAAAGTCAGATAGATGGATGGATGTTTGGGGCTTTACGTCCTGTATTTATGCACTTGGTAGGCTAATTAGGACAGGAGGAGGACACGGCAGTGAGGCAAAGCCGCAAAGGATGATTGAAACAGCCGTCCAACATAGGCCGAGGTGACCCAGCAAGAGCTGGATTCGAACCCTGGACCCAGCGATTGGCAGTCCAGCACGCTACCACTAGACCAACCCTCCCCCCGGGGAAAGTCAGATACTTCTTCAGTAAAAAACACTTCATATTTCTATATATTTCGTCTCTCAAAACATACATTTAATTATTTTTATACATCTTGTCTATCTCATGTGCTTACATATATCTTATCCTTCCAGATGACCAGCTGCCTGGGCATTATATCAATAGAAATGTCTAATTATATATCTGATTATTAATAGGCCTACAACATTATTAGGCCTATATGTTAAAATATCTTATAATAATAATAATAACATTATTATGTACTCACTGAAATCCATTATGGACAATACAGTTCAATTCTCTTCTTGAAACATGATAATTCTGTCAGGGCCAGTGTCCCCCCAAGTAGCATCAACTACTTTGGGGGGTATGCTAATTAAAGGGGTGGGGTAAATAAAATTAATTAAGCCTTATCAGATACCAAGACAGTGGGGTGTCCATGTTAATTACTATTTCTGTTAATTGCCACACAGATAATATAGTTATACTGGAGTACATGTTAATTATTACCCCCCCCCCCCATGTCACCAGGTCACCAGGTGATACGTATGTACAGCCCCCCCCCCCCCTTCCCCAACCAATTTATATCTGAAACAACAGAAAATCTAATCCAAAAGCTAGTTTAGGCCCCATTTTAAGCATGTAACTCCTGGACGAAATTCTGTTGATATAGTAGGAAGTAATATCTGGAGCATTAGTTAACATAAAGTTCTATTTTTCTGGAATGGTATTAAAATGGATAGGGAAAAATCTACAAGATTGTATATATCGAGACTTGCAACAGCATTCACAGGTAAAGTTACTTCATCATAATGATATTTTAATATTAGGTTGTTTCTGTTTCTTGTTTTTGTCCTGCAACTGGATCTGCTCAAGTACAAAAAGTTCTGTCAAAGCCTGAAAGGTAATAGCAGGTTTGCCTGGCTGGCTGAACTCTCTGTACATTACGTAACTTTGTCCTTCTGATCTAGATGTCATGTATCAGGTATACATCCACAACTTTCTATCTTGAAACAACATTCAGGTTCCATGAGGCATGCATGCTTCCATTCTCCTTTCAGGGTCACCTGGATAAAATGTCTGAATCTGAATCTGGACCTATGAAGGCGGAGCTATGGGGGGGGCCTGGGGGGGCTAGGGCCCCCCCAAATGGACAAGTGGCCCCCCCACTGGCCCCCCCATTTGAGATTTGAAAATTTTGAAAAAATTATTGGAGCAGCAACAGTCGCTGGAACACGTCCATCTTAAGTTGTGGCTTTCGCTGGTTCTCACTTATACCAAATTTTCTTTAGAATGACAGTTGCCCTTTGAAAAGTTCTAAGGCTGATATCCGTATTTGAACATATCTAGCAATAAGTGTACCGCAGACAAACCTTTTAGGGGGTGAGCGACATTTGCCTGAATATCAGAATCTAGATTCGGTAATATTCCAAAAGAAATCTCTTCAAAACTATTGATTCTTAATTATGTTTTTTTAATTATCTGCCAGAATTGTTTTGCCTTTTTGACCGAATCTTTGTGTTTCCCAAACTTTTTGGGGGAGTGTGACTACTCCCCCTTCCAGTATGTCTATGTATCTAGAAATTCCATGCAACATCTAAAATCAGGGTGCTTTGAGGAAATCTTTTCGTAGCCATTGCTCAGTTAAAGAATAATGCTCCTTTGATTTGAGAGTTTTCTAATAAATGATTTACCAGAGTGATTTGTACAAACTGTTCAATTTTTCATATATGTGCATGGAATTTCCCTACATTTTTGGTATTTCTGTCATTTGCACAAATTGCTACTACCTTTTCCGTATTTGAGGAGCTGGGTAGATTTCTATCAAAATGACTTTTATAAATTTTCGATTTAGACCTAAAATATAAAAAAGATGACATTCTCAGCAGAATATTCTCAAAACTTGTAAAGACAGTTATGAAAAAAAAACAACAAGAGGACCATTTCACTGCAAAAGATACTCTTTGTGAATCATGATAATTGATGAGGTGTCATTGTCATACATTTAATATAGGAACCATAGAATCGGTGTCATTATTTTTTGATAGGTCAAAACTGATTTTAGTGAAAGTATGAGATGCATGGTCATTTTGTTTATCAGTCACAAAAAAAAAGATGGTCAACATTGCTAGTTCATTCGTAAAGAAGCCTTGTAACGCTGTATCAATTTTTATCCATGTAATGCCGCAAAAATGCCGCGAAAGGTTGGCCCCCCTAGTTCAGACCCTGGCCCCCCCTTGGCCCCCCCACTCCTGGATTTCTAGCTACGCCACTGCGCCACTGGCCCTGTTGGAACCAGACTGCTTCTTTCCCCACCCCCTAACTTAATTTTAATCAACATTTAAGGTAACTTAATGCTCCCTCTAATGAAACACAGTATGCTCCGCATTTGCAAATGACAGTGAGCAGTCTGGAAGAACTCAGCATTTATTGAAATCACAGTCGGGGTAGAAAGATAGAAAGTGAGTGGAAACATTATAATATGGTTTATTTAAAAGTATACAACCCTGCATTCCATAAAACATTATTCAGGTTCCATGAGGCATGCATATATGAAGTTTACAACCCTGCATTTTGGATAGTAGGCCTACATGCACAGTAGTCAATGCTAAGTTTAAATCGTTTATACCGCATGTCATTGTGATGCCATCTATACCTGAACCTTACCACTGCCTTTTCTAAAGTGCTCAACCTTTATTCTACTGTTAAAAGCAGTACAACTATTATATTACACTGCGCGGATAGCTACTACCAATAAACACAACTTCAAATCATCACCTTGAATTTTAAGACATATTGAGGCCCATTTAAAAAGATGTTAAGAGAGCACAATTTTTACAAAAGCAAAATGATTGACTTTTCATTTTGGTAAGTTGCGACAAGGCTCCGATCTGGAACTTCAGTTATGAGATTATTTGCATTTGGCACTGATGCAGGCAAAATGACTTTAATTTGGTTCTGCACCATTTCCAATTTCAGACTGTCCCTCCTCCGATGGTGGAGCTTTTCATACGGATCGCAGATTCAATCTAATTTAGACCTGTGTTTGGACAGCAGTTTTAATCATCCCTTGCCAGATTGTTGATTCCTCCTCCTGATTCTGTTCAGGTACCTCATGACAGTTATCCTACTATTGATTCATGGACCCCTCCGTCTTTCCCAACCAAAGTATAAGTAGCTCATCCACAAAAACTTGCATGCAACTTTTTGTCACCGACTAAAAGGTTTTAGGCTGGTTTTTTTAAATTTATATTTCATATTTCCCCCCCCCCCCCAGGCCCCCACCCACATTTTTTTGCACACTACCTGCATCGTTTCATGATCCTTGCAGTCATCCCTCACCATCCAGCACACTGGTTGGAGCTGACACATCAGTAGTTCTTTAAAATCCAATGAATTTGTACAGGTAGTTGCCTCATGTATGGCAATGGGCCTCACCGATCTGCAACTGGGGACAAAGGCCTTAAACTGGTCATCTGGGTTTCCAGTTTAAATTTCTCAAAGAGGGCAGCAGTGTTTAGAAGACTAAATTCACGAGTCCAGTGGGTTTCTGGTCAGGGTATCGGGAGTGTTAGACACTGCTGCCCTCCTAGGGTAATTTTTTGCTGAAGTGGATCAGTCTTGAAATAAATAACTTCTGGTGAAGATTTCTTTTTATGAAGGTGATGTTTGATTTAGGAATGAATAATATTCGGGGACTTTGCGGGCTTGAAATAAATAATTACGGCTGTCGCTACCAAGAAATAAATAATTTCCTGTCGAGGAAAACTCCAAGCCCACCCCCCCCCCCCCCGATTATCAAATGGTCGTCCTCTAAAGAGTACAACGATGTGGTCCAAACTGACTTTTTCATAGTGGGAAGTAGGATACTGCTAAAATTACTTCATGTCGATATTTTAATGCCAGGGTTGTTTCCTCTCTTGTTTTTGTCCTGCAACTGGTGCAACTAGGGCTGCTCTAGCACACAAAGTTCAGGGAGAGGCAGTGAAGCTCAAGTCAGAGGCCTGAATGGTATATATCTATACAGAGGGAGGTAATAGACTGGTGATTTTGAGGATGAGGGACCTGGATGGGGTTTCGTGTCCCTCTGTCCCTTGGCCATTTTACTTTTGAATTCCCTGTCCCTTTCCAATTTTAATAACTGTAATTTTGAATTCCCTGTTCTTCAGCTCTCGGTGGAGTTTTATGTCCCCTTGTCCCTTGACCATTTTATTTTTGAACTAGCATATTACCCGTTAAGTGGGGTAATAAAGATGATAAATTAAACACAGATTGTCATTGAAGCATGAGCAGTGCTATGGAGGGGTGACACCTGGTGCTGGTGATACAGGAAATGTAAATGATTGAAATGGAAATAAAAGATAATGATTGGAGAATAATGATGTTCGAAAAAAAATGACTAAAACAAAATGTGAAGTTTAAGAGAAGACACCCAGATAAGGTTCTTGTAGGAAGTGAAATGAAGCTGCTTACAAGTTTTCATGCCTGAGCAATGAGTAGTCTGGGTGGAGTAGAGTAAAGCATCCGTGAATTAATAGTATGATGATGATGATGATGATGATGATGATGATGATGATTCCCTGTCCCTCACAAACCCCCATCCAGGGCCTCGACTTTGTGCCCTTGCATGGACCTTCCTACCTAGGGTCGACATTATTCCAAATGAAAGGAAAGCAAATTACTTTAGGCTATTGTATAATTTGGTAAATTTTTATTCTTAAAGTTAGTGGTCCACAATGAAAACTGTCCTTATCATTCATGGTAAAATTTGATCCATTATCACCCAAAAGTGAGCTACATAATGTTCACTGATCAGACCCACACCAAAAAATTCCTTACAAAATTTAGATTAATATGAGCCTTGTCTGATGAGTGAACCCCATGTAGCTTGTAGTGAAAACTGGCCTTAAAAGTTTGAATCAGGGAAATTTCAAAATGGCCACCATTTGTTATTGCTCTCTGCACATGCTCAATAGGTCTGAGCATGCTCAGTGGAATCAGGTCACTCCCGGGCATTCTCAGTCCCAAATTAGGTCAGAGCAAATTTTCCATTGCGTTTCTATAGTGTGGTCCCCAGATACACCTAGAAAATAGTGGGCGATGAAATATCGCATGAAAGGTCATGATTTTGACTTTCACTAAGAAATTGGAAAAATTCCCCCTCATATATATATAGGACCCGTAGATTTTAAATGTGAACAAAGCTAAATTTGCAATGTTTCATGCACTTCCATTCGTAAACTCCCACATTGGACATTTTCTTGATCCGCCCCTGATCTGGCTTTACTCTTTGAGCAATACATAAATTTAACCTTCTAATGTATACAGTGTACGTATACACTCACAATCTTGGACTATCATTCAGGGGGCAACCAATGCCAACCATTCCTTAGATTTTTTAGGGGGGAGGGCTTGGAGTTTTCCACAACCAGAAATGATTTATTCTACAGTAAAATTGAGTGTAATTACTTATTAGAGTGTATTTCAACATCTTAAGGTGACTCAAGCGTGGTGCACTGCACATACTTCTGAGCAGCCTGGTTGCCTAGCAACATAGCGTCACAACTGCTGCAGGCCCAATCTTGGATCCACGGTATTTCATGACCTTAGGTAGCTAGTACTGATCTTTCAAATTTGATTGGTCGAGAGAACAATGTAATCAACATCCGCTCATTTACAAACGCTTTGTGACGTCACTCACTACTTGCTTGTCCACTGATATGTGGACAGAAACGAGTCAACATAGCGTCACAACTGCTGCAGGCCTTGCAAAAGTTGTGACGTTACCATTTTCGGCTCTCTTTTTTTAACAGCATGGCAGCCAGTAATTTGCAATTTAAATGAGATCTAATGAAGCTAGAAGCATAATTATTTTTTTAATGAATGCAGTAACACCTACTCTATGCTAGTTCAAAGTCTCAGCTTCTCATCTTTATCCACAGAATTTTCTCGGTTAATTTCAGTCAACTGTGCCTAAAATTGTCTTTATTTCTTTAAATTGACATTGGCACAGTCTTGGTACTGCAATAATAAAATGACTCGGTGAAATGTTTTTATTTTTTGCCATTTGTTTGACAATAACTTGTTTGTGAAATATGCAAATTTAAAAAAAATCTGTATGATCATTTTCCTAAAATTCGATTACTGCCAAAATTGATGCATGCAAAATCTGCAATTAATTAGTGTGTTGGTGCCCTTTGAGCTCTCACAGAAAAAAGTATTTTAACCTTTTTCTTCAAGTTTGTGGCAAATGTATTGGTGTACATGCATTTACACCAACCCAGACGGTTCATGGTCAAATCTGTAAATATGATTGTATTGCCAAAAGATACACATTTACATAGTCAGTCTTCAATATTTTTAAAATGCACAAAAATACATTTTTGATATACATTTAGAAATACATTTGACCCAATTTAACCTGGACATTGAATGCCTCGATCAGACTAGCTGTTACGATGTGTAACATGAAAGCGACTCATCTTTTAAAAACAAGTTACTTCACGAAACGTACTTAAAATAGACGTCATGGTATTTTAAATCTGTGACTAGTTTAAAACACAATATCAACTTTATAGAATGATGATAATGATTATCCCTTCTTTTTGTAGAGGAATTCTGCACTTATACAAGATATTTAGTATTTTTTACAAAATAATTTTTTCATTCTGTACCTACACCCTTATTCAAAAGGTTCTTGATGGTATATAAAGAAGGGTTCAATTGAATTGAAAGGGTTCAATACTTGATGGGAAGGTCCTATGACAGGACCTTATGCTCCCAACTGAGGAGAAAGGGCCAAAGGGGTTCAATTGCGGGAGTACAGCGCAGCTGGATTATCTAAATGCTGTTGTGTTTGTGGTTGGAACATTTTTAAAAGTAATGATCCTTTTAAGGTTCCTTAACTTCACCAGCTAAATAGAATCCTTAAAGGTTCCTATAAAACATTTTTGTTAAGGGTATAAGACAGAATGCTGCACCTTCTGGGGAAAGTCAGATAGATGGATGGATGTTTTGGGCTTTACGTCCTGTATTTATGCACTTGGTAGGCTAATTAGGACAGGAGGAGGACACGGCAATGAGGCGAACGATGATTGAAACAGCCATCCAACATAGGCCCAGGTGACCCGGCAAGAGGTGGATTCGAACCCTGGACCCAGCGATTGGCAGTCCAGCACGCTACCACTAGACCAACCCTCCCCCCGGGGAAAGTCACATACTTCTTCAGTAAAAAACACTTCATATTTCTATATATTTCGTCTCTCAAAACATACATTTAATTATTTTTATACATCTTGTCTATCTCATGTGCTTACATATATCTTATCCTTCCAGATGACCATCTGCCTGGGCATTATATCAATAGAAATGTCTAATTATATATCTGATTATTAATACAACATTATTAATAATAATAATAACATTATTATGTACTCACTGAAATCCATTATGGACCACACAGTTCAACTCTCTTCTCAGAAACATGACTATTCTGTCAGGCCAGTGTCCCCCAGTAGCATCAACTACTTGGGGGGGGGGGGAGTATGCTAATTAAAGGGGTGGGGTAAATACAATTAATTAAGCCTTATCAGATACCAAGACAGTGGGGTGTCCATGTTAATTACTATTTCTGTTAATTGCCACA
Organism: Platynereis dumerilii; assembly: GCA_026936325.1. Lineage (NCBI taxonomy): Eukaryota > Metazoa > Annelida > Polychaeta > Phyllodocida > Nereididae > Platynereis > Platynereis dumerilii. The sequence goes on along the minus strand of JAPTHN010000009.1, from coordinate 53,247,497 downwards.
CAGATAATATAGTTATACTGGAGTACATGTTAATTATAACCCCCCCATGTCACCAGGTCACCAGGTGATACGTATGTACAGCCCCCCCCCCTTCCCCAACCAATTTATATCTGAAACAACAGAAAATCTAATCCAAAGGATTTTTTTTTTCTTTCTGGTAGGCTAGTTTAGGCCCCATTTTAAGCATGTAACTCCTGGACGAAATTCTGTTGATGTAGTAGGAAGTAATATCTGGAGCATTAGTTCACATAAAGTTCTATTTTTCTGGAATGGTATTAAAATGGATAGGGAAAAATCAACAAAATTGTATATAGAGACTTGCAACAGCATTCACAGGTAAAGTTACTTCATAATAATATTTTAATATTGGGTTGTTTCTGTTTCTTGTTTTTGTCCTACAACCGGATCTGCCCAAGTACAAAAAGATCAGTCAAATGCCTGAACTCTCTGTATATTACGTAACTTTGTCCTTCTGATCTAGATGTCATGTATCAGGTATACATCCATAACTTTCAATCTTGAAACAACATTCAGATTCCATGAGGCATGCATGCTTGTTCTCCTTTCAGGGTCAACTGGTCTGGAACTATGTAGGCCCATGCAGTTTGGATCCAGACTGCTTCTTTCCCCACCCCCTAACTGAATTTTAAACAACATTTAAGGTAACTTAATGCTCCCTCTAATGAAACACAGTATGCTCCGCATTTGCAAATGACAGTGAGCAGTCTGGAAGAATTCAGCATTTATTGAAATCACAGTCGGGGTAGAAAGATAGAAAGTGAGTGGAAACATTATAATATGGTTTATTTAAAAGTATACAACCCTGCATTCCATAAAACATTATTCAAATTCCATGAGGCATGCATGCTTCAGTTCTCCTTTCAGGTCACCTGGAACCGTCCCTGCCTGGACCAATGTAGGCCCAGTTAAAAACCAGACTGCTTCTTTCCCCACCCCCTTATTTAATTCGAACAACAATTAAGATAATTGAATGCTCCTCTATACTAATGAAACTCCCCAGTTGCGAACGACAGTGAGCAGTCTGGAAGAATTCAGTATGGATTGGAATCACAAGGGGGGGGGGATAGAAAGCATCAGTTGCACATCTTTTATGGCATAAATTTACATCTCTGTCTCTGTTCGGGACTGACAAGTGGCAGCAGAATGCTGTCAGTCCCGGGAAAGTGGAATTGGGTCACCATTTGCAATATATACAGGACAGGTCACATGATCAGGTAGCAACGATCAGGCATGGCTACTGGTGAAGATCCAATACTCAGCTTTGAATGGAAAGTTTAGAGATCATTAGGCAAAATAAAGTTTTTTGTAACTTTCGCTTTACCTCTTGCCAAAGAATGGCATGATTTAACCATCAGAAGTTTCATGGTATCCAATCTACTTAAACCAATTATGCATGATAATGTGTTGTCACAAAAGCATCCAAAAAAATCATTATGCTCTCTCACTTAAGAGGGTTTTTTTCAAGAAGGCGATGTTTGATTTAGGAATAAATATTCGGGGACTTCACGTGCTTGAAATAGATAATTAAGGCCGCAAATACCGTGAAATACACTCCTGCTCATAAATATGGAATACTTTTTTGGAAAAAAAGTGTCAAATAAATGTAAATTTCAGAGTGTGAATGTAAGCAAGGTCCATTGTAAAGGTCAAGACATCTTCTCTAATCACTCTTTGAAAGCCCAAACTACATTTTTTGGAAGATTTTTAATTTTTTTGTTCAATGCACCTCACCCTAAAAAACTCCGTGAATTTCCATATTTTGTGCTGCTGTAACTTTTCCTGGGGTTAACGCTGCAGCATGCGTTTTAAACTACAGCATGTTCTTTCCTTTAGTGGTCATTGGAAGTAGCTGCCATTGAATCAGACCATCATGTGCTCCAACAGAAGTTGCTGAAGTTTTCAATTTCAATGGAGAATTTTGAAATATTCCATATTTATGAGCAAAGGTGTAAATTATTTCCAACCGAAGATAAACTCCCAGCCCCTCCCCCACGATTATTAAATGGTTGCCCCCTATATAGAACAACGATGTGGTCCAAACCAACTTTTGTATAGTGGGAAGTAGGATACTGGATCTAAAATTACTTCATGTCGATATTTAAATGCCAGGGTTGTTCCTGCTTCTTGTTTTTGTCCTGCAACTGGTACAACTAGGGCTGCTCTAGCACACAAAGTTCAGGGAGAGGCAGTGAAGCTCAAGCCAGAGGCCTGAATGGTATATCTATACAGAGGGGGGTAATAGACTGGTGATTTTGAGGATGAGGGACCTGGATGGGGTTTCGTGTCCCTCTATCCCTTGGCCATTTTACCACTGTTTACTTTTGAATTCCCTGTCCCTTTCCAATTTTATTAACTGTAATTTTGAATTCCCTGTTCTTCAGCTCTCTGTGGAGTTTTATGTCCCCTTGTCCCTTGACCATTTTATTTTTGAACTAGCATATTACCCGTTAAGTGGGGTAATAAAGATGATAAATTAAACACAGATTGTCATTGAAGCATGAGCAGTGCTATGGAGGGGTGACACCTGGTGTCTGGTGATACAGGAAATGTAAATGATTGAAATGGAAATAAAAGATAATGATTGGAGAATAATGATGTTCGAAAAAAAATGACTAAAACAAAATGTGAAGTTTAAGAGAAGACACCCAGATAAGGTTCTTGTAGGAAGTGAAATGAAGCTGCTTACAAGTTTTCATGCCTGAGCAATGAGTAGTCTGGGTGGAGTAGAGTAAAGCATCCGTGAATTAATAGTATGATGATGATGATGATGATGATGATGATGATGATGATGATGATGATGATGATTCCCTGTCCCTCACAAACCCCCATCCAGGGCCTCGACTTTGTGCCCTTCATAGACCTACCTAGGGTTGACATTATTTCAAATGAAAGGAAAGCAAATTACTTTAGGCTATTGTATAATTTGGTAAATTGCTATTAGGTTAGTGGTCCCCAGTTGTGATACATAGAAAATAGTTGGCGATTGGCCTAAAAGATCGCTTGAAAGTCATAATTTCGACTTTCACAAAAAATTGCAAAAAAAAAACAAAATTAGAAAATTATGGTACCAAGCAAAATCATGACCTTACAAAACATACAAGAAAGACTTCCTGCCTATGGACCAATCAGAATGCAGGGTTTGAGCTATTTTACTCCCAAGAAAACCCCAATAGCCATCGCAACGCATGAAATGGAGCCATTGCATTTTCTATGTGCGTGAGAGTCCTGTCCTAATTAATTTTAAAATTAGGTTTCATGACTGAATAATAATTTGTCTGGCCAAGTTTGCCTTTTTCTGCCACTTTGCCATATAGGCCAGTCCCCCCCCCCCTTATAGGGCCTGTAGATTTTTTATGCAAAAAATGTAAATTTGCAGTATTCTTGCGTTTCTACATTTTCTGGATCTGCTCCCGACTTGGCTTAACCCTTTGAACGATATATAAATTTAACCTTCTAATCTACATGTATATATTTACACTCACAATCTCGGACTATCATTCTGGGGCAACTCAATTCCAATCATTCCTTAGATTTTTTTTAGGGGGCTTGGAGTTTTCATCAACCAGTGGCGTAACTAGGGAGTCACGAGCCGGGGGAAGGGGACACCTGGGGGCACATGATTCTCTGGGGGGGGGGGGCACCCCGGCGCACCCACGGTACTAACTGTATATCTTTAGCCGAGGTCAAGAAGTTCATACCTCAGGTCCAATATGGGGAGGGGGACTGTGTCCCCCCTGTGCCCCCCCCCCATAGGGATGCCACTGACCTCAACCAGAAATTACTATTCTACAGTAACACTGAGTGTAATTACTTACACTGTATTTAGAGTGTGTTTCAACATCTCAAACATAACTGAGCCAAATTTTTAAAAAACGCGAAAATATTTCCAGGGCTCTATTTTTGTGGAAATGCTTTAGATGGGCATTTGAGTGTATGTGTAATTAGTTGTTAGACGACTCATGTCCAATGCACTCTGGTATAATTTCTGTGATGGGATCACATGCAATCATGTTGCAACCCCTATTTCTCTAGTGTGCATCAACTTGCGCCGGTACTTAATTGACTTGTGATCCTGTCACAGAATATCTAGCACTGCTAGCACTAGTCCGAGCATTGCTTCTGATCCCCTTTCTGCCATCAGCATCATAGGCATATGGGACGGGAGAGGGGGGCAGGGGGGCAGTCACCCCCCCTCCCAAAAGTTTGGGAAACAGCAAGACTCCACTTGCAAGACTCTGGCAAAAAGGCTAAAAAATTTGGGCAGATGATAAAATAAAGACTATTGAAAATTAATGATATCCAGGCAATTTCAATTGAAATGGTATTAAATCTAGATCATAAAATTTGGGCAAATGTCGCTCGCCCCCTGAAAATCGTGTGCGCCATACACCTATGCTGAGCATCACAGGTCAATGCAAGCTAATACACATTGGATACCCTACCTACCAACTTGTGGCAACCCCTCGTCAAAAACCAGGTGAAATGATGGATAAACACTGTATTACCCCTAGTTCCAGCCAAGAATAAGGCTATGGATTGGGTTTTGTGTCCCCCGGTCCCTTGGCCATCATTATTAAGCTATTAAACCTGCGCGGGTAACGCAGAATATCTAGCAGTGCCAGATAGGCCTATTCTGCGATAGGATCGTAAGTCAATGTAAGTCAGTGCGCACTAGAGCTAGAGAAATTGGGATCGCAACATGATCGCATGATTGTGATCCCATCGCAATAATGATACCAGTGTGCATTGGGCATTAGTCCTACTGGAATGGGGATATCACTATCAGGTGTTCCAGCCAAATCCAGTGCAATCCATTAGTTATCATTTTTATTAGCTTTTCTTGTAGTTTTATTATCCTTTTTGCTACTTTGTTATCTTTTTGTTGTTACTTTTTGTTTGTTGTAGTAAGGGGCAACCATTTAATAAGTGGGGGGGGGGGGCAGTTGGAGTTTTTCGAGGCAGGAAATTATTAATTTTACAGTGAAGGCTGCAGTAATTATTTATTGCAAACGTGCGAAGTCTCTGAATATTCTTTCCAGAAATTCTTTTTATTTGAACAGCAATTTATTTTATCAAACTGAGCAAGAAATTATTTATTTTTAACCCCCAGATATGAAATCGCCCCCCCCCCTCAATTATCTGTGACGTCACTGACATTCCATAGGCACAGAGCTCCCAAGACCAGCTGATTACTGCTTCACCTTGGCCTTGACCTTTCTTGAAAGCTGCTATCTCCAGGCACATGGGTCTGTGTTGCCAGGAAGCAGAAATGTGAAGATCTTTGTTTTGGACAAGCTGAAAAAAAAATATGTTGAAATGAGAAGAAAATGAGGTGAAGCAATAAAAGAAAGCAGAAGATGAGTGAGAACTAAGTTTAGCAATGAGCAAAGCAACATCTCCAGATGGATAGATGGATAGATAGATAGATAGATAGATAGATAGATAGATAGATAGATAGATAGATAGATAGATAGATAGATAGATAGATAGATAGAAAAATAGATAGATAGATAGATAGATAGATAGAGAGATAGAGAGATAGAGAGATAGAGAGATAGAGAGATAGATAGAGAAATAGAGAGATAGATACTATTAGTATTAGATAGATAGATAGATAGATAGATAGATAGATAGATAGATAGATACATAGATACATAGATACACAGATACATAGATACATAGATACACAGATACATAGATACATAGATACATAGATACATAGATAAACAGATACATACATACATACATACATACATACATACATACATACATACATACATACATACATACATACATACATACATACATACATACATACATACATACATACATACAAACATACGTATATACAACCATACATGCATACATGCATACATAAACAGATAAATAGATAGATAGATAGATAGATAGATAGATTGATTGATTGATTGATTGATTGATTGATTGATTGATTGATTATTGATTGATTGATTGATTGATAATATCTATTCGATTTAGATAGGCCTAGAAGCCGCCTAGATAGATAGATAGATAGATAGATAGATAGATAGATAGATAGATAGAAAGATAGATAGATAGATAGATAGATTGCTTGATTGATTGATTGGGTGATTGATTGATTGATTGATTGATTGATTGATTGATTGATTGACTGATGATTGACTGATTGATTAATTTATTGTTCAATTGATAATTATAATAGATAGACAAAATGAAATGGATATCGGATTGCAGATCAACAGACAGATGGATAGATATCTTGATAGAGGACTTAATGCTGGCAGCTTTTTGCACCAATCTGGTACATTCTCTTCTCCCCAACCTCCCCATTTACACCAGGGTGGAGTGAAGCTGCAATCAAAAGAGGATATACTGCTCATATCAAGAAGCCCCACTAGTTCAAGTTCAAATGTCTGTTATAATATTTCAAAAATTAGCCTTACAAATTGAGAATAATTGGCCTAACGCCAAGCCTTCGTTAATGTGCCTGCTCTTGCTAACTGCAAGATTCACATTTGTATGCTGCAATATTCACCAAAAATATATTTGATGTTTACAATCATGAGCGTAACTGCAAAAAATTGAGTTCAGATGCACTCAGGATATTTTTGCTCAGAGAGGTGAACATGGTTACAGTCTTGCTACAATGTATTACTTTGAGGCTTTTTTATCCAGTTAGATAAAACTTTTACCTATTTTCACATCAATGTGTATTGTATACTGAGTGAGAGTACAGTGTATATATTTCTAGGCCATACACTTCTTTTACTGCAGGAAAATCTCTACTGAAGCGATATTTTTAATAAAATTTTGGCAACGGTGCACGTGATTGTGATCCGCGTCTTTCTTAAGGTACAAAAAAGTGACTGGACTGCTTGGTAAGTTAACAAAATATTGTTGCACTGTTTCAGATAAGTACGGTTGTCGAGGATGTTCAAAGTCTCATGTCGGTCCAATGATATCAGTTCGAAAAATTTTAGCTGCAGGCCTAATGAACTTGTAAAAAACAGGGTTTTTCACAATCACATGTATGCAGAAAACAAGTCACCACCCCAGTCTAGAACCAGACCGCTTCTTTCCCGAAGCCCTAAAATCATCCCAGCATTTAAGATGTTGCATGATCCCTAGAATTGAAATACAGTATGCTCCCTAGATTCATCATAATGGGAACGTATTGAGCTTTCTTGAAGAATTCAGTATGAATTGGAATCAGTCAGTGATGGAAATGGAAAATTTTCGACGGGGGAGCTCTCGGCTCCTGCGGCAGCGGCTCTTCATTCCAAATTTTCAAAAGGGAAAGAATTCTTCCTCCAGAGCATAATTTTGGCTAAAATTACTACGAGGACTGGCAGAAGTAACATGATAATTATAATTTCACCACTGATCATTGGGGGAGCTGTAGCAGGGTACAGCTCCCCCTGTTTTTTGGTCAAGGGAGCTCAGCTCCCCCGAGCTCCCCCCCATTTCCATCACTGGAATCAGTGATGTCAAAGAAGGACTTAATTTTTTCTGGAAACAGTCTACTCTGGGTAAAAGAAGTTGGGACTCTTTGCTTGGGCGTAACAAAGTAGGAGTTAAATATTTCCTCTTGGAAACTTTCCTCAGTGATATGGCAGTCTACTTGCTTTTATTTCCCAAATCAAATTGTTACACATCAAATGCAATTCCTCTTCTGTGATTGGTCAGAATGACGTCACATGACAGTGATCAGAAAAGACTGTTGCCCTCTCAGAGGGCATCAGTTCACCAAATTCTGAGGCTGACTGCTGATCAAGATAGCTGTACAGAAGTGGGTGGTGCCACAGATGTTACCTAAACCTGTTTCATCTGATGAAAATGCAAAAGACAATTTGATCCAAGACATTGTTGCAGCTTCACTTGTTTATTTCAATTGATTAACTGTGTATTTGTGACCATTGTGACGCCGCTCCATTGTGATGTAATAGAGTTGTGACGTCACCACAGTGAGGTGAGGCTATAAATAGATCATTGGCATTGCTCTTCACAACATGAAATGACAATCAGACAGGGCCGGCTCCAGCCAATTATACGCCCTAGGCAGCATCATGCCGATGCGCCCCCCCCCCCCCCTCCGGTCCGCCCAGGGCGCATAGCAAGGAGGTTGCACAGAGAAAGGAAATGGCACAGAGCTTCGCGTACAGGGCGTACAGGGCGTACAGAGCAAGGAGGGGCACAGAGCAAGCAGGTTGCAAAGAGCAGCGAGGGGGTACAGAGAAAGGAGGGGGTACAGAGACAGGAGGGGGTACAGAGCAAATAGGGGGTACCTAGCAAGGAGGGGGCGCAGAGCAAGGAGGGGGTGCAGAACAATGAGGGGGTACAGAGCAAGGAGGGAGGGGGCGCAGAAGAAGGAGGGGCGCAGAGCAAGGAGGGGGTGCAGAACAAGGAGGGGGCGTAGAACAAGGAGGGGGCAGGGCAAGGAGGGGGCGCAGAGCAAGGAAGGGACGCAGAGCAAGGAAGGGGGCGCAGAACAAGGAGGGGCGCAGAGCAAGGAGGGGTGCAGAGCAAGGAGGGGGCGCAGAGCAAGGATCGAGGGGGTACAGTCTACAGAGCAAGGAGTGAGCGCAGAGCAAGGAGGGGGCACAAAGTAAGGAGGGGCGCAATTAGAGACGAAGAAAAATAATAAAAAGAGATTAATACATAAAATATCCAGGAAAGTTAAGTTTTAATCAAAAATGACATCATGGTACTTCTGAACACAACTGTATGACTTTTTGCAAATATTCAAGTCTTATTAATTTTCTTGAATAAATACTGTACACATCGTTTCTCTCGGCTTTCATGTCAGTGTTAAGAAAGACATTTAAGTGAGTGGGGCGATGTGTAGGTCTCCTTGCTCTGCGCCCCCTCCTTGCTCTGCGCCCTAGGCGACCGCCTAATTGGCCTAATGGTAGAGCCGGCCCTGCAATCAGAGTCTGAATGACAATAGAACTAGTGAATAGTATCATAAATTTATATGACTTTTAAATCCGATAAACTACCTGATCAATATCGAAACTTTGATGGAGAAATTTCCTGTCTCTCCAAAGTTATCTTTTTTGCCAGAATTGCATTCAAGGTAGGCCTATAACAAAACAATTATTGACTGTTACTTTGGGCAACAGTGCAATCTGTACTAGTACATAACTGTTTGACCCTTGGGTCAAACAGATTATACTGTTGCCCTCGTATCAGTCAAAATTTGTATACTGTCCCTCCACCGATGTTGGGGACAGGTACAGTCTGGTTCCAACCACAGAACAATATTGTTCCATTTTTAAAAGCGTTGCAATGGATATATAATTGGGGTTTCCTTGTGAGTAAAATAGCTCAAATCCTGCTTTCTGATATGTCCATAGACAGGCAGGCTGAGTCAGCTTACTTTTCCTGTAGGCCTATTCAACATGAAAGATCATGACTTTTCACAATTAGGATTGGGCATGAAGAAAAGAATTCCCAATGCTTTGGATGTATGACGCATTTTCTAACGCTGTTGGTTTTACAGTTTCGGTAGGTTTGCAAATGCTTTCTGCGCCGAAGATACAATCGGCAGACAATTGCTCATTTGGCCATGTTTAGTTTTCTCTGCGGCCACTGTGGCTACATGCGTACTATTTGTCAGATACGTAGGCCTACGGCGTGCGCGATTTTTGGGGGGGGCGAGCGACATTTGCCCGAATTTCAGGATCTAGTTCACGAGCACTTGGATGTAGATCTAATGATGACACTATGAGTATTTACATACTCAAAACGTCACAACTGTTAATAGATTCAGGTGGTCGTGATCTAGTTTTAGTACCATTTCAAATGAAATTGGCTAGAAATCATTAATTTTCAATAGTGTTATTTAATCATCTGCCCAAATTTTTCAGCCTTTATGCCCGAATCTTACTGTTTCCGAAACTTTTGGGGGGCGACCGCCCCCCCTGCCCCCTCCGATACGCCTATGGTCAGATAATCTGGCTCAACTATAGCCAATCTCCAACTGCTACAGTGAAGTTTTCTGTGCTGCTGCCTCTGCTGATATTTTCTTGACTCAGACAACCACTAGATGGCACAAAATTCAAATGTTTTGTGGCCCTCTGGTGGTCCACGAGAATGCAAAGAACTGGCTTACAAATCAATGACACGATCAAAACTGGAATATAATGTGGCAATCTGGGACCCCCATACCCAGAAAAACATAAAAACAATAGAAACTAGTAGACGGCCACCGCAGAGCGGTGACAAAACTTCACCTACTGCAGAACCAGTAACTCGAAATAGACACAGGTAGACGGGCAAGCAAAAAGTAAATGGAAAAGTATACAAGAATCCTACATAATTATGTAATGCATTGCAGTGCATGTATGCACGTATGCAGAAAAACATATATAGAACAGTACATGAACCAATACATGAACCAGTAAATGGACCATTGTACCAATACATCTACCAATACATCTACCAATACATCTACCAGTACATGGACCAGTACATGGACCAGTACATGGACCAGTACATGGACCAGTACATGGACCAGTACATGGACCAGTACAGATATGATCGATTGAAATGACGGTACAATTCATTAACATAGACTTCAGAAATTCCTGGAAAAATGTGGTTTTTAACTTAAAATCGGTCTAGAATTCAAACGATTCAATGAAAACATATATAACTTTCCAGGACTATGTTAACAGAAGTTATGGATAGGTGTAGAGAGGTTCATTGCAATAGGATGATTCCTTCCTTATCAAAATATTGGTATATTGTCAGAATTTGACAAAAAACATGAAATTTTCAGGGTCCGGCGATCTTTTATACCGTCATAGCTACGACAAAGTGTTCAAAAAGGAAAACTAGTGGAGAATTTGGTCTTTCCAAATCAGTTTTCAGATTTTCCTTAACTGAGTTAGAACCGGAGTGACGGTAGATTGAAATTATGGTACAATTCAGAAATACAAACCTTAGAAGTCACTGAAAAAATGTAGTTTTTAACTTAAAATCACTCTGGAACAAAAACGGTTAATGGAAATATATATAACTTGGCAGGATTATGTAAACAGATGTTAGAGATATGTCCAGACAGGTTCATTAGTAAAGAATGATTCCTTCCTTGTCAAAATATTGATATATTGTGAAAATTTTACAAAAAAGATGACATTTTCAGGGTCCGGCGATCTTTTTAACCGTCGGAGCTACGAAAAAACAATCAGAAAGTGAAAACTAGAAGAGAATTTGGCCTTTCCAAATCTGTTTTCAGATTCACCGTAACTTAATTAGGACCGGAGCTACGGCCGATTGAAATAACGCTTTCTTTGAGAAATGTGGAAAAATATCGTAAATTTTTTGCTAATTTTTTGACCTTGTGACCTTTACTGTGCAACGTAGGTCAACCCGAGGACCTTGAAAATTTACATGGAGCCTCTAGACTATTGTAGCAAGTATGTCTGCCATTTTTGTAACAATATCTTGATTCTTTCTATGTGTAAAAAAATCGAATGTAAAAGAAGTACAATTTTTTGTTATGTTTGACCTTGAGTTTGACCTTGAAAAACATTTTCTAGGTCAAAATAAATATGATATTCTGAATTGCAGTGTGTGACAAAGGGGGGTCAGCCATGCATTGTAACCCAGTGCAATCAATATTTCCTTGTCAAAAACGCAGAAATGTGTCATTTTTTAACATTTGTCGGTTAGCAATATTTAAGAAATTTTCATAAATCCGGAGACAGAGGTAGTTAAAATATGATTAGATATTATGAATGAATAGGCCAATGTTTATCTGTCACTTAAAAATCATGCTGATATCTTAAAAATAACATGGTAAAAAAAATTGCTGAAAATGGCTCTCCTTTTTGAAGTTTTTTGGGTCAAATGACCTTGAAAAATGAGGTCAAGGTCAAATTTAAAGGTCTGTATGGGCTTATTAGGTGTATCTTTGGGGGGGTTTACTATAACATGTTAGCAGATAAAATCGATATTTCAATGTGAAATTCTCAAGGTCACCGATATTGATTACGCGGTATGACTTTAAAATTACATAACTCAAGAACCGGTACCCAAATTGAAAAATAAAAAGCGCCGCAGATGTCCCGTGAGTTTGGGCACGTAATGGCACCATCGGTATGACTCTACGACTTACGGATTCTGAGATCCCGCGATCAACCTCAAACCATGAAAACGGACTTTGTATAATGTGACCTTGACCTACTTTAATGAAAATAGGTCAAAGTGTGTAGAAACTGTCTAGGACCTTTCCATGTGCCGGAAAGTAAAAACCGGTAATAACCGGATGAGGTACGTGTATTTGAAATATTGCGATTTCCGACTTTGAAAGGCCCTGTGACCTTGAAAAATAGGTCAAGGTCAAATTTTTCAAAATGATTCTCTTGTATTTCTGTAGGCTACGTATACAAATTTTTTGAGAATTTTCGGAAGAAAAAAGTTGGAAAGAATAATAATAATACCGATTACAAGAAACTTCACCTATGTGTAGGTGAAGTTTAATGATTCAAAGACGCGCAGCTAGGTTTGCTGCGAATGACTATCGACAAACAAGCAGTGTCACCAACATGCTGCAACATCTAAAATGGCCTTTATTAGAAAACAGGAGAAGAGAGCTGAGGCTCATCCTATTATTTAAAATTATTAAAGGACTAGTGGCTGTTCCCCTGGAGGATGTGGATATCTTATAATTCTTATTTAAAACACAAATATCACCAGAAGGAATAATAACCTAAAATTAAAAGTGCTAGCACCTTAAACCACGCAATACAAGCACTCATTTGTTCCAAAAACTATCAGTGACTGGAATAAATTAAATCAGCAACAAGTTAATGCTGAAACAGTGCCAGCATTTAAAAGACTCTTACGAATGGACTAGCATGCACAGCACACCACCCCATCAGCCCGATACTCTTTTTGAGGACTGCTGATTACTAATCCAGATCCAGATCCAGATTGACCAAAGTTAACCCATTCACCATCACTCTGCACTTCTGAGACGGTTTGGGCGTTTTCGGAAAGGTTACACTGGTAACTTGGGTGACAAGGATTTGTTTAAGAACACTCCAGACTCGACCCTCGTGTTTCCCGGAACCAGAACAGGAGAGCATCACTCGAGCAGGAACCAGTTTGTGTCACGTGGTACAAATCTCGAGACTAGAGCCCGGAACCGCCGACTTTTGGCGCCGCCGCGAGCTGTCTTTCCTTCCAGCTGAAGTGAGCTGACATTAGTCAAGTCTAGCAGCTGACTTTCCTAAAAGTCAGCTGAGCTGAAAATTCAGCTTGAAGCCACTTAAAACCTTTGTCTTCAGAGACAATTAGGTCCTAAGATGCAGCAAAATCAATTTAACTTAGATAATTGCAATTAGGAGGGTCAAAGCAAGTCTCTGTTTTTATGCCTCATGATGGCAGTTAGTCATATTCAGGAGAGTTTAAGTGGCTTTATAATATATTTACATAATTTTTTAATCTTTCATGAAAAGAACGCATCAAGTCAGCTGAATTAAGTCAGCTGCTGTTGCAGCCAACAAAATGCAGCTAGCTGAAAAAGTGAGCCATAAATTCTTCAAGTGAGCTGACCAGAGGTGGCTGACTCAGTTCCGGGCTCTGCTCGAGACCCTAGTACTCCCCACATATCGGGGAGTAGCAAGAAACACTACATTCGAGAAATGACATTGGCACTTCCAGGAAACACGAGGGTCAAGTTTTGCGTGTTCGGAGACAAACCCTCGTAACTCGTGTCACTCGAATTACTAGTGAGACCTTTCTGAAAACACCCTTAGAAATGGAAAAACATTTGAGCCAGCTTACTGAGGGTCAAATTTCAGTGCGCAGTAACTATTTACACTTTCGAGCTCACACATTTTGCATGTCCCAAAGCACTCCCCCCCCCCCTAAATACGTCACTGTGTGTCACTCCCCGTATGAAATTAGATCGAATACAAGTTTCTAATCGGGTATAATTTATGACAATAAATGGAAAAAAAATTCCGAAGATAAATTATGATGAGAGTATTCGCCAAAATAGTCCTACGTAAAATGCGGTCCAGATGCAGACGGACATATGCTGACTCCTATATTCGACAAAGACGTTCTACTCCATTGAAACTGGTCTATATTATACAAATGCGGCATGATATGAGTGCAATACGAGATTTTTTCCAAAAAAAGGTTTCTTACAATTTTTTTTTTTATTTTTTTTTTTCATATTGCATTGTAGAGTGCAATATGAGTTTTATTTTTTTTTTAATTCCAAAATTTTTTTTGGAAAAAATCTCATATTGCACTCAAACCATGCAATGTGACTTCTGACTAATTTTTGGCCAATCAGCATCGCTCTAGCATAGTGGTCATATAATAAGATGATATATATATATATATATATATATATATCAAGAAAAAATTAACAACTTACGAAAATGCACTTTATTTATATAAAATTTTTGGCACAATCTATGAAATACAACTTGAATACCATAAATGTATGTAGGCCTGCACTATAAACGTTAAAAAAACATTCTATCATAATAATCATACTCATTGTAAGTTATTGAGCACCTGTGGTTTATATCAAAATAGTCTTATGTTTGCTGTAAATATTTATTACATTCACATAAAAAAGCATATTATATTAATATTATTGCAATATAAAATGGCGTATTAAAATAGGCCCTATTCATGTACACGCATGCAATGTAGTAGCACTTTAAAAATATCATTTTATAAACAGTATTGTAACAATATTATGAGATTCACTAGACATTGGTCAAAAAAAAAATATATATATATCTAACTTTGCAAGGTCAAACACAATAATTCAATTTAAAAAACTCATACAAACATCAACATAAAGAATTTTTGAAGTATCTAAGCCCTCCCTCCCCCTTCTCATTGGTTAGTTTGTTTTGGTCACAAAAAATAAGTATGCGCTTAAAAAGTGCACGGGAAAAACCAACAAATAAATCGTAATACAAAATATAATATCAACATTTGGCGATAAAAAATAGTCGCAAGTATCAATTTCATAATTCCTTAACAGTCAGATGAACATTAAAACAATTGATGAATGTACATTCAGGATATTTTTTTAAGTATGTACAATATTTTTGACTGTTGGGCACAAAATATGGCATTAATGCCGCATTATTGTCGTTATATTTCAATCACTCTTTGCGCCGATCGACTTGCGTTAATGGAAGCATGGTTTCAAATTAATGCTGATTGTGTTTATAACATTGGACATTGATCAGAAATCTGTAAAATTAATAATCTCTGTTACTTAGCAATCTTTTTTAGACAAAAAGGCCAGCCTTTTTCATTTTTAGCTTCGCAGATCGCCCGACCCAACAGATTTTCTGCCTACAGTAAAAAAAAAAGGAGCTTACGCATGATTTTTATTGAATTGACATTTTAAAAAAAGTTTAGACTTCATCTTTTTTTGGTCCTACTGACAGAGAGCCTCATAAAAGTGCCCCGAGAAGATCCGAGAAGCTAAAAAGAAATTATGTCACGCCTAAACTCCGTTATTAGATAAAAAGATAGATAACATTCTTTTATAAAGCATGGATGATAGTTGTCTCCTCTTAATTGACAGGACGGAAGGTTCCATTTGAACCACGTTCATGACACTTTTTAATCGGCCTCTGGTGGTTAATTCATGAACTACAGTACCTACTTCTTATCGATTACTCGAATTTTTAGAGGACCATTAAATAATCTCTTTAAGTATATATATAATATTATCTTTGCTAGAACAAAATTCCAAACATCACAATTCTTCAAATTAGTTCCAAATATTTATCAAATTCATTGCACAGAAAAAATGGCTGCCATGATAAACATTATAAGAGTAGATGGCGCCATCGTAACAGCTGCATCGGTGACATCTGGAGGAGCAGGACACAACACGGTGTCTCCGTATGGAATAACATTTCTGTTGACAAGTTTACAAGCAGATGAGGGCATGACGTCGTATTTACGAATGGCCGTCCACACCGACCAATCGTCTGGGACGACTGTCACACGTAAAGCTGAGAGGAGTGTGAGGTCCACCTCATTTATCACCTGATTTAAGTCGTACAAACACCTGAAACAACAAAACCAGACA